>JAPXFY010000026.1:50992745-51510245 GCA_030674185.1 Monoplex corrugatus
ACACATTGACCGCATGGATCATGACGAAACGGACATGAAATAAGGATCTGGATGTCTTCTTTCATTTCATTGGGCGATCTTTTTGGATCTAGCCACTCGCACGATGTGACAACATTAAGTAAGGGTAGTGTAAACAGAAGGCAATCGGCGTTACGTCAAGACAGCTGGCCGAACTCGCTAGGGTAGGGCGAATGAACATGTAATAAAACATATAAAAAAATGAGTATTAGTCTAAACAAGTACATCATTCAAACAACGAAACACCAATCTTTTTATTGCAGTAGATTTTATTACATTTTCTTTCACACATCGCAAAATATGACGAGTTGAAAAACACCAAAAAATAGGTCAAATCTGCAGACTTTCCGACTGATGCACGCTGTTTGGAGTAGCTATTAGTAGTAAGCTCGCCTGTCGTGGGGTGAGCAGATCTACATAGCGACATGCAAATAGCATGACCTCTAGGAGGAAATGGTTGATGAACTTAGCTTCGGCTGACAACTCCGAATTCGAGTTCAAACGCAGTTGTCCTTTTCTTCAAAAATACAATGTTACAGATAAAACAAAACTTGATCTGTTGATTGCTAGATCTAGTCTTTGTCTGACAACGTAAAACTTGCCGAGCTGAAACTTGCGCAGCGTTCTGTTATGCGCAGTAGGCCTATGGCGTCGGAACATTCCGACGTTGTTTTGCTACTGATCTGGAACAGATCCTCATGTAAAAAGTTGGCGTACGGCCCTGTTTTACATCAAATTGATTTCATATTACACATGCACATAGAAAAAAGCATGCAAAATTGAATCCCGCCGACGAGAAGTTCCAAAAATGGCGACTTACCTGGAAACTTTTCCGATGAAAAAAAGTGAAACTTTGGAAGCATTGATCTCGATTCGAAACTGGCACACATAGCTCTTGTCGGGATATATCATTTTGTTACATTCTCATTGGATGCAAAATTACAATGTGATTGGTTCACAAATATAGCCGTACCAACCGAAATAGTGAAGCACCCCAAACTTTGATTCTGAACGTATACCGTCGCCGCGATTGTGCCCGAAACGCAGATTTTCGACTTTCTCATCAAATAACTAATTCCATTTTTGCTCTAAGTTTATAAAAAGGCAATCGTTCAAATCTTGATTCATTTGTGATTGATATAAGGAAAAAAATAAGAATGAAACACCGATTAAAGAGGCAGTAATACTTGATTGAACTGAAGACCCCCCAGTTTTGCGGCCGGCCCCAGTTTTTGCCCAGTTTTTGCTATCACAAATTTTGACGTTGCGTTTCGGTTTGCACGGCACTGCAATAGTGAAGCACCCCAAACAAACTTTGATTCTGAACGTATACCGTCGCCGTGATTGTGCCCGAAACGCAGATTTTCGAATTAAATGTATGTTCACGTACATGTTTGGCAAATGTGCTGGCCAACCGGTCTTTGGTCCAATTCTTTCAACTAGCATCTGGAGCCGTCATCCTCTGAAATTCACACACGCACGCACGCATGCACGCACGCACAGATCTACCGAACTTCAAATGATCACTAGTAAGTACATCTAATGTGTTAACAAAACATGTGTGAAAACTATACACCTTAGCAGATCAATGAATTTGTTAATATGCACTGATTGAAATAATAACTATACCATGTCCTGATGACATTTTGATTGACAAAATTTTTATTAAATTTTTGGTCCTGAAAAGAGTTCGAAAAATGTTTCTACTGTCGCATTTATGTAACTCTCGTACTGGAGTTAACGTTAGGTACCGGCAGCCAAAAATTAAACTTCTGAAAAGGTTATCAACACTTATATTTCTGAAAAGTACAAGAAAAAATAAGCACAATGCAAAAAAAAAAGTAAGTCTCTAGCTGTATTAGGTCCTTTGAAAACAGCAGTTTACGTATGTTTTCGCCAATTGTAAAATGTAAGTCTGCAGGAACCTAAATTTTCCAGAAGTCCGCAGACAGAGAATGTCATTCCTGATTTTAATTCTTAACTACATAAACTACATAAAAAAGCGAGCATATAAGCCGATATGTTCATACATTTACACAGCAGTGCTGCAAACTTCATAAATATGACATTTTGTCAATGTTCAAAATTGCATGACAAGCCATTTTTGCACCCTCATTACACAAAAATAAGAAGACGGAATTAGCTAGAGTTTACTTTTCCTCAGAAACAATGTTATTGTATGAATCTTGAATTTTTTGGGGCAGCGTAAAGTGACAAAGTCATGAGTTATATGACTCCAAAAATGGCAAAATATCCCATTTGAACGATGGAAAAAGCATGGCTCACGTACCAGACCAAATTAAAACGCATATATTTCGCTTATTTTTTGATGGATTTCCTTGACATTTTGCATGTGAATCAAAAAGACAGAAAGGTACCGGTAAATTATTTACAAGCTTAGTTATATTCAAGATGTAAGATATTTTGTATGCATTTGCACCCAAATAATGTGAATGCCCATGTGTCGGGCCAACTTAAAACAGACATAACTCACATTATTATGTCTTGATGAAATCTCCTGAAATTTTGCATGTGAATCAAATACAAAGCTACAGCTTCACTCTTTACAAGCAAATGTTGCTAATATACGAGATTTTAAGATTTTGTGTGCATATACTGATTTAGTCTGAAACAATGTGATCCATAGATGACTTTGTATCATGAATACTAGCGCAGAAAGACATCCTTCTCAATAACATAATGAAACTAAAATGTGTAACAGCAGAAGATACATGCCTGTCAGTGCAGTATATGACTTACAGCCATTTCTATACTCATTCCTAATGTTTATCAATAAGTTATTTTCATCAGTTATTTCACAGCTGGCAGCTCGCATCTACCCTGAGTCCCAGTGCGGCTTTAGGGCCGGAAGATCGACCATCGACATGATCTTCTCTGTCCGGCAACTATAGGAAAAGTGCCGCGAGCAGCTCATGCCCCTTTGCCTTGCCTCGCCTCGCCTCGCCTTCATTGATCTCACGAAAGCGTTCGACCTGGTCAGTTGAAGTGGTCTTTTCAAGCTTTTGAAGAAAATCAGCTGCCCCCCAAGACTATCAGCTGTCATCGAGTCTTTTCATGAGGATATGCATAGCACTTTGTGCTATAATGGTGCCACTTCAGAGCCTTTCAGAATCAGCAGCGGAGTGAAACAGGATGTGTTTTAGCACCAACTCTGTTCGGGATCTTCTTCTCGATGTTGCTGACCTATGCCTTCTGCAGATCTGAAGAAGGGGTATATCTTCATACAAGGACCGATGGAAAGCTCTTCAACATTGCCAGGCTTCGTTCCAAAACCAAGGTGGAAAAGAAGACCATCAGAGAAGCTCTCTTCGCAGATGATGCTGCGCTGGCTTCCCACAGTGAACAAGATCTCCAGAGGCTTGTTGATCGCTTCACCCACGCTTGCAGAGAGTTTGGTCTCACAATCAGCTTGAAGAAAACTGAGATCTTAGGCCAAGGCTGTGAAGAACCACCATCTCTACACATTGGAGACTACGACCTCAATACTGTCCACCAAGTTCAGTACTTGGGGTCCACCATAAGTGACAACCTCTCTCTGGATGCTGAAATCGGCGCCAGAATTGCGAAGGCCTCATCTGTTATGGCTAAACTGAACAAGCGGGTCTGGTCCAACAGCAGTCTCACTGTGAACGCCAAAATGCAGGTGTACAGAGCATGTGTGTTGAGCACACTACTCTACTCAAGTGAAGCCTGGACCACATACGCCAGCCAAGAAAAGAGGCTCAACATTTTCCATCTCCGCTGCTTGCGACGCATCCTCGGCATCCAATGGCAAGACAAGGTGACCAACACAGAGGTCCTCCATCGTGCGGTCCTACAGACCATCTTTGCCCTTCTAAGCCAACGCCGACTACGCTGGCTTGGCCATGTGCGTCGAATGGAGGATGGACGCATACCAAAAGACGTTCTCTACGGCGAACTGGCAAACCGGAAGCGAACTCCAGGACGCCCACAGCTACGCTTTGTAGACGCATGCAAAAGGGACCTCAGAAGCTCAGGGATTGACCCAGGCTCTTGGGAGACTCTGGCGGAAGACAGGGCAGCGTGGCGGACAGCCGTTCAGCAAGGCGTTGTGAATGCGGAGAGGAGGAGAGCAGAAAGCGCAGATGAGAAAAGGGCTCTTCGCAAGCAACGTTCCAGAAACCAGACAATAGCGACTCAATTTGTATGTGGCAGATGTGACAGAGATTGCCACTCAAGAATCGGCCTGCACAGCCACAGCAGAAAGTGCACGTCATGACCACAACGTCTCCTGGTGCAGACTATCATCTCCTGAGATGTAAAGAGGCCGACATGACAATTCAGTACTGCCAACTGTTACGATTTGAGCGTAATTATTTACGAAATTATTTATTTTTTACGAATTTACGATCGACTCGATTATGTTACGAAAAAAAAAATCCAAGCATAGGTTTTTAGTAAAGAAGAAGAGTTCTAAGAAGAAGAGAAAACGCCGATAGCAAAATAGAAACTAACTCGGCTAGGCGGCCATTGTTGTTTACAAAAACGAGATCTCGCATGACGACTGTTATTCTCGCTGTACAACTTCCGCCCGGTTGACTCAACAATGGCGACTCGAGGCCGACCGCGTGGTAGTGGGAAAGGCAAACGCCTGTCTCTGCCAGCATCAGACAGTAATAGCGAAAGTGATGCCAAGAAGAAGAAGATCCGAGTGGGACAGACTTTCCTTCCTTCTTATACGGAAGTCTACCCCTGCATCGTGCGTTCTCGAGTTGGAAACAACTATGCACAGTGCAGTGTGTGTGTGTTGGACTTCGTTATTTCTCATGGTGGGTTCGACGATGTTAAGAAACATGTGAAGTCAGTGAGGCACACCTCCAAGGCAGCTGCCTTACAGAAGAACGCGTCCCTCATGGACTTCATGGGTCGCAAGGATGACAGCACCGACCTCAAGACCATCCGTGCAGAGACTCTGTTCACTGGCTTCTTGGTGGAGCATAACATTGCCCTGTCAGCAGCCGACCATGCGGGGCAGCTATTCAAAACCATGTTTCCAGACAGCACCATAGCTCAAGCCTACAGCTGTGCAAAGACAAAAACCACCAGCATCGTCAAGGAGTGTGCCAAGGAGAGCAAAGCCCACCTGGTAGATTGCATGCTGAAGGGGCCCTTTGTTGTAGGAACTGACGGCAGTCAGGAGGGGGAGGACAAAAGTTTCCCCATTGTGGTCAGGGCACTGGATCCTGATGGGAACATAAAGACAGAACTACTCAGTGTCCCAGCTTGTGACAAATCGGCTACTGGGGAAAACATCTTCAACTTGTTGCATTCTGAGCTGAGAGCAGCTGAAGTTAGCTGGAGCAACTGTCTGGCGTTCGTGACAGACAATGCAAATGTGATGGTTGGGGCAAACAAAGGGGTGATCAGCTTCATCAGAGAGAAACATCCAGATGTATTCCTTGCCGGATGTGTGTGTCATCTTCTGAACCTCACCGTCAAGAAGGCCATGAAGGAATCTGCCAAGTATGACATGGATGACACCATGCGGCAGCTCTCTTGGTATTTTTCTAAGAGCTCCACCAGACAGCAGAGATTCCGGCAAATTCAACAAGATCTTGATCTGCCGAGCCACAAAATCTGTGATCATGTGCCAACTCGATGGCTCTCTTTAGGGGCTGCATTGGACAGAGTTATCGAGCAGTGGAGGGCTCTGGACAAATTCTTCAGGGAAGAATGTAGCCTCAAGACAGCTTCCAGTTCATCAAATCCACCTGTGAGGCAGAGACTGAGCGATTTCTTCAAACGCCGGACCACCAAGTTGTATGTCCTTTTCTATGCCACAGTGTTAGAAATCTTCAACAAAGTCAATAAACAGGAGCAGACAGACAGCGCCAGGATCCATGTCATCAAGAGAGACCTGGAGCAGCTGTACAGGCGCCTGCTTGTCAGCTTTCTCAAACCATCAGCGCTGAGCAGTGGGTCCCTGATGGAGGTGGACTTCAAATCTGCGTACAACCACAAGGCTGAGAAGGACATCTTCATAGGAGGCACTACACGAGAACTCCTGGAGACTCTGGATGAAAGCAACAAGAAAGATTTCCTGGGCCATGTGAAAACCTTCTACATGGAAGCATGCAAGTACATGCAGGAGAAGGTGAACCCAGCCAAGGAGACTCTGGAAGCATGCAGAAGTTGCTGATGTGAGTTTGCAGAAGTCTGCCCAAGTGTCTTCCCTGAGGTACTTCTTGAAGAGATTTCCCTGCTCTCTACCACCTGAAACCACCCCTGATGACCTGGAGGTAGAGTTCTGTGACTACCAGGCAACAGACCTTCCACCTGTAGTACTTAACCAGCAATCAGCAGAGCTGCAGTGGAAAGAGATCGGTGCCATGAAGGACCATAATGGTGTCTGCTGCTTGAAGCGGCTCTCTGTCTTCATGCTGACGATTCTACTGATCCCAGTATCTAATTGTGCCTGCGAGAGGATCTTCAGTGAAGTACGCAGAAACAAGACTGACTTCAGGGGCACCATGGGTGGGGAAACATTGGATGCCCTTATGGTTCTGAAGGCCAGAAAGGAGGGTCCCTGCTACAAAACTACCTTGTCAGACGAACTGCTCAGGAAGTGCAAGTCTGCAACCAGACGGCAGCTAGCTCAGCAAGCTGAGCAGGGGGCATCAACCTCCACCAGTCAGTAGCCTGTGACTCGAGTCAACCTTTGTACATATCTTGTAAATATACTTCTGTTTTGTGGATAAAGATACTGGAAATGGAATACTGGAACTTTGTCAAAGTGTGGACTTCAAAAGTGAAATATATACTGAAGTATTGTGTAACAAGACACTGGAATGGAGTCATATGAGGTTAGTTATATAGTGGAAAATGTGTTGTAAATTTCTCTGTTGCGTTTTGGTGTAAATTTGTCTGTTTTCTGAGTTTTGGGTTTTTTTTAGACTAAATTACTATCATTTGCCAAAAATTACTATGAAATTTCTGAAATGGTACTATTGCATGAGCTCAGGGGTTGGCAGCTCTGTGACATGCATCTTCCCATATCCACAGACAAAGAAATGTTCAATGTCTGGTCTATCTACTGTAAATCTCTCCGCTTCTTTTAAAACTGTCTCAGTTTTTGTCTTCAGATTTAGCCCCTGAGGCTGAGGTGATGATTAATCAGTGTTACTAATTTTTGAAACAAAAGCAGTGTTCTCGTCCCTCGACTTACACACTCAGTTCTCAACAGTTTTAAGTGTAAAAATAGTTTATTAGTGAGTGTCTGCTGTTGAAGGTTTGGTGGCTGTGATGGTTAATTTCATCCACAAAAACATCATTGCCTTGAAAACAAATAGAAATAAAATCCAAATTTTTTCTTAACTATTTTCTTTAATTTGTACCAGCTATTACTTTTGAGAGTAAAGTAACTTATATTGTGCCATTAGAAAGGCTCATTGGATTTTGTGGAGCTATCAGCTATGTGTCTGTGTTTGCCTGATGCTATATAGTGTTCTGATAATGTGTGCATGCCTGCGTGCACGCGTCTGTGACTATGCAAAATGGCCATTTGCTGTTTCTTTGCAATGATAAACATTGTCGAATCTGATCCGATAGACGACATGCACTCGCCGACCAACTTCCGGTTTGAATTTCTGGCCAAGTACTAGCACAAATATTATGATTTCGATGTATTATTTAAAACAAAATTCCATCGTATTCATTAAATACTAGCAAGATACATGTAAACACCTTTGGAAAGCAGTCGCTTCACACAGTTTTACCTCTACTAGTTCCAGGTCGCTTAAAAAAAATTCCTTTGGCAATAAAACATCAAACCGGAGGTCGTACTTTCTATTCTTTGCTTACGCAGGCTATACC
This sequence comes from Monoplex corrugatus, assembly GCA_030674185.1. Classification (NCBI taxonomy): domain Eukaryota; kingdom Metazoa; phylum Mollusca; class Gastropoda; order Littorinimorpha; family Ranellidae; genus Monoplex; species Monoplex corrugatus. The sequence goes on from JAPXFY010000026.1 coordinate 51,000,618, forward strand.
TGCCGCGGATTTCTTTTAAAATCTTTCTAAAGAGAAACATTAAAAACAATTCACTGAATCAAACTTCTGAGTCAATTTTCATGAAAAATCAGTCGGTGTTTACAACGTTTGTCCTTCAGCTTGACAATCACAGGGATTTCCGTTGACTGGACTTTCAGTGATCGCTTCGAAGGCCGCCATGATTCGAGGTTCCCGTACGCTAAACTGGCAGATCACGGTTACTCACCGCAGACATCGTCGCGCACACCCTGGAAACGTCACATCTCACAGTTCCGTACACGGTTGGATTCAACAAAAAGTAAGCTATTTGCGTATCCGCGGGAACGATCTAATTTATTAAGGAGGTCCTCAGATATTCTTCTTCGAAGTTTGCCAATATTTCGACCTTTAGAAGACTAACAAAGTAATAATCTTGTAAAATAAATATTATATGGGAATGAAGGACAGGGTTTCGACCTGTCAACTGTACTAATTTGCATGAAGGTAGTCCTGTGTGACCCGTATAATTTAAGTTGCCGTTAACCCGTCACCCAAGCACTGCCATGAGCCAGTTGCCATTATGTGACATGCGGTGAAACTTCGTCGGTCGGCGTGTTTTTTTGTTTTTTTTGGCGAAGATTTTCGTATGGGTGCATTTATAACAAAAACAAAGCACAGATCGATAGAGGAAAGAACAATCTTTATCTTCATGTTAACAACTTTGTCATTCATGTTCATCTGCAAGAATATTTGACTGATAAACATGTGCAATTTTTCCACTGACTGACACAATTCCCGCATTGCTAAAGAGAGGCTGCCGGTAGCTAGTTAACGTTCTTGTTAAGCGTTTTTTTTGCCAAATTTCTAATGCTTATTTATCATATTCTTTATGCACTAAAATTATGAACTTTTTAACTTTTTTTTTTGTTACAAAATATAAGCAATATCTATTTCTCTGATTGGTATCTGAAAGATACAGACCTATTCTTTTATTTATTTTCTATCACGGAAAATAACATTGTTCTAGAACGAGCACATGCCTGGTAAGAAAATATATTAAAATTTGTGTTAATGATTTATGAAACATCAGTTACGTTGACAAAATAAAAAAAAACAATCAGTAAAAAAGTTAGACTAATGATCACTTAATACTCACCAAGATCACACTCGAGACTTTTAAAAAAAATTATCAAGTCACAGTTGTTCCTTGGTTTGGAAATCGCATGAGTTTCAGACGATGTCATTGAACCCGGTCCGCTGTGCCGGTACCTTCTGTACTGGCTGTAGGAATTTTAACAAGTGGCAACCTGTGTTATTTGCACGATCGCAAGAACCGTTGAATTCTCCACAAAATGAATGGTAATACAATACTGTGCGTGTAGAATTGTTGACTTTACCGTGCCTTTTAAAAAGATGTTAGTATTTCGGCACTGAAAAAACGGTATTCAACTAAAGGAATTATGACGAAATTTATTTCACTGGATTCTTCAGGCTGTCACCTTTAATTTGATTCTGAAGTCACCGCTGTGCATATAGTTTGTTAAAGTTCTGACTGTATTTCTGACAACTAGTATTGATCGGTCCTGGGAAAACCGCATCCGGAAACTTAGCACCTGCTGCCGACATTGGATTGGGTACGAGTGTTTAGACTGCTCAGGGTCAAAGCACACTTCCTTCACACCACAAATAAAGACACAGGTTTCATGCCTGAAGCTCATTTAATGTGTTGACATAATTTTTTTTATCTTCCAATGATGAATGGTAGACAAGCTGAAGCAATTTAAGATTGGCAATTTTTGCCAGTTCAGCTGCATGTTAGCCATTAGTGTAGAGAGACTGGACCTTCCTACTTGCATGTATAGACATATATTTCTTGCATATTAGGGATTTATTCATGGGCTGTGTTTGCTGATGTGGTTGGTTATGTACATGCTGGCATGTTTCCTGAATCATACGTTTTAACTGAAGTAAATAGGCCTTAATCTAGGTACCGGCAGCCAAAATTTCAAATCAGAAAGAGCATATCAAGACAAAGAAAACAAAACAAAAATCAAGTGTCTAGCTTTATTGGTTCGAGATATGATTTTTTACATATTTAATTTTGCGTCGAGAAATGCATGCATTGAATTTTTTCCAAAATTGGAGACTCGCAGAACATTTTCTAATGGACATAAAACTGTCAAAATTGCATTTTCCAAATCTATGTGTAACAGACAGTTAAAACCACCAGAAATATTACCATCTGTAGGAATGAGAAATGAGTAATAACATGTCAAACATGGCAAAAATCAAAATCTGAGTATCGCGGAATTGCTAGTATGTCCATTTTCAACATGCCTCTGTACTAACATAAACCAAGAGATATGCTTCAAACTTATTTTCTGTACAGTATATATCGTATTTTATTGTGTCAATTTTTTCTGAGTTGTTCAATTTATTGGTTCCTGAGAAACAAAGTACCAAACTAGCTAAAATCGCTAATTTTCATGGCGGAAAAATGGGTTGGTTTAGGGGTAATGTCATTTAAACACCAATATCTCAGAAACTACTTAAGGGATTTTCATGAAATTTTGTGTACTTATTCTCTATGTTCACAGCAATACATACAAATATTTAATATGCTCCAAAATGTATATTGGCTTACATCATGGGTTTTTTCATCACTATCCACGATAAAAAAAAAAAAAAAGCAAATGAAAAGTCTGCACAGAATCATTTAAAATTTTTTTTTTCATTTACCTCATTTTACACCACAAGATATATATTTGTTTCCACTACTGTACTTTAAAATAAAAAAGATGGCTGTGTAACACTGTTCTACCAGTCTTACTGTCATAGAAATCCACATAAAAATGTTAATAATAAACAAAACCTGTTTTCTACCAAAACACTGTCTCTATCAAGCAATCATGACGGGGGGGGGGGGGGGGGGGGGGGGGGGGGAGACTTGCACATCAGCAGAACTTGGCCTTGTAGGTGGCATACACTCAAGGAGGAAGCCGCCCATATTCTTCTTTTCAAGTGCATCTGCAAGCTTAAAAGCAAGAAATGATAAACGTTCCTATTCAGCGATACTCAAAGCTTTCCTCACATCTGCATGCACTTTGGAGTTGATATTCTTCTCAAAAGAAGTCTTGTCAATAATAACAGTCGGAGTAAGGGCTGCCATCTCTTCCCATGTCTTGTCTCAATCTTCCCTCAAGGCTTAATAAAGCTGGAGAAGAAGTTTGTTGGTTGAAGGACATTTGGTCAAGGTCTTCCGCCTGCTTCTCCCCTCTGACCTCATGGTGTTGTAGTCACTGAAAATACGAAAGATTTAGATTTTAAGTGTACGTTTTTTGTCTTTTTTACTCTACCGTTAATTAAAAAGAAGGTTGTGTGTGTGTGTGTGTGTGTGTGTGTGTGTGTGTGTGTGTGTGTGTGTGTGTCTGTGTGTGTGTGTCTGTGTGTGTGTGTGTGTGTGTGTGTGTGTGTGTGTGGGAGAGAAAGGGGGAGCAGGGGCATTTGCATAATATATGTATTTTATAAAATACTTAACATGACACACAGGTGCATGCTGCACAGGTACTTGCTGCAAGCACCCCAAATTTTTTTTCAATCACAATAATGTGACAGTACGCACTCAAAAAATTAAGAAATTCTGTGTGGATATGGGGGTTTAGAGTGGGGTACAGGAGTGGAGGTAGACAAATATTGTCATGCACACATACATGATACAATATAGGCATAGGCCTGTAACTTATTATCATTCAGTCTCTCTCTCTCTCTCTCTTCACACACACACACACATTTTCATTTTTAATGCAATTAGGCTACTAGTTACATTAACAAATACACATGCACACTTTATTATCATTCAAACAACAATAAAGATTTAATTAAGCCTTTCATCTCTCCTCTCTCTTGTATGAACATGATTTCTAATCAGCAGATTGATTTAATGAACACTGTTCTTTGTAACTCTGAAGTAGATCAAATAAATACATGTCTGTGAAACTGTTAAAACACACACACACACACACACACACACACACACACACACACACACACACACACACACACACACACACACACACACACACACACACACACACACACCCCCTCTCCAGTCTATGAATGTGGGAATCACGGGAAGAAGGTATCCACCGCGATATACATACTCAGAGTTACAATACTGCTTGCTTACTTCTCCGGTTTTGAAATCAAGCGACGATTTGCACGCTTGTGCTGCCACTGTCCAATTAAGCAATTCTTTAAACATCAACGTTTTATCAGTGTACCTGCCAACAGGTCCAAATGACCACAACACAGAATGGCTGCGCACGATCCAAGATCAGCAGCGTGGTAAATGGCTAATAGGTGGAGACTTTAATTCCCACTCCCCATTTTGGGAAAAAAACTGTTCTACTGTTACGAGCAATCGTTTGGTAGAAAATATCGTTGATAGTTCGCTTTACCTTCTAAATGATGGTAGTGTCACTAGGATCCCTGATGTCTCCAAACACAGGGCGACAGCCATCGATTTGTCTCTGATATCACCAGAATTAGCACCATCCTGTACCTGGGAAACTCACAGAGACACTTTGGGAAGCGATCATCTACCTATCATCATAACCATAACTGACAAAAACATCAGGATGAAAGACAACTCTCCTGATATTATTCCAAAATATAATTACAAGCGTGCAGACTGGTCCTTATTTCGAACTGCTCTTGCTAATCAGGATTACAGACATTATGAAAGTGAAAATGTAGACATTATGTTTTCTAAATTCCAAGAGTCAATTCTAGCCGCTGCAGACGTATCAATTCCGAAACTCAAAACTTCTAAATCGAATAATCGATTGGGTAATGTTTGGTGGACAGAGGCATGTGAGAAAGCAGTTCAATATAAAAGGGAGAAATTCAAAATCTACATCAAAAGCCGGAAACCTGAAGATCATGTGGAAATGAAAAAAGCCAACATCCAATGTAACAAAATCATTGCTGAAGCAAAGAAAGATTATTGGGCATCATTCTGCAAAAAAGAAATTTCAGATTTCCATAAAGTCTGGACGAAAATGAATCAAATGAAGAATGGAACCAACTTACCTAGGTGTCCGATAATGATAGAAACATGTAACACATTTCCTTCAGACATGGACAAAGCAGAAACCTTTGTGGACTTATTTGCTAAAAACAGTAAAGTTGAAGGTTTATCTCCAGACTGCAAACATCACAGAGAAATAGAAGATAACAACTCAATCTACACTGATCCAATACCTCAGAATGATCTCTGGTTTAATTCTCCAATCACCTTAGAAGAGCTACAAAACACAATACTGTTTCTACACAACAAAACGAGTTCGGTAGGTGTTGATGCAGTTTCGACTGAAATGATTAAACATCTCCCTGAAAACTATCTTATTTTCCTACACAAAATTTTGCAGAAATGCTGGGTTAGCGGAACTGTACCACAAATCTGGCAAAAGTCTATAGTTATACCGATATTAAAAGCAGGAAAATCGAAAACTGATAAAAACAGTTACAGACCCATTGCTTTGACGTCCCACACAGCAAACTAATGGAAAGATTGATCTTAAACAGACTTTTACACTACTGTGATAAAAATAACGTTATTCCGGTAAACCAGGCGGGTTTTAGAAAAGGGAGATCCGCAGTTGAACACCTGGTTAAACTTACGACTCAGATCAAACAACAGTTTGCCCGCAGAAAAAGTGTTTTAGCTACTTTCTTTGATGTAAAAAAAGCTTACGATCAAGTTTGGCATAAACGTTTATTGTTCAAGCTAAAATCTGTTGGTTTATCTGGCAATATGTACATTACATTAAATCTTTTTTAGCTAATAGAACAATACAGGCTAGAGTGGGAGCTAGTTATTCTACTTCACGGCACCTCGACATGGGGATTCCACAAGGTTCAGTGATAGCACCTATTTTATTTAATATCCTTATACAGGATCTTCCTAAAGCTTTTTCAAATCGTGTTTTAGTACAGTATGCTGATGATATATGCACTTGGATGAATATCACTTTAAGAAAGACAACTCCACAGAGAACACTGAATTACATCAGGAAATTGTATCAAATTGATCTTGATAACCTTGGAAACTATATGTTAGAAAATGGTCTGTCGTTGTCGGCAGAAAAAACTAACATGATGTTGTTTGATCCTGGTGGTAACTCAGATAACTTGCCTACTTTCAAATTGCTTGGTGAAGTGTTAAATTACAAACAGGTCGTAAAATTTCTGGGAGTTTACATCACTTCGAAATTAAGCTGGAATGTTCATTTTGATTATATTTTAACAAAAGCACGAAAAACCTTAAATTTTCTAAAGATAATAAGCAAATTACCCTGGGGAATGGATACAAATACACTGATTCATCTGTCAACAGCGCTGGTCAGGTCTAAATTATCCTATGCGCAAGAAGTTTTTTTCAATGCACCTAAATATTTACTAAAAAAGATTCAGAACTTGGACTGCAAAAGTCTTAAAATTGCACTAGGTGTACCAACTCATGCTTCTACTCTGGAAACGTAAAAATTGCTGGAATTCTACCTCTAAACAACCATCGTGAGCTAGCTACAGCAAAGTTTGCAATTAGAACTACTTCACAAGCGAATAATTTTGTGAACAAAGAAATTAAAATCAGGTCTGATATTGACTTTCCAAAACGAGCAAAAAACATTTCATCACAAATTACAACCGCAACTTACATATCTGACCTGATCAAACAATCCAGCATAACTATGGATGAAATAGCCGAAAAACCAACGTTAACGCCTATCCCTACATGGGAAATGCTAAAGGCCACGTTTGATCTCGATTATGCAGACGTTAAAAAAGATGATAATGTCAACATTACGCTATCCACAGCTTGTGAACACATCGATGAAAAGTACCGTACCCACCTCCACATTTTTACTGATGGGTCAGTCTTAGCAAATCAGAGCGCTGGAGCAGCGTTTTATGTTCCAAAATTTAACATTAAAAAGTCTTTTTTCATTGGGGCAAATGTATCTATATATACAGCAGAATTGGTTGCTGTTGTTCAAGCGTTGCATTATTTAATAAGCCTTCGGCCTGTGCCTTTCAAAGTAGTTCTGTTTGTTGATTCAAAATCTGTATTATATGCCTTAGTCTTTTGATACAGACACAAGACCTGATTTAATAATTGAGGCAAATCATCTAATACACTGTTTAAAGATAAATGGCTCGGAAATCAGTTTATGCTGGGTGCCTTCTCACGTTGGTCTTCACGGCAACAACGTAGTTGACAGAGCAGCTAAATCCGATGCACTCCATTTTGAAAATTCCATAGAATTACATGTTAACACCTCGGTAAAAGAAGCTTACAACTCGCTAGAATTAGCATCATGGATTCGATTTCATGAACATTTAAATGAAAAATTTGTGTCTCAAAAAAGAATCAAACTTTCAGTTCAAAATATCTGTAAAAAATTGCAGTATTCTTCGATATATCATTTGAGATTAATTGTTACCACATATTTTCGTATTCAACTGAACGCTTTGAAAACAAAATATTGTAAAAACGTTTTATGTATTTGCGGTGAACAATTCACATTGTATCACTGTTTGTTTTACTGCAGAAAGCTTCGTTATTTTTTACCAAAGATGTTTACACAAGGAAACTATCTTGAAAAGCATTTTAAAGAAATGATATCAGATCAAGTTCTGTTAGTTAAAATTTCAGAATCATTGGTTCACAGTCCTGTTAATGCGTTACTTTAAGGTTATTATTTTAATTATCATTATCTTATTTGTTTTGTTTTGCTTTTTATGACGATTTTTCTTTTACATTTCATGTTAGCGTTGTTCTAGTTTCATTTCTCTGATCATCCATATCATTTTTATAAAGACCTTACCGATTCCTTTTAATTTTTTTCCCGTCTCTTACTCTGTTCCCTTCTTTCCCCTCCCCCCCCCCCCCCCCCCCCCAAAAAAAAAAAAAAAAAAAAATCATCCTCCATGCCATTTTTATCCGTCTAATATCACTTATAGTGAAAAGACGTTAAATCAAGGAACGAACGAAACACACACACAAACACAAAAGAGCTGGGAGGGGCAATCTGATAATGAAACTAATAAACTGGTAAAAGAATAAAATGCTTTTGTTAAGTACTGCACATTGCCCCAATATAATCAAGTTGGTTTCAGTGACGTATACATCTAGATCCAGATCCAGATTCAGAAAACATCAACAGTTCTTCTGACTAAATCATGCTGATATTACATGATGTGCACAAGCACGTTTAGGCTAATAAATTCTCATGTGTTGCTGATACACTGAAAGACCTTGCTATGTTCGATCATGTCACTGATTCAAACTTCGAAGTTACAATCCTTTCTTTAATCAAATTCAGATCTAAAACACAGATTAATCAAGTAATGATCGAAACAGCCAAAAATACTTACCGATATAGATCTATTCTTCCTACATCGAAATGGCAGATGACAGCAAATTTGTTCGCGGCACAGCAGACGTCATTGTCGTTAAACGTGTGAGGGTTTTCCTCGGATCAACTGATCGGGGTCCTTATTTTAAATGGGTCTCGCGTCATGGCCACGTCACGGATCGAGCTAATTTGCATAGAAATGTAAACTGCGAATCTTCAACTTTTCTGGCGATCAAAAACATATAACTCAATTTTAGATTTAACATGAAAAATTTTACCGAGAAAATTTGGGTAATTTTCAACACGAATTTTGACTGATTTATACTGGATGCTTCACGTTATAACTTAGTCCAAACGAAAGATTAGCTTCTGCTCTTTCGGAAGAACTCAAAACTGGGTTAATGTATGCAGTGGCCGTGACGCGCCAATCGATTTGCCAAGTGATGCGAAATTCGAGATCGCAGACAATGCCGCGCGGACTTCACCACGGCGGCGTGACACGGCTTCCAGTGTGCAACTTTCAACTTCATTCTCTCCTTTTCAGTCGCAACCACAAATAAAAGAACCACACCATTTAAAAGCAGACAGATCATTCTTTATTAATGTATGATTTTTTATTTATTATCCAAGTAGTTTAGAAAATAGAGCGTGTGGAAAATTGGCAAATTTGCTGCGTTTGCTAACTTTCCTCCACTGAATGAGCGCTGCTGCTGGTACCTACTTAATCTTAAGTAGGCCTACCCTGAGTGTGTATTTAAACAAGTAATTGAAAGCCAGTAAAATAAAAACATGTGATTACAGCTTGAAATGCCGTATTCAGAAATGAGCATTTAGTGCATTTTGTTTGATGTTCACAGGACAAGGTTGTAAATTATAGATGTTAATATTTTGTGTGCAGGTATCAGCGGTTCGTTCAGGGGGAATAGACAGATCCCCTTCAATGTCCTTTCACAGCCAAAATGTCCTCTATCTCGGGGCTTGGTGCTAAAGGGGAGAAGAATAAAGGAAAGTACAAGAGTATTGACATCAATACACTCTACAAAGGAAAAAGTGTTGAGACCCAAAAGTCAACAGGTAAATTAATTGAATCGTTTTTCACATGCTTTGTACATGATGAATAATTTTAGTTGATGTGAAATTGATATTTACTTGTTTCCAAAGATAATATCAAGCTCATCTTCATGAAGTTTTGACATGTTCCGTGTAGCTAACCCATAATGTTTCGACAGTATGCTACAATGTTGGTAAGTGCAGATTATAGAATAGGGCATGGTCAGATATGAAAAGTGCTTTTGTAAAAGTTTATTGATCAGGAATATTGACAGTGCCAGTATTGCTTTTCTTTTTGACCTAAAGGTGAATGTTTCCAATATTGTAGTGATGATGAAATGAAGATTGACTGGGTAACATATAAATAAAACAGACTTATGCATAAACCCTTCCAAACTTGCCAGAATTGTTCCTGAAATTAATACCTGATGTCAGGTTCTGGGCTTTGGAAGGAAATCCCAGTCAAGACAAAAAAAGGTGCCCAAAATCTATTCCGTTGAGTACAATTGTGTGACATTCAGTAACTTTGGAGATGCGCGTCTTTCTTGCGCTGTCAGATATGCGGGATATATGTCACGGCTGCATTTTCCCAGCCATTCTGCCACCCTTTAGTTGCGAGCCGGCGTTGCCTGCATGTGCTATTTTTAGCCAGTTTTAGAGCAGATTTATCACCTAAAAAAAAAAATTCTGCTGCAACGGAGGCATGATCAATGAATTGGTGAAAAACAGCTGTGCTTTTCTGCATCCCAGAAGGGCAAATACTAGTTTCACGTTCATGACGTACCTCTGATTCGTTTGGAGGAACTGAATATTCCAGTTCGGGGCTCTTCCCTTTGGTCTCGCACCAGCCCCTTGGTTATTCACGAAGGTGGCTCGGGAGTTGTGCACGCGCGTTCAGGACAGGGGTATCCTCCTTGAGGCCTATCTCGATGATTGGTGCTGGCTCCCCAGGGCCGCTTGAGTCCAATTATCAGTGACCAAATGGCACTCCTGGTCCTGGCTAGCCCAGGGAGTCCCTATCACACTCCCCCCCCCCTTCAGCAGGACTTGTTCACGGATGCGTCGTACTCAGGGTGGGGGGCCCATGTGGGCCCACTGACAGCGGCGGGTCAATGGTCACAAGATGTCCTTTCCTGTCACATCAACATGCTGGAACTGGAGGCAGTTTTTAAGAGACTTTCTCCCCTTTCTGAAGGGAAAACATGTTCGCATCAACACGGACAACACTACCGTGGCTTGTTACATCAACAAGCAAGGGGGTGCCCGCTCCCACTCCTTGTCTCGGAGAGCGGAACAGCTTCCCCTCTGGCGCGAGGAACAGTCCATTCGGATCACAGTGATGCATGTCCTGGGAAAGATCAACATACTTGTGGCCTCCCTCAGCAGTTCCCACAGGATTCTTCCCTCAGAACGGCCACTGGTCCATGCAGTTCTGGAGCCAGTGTGGGCAGTGTGATTCAAACCACAAGTGGACCTGTTGGCCACCAGGTTCCACCACCGCCTTCATCTGTATGTTTTTCCAGTCCCGGATCCTTTGGCTTGGCCTGTGGATGCTCCGTCCGTTCCATGGTCAGTCCTGTCGGGCTATGCCTTCCCTCCATTCCCCAAACTGGGAAAGTTCTGCGGAAGGCGAGGGAAGACTCTGCCACGATGGTTCTCGTGGCGCCTCGATGGCCTGCCCAAACATGGTTTCCGGAACTGCTGCACCTGTTCCATGCGCCTCCAATAAAACTCACTGTGACAGGCCGGTCCTTGCTTCAACCAAGGTCAGGCATTCTGCACGGCAATCCAGAGGCTCTAAACCTTCATGCATGGCTGCTGTTCGGGACTCCATGTCTTCATTAGGCTTGTCCTCGGCAGTGATCGGCCCTTGGGAGCAAGCGCACAGACCGGGCACTCAGGGATGTATAGTGCCCACTGGCACGGTTGGCCTTTTGGGTGCTCCTCGACTGCGGTGTCACCCACTCACCGTCTTGCTTGCAGTTGGCCAACTACCACGGCTTTCTTCATTGGAGAAAAACCTTTCGTCCTCCTCGGTGAAGGGACGCAGGGCAGCCATCTGCACCACCATCAGCCAGTTGGGTGGTCCTTCCTTTGCGGACGACCCTCTCCTGCGGGATATTGTCCAAGGGGCTTCCCTTCGAGAAGCCTGACCCCCCCGCCGCACCCTGGCGTGGGATCTCCTCCTCGTCCTCTCCTCCCTGAGACTTCCCCCTTACGAGCCCATCAGGGAGTGTTCTCTCAAGTTCCTCTCGTTCCAGACGGCCTTTCTACTCCCTCTAGCGTCGGGGAGGCACTGTAGCAAAGTGCACACTCTTAGCGGACTCCTCGGGGATGTCGCTTTCGAACCTGATGGCTCAATGCGTCTCCGCCTACTCCCGGACTTCTTGGCCAAGAACCAGTCGCCAGGTTCTCCTTCTCCATCTATCTCCATCCCCTGACGTCTATCCTTGCTCCGGATGACGAAATCTCGCCAGAAGCAGTGCCGCCTGTTTCTCTCTTACAACGAAGGTTATAAGAAGGCCATTAGCCGCGCATCCATCTCTCGATGGCTGTGGACAGTCATCAAGGATGCGTATGCAAGGCCGGGCTCAGATTTGGCTGTCTTCTCCCTGAGGCCCCATGAGATTAGAGCATGGGCCTCGTCGCTGGTGTTCACTCACAATGCCAGCCTCCAGAGTGTCCTGGACGCAGCGCATTGGCATTCCCCGGGCAAGTTCATTCCATTCTACCTGTGTCCCGTCTGCGCGAAGATGGAGCCAGGGGTATCGCTTCCGCTGTGGTGGCTCAACACCCCATCTCTGCTGCATGCCCTGACTCATCTCATTCCTCCAGGCGTTAACAAGTAAGCCCTCCTTCCGGGTGGTGCTATTCTGCATCAGTAAGCCACGGTACAGTATGTGTAATTAAAAGGAAATTTTCCTTCTAAAATTACGTTTAACCTGTTACAACCCATACCGCCCTTTTCCGCCGGTGGTGTCAGGCTACCGATCCACCCTTTTCCGCCCGTGTACGGGTTGGTACATTAGTGTAGTGCGTTTGCACTAATTGGATAGAGTTCGTCTTAAAGACAAAGCTGTGTCATCCGGGCATTCTCTTTACCGCCAGCAGCCATCTTTATTGCTCAGATTTGTGCTATTTTGGAATTGTTTTTGATTTTTTTCAAGTTATGACAGCGACAGCGCAGCTAGCTTACCAGTGGACATATTATTCGCCCCAGACAGATACCAACAGGATGTAGAAGTAGATAATCAAACGGACATTAGTGCAGAGATTTCAACCCTGATGACAGTGAATACGAGCTTACTTCTAGTGACAATAGCGACGATGACAATGATATTGGTGACGACGGCGACGCAGGTGCGACGAACTCTCGTGGATGTGCACGGTCATCGCAGTGGTCAAACATTGAGTTTCCCACTGAAACTCGTGTTTTCGAGGCATACAGGGGTCCTGCACGTCCACAGGTGAATTTTAGTTCAGAATTTGATTATTTTTCACTTGTTTTTCCCTTGGATGCGTATCGGATCATGGCTACTCAAACCAACCTGTATGCCAAACAAAGGCTCATGGCGTCGGGTGTTCCAGAGGATAGGGTAGGGGATCAATTTGAGCCTACCACTGTGGATGAAATAAGAGTTTACATTGGTATTCTCATGTACATGAATTTTGCCCCACTTCGTCAGCGTTTGATCACCTGAACAAATATTTTCACCTGGCTGATTCCAGTCAGGCTGTTCCAAGAGGTGAAGAGGGCTATGACCCCCTGATTCAGGAAAGTTTTGCTGCACAGTATCTGCCTGGTCAAAACCTCACAGTTGATGAGGCTATGATCAAGTTCAAGGGTTGTTGTGGGTTTTTGCAGTTCAATCCTGCAAAGCCCACGAGGTGGGGCATAAAAGTTTGGGCATTGTGTGATGCCGATTCTTTTTACATGCTGAACTTTTCAGTATATACTGGGAAAACCAATGATGTGCCTGCTCGTCAAGGTGATGCGCTTGGGGAGCGTGTTGTGAAACACATGACACAGCCCTATCTCAACAAGTGGCACACCATCTATTTTGACAATTATTTCACGTCAGTCCCCCTGCTGGAATATTTGTTTTCAGAAAATACTCTGGCATGTGGCACTGTGCGTAACAACAGGAAAGGTTTGCCTGAAGGTATGAAACCAGCCAAGTGTGTCAGAAAGTCTGGTGACACGTTGCGTTGGTTTCGTCCTATTCGTTCTGGTGAGCAGGAGGGTAGACTTCAGGCGATTGCTTGGTTTGACCGTCGCAAGGTCACCGTTCTTTCTTCTGCCCATGATGGATCTGATGGAGGGTTGGCCAGGCTAGGTCCAGGAGGTGCAGAAAAGGCCAGGTACTCCAGACCGCTGGCGGTTGAGGAGTACAACAAAAACTACAATGGTGTGGATAAGCATGATCAAATACGTTGCTACTTTGGGTCTCATCTGAAGTTCACAAAGTGGTGGAAATATGTCCTTTTCTTCTGTCTGGACACAGCTGCAGTGAATGCTTACATCCTCTACAAGCTCACTGCACCAGCCCCACGTATGACACACCTGCAGTTTCAGTTGAAAATGATCATGGGCATGGTGAATGGCTTCAAAGGTCGCAAACGAATTGGTCGTCCGAGCGTTCATGATGTTGCTGACAAGTACAGGCACTGTCCTTCCAAAATCATGTCTTCCAGGGGGAAGCGGGATTGTGTGCTGTGCAAAAAGGAGGGCAGGCAAACCTCAGCAGGCAATGCCATCCAATCAACATATGAGTGCCTTTTGCCAGGTAGTTTTGTGCAAAGATAGCGGATGCTTCCGCAGTTTCCATCAGCCGTAGGTTCCAACACATTCTTTCTTAGCAGCCAAACCTGAACTTTGACTCCTGACCACATAGGCCGGACTTTGTTATAAATGTTGTAAAAAGACTGTTTCTGGGTTGATGATATATTACATATGTATATATGTAAAAAAGAAATACATATATTCATATATAAAGTGCCACAAACTGTTGTGTAAATTTTATATGAGTACCATAAGCAAGTGTGTAAATTGCTACAATCACCAGTACCATAAGCAAGTGTATAAATTTCTACAACAACCAGTTTGTGTCATGTTGAGTAGTTACCTGCTTCTCTGTATGAACTTGGTGAGTACTGTTATGTTTTATATGTTGTTTTGTGTTGTTACCCTATCTCAATATTACTAACACTGTTACGGTATATGTATGTGTGTCACCAGACAGGAAACACATGAGTATCTCAAATACACAAACTCATGCAGATTAAAGAGCATGCACTTCTATATTATATCTGAAAATTTAAAGTGATTCTGACAAGTAGATTTTTTTTTATATTATTTTTTTTTATATGTGGAAATGTCGTGATTACAGAACGCCACAGAATTTTTACATGCATTCTACGGTACTGATATTACCACTAATAACCTCACAACACCCATCAGTTTCTTTTAGCAGGTGAACCTGAGTCTCTGCCATCTAATTGGTAAGTACTGTTGTGTTGATGGGTGTTGTAGTACCTGTCTATCCCTTACGTAACTTGACTCGGGTATATTTTTTCAGGTAAATACAGGTGTGTCACGCTATGCATTAAAAAAAATGCACCTATACACAAACTAACACTTGAAAATCAAAGAACATGCATTCATAGATTTTTGATGAAAATCTGAAGTGGTTATGACGAGTAGTTTTTTTTCTACAATTTTTTAAAGACACTACCCTTATTCTTGCATAATTATTTACCATTAAGTCGGTTTTGAAGGCACTAAGGGCAATAACTAAGACGGTTACGGAAAAGTTAATCTAACATACTTACCGTGGCTCACGCAGAGTCCCTCCCTTCCTCCCCGCCTTCCTGGTTCCTTCAATTTCACAGTCAGGGTCTTGGTTTCCTCGAAAAGAGGATGACTATGCACATGCGCAAGGCACAAGTAGTCTCAGAGTTATGGTCCTTTCGGACTTTATTGTTTATGAGGCAGGAATGGCAAATCGCTGTTGCTTATTGCATCAGTGAGCCATGGTAAGTATGTTAGATAAAATGTAATTTTAGAAGGAAAATTTCCTTTCGTGTTCATTGTGTGAACTGGACTTCTCATGTTCACATAGATGAAAAATTTACCAACTCTGAGCACCACGTGGATGCCACGCAGTGTAATTGGACTGTGATAAAACATTTTTTAGCATGCCTACATTTTGTTGAGGCACTTGTTGATAGAATTTTCGTCGTTTGTCATGCCTGGATCTCTAATGCTAGCAAACATGTTTTCTTCATCATGGATGTTTCAAATGCCCAAAACATTGAACAAAACCATCTAGGGTATATCTTGAATTGATACACACACAGGCACAACATCTTGAATTCACACACACACACACACACACACACACACACAAACACAAACACACACACACACACACACACACACACACTCTCTCTCTCTCTCTCTGTCTCTCTCTCTCTCTCTCTGTCTCTCTCTTAATGAATTATATAAAAAAAAAATTAGAAGTCGACTAAACACTTAAATTTTCAAAGTTAGTGTGGTTTACTCCACTCAGATGTGCATTTTTGAGCTGAAAGTCGTGTGATACATGTGTCAAATGGTGGCTCATGAACCGCACCAAAAAGCCCTTCTGCTAGTGAAAGGGTTAAAAGAAAAATTGGCTTTTATAGTTTTTGTTTTATTTTTGTCTGTCTTTAATATCTGTTGAATATGCTTGCAGTTCCTCGACAACATGGGTTACAAAGCCTTGGCAAGGTATCGTCAGCTGCGCGGCGCATGCCGCCTCCGGCCAATTTGCCAAGTTTGAAGAGTGAGCATAGCGGGAACGATCCTAGTATCAGCCTTGTGCCTGCAGGGGGATCAGGTCAGTACACAATTATTCTCGATGTACAATTATATCACAGTATCTGATCTATACTGTGGGAACTTGTTGGCATAAATGTAGAGCTTCTGCCATTCAGTTTGCCTGTAGAGGTTTTTTGTTGGTTCGATACCGGCTTGGTTGTATCCGCTCATTGTCTCTTTTAACATCTACATGGAACAGGTCATGAGAGATGCTGATATAGAAGGCATGGGCATAAAGATGGGAGGGAGAAAACTTACACGCTTGCGCTATGCTGATGATACTGCGCTGTTAGTAGACCACATTACCAGCATAAAAAGAATTCTATACAGGATAGATGCAGCAAGCAAAAAGGCTGGTCTAAACATGAACGCCAAGAAAACAAAAGTCCTACCCATCGAAGGTGAAGACCTGAAAACAATCATGACATCTTAATTTACAAAATTCCTTTAGAAAATGTTAACTCGCTTGAGCCTGTGCTATTTTTAGATCCGCAAGCGCTGGGGCCTGGTTTTTTTTTTTAGGTTATTGTCATATTCTCTAGCACACACCATAATTATTAATCTGGCTGAAAATCTTGCAGAACAAAGATGAAATAAAGATCTTGAAAATAAAACAAATTTGAAGGCTTTGTGATGAGTAGTTTATTGTGATTGTTTGAAAAATGATGTATTTTTGCTTTTCGCAAAAATTTTTAGAACCAGAATTATCAGATCTCTGGATGATTACAGTTTATAAAATGACATGCGTTGGTTATTTTGTGGTTATACAATGTAAGAGTACACATGCAAAACTTTGAAAATAAAGTTCCAACCAGTACAAGAGTCGTCTGGATATAATTGGTTTGAGTGTGGAATCACCTTCACTGTCACTATCACTATCATCATGACCTGGAGGCTGTGTGTCGTTGTCACTGTCACTACCTGACTCAATATCACTCTCTGCTGTTTGTGGAATAACAAATGCAGTTGAATCCATAACACTGATTCCACTGGTTGATGGCTCTTGTTCTAAAAACAAAGCACTAGCCCTAGGCTTTGTTCTCTTTGTTCTCTTCCTTCTTTGATCGTTGCCTGTCACTGACTCAGCACTGTCACTATTTTCACCTCTCCTCTCTATTCGGGATGAATTCTAGGTCTACCATCATCAAAAGTATGTTGGGTATCACTGCCGTCACCAAAAACCTCAGAAATATTCCTTCAGTTGCGTTGAGAAGCCATAATTTAGCACAGAACATATTGCATGAACAAAGCGTGTTGACACCAAAACCTCAAAAATATTCCTTCGATTGCGTTGAGAAGCCATAATTTAGCACAGAACAGATCACATGAACGAAGCGTGTTGACACCTTTTTCGCCGGGTCGCAGTGACTTCCCTTGGCAGTCAATAACTCAGTCTGTTGGCCCAAATCCACCCAAACATGCAGATGTACCGAAGCTAGAAAGGTTAAAATGTTTGATAAGGTAGTCGTGAGTTATGGCTGTGAAGCCTGAATGCTGAGAAAAACTGATTGCAGAAGAATTGAGGCAGCAGAGATTGGTTTTATCAGAGACTTCTTCATGTCAAACGGACAGACTTTCTACTAATGAAAGTGGCCTGGAAGAACTTGATACCACCAGAAAACTACTAGCAGATATCAACAAGAGAAGACTAAAATACATTGCCCATGTGTCACACAACAAGAACATGGACCTCACAGCAACCACCTTTCAAGGAGAAAAAATGGCAAAAAGGAAGAAAGGTAGACCTCCAATTTTATACGTCAAGAAGATGACCAACATCAGTGGCCTGAATGTTCAAGAAATTGTCCACAAAAGTCAAGAAAGGGCGGCCTGGAAAGAGATGGCGGTGTCCAGATGTGCAACGGCCAACACTGAACCTGGTGACGCCGACAGGTGAGACAGGTGAAGTGAGATATTGGCTTAAGAGAAACTTACGAGCATTGAGGTTGGGGAAGTTAACTCTCTTGCGGGAAGTTAACTCTCTTGCTACGAGTGTCGGGATTTCCTGATCATGTCTCAACAACACTCGTCTATTGAGTATCGGAGAAATCAGACTTGAGTTTTGAAAATTCGCGGGGCTTTCAGTATTTCCGTTAACCAAAACTGATAGACAGAAATAGATTCTTTGGTTATTCTTAGCCTTGTTTCAGGCCATGAGGTAACTGTACTACGCAGTTAATGTGCGGACAGTGCAAAGTTCACAACCCACTATCTCCTTGGCGAAGCAGACGACGGAAAAGCAAATGGCTGAACAGTACTCAACAACTCGGTGCTGTTTAACACATCGCTTCTTTCAGTGCACGTGGAGTGTGTGCACGTTGGATTTTATGAAATTTCATTCAGAATGTGACAGTAGGAACTGATGTTTTGACCTGATTGTGTATTTTGTAAGACATTTTTCACCTGAAAATTTCTCTAATTTTACTTGTACCATTACTCAGCAACCATGAAGGTTAGACAGTTGAAATTTCAGCATTTTGTACACCGATCTTTTAATATATGACCAGCCAAATTTCAAAATTCTCTTGTTTTCATTTGTTTGTACGAGAATTTTTCTGATGACCTATACAAATGGTGCGAATCAGGGGAACGGCAAGGGGCATAATGTACGTAGTGAGTGAGTTAAAGCAATGACTGAGTGGGAGTGGGCACCATCTTCATAACACTGGCCCTGAGAAAAGATGAGGTCTCTTCTGCTTCACTTATCTGTGTCCATATAGTTTTGCACTGATGCTAACTGACATGCACACATAACGGCATACCTGCATCAGTGCATCAGTACATGCTTGGATACATCTGATAACTTTCATTGCTTAAGTAAATATACTGGCACATAGCGTCGTACAGCTGAGCCAGCTGGGTTTCACAGGAAAGATGGCTATATTCAACTTGGGATATTTCTACTTAAATTAGTCTGTACAATATATTTTTGCACTTGAAAAAAAGAAAAAAGAAAAATGCAATTGTTTTTGATGTATGTTGTTTGAGTTGTTTGATTAAAAATACCAGGGCATTTCATACACATACTGACAAGAAGTTTTGTCCAGCATGTGTAGCAATTCATTGGCCACCTGTAACTGAGGCAGCCTGTGTTTTTTTGGGTGCTGCCCATTACATTAGTAGTAGCTACTCCAAACAGATTTTGAGATTTACCTATAGATTTTTTAAACTATTACCAATAAACAGATCTTTTTATTGTGATTCTAATGATACCAACAGCATTTCTGTATCTCAATTAGGAAAAAAGTTGCGAATTTTTAAAGATTTAATTTTCACGCGCATTTCTGCGCCAAAGCGCAAATCAACAAAATTGTCATTTTCAGCAGGCTATACAACAGAACTGATGTGTATTTTCTGATCAGTTTTGCATTTTTCTTGACATTCCTGATGCATAGATGATGTTTGATTTTTTTCAGGTAGTTCTTATACAGGGAAAGTGATAAAATTTGCTATCAAAAACCAGAAATATCACTTTATCAGGGTTTTTGCCAATGCCCAACTGATACAAAGTATTTAACACGAAAGCATGCCGGAGACACATTTTCATAACTTTGCTTTCCATTGAGCTAGAAAAATGCTTTTGGTATCACTGGATTCAGCAAAAAAAGACACTCAACCAGCACACTTTCAAAACTGTAAAAATGAAAAAAATACACATTTATTTGATATTGATTAACCCTTTGACTCCCTCACCCTACCCACTAGCATTCTGTATCGTCACCAGAGATATCAAATCAAAAACTTAACCCTTTGAATTCCTCACCCCATCCACCAGCTTCCTACAAGAAGTTGGTGGATAGGGTGAGGAAGTCAGGAGTCAAAGGGTTAATAATTTTCTTAATTCTCACAAATCGCAAAACTCGGTCACCCATCTGGATAGTGTTTTGACTTCAAGTGCCTGTCAGTATCTAAAGCAGCAGATGATCAATATCACAATTACATGTAGCATGACTGTCATTGTTCCTGTCCACAGATCATCCATGTAATGAATGTGTGCGGACTAAAAAGCCCCAAAATTTCCATTAACAGTACACAGGATTCATCACAACATGGCAAGGTGACGCTGTTGTAGCCACTGCACTTTAGATGGATAAACCAGTCTCAGTTGGACTTGCTGTAGCTTCAACTAAGTAACATTTTTGTTTTGTTCTTGGGAATTCACTGAAACAGAATAAATGTGAGCAGACTAGACAACAGTTCTGGCCACTGTGCTCTGAAGTAATAACTAGTCTGAGTCTTAACTGACAAAGTGTGATATACGGTAACTAGCTGAGATCTGTCACTTGCAATTAACAGGTCAGAATCCCAGGAATCAACAAGTGATACTTGGTGCATTTGCAATAACATGGATGGTTTGCACATATGTCAGCCATACCGCTTGCTTTGTGGCAGTTTGCTTACTCCCACTAGACGGATGACACTTTTGTGTATGCAGTGGTTATTTTCTCCACGTCATCTGCTCGCCAGATTTGACCATCATTGCTAACTGGAAGACAATCAAAGTCCCAGTAGCAGTGATGCAGATCCTTCTAAAAGTCAAGGGTTTTCATACCCCCACTAAAAAAAACTTGAGGGTTTTCATACCCCCAATAATTTTTTTAGGGGGTTTTCATACCCTTTGCCAAAATTTCTGGGGGTATGAGCCACCGATGCAAAGACTCTCTTTTGTTTCGACAATGTGACATTCAGTAGAAGAACAGTTTCAAAAGTTGGCAAGTCAGCGCGTGTGGTCGTACACTGAGGAAAGCTTTTCCTCGAAGGGCTGCTTTCGGTTTCCGCTGCATTTTCATTGGCCCAGGCAAAGAGTTGTAGAAAAGTGTGACGTAGCCTAGTTACTATTTTTACCACTAATGTAATGCCCGACCCCAATGCTGCATGTGCCGCGGCGGGCAAGCTAAGCGATGTCGGTCGCGTCGTTAGCTTGCCCGCCGCGGCTAGGCGAGCGAACGGAGCGATAGGTCTATACCCCCACGGCTCAAAACCTTTACGTGATGAGACCGGCAGAGGAAAAATGCTTACATGACCATACTCTCAAGACGACAAAGTCTTACGTGTTCATACCCTTTTGACATAATTTTTGTACGTGATTTCCATCTTCCTTACGTGATTTACCCCCATCTCTACGTGATCTGCACCCCTGCAGTAGAAAACATCTTCAGCATGTGTGTTTTCAAAAATATCCTCCCGTGAAGGCCAGCAGAAACAGTCCGTGTGACCCCTGACCTGTTCAGATACCGGACTGACGCCCAGCTGCCATTCTTCTTTAACTCCAACACCTGTCCAATATAGAATCTTTCTACAAAATAAACAGCCATCCACTGGTCCTGCTTGGTGAACTGAACTAGGGCTGCTTCAAGTTCAACAGTGTCTTTATTCATGTCAGCAGCAGATATATATCTCCTTCAGGATGAGTTGCAGTAGCAGAACAGGCAGCCACAAGACAGTCTGCAGAAGGGATAGGTCTTTCTGTGAGGAGATGGTGTTGAAGAACTAGCCTGAGATCATCCAAAAACCCTGTCAGTTTTAGACAGCCTTTTTTTTTATTTGCTGACAACCCATGTAATCCTAGAGGCAGAATTGCAGTACTGTTTTGAATACTTCTTTCCTTCCAACTGAAGTCTTCTTAACTGCAGCAGGAGACGGTTAGTCACACGTACTGCTGGCAACAATGGTGGTCTTCCCTTCCAGGCAGAAAGCTTCTCCTCAGTCAGTTGTAGGTTTCATCAGCTGAAAACAGCCACATTTCCTGTTGTTATTGTTCTCTAAGTCATGTTTCTATGTCAACCAGTTTGGAGACAAATTCAGTAATTGTCCAGTATTGTCACATCGCTAAATTTTCAGCTTTCAAGTTGAATCAATAAGAGAATGTGTTCAGTTTGTTATTCATTTACTGGCAACAAATTTTGTGATTACACATTTATTTCACAGTGCACATTCATATAATTGTAAGAAATTCTGAACAAAATGTGAGTATAGATCTAATTATATACGTAGACCTATATAGTTTTGTTTTGTTGAAGCTTAACTGATTCATCTGATGAAATTGCGATCACATTGGAAGAACTGTGAAACCGAAAGTACTGCACAAGCTCAGGTCACGTGACCAAATAAAAACCCTTCAATCCTTGAAATGAATGCTTTTCTTTACTAAATATATGAATGAAATAAGTGAAAAGTCTATTTCTCGTAACACTTTTATCATGAAGGTGAGTTAGCACCAATAAATTTAAATAAGTCAGTCATTTTTCGGACCAGCCCACAACGTCGAGTTTGTGTTGTTGGCACGATTCCACACTATCTTGTTTCAAACAGCGTCAGC
Source organism: Monoplex corrugatus (assembly GCA_030674185.1). NCBI lineage: Eukaryota > Metazoa > Mollusca > Gastropoda > Littorinimorpha > Ranellidae > Monoplex > Monoplex corrugatus. The sequence continues at coordinate 51,023,248 of JAPXFY010000026.1, forward strand.
TCATAAAAAGTTCACAGAACAACAAAATATTCATAAAATCAAAAACAATAAAGAACTAACTACCAACATGTGCGAACAGTTGACCTGATTGCGATACTGAAGCAGTCGGTGTCACATTTCGGTCACTACTGGTGTCCAACAATTCAGCGTGCGCGTCGGCCATGGCGGCTAACAATGTTCGCGACAAGCGGTACACTTCGGTCTTTTTGATCGCTTGCCGCTTCGCGTGGAAATGATAATGAAACAACATTTTGGACAAATATTGTAGAGGGAAGTCTGATCTACAAACTGATGTATTATGAGCGTGGGCAATCAAGTCTTTACAGTAGAAATTCTATTTTGAACATTTTATTGCTTGAATTTTTACACATTGACAGCATGGATTGTGACGAAACGGGCATGAAATAAGGATCTGGATGTCTTCTTTCATTTCATTGGGCAATCTTTTTAGATCTAGCCACTCACGCGATGCGACAGAGCAGTAAGTAAGGGTAGTGTAAACAGAAGGCAATCGGCGTTACCTCAAGACAGCTGGCCGTACTCGCTAGGGTAGGGCGAATGAACATGTAATAAAACATATAAAAAATGAGTATTAGTCTAAACAAGTACATCATTCAAACAACGAAACACCAATCTCTTTATTGCAGTAGATTTTATTACATTTTCTTTCACACATCGCAAAATATGACGAGTTGAAAAACACCAAAAAGTAGGTCAAATCTGCAGACTTTCCCCATGACGCACGCTGTTTGGAGTAGCTATTAGTCATTAGTCGGTTCGACAAAAGAATATGGTCAAAAGGCTGAAGGTAGTGCGACTGTGATCGGCATTGTATGAGCTTTATTTTGTATGTGTCTTTTCATCAGTTCAATTAGTATTTCCCGTGAAAAGTCCTTTCAAATATTTATCAAACTAAAAAGTCAATTTTGTATGAGCTTTATTTTGTATGTCTTTTGATCAGTTCAATTAGTATTTCCCGTGAAAAGTCCTTTAAAATATTTATCAAACTAAAAAGTCAATTTTGTTTTGATATTCAGCGAAGCACGCCAAGCAGTTTCTGATTGATATGAAAATCAGCTAGGTCATGTGACTAGGTATCAGTCCTAAGATGGGAAAGCAAGCACACACCCCACTAAAATTAGGTACCGGCAGCCAAAATTTCAAATCAGAAATAGAGTTTTGAAGCCATACAACATTGAAAGAGCATATCAAGACAAAGAAAACAAAACAAAAATCAAATGTCTAGCTTTATTGGTTCCTGAGATATGATTTTTTTACATATTTAATTTTGCGTCGAGAAATGCATGCATTGATTTTTTTCCAAAATTGGAGACTCTCAGAACATTTTCTAATTGACATAAAACTGTCAAAATTCATTTTCCAAATCTATGTGTAACAGACAGTTAAAACCACCAGAAATATTACCATCTGTAGGAATGAGAAATGAGTAATAACATGTCAAACATGGCAAAAATCAAAATCTGAGTATCGCGGAATTGCTAGTATGTCTATTTTCAACATGCCTCTGTACTAACATAAACCAAGAGATATGCTTCAAACTTATTTTCTGTACAGTATATATCGTATTTTATTGTGTCAATTTTTTCTGAGTTGTTCAGTTCATTGGTTCCTGAGAAATAAAGCACCAAACTAGCTAAAATCGTTAATATTCATGGCGGAAAAATGGGTTGGTTTAGGGGTAACGTCATTTAAACACCAATATCTCAGAAACTACTTAAGGGATTTTCATGAAATTTTGTGTACTTATTCTCTATGTTCACAGCAATACATACAAATATTTAATATGTTCCAAAATGTATACTGGCTTACATCAGGTTTTTTTTTATCACTGTCCACAATAAAAAATAGCAAATGACAAGTCTGCAAACAATCATTTAAAATTTTTTTTTTCATTTACCTCGTTTTACACCACAAGATATATATTTATTTCCACTACTGTACTTTAAAATAAAAAAAATGGCTGTGTAACACTGTTCTACTAATATTCTAGTCTTACTGTCATAGAAATCTACATAAAAATGCTAATAATAAACAAAACCTGTTTTCTACCAAAACACTGTCTATCAAGCAATCATGACGGGGGGGGGGGGGGGGGGGGGGGGGGGGGGAAAGACTTGCACATCAGCAGGACTTGGCCTTGTAGGTGGCATACACTCAAGGAGGAAGCTGCCCATATCTTCTTTTCAAGTGCATCTGCAAGCTTAAAAGCAAGAAATGATAAGCATTCCTATTCAGTGATACTCGAAGCTTTCCTCACAGCTGCATGCACTTTGGACTTGATATTCTTCTCAAAAGAGGTCATGTCAATAATAACAGTCGGAGTAAGGGCTGCCATCTCTTCCCATGTCTTGTCTCAATCTTCCCTCAAGGATTAATAAAGCTGGAGAAGAAGTTTGTTGGTTGTAGGACATTTGGTCAAGGTCTTTCGCCTGCCTCTCCCCTCTGACCTCATGGTGTTGTAGTCATTATCAACTGAAAATACGAAAGATTTAGATTTTAAGTGTATGTTTTTTGTCTTTTTTACTCTACTGTTAATTAAAAAGGTTTGTGTGTGTGTGTGTGTGTGTGTGTGTGTGTGTGTTGTGTGTGTGTGTGTGTGTGTGTGTGTGTGTGTGTGTGTGTGGTGAGAGGGGGAGCAGGGGCATTTGCATAATATGTGTGTTTTATGCATACTTAAAGACACAACAGGAGTATATAAGGCGGGAGGCTGCAGCGAAGTCACTTGAATTCAAACCGTCGGCGAGGTAACACACGCTGTCTGCTCTCAATTAAATGCAGATTACTCGAACTAGAGGGAATCTACATCGCTCATTTTTGGCACAGACTTAATTATCAACCATTGCTTTTAGTTAGTTATAATCTTTGTAACAAAAAGTGTGGTTGTGTGCTTTTATTTGGAAAATAAAATCCGAATCGAAGGAATAGGGGCAGAGCTACGGTAACTTGATTGGCACATCCACCGAAAATAGAAAAGCATGTGGAAGGAAATTGCAAAGCAAAACAGTCATGCTGCCTGAACAACACACACACACACACACACACACACACACACACACACACACACACACACACACACACACACAACACACACACACACACACACACACACACACAACACACACACACACACACACATACACAACACATACACATACACACACACACACACTCACACACCTGAGCAGTAAATAAAAGCAACACTGACCTCTGGTGATAACAGCCTTTACCGAAGACTGGTTTATCGATAGGGCTGGGGAGTTCAAATTTCACACCAGCAACAGCACACACAGTCTGACATGATTTCACAAACTCAGCACTACCACTATTACACTTTTGTCAAACAACACCATATACTGATTTCTTTGATAAATAAATTGGATATAGCCTAGAGCCTTACTGTTAAAAAACATGAGCATATCCACTGCCAGTCCACTGCTGAGGATTTAGGCTACTGTAAAGCATCAGGGCTCCAAAACAGTGAGGCAGCTGTTCTGTCTGGCTTGCCCTCTCTCTGTATATCTACTGATATCAACACTGAAACTCACTGGTACCAGATGTGAGAACGTCTGTAGGCCTAATGTACATACTGCCCTGTGAAATCCTACACCTGCCAAATGTGAAAAAGCCCAACAGGATAAAAGGACGACATGAAGTGGGTCTAGAAGTATCGGGCGTAACTATGATGATGTATCAAGATATGTCAGTGACACAGACCTGCTGTCATCAACACAGTCACTAGTGTCAGTACAACATACAGTACACGCGGGAAGGCAGGGTTTACTGGTCAGACTCGGTTACCACGCGATATAGGAGGTACAAAACGCAGCTGCCAGAGTAATCTCTAGATGCAGGAAGACTGAACACATAACTCCCATCTTACGGAATCTGCACTGGCTCCCAGTTCAACAACGCATCAATCACAAACACTAACTATCACCTACCGTGCACTCAACTCTAGTAGTCCTTCTTATCTTAAAGATCTTCTTTCTGAATATAAACCTGTTCGCAGTCTGAGATCTGCTTCCAAGTCTCTTCTTCATGTTCCTGGGACAAGGGATGTTAAAACCAAAAGATATGGTCAGCGAGAATTTAAATACCTTGCCCCTACCAAGTGGAACATGCTTCCCATGAGCATCAGGGAGAAAAAGACTCATTCATCCTTTAAATCTAGTCTCAAGACACACTTTTTCTAATGTTGTATGGGATTGCTTTATTGAATGTGAATACCTTGAATGCCTTTATGAATGTTGGTGCAAAGGCTGTGTGGAATTGTTTTTGTGCCCCCCCCCTCCCCCCCACCGTGCGCCGCGAGCATGCTTTTATAGCATGGAGATTTTTGTTGCGCGATATAAATTTTCATTCATTCATTCATTCATACTGTCACATAAGATAGTACTATTTCATGTGCACACTGCCATTCCAGTCACGATTACCCCACATTTGTCCAACTAGTTCTTTCTCTTCTATGTTTATATCCAACACTGTGAGAAGTACAACGATTTATTTCATTTAATACAACACAAAATAAGCACACATCTACATTCTCTGCAAGAAAGTTTGAGCGTGGTAAGATAGGCCTAACTGGCGGCAGAAGACAGACGGCGACCTTGCAGCTTCATTTCCTGTGGTTTGTTTTTCTTTCCCGCCGTTAGAGGCTGTGCAGGGAATAAACAATGCGTTCAGTGTCAAGTGAGTCTAATCCTTTCTACTTTTCTAGTATTTCTCAGTGGAATGTACCCCCCTGTGGGGCCTCCTATATCGCGTGGTAACCGAGTCTGACCAGTAAACCCTGCCTTCCCGCGTGTACTGTCTCCCCCCATCTCTCTTAGAATTTTGCAGGATAATTAATCATCAAAATTTCAAGTAGTTTGTCGCTTTGAGTTAGCATCACGAGTTGTTCGACGTATATATGAAATGGAAAATACAATTAATCAATCGATGAACATCACAAGCATAGTAGCAGAAACGAGAGGACACCAGAAGCAACTAATTTTTATTCATTGCTTTATTTCACACACACACACACACACACACACACACAAAACACACACACACAACACACACACACACACACACACACACACACACACACCACACACACACACACACACACACACACACACACTAATATCACTTATAGTGAAAAGACGTTAAATCAAGCAACGAAGCAAAACACACACACACACACACACACACACACACACACACACACACACACACACACAACACAACACAAAACAACACAACACAACACAACACAACACAACACACACAAAACACACACACACACACACACACACACACACACACACACACACAGAGAGACGGGGGTCGAGATTAGGACTGTGGGGGGGCAAAGGAGAAGGGCAGCTGAAGAGAGGGGCATGGCCAGCCAGTTCACAGCAGAAACACACAACCTCATAACCAGATGGCTATGTGGGACTGGGGTAATAGTAGTGCGTGTTGTGAGGACCGCTAAAAACTTACGTGTCAGTACATGTAAATATACGGGGACAGTGCCTTGGGTCAGGGGTTGGTAGTACCAGAGAAACTTCACTGGGCTGGTGAGTGCGGGGTGGGGGTGAGGCAGAAGAAAAGCTGCTTCTAGCACACAGCTTTTGTTTACAGCTGCCGACCACGTGCACTGCCTTATTTAGAAAAGCCACGCCTACACTCAATGCGCATGTGTCCCGATCCATTGGATCGGATGTTAGGCCTTTAACATGACACACAGGTGCATGCTGCACAGGTACTTGCTGCAAGCACCCCCAATTTTTTTCAATCACAATAATGTGACAGTACGCACTCAAAAAATTAAGAAATTCTGTGTGGATATGGGGGTTTAGAGTGAGGTACAGGAGTGGAGGTAGACAAATATTGTCATGCACACATACATGATACAATATAGGCATAGGTCTGTAACTTATCATTCTCTCTCTCTCTCTCTCTCTCTCTCTCTCTCTCTCTCTCTCTCTCTCTCTCTCTTTCACACACACACACACATTTTCATTTTTAATGCAATTAGGCTACTAGTTACATTAACAAATACACATGCACACTTTATTATCATTCAAACAACAATAAAGATTTAATTAAGCCTTTCATCTCTCCTCTCTCTTGTATGAACATGATTTCTAATCAGCAGATTGATTTAATGAACACTGTTCTTTGTAACTCTGAAGTAGATCAAATAAATACATGTCTGTGTTTCACACACACACACACACACACACACACACACACAAAAGAGCTGGGAGGGGCAATCTGATAATGATACTAATAAACTGGTAAAAGAATAAAATGCTTTTGTTAAGTACTGCACATTGCGCAATATAATCAAGTTGGTTTCAGTGACGTATACAGCTAGATCCAGATCCAGATCCAGAAAACATCAACAGTTCTGCTGATACACTGAAAGACCTTGCTATGTTCGATCATGTCACTGATTCAAACTTCGAAGTTACAATCCTTTCTCTAATCAAATTCAGATCTAAAGCACAGATTAATCAAGTAATGATCGAAACAGCCAAAAATACTTACTGATATAGATCTATTCTTCGTACATCGAAATGGCAGATGACAGCAAATTTGTTCGCGGCACAGCAGACGCCATTGTCGCTAAACCTGTGAGGGTTTTCCTCGGATCAACTGATCGGGGTCCTTATTTTAAACGGGTCTCGCGTCATGGCCACGTCACTGATCGAGCTAATTTGCATAGAAATGTAAACTGCGAATCTTCAACTTTTCTGGCGATCAAAAACATATAACTCAATTTTAGATTTTACATGAAAAATTTTACCGAGAAAATTTGGGTAATTTTCAACACGAAATTTGACCAATTTATACTGGATACTTCACGTTATAACTTAGTCCAAACGAAAGATTAGCTTCTGCTCTTTCGGAAGAACTCAAAACTGGGTTAATGTATGCAGTGGCCGTGACGCGCCAAGCGATTTGCCAAGTGATGCGAAATTCGAGATCGCATACAATGCCGCGCGGACTTCACGACGGCAGCGTGACACAGCTTCCAGTGTGCAACTTTCAACTTCATTCTCTCCTTTTCAGTCGCAACCACAAATAAAAGAACCACACCATTGAAAAGCAGAAAGATCATTCTTTATCAATGTATGATTTTTTATTCATTATCTAAGTAGTTTAGAAAATAGAGCGTGTGGAAAATTGGCAAATTTTGCTGCGTTTGCTAACTTTCCTCCACTGAATGAGTGCTGCTGCCGGTACCTACTAAAATGAAATGCTTCACTGGCTTTGCCCATGGTTGTAGCAGAAATGGCGTCATTTGTTTTTCAGCACGTTAGAAAAGGCGTTGCATTTTCAGCAATACCTTGGTAAATTATTCATTTCGTTTAAAATTAGCTGTGGTTTTTATCGTTTATTGTGCATTTACTGAGAAGTATCGGTGTTAGTTTTGATTCAACATCTCGGGATTGAATTAGCGAAAGAAAGAAGTGACCAGTCGTAAAGGCCAAGATTTATAGTGGCAACGTTTTGAAAAAAAATTTGTACTTGCAGTTTTGAAAAACGTTGGCACAATTGGTAAAATATTATCTTTGAAATTTATGTATTTCCCACTTGCAATCAATTCAGATGCTTTGTTGAAAATAAAATTTTATGCTACAGAAACTGGAAGTTTACCTGGTTCGAAATGACCGAAACGCTTGTTGAATCAAAATACCAAGTTGAAACAGAAATACAGATGTGTGTGTGTGTGTGGTGTGGTGTGTGTGTGTGTGTGTGTGTGTGTGTGTGTGTGTGTGTGTGTGTGTGTGTGTGTGTGTGTGTGTGGAGAGAGAGAGAGAGAAAGTTATTACGAAGAGGGGTGGGGCTCTGTCTGTGTGATTATGAATCTTTTCCAGCAGCCATTTCTCTCACAGTGTGTGTTATCATCATAGTCACTTGGGCAGTATTCCTATGAACACAAGATTGCACTTGTATGTAGCATGCTACGCATAGCGTGCACATGCACATGCGCACGTGTACACACACACATTTGTATGCATGTTTATACATCTACACGTATGTTATACACATGCACATACACTGAGATCTGCACATTATATAAATGAAGAATAAACCGTCATCTTCTCAAATTGCCCTTGTTATTTCTGGGACGAATATGTTTCAGCTTTACTCCGTACATTATTGTCCAGGTTGCTTGCAGTGAAGTGAATGGAATGTGCTTGAAGAGGGGGGAGGTGGTGGTGGAACATCTATTTGAAAATGAAATACAGTAGAACACTGATATAAAGAACAACCCAGGCAAAAAAAATAGTTCTTTATATCAGTAGTTCTTTATTTCAGTCAAACCTTTACACACACATTTTATCCCTCACACAACCCCCCCCCCCCCCTTCCCACTGTTTATCCACGTCCCCAAAGTCATTATACATTCATCTAGAGTCCTAATTTCTTGCCCACGGGTGAAAAAAATGATGTAATGTCAGTTGTTTTTTTTTCCCTTTTCGCTCGATTCAAGAATGAATTTCTCCATGTCCCCTAAAGTGTCAAAAAAGGTTTCTCCGCCATTCACAATACAAAAGTCCCTAAGAGTTTTCAAACACTGTTTGGCTTCTGCAGAGCTCACAGCCTTGAGCTGCTCTGCAGGTGCCTCGTCCTCTTCTTCAGGAGGCACAGAACTGGAACCAGCAGCTTTGACTTGGTCCACAATTTCCTGGTCCAAATGCCATCGATCGATAATCTATTTTTAGATCGCCGTCATGAATAGGCGCGGGCAAGCGAGGCATTGTGCGATAGTGACCACCGTCCGTGACCAGGCGAATGTGGCCGGCCACGTGTTTTCAGGCCCACGTGGGCTAGTTCGTTACTTCAGTCGTGAACAAAGAAAAATAAGACCTTGGTGGGCAAAAACATGAGTTCGTTACAGCCGTCAGTTCGTTAACGCTTGTTCGCTAAATGCGTGAAAATTTAATTGAAATAAAGAGACAAATAAGCGGAGCACAGAAATGCGTTCGTTATTCCCGTCAATTCGTTTCAAGCGTGTTCGTTATAAGTGTGCTCTACTGTAGATTTAAAGATACAACCTCTCAAATTGGGCAAAATACTGGAGTTTTCGAAATCAGGGAAAAGTGGGTGCATTTTCTGGTGTGTTTTTGGGAATACTCTAAAACTTTAATAAAGAAAAAATTCTTTTTTGCTGAATTTCTTATATTTTTTCAGAAAATTGTTTGCAGTTGTAGAAAATTAATGTTTGCAGTTGTAGTTTTAAAGTATAAATTTTGGTTGCCTGTACCTGTCATTTGAAAAAAAAAAACATTGCAGATTTGCATATGGCTTTACCATTACCAGGTGCACACGGGTGTGCACACACAATGCACGCACACACGCACGCACGCACACACACGTGTTGTATTTTTTTTTTGTTTTTTTGTTTTTTTTTAACTCGGTCAAGTTGCAGTCTTTAGTGTCATTCCGACCCCTCAAATTGCGTGATTTTTAGCACATTTTAAAAAAATATAGAAAAATAACCAAATAACTTAGATAAGCAAAGTAAAGTGATACAGAAAGACCTTGATTAGATCTTTACAAATGATCTTACCTTATTTATGGTATTCCATATACTTGTAAATGATGAGGTATCCAAATAGGTATCCAAAGGGAGGTAATTTTTTTTTTTTTGATGGATATGAAAACACACTGTGAAACAGTTTTAGATGAAGTCCATAATTTCCATGCCATGGATGTTTTAAATCACTGATTTCACATGTTGGAAAACACAAGATTACTGGTAGTTGTCACTTTTTGCATACAGTTGCTCCAAAACACAAAATATTCACAAAATTGTGTAGCTTCGACTTGCTTTCCTTGATGCCATTTGCGAAATTCGCATGTCGCGGGTAGCACTGAAAAAAGGCAACTGTTGTCTTTGTTTCACATTGCCACACACTGTCTAAGGGAAATAACTACTGTAAACATACCTTACTTTTGGTTCCCAGTGGGGTTTCCCTATAACTGACGCTTCTGACGTTAAAAAAGAAAAAAACCAACAAATGTCCGCCATCGATAAATCGACGTCGCGTCTCCAAGCAGTAAAGCCAGGTGTCAGCGATTTTTTATCGGCATGATGCGATTGAGTTAACGGATGTAGAAGGGGGATCTTAACGTAAAGATATACATTAGCCATGTAGTTGCAATAGGAGTACTTTTCAAGGATTTTAGAAATGTTTTGAATGTTGGATTGACTTTACCAGGATGGGCATCGAAGGAGAAGGAAAAGGAGAACAGTGGCAGTCAGCCGCCTGCGTCGCAGCCGCAGCCGGCCGCGCCAGTGCCATCTACACAATCCACTGTCAAGGTTAGTGTTAACATCTTTTGCAGACACAAGTTTTGTTCTTTTCATTTTGGATGTTTGGGGGGAATGGAGGACAGTTTTTATGCAGCTTGAGTTGAGGGAAAAAATGTTTCAGTGAACCTGGTTTTGCAGAATACACTGGTATTTTATGCAGAAAATGTGAGTTTACACTGAAAATGATTGGATTTGGTTTGATAAGTTATCAAACAAGTTATGCTGTATCTGATGAAAGATTGAACAGTTCACTTCACCAAACAAAGAGTGATGTACATATACTGTTGTTTGAATTGAAGAAAAAAAAAAAGAAGTTTACATTATAAAACTGCATTATTCGAGGTGGTTTTTATTTTTTATTTATTTTTTTTTTATTTGCTTTTATTGCCTTTCTTTCATTTTTCTCCAAACACATGAGTGTGCCGTCAAAGATGGAAAAAAACCCAAACCTTCTTGAGTTGAATCGATGGTTTCTTTATACTAGTGCATGAAGTTCTACTGCACATTGCTTGCACAAAATTTCAGATTTCATTAAAAAAATCGGAGCAATTTTATCATTAACACATTCCGTACTGTGTTACGAGATCCTCGTGACTCGGCTTTCTCTCTCTGTGGACTGCATCACGAGGATTTCGTGCCCTGAACTGTAGTTTCAGTTTCGAGTATATAAATAGAAAATGACCACATTACTGACGTGAATCCTTTTCAGGCAAAGGGAGTATACTATTGTCATTTCCTTTCTGCATTGACACGACGTTCGAAGCGGCAAAAATGGCCAAAAAACAGGCGTAATTTGAGTGTTTCTGAAGTCATCGATTGTTTGTTTATGGATGATGACAGTGAGGACAAGGTGGCCGATAGTGATGATGGCTGGGAACCTGATTCCAGTGCATCGAGTGGTGAAAATAGTGAAAACAAACTTTGATAATGACGATGTTTCTTTGTTCAATGCAAAGGCTAGTCAGTCAACATGCGTGGTAGCAAGTACATCAAGAAATGAATCGAACTTGCAAGGTTTGAGTTTTTGTTTTGTTACATAATTATTTCACTTTTTTTTTTTAGGAAAATAGGCATGAACTACTTTTAGCTTTAATTAATGCAAAGAACAATCATTTACCAAGGTTCACACAAAATTTAGTGGAGATTTGTTGAAAAACACGAAAGATATACCTTGTTTTCTGACAATACCCGCTCCGGCCTTTCTCTCTCTTAACATTACTTGGTTAATAATTAGTACAGTGACCTATTTTCTTGGTAGGAAAAGGGTTAAATGACAGGTGACTATTGGAATCATGGGCAGCCATTTCTACTTTGAAAACTGGCAAAAAAATCTGATGGGAAAAAAGCAGCCATAAACTTGAAGAAAATGATTGATCAACACTATTACTGCCTACTGGCACTATGTTGGAGACTACTGAAAGTGGACTGTTCTTTCTCTTTGGCAGGAAAAAGCACAGTTTTCTATAACGTTTGTAGGTGCGGATTCAAATATTTAATGAGCATTGTGTAGGCATGGAATGGAGCGATTTATGAACTTTGCCATATTTTTTAAAACCCTTTGACTCCCTTACTCTATCCACTAGCATCCTGCATCATCATCAGTGATAAAGCAAAAACCTGACCTTTTGACTCCTCCATCTATCCGCCATCTTCCTGCAGGAAGCTGGTGGCTGGGGTGAGGGAGTCAAATGGTTACGTTTTTACAGCTTGATAGGTTGCAGGAGTCAAAGGGTTAACCGAGTGATGTTTAATGCAGGGGGTGGGGTGGGAGAGATGCAATAAGGTTTCAAGAGTGCACGAGTGGTGTGAATTATTTAGATATGTTATTTTTTCTGAACCGAGTGACGCTGAGCTTCAAGGGGGCTACCGGCGCCCCCCACCCCCCAAAAAAAAAGAAAAGAAAAAAATGTTTATTGAGTTGATAAAACTTGTCCAAACATGACCAGTTTTTGTTATTGTGTTTCAGACCAGCACCTCATCTGGGGGCACAGGTTCGGGGGCCAGGTCTTGGAGCAGTGTTACTGGGGGCAGTGCTCAGGGTAAGAGATCTTCTTTCATCGTCCTTTTGTTTAACCCTTTGCCTACCACATGACTTTGTGCTATATGCCTATGAGAATACCATGGCAAGGGAAGTAACTCCGCAACACATGCACACCCACCACAAATAAACCTCAATAAAAAATTTAATTTTTACTCACCAATTACATAAATTTGATGAAAAAATGCCAAAGACATCACTTCATCCAAAACAGCCATTTTTTTTCATATGTAGTGAACTAGTATATGAAGAAAAAAAAAAAAACGATCAGACTAATTTTTACGTCAGAGTTCTTGGCGCTGTAAGAATATTTCCTGAATTCACTGGAACCACAGAATGTCATGGATTAGGAGCAAATAGTGATTTTCCATGTCCAGACATAGTACTGAAACCTTCAGGAACAAAATAAAGTCATTCTGTGTTTTCTCCACACTGAATAGTTAACTTTTGTGGTGAAGAAAAAAAAACCCCAAACTTCAACAGTGTTGTGAAACTAAAAGCGTCACATACAGAAGATTTGTCTACTAACTACTGAGGGGAAAAAAACAACAAAATGAACATATAATTGCTGACACTAGTGACAGGTAGATTTCAGGTGCTGATGAAACTCAGCAAAACATGTGCCTTTAAACAAATGAACAGAACAAATTACACATCCCCACACTGTGGTGATGCTATATCCCTTGTCCGTCTTCCTCTTCGCCTTCTGGCAAACCAGGCAATTCTTTATTAGGCCTGGAAGACGGACAGGTCCATGGGAGAGAGGGTCTGATGCTGTGACACCTGCCTGTGCCACAGACTGGGGAGCAGATTTCTGGCGAACAGAGTTGCTGTTACGCAGGGCGCGCAGAACCTCCAGTGAGAACGCACTTTGTGCAAGGGGTCATAGCCAGGCTGACCCTTGGGAATAGCTTTACTGCTGTCATTTAAATGAAAATACTGATTTAATTTATTATATATCTATTTCTACTAATGACATCAGCAACCTGAGCAATACATAAAGGATCTGTGGACCAGTAGTTGCTGATTTCTGGTACGCGAATGATCCCAAACATAAACTGAACATAGATGAATAATTTCATTTCATCAGGTGTGGTAGGCTGCCAGAGTTTATCTACACCTTTTTCTGCTTGCCTTTGTGCAGCATATAAATTTGTTTCTGTGCTCAACATTTGCCAAAATTCGTCTGGTATCAAAAGACTAAAAAAATCCAAAAGGTGACGCACCCACAGGCAAATCATGGGACACGCCAACTGACCGCAAAATTTGGTCATCGTCCGATTCAGTTTCCTGGCTGTCAAAACCAGCAAAAGTTTTTTTAGGCCTCACCTCATGTAGTCTATCACTCCAGTGAACAATAACTGAATCTCTAGCAGCCTTTGTTTTCCGAATTTTCCTTTTTTTGGCGCTGGGCCCAGCAGCGATAGGCAAATCGATATCATCGTCATTATCACCCGATTCACTATCGATTTCGGACTCCAAATCAATGAGCAGACGATCACTGTTGATAACTAGGTCAACATCGACGTCGGACTCATCTTGTTTCGAAATTTCTTCAAGATTGAAGCCTTCAAAAACACTCTCTTCATCACTAACATATCCAAAAATGGATTCCAGAAGTTGCATGGTTTCTTGATCCGCCATTTTTGCAGAAAATTTTCGCGAAAAAAAGGCTGAACTTTGAAAAATCACAGCAGCAAAACTACTCAACCAAACTTCTTGCAACAAAGCACAAAATGTCGACCGGAAACGGCCCTACCGGAAGACGCTTATATCACGATTGCATTCTGGGATATGCGATAGTGAAAGTGAAAGTCGCTGACCTAGTATTCGGCGGTCGATCTTGGTCGATCCGGTATTCAGAAAGCGGAAATCTCGCGGTCGATCGCGGTCGATCCGGTAGGCAGAGGGTTAACATGATAATACGTTAAACAGTGTCATCCTTTGGTGAGATTGCTTTTCATTCTCGGCATCCCACCCCGTTGCCGTTGTTTTTATTAACCCTTTGACTCCCTCACCCTGTCCACCAGCATCCTTCATTGTCAACCATGCTACCAAAGGAAAAATCTAACCCTTCAGCTTCCTCACCCTATCCATCAGCTTCCTGCAGGAAGCTGGTAGATAGGGTGAGGGGGTCAACAGGTTATTTTTTTTTTGCCATTGATGGATAGGGTGCGGGAGTAAAAGGGTTAAGCCTGTTAAAACTGTTTTTAAAGAAAATTAAAAAAAAAAAAAACTTATTTTTTAGAAAGCTGCATGTACACTTGGCTAATCTGCTTACTGTTGTCTTGATTCCTGCAGTTAAATTAAAACGGTAGTGTTTTGTGTGCATTGGACTTAGATCTCTCAGCCCGCAACATTAAATATTGCCTGTTTTCTGCCCACCCTTAATATTACCATCATTCTGGTCATGTAAGTTTAGTGTTTCATAGGTCCCTTCTCCCTCTCTCCATTTCCAGACTGTGCCATAGCCTAGGGTTTTGTGTAGGCTCATGGAATGTGCGAGATAATTGTCAGTAGATTTGGATGAAGATTATGTAATTGTGTGAGTAAGCTGAATCCCTCTTGAACCAAATTTCCAAACCAAAAACTTTTTAAAAAGGAAACATCTGCTAAACAGCTGCCAGGAACATGAATTTTGGTATGCTGTAATTCTCATCATCCAGTTGAAGTAGCTGTGACTTATTGACCAGTCATTGAATAACTTCTTGTGATTTCAGGGGGTCTTGTGAGTCACCAGTCTCCGGCATTTCAGGAAGAGTTTCCATCCTTGGCACCAGAGGAAAAAAGCAAGGAGACAAAGAAAGAGGAAGACAACAAGGATACACAGTATGGACCAGGGCCAAGCTTGCGACCTCAGAGTAAGTAATATTCTGTGCCAATATTTGAAATATCGGTTTTGTTGCAGGTATTTGTTTGATCTGTCAGATCACTCTCTTTGGTTTTAGAAAGACCAAACAGCTATATGTGAAGGAATTTTGCGTTTTGTTTTTGTGGGTTTTGTTTTGTCAGGTGGGGGGGGGGGGGGGGGGAGTGGTGGGGAGGGCAGTCCTCCTCCCCCTCCCCCCTTTTGGGTTGGGGGATGTGTACTATTGAACCGTCTTTACAGCAGCATATGCATGTAGAACAGTAAATCATTAACAGTAGTCCAAGTTATTGTGCATGATGGACAGTGTTAGTTTGATGTTAGAGGCAGTGAATTTGAGATTCTTCCCCCCGAAGATATTTACCATTACTGAGAGAGTGCCATTCTTTATGTAAAACAAAAATATAGAAGAGATGTGGTAGATTCCTTTGTCTTCAGATGCTGAAAGAAGAGGGTTGCTACAAAAGCTAGAGACTTTAGCTCATTAGAAGTTGGATAGCAAGTATGTTTCTTTTCTTTTTATTTTTCGTGACCTAGCTATGAATGTTTTCTGTGCCAGTGAGGTGTCATGTGTCAGGAGTGAAAGATAACAGTGTGCTGTTTCCTTCTGACTTAACTATGAGTATTTTTTATGCTGGCAGATGTTGGAAGTTGGCGCGAGGGTGGCGGGCGTGGCGTGCAGCAGCAGAGCGTGAAGGTCGAAGACGTGTTGCCGCCAGCTACGAGCGGCCCCGGCCCGACCGAAACACAGCCCAATGGCCCCCAGATGTCCGGTGGCGCTGGAGGCCCGGGGGGCATGGGGGGCATGGGTGGTGGTGAGTCCAGCCACCCCCCACCCCACATGCCCCCTCGCCCTGGCTCAGGCCCAGGTCCTGGCCAAGGTCCACCCCAAGGGGCCATGCCTATGGGACCTCCTATGGGAATTTCACCATACAGGGGAATCCTGCCACCATATGTGAGTGTTGAACATTGCTGTTTGTCATGGTCTTCAGACTTGTACCTCCTTTCTTGTCTTCACAAATCAATGCTTCCTTGCTTGTTTTCACTAATTGCTACTGTGTGTGTGTGTGTGTGTGTGTGTGTGTGTGTGTGTGTGTGTGTGTGTGTGTGTGTGTGTGTGTTGAAGATGGGAAATGTATATAATTTAGCTGTACATATTGCAGAGAGTAAACTGAATAAATGAATCTTGGGATTATTTCCTTTTATTAAAGTGGCATTTTTCTTCATCTTAAAATGTTTGTTCCAGTATAACAATATGAGCTGTGTAGGTTGATGAGGTGTGTTGTGTATTGTCAGTACTAAATGGAATGTCCCATAAATGCTTTTTTTAATTACACATACTGTTCTGTCTCATTAACAATAGCCGGCAGAGTTCAGCTTTCCTGCCATCATCACCATCATCAAGTGCCCTGCCGCATGGCGTTGGCGATCATGGTCCTCATATGTATCTGTCCCTTGCTGCCACAAGCACATCTTGCACCCTGTCCGTCCTCAGCCACCCTGCAAGTTCATCCAATATTTTCTCCCTGGGTCTACCTGGTGCTCTCTTTCCCTACACCTTTCCCATTGTGACCAAGTGCTTTAATTCCCATTTCCTCGTAAAATGATCTATAAATGTTGCCTGTCTTTTCCTAATCTTCCTAATGAATGATCTTCTTGTGTCTGCATCCATCAGGACTCTTTTTTTTTTTTCTGTCCATAAAAGTCTCGACATTCATCTTAGAAACCACATCTCAGCTGCCTCAATCTTGTTCTGGCTTTGCTTGTTGACTGTCCATGCCTCACAACCGTATAACATTATCAGTTCTATAACATTCAAGAACTCTTCCTGATGTTAATTGATAAGGCATTTGTTGTTAGGAATGCCTTTCATCTTCTTGAATGCTGTTTTGGCTTAGCCGATTCTGCTGGCTATTTCTGATGTGCTTTTGCGGTCTTGTGAGATAATCGTTCCCAGATATTTAAACTGTTTCAAGGTTGTGCCATTTGCTGTTATTTTGCATGAGGGATTTCATGTTTTTTTTTCTGATTACCATGACTTGGTCTTCTTGCTATATAGCTCCAACCCTGTATTTTTACTTTGTATTTCTATGATATTCACAAGGTTTTGTAGGTCCTTTTCATTTGCTGCAATCATCACGGTGTCATCTGCATAACGAATGTTATCATTTTTCCTCCAACCTTTGGAGGTGTTCTTCTAGGTTTCTCATGATGTTTTCGCTGTAAAGTGAAAACAGATCTGGTAATAGAACACAACCTTGCCTGACCCCCTCTTTTGATATTTTGGAAGGAGCTTATGTCGTTTTCTGTTCTCATTGCAGCTGTTTGTTCGCAGTGTATATTTATGATTATTCGTAGATCTTTTCCATCAACATTGAGTCTTCCTGGTTGATTGATTAATTCTTCATGGCTTACCTGATCGAAAGCCTTGGTATAATCAACAAAGCCTAACAAAAATTGTCTGCCTAGAATGGAAATGGCAAATCTCTTGATGCATAGCGCATGTCATATATCTTCTTTTCTGGCAGTCTTTTTCTTTTTCCTGTCTCTGTACCCATTTCAGACTAGTGATTTTTCTTATTCGTGTTTGTTTTTCAGATTAATCACTTGTCAGTCTGTTGTAGTTTGGTTAATTCCTCCTCCAGGGTAGAGGCGTATGCCCTGGAATTGTTCATGCTAAGGTGTGCCAGGGTTTGGCCCATGGTGAACTGATTGCGCATCTTGCTTGGTGCTTAGGTTGTTGCCTCTCCCTTCTTCTTTGTTTTTGTTGTCCACTCTTTCCTGTGACCCTCGGGGGCACTAGTGATTCAGTTTCAGTCAGTGTTTCTCCTCCAGTCGAGCTAGACTCCAGTGCAGTGGGGGTAATGAACTGAGGCATGTTGACAGATTATGGCTTGTCAATGGCTGAGGTGCTGAGGACTTGTTCTTTCTCTCTCAATCAGAAGTAGTCATAACTGGGCCATCTCAGAGCTTCAGCTTTTTGGGGATGTCTGATACAGTGACGTGTCGAGGACTCCCCACTCAGGACAGCATAAACTGTAGGCTAACCTTTCTCACCTTTGTCACCCCACGGGCCATGTTTGAGAGCTAGTTTCTTGTCTGGGCCTCATGGAGTGTCTTGCTCTGTGTGGGGTTTTGGCTTTGAAGCCCAACAGAGCAATGGCTTGACTCGCAGTCTGACTGCTGACCGGGGTGCCAATTATTCTTCTGCCCACTCGGGCTCATCTCAGGGTTCACACAGTCCTTAAAAGTCCTTGATTTTGAGGGCATGCTTTTTAAGGCCTTAAAAGTCCTTAAAAGTCGGCTTTTGCTGAAAGGTCTTTAAAAAATCCGTAAGTTTTGTCACTGCCTATGATTTCTTATAAAGTCTGTGTAAAATCTGAATTGAAAATAAAAAGAGAAAGTCTTAAGTCGGAGTTAAGATCGACGATCTCACCGATACGTCGTCTGCTATAGGTCAAAACACGAGAGTTACGGGTCTTCATGGTGCATGCACGTACGTGATGGAATGTTCCACCATTTTGAAATTGAGAAGTCAACATGCCGGGGAAGTGTTTGTTTAACCCCTTCACTGCCAAAGTGTAAATAAAAAGGTGAACTGCCTGTGCCACAGTTTTTAACGTCTTGAATTAAAAAAAAAAAAAAGCATATCTCTTCATCCAGCCCAGAAAACCCCACAACACTATAAATTTTCTTGTTCAGTATACTTTACAACACACGAGGAGCAGCAGTACTTTAGTTTTTACGATCGCCAGTACTAGTAATGTCACTTCGACTTGTATCTGGGTCAAGTCCGACTTCGGACATCAACACCGAAATATCCCCTACACGCGCCAAATTACCGTCATTTTCGCTCTTACCGACAGACTGCAAATCAGAATCAGCTCCACAGGTAATGATTTCTGCAACTTCTTTTGCTGCAGAAGTTTTTCAGGTACGAACGACGCTCGGTGTCGAAGCGAGTCCGTCTGCCATTGTTTACACTCGCTGAATAGTAATCAGCTGTAGGGGGTCACATTTTCAACCGTACAGGCAGAAAAGACTGTAAAACGTCACACATACATAATTAGCATCGATGTATAGAGGAAATACTGAAGTTTCTGTTAATATCTCGTACGTCACTGAAATCGTTGGGGTTTTCTGGCTAAAAATAGGAAAAGTCGCCGACCGAATATTCGTGGTTTGGCTGGAAAAAGACGAATACAAAGAATGGCTGCAGATAAAACATGCCAAATATCACATGTTTCCTGTAATAAGACAAAAATGGCTTGTCGCAGAGTTAGGATAACGGTTTCATTCAATTCGACATACCAAAATACATCAGCGATCAAAATTTCATGACATTTGATCCTGTCTGTCTCTCACAATTACAAAATGAATGTCATTTCAGCAAAATCAGCATACCATGCCATTTGATGGGTTTGTTCTGTGACAGCTGGTCCCACACATCTCTTCTTTGTCCACAAAAACGTGGTACCAAAATTTAAGAAATTTTTGCCGCTTCAAATTGGAATATCTCGTGAACTATTAGTCCGATTTGAAAAATTTAAACTGCTTTTTACTCGGAATAGGTTGCGGCAGCCCCAGCCTAGCCTGCAATCAACTGCCAAAAAGTGTGAATTTCGTCATTTTCCACAGCTCCGTACTCAGGCATCAGAGCACAGACTGATGTCAAGTTCACACAGAAATAAAGTTCATCCTTTCATCTTTTCAATGAGTGTATCTGTTTATGTGTTCGGTGTCTGTACTTAATAAGCGAATTAAAAAGAATGACAACGTCATTCACCGTTTTCCCGGATTTGGCAAGATTACGTCGAATCTCCTGATTCAAAGTTGTCCGATCATCGGGCTTTCTCGGCCGTGCTTGTGGGGTACAGAGGTTGTACATAGCTATATTTAGTATCAGCTTCTTCAGCAAAACACGAGGATTTCAAATATATGAACCAGAATATTTATAATCTTAATGTGAAAATGCAGGATCCAAAAGTTTGTGTTCAGTGCCAAACTTTTGTCAATAAAACGAAATTCATCGCTGGGAAGGGCCATCTTTTGCATATCAAAATGATCTACAATCAATTCTCTTTCGATTGGAAAAGTAGGTTAATGTATTCAAGCTCTGTCGTTCACAAGCCAGCCAATCAAAACAAGCAGGTGAAAACTTTCAAAATTTACCAATCATCATCGGGGATCCAGCACTTTCGACGATCGCGAGTTCAGACGGCGACCACTTTCACACGATATCGGCGGCAAAATCGGTAAGTTGGTTGCTTTTTTACTCACAGATTCTCTAGATTAGTGATTGAGGAAAGATTTACAATTGATACTTTTATTTGACTGAATGAACAAGATTAGAATTCAATGAATAACACTGTCGACCAAGCACTAGGAAAGCGTGACCGGAAGTGATGAAGCGAAGCTCCAGTTGATCGTTATTAATTGCAATTTTCTCGGTTTCGGGATTGTTTTCAGTAAATTATGCACGTGTTAGGTAAACATTAAGACTCTATGCATATAAGACATTTTTTTCAAAGCTGAAGGACGTCGGACAATTGTTATATTGAGATCGTTTTTGCCCGAGGTGGGTAATTCCACGGGGCAGTTTCCAGCTCAATGGCGATAGTATAAACTGAAGCTCAAAGTCAAAGCAATAGGTGAATGTCAAGGAACAAGTTTACTAAAGAATTTAATTGTTTGTAGAGTAAAGATTGTTGTAAAAGTATACAGAATAGTACTCAGAAGTGGAGGAAAAGATCTCAGCTGGGAGGGAGGACGAATTAGAGGATTATTCAAATTATTGTACTTAAAAAAAAAAAATCAGATTTGTCACATTCTTTATGTGGTAACAAAAAACACTAATAATAATAATGATGAAAAAAGAAAATAAACCAAACCTGATATGGAATTTTACTGTTTGTGATCTGCTCATATTGTGGTATTGTCCTCTAATGATTGATAATGAATTTTATTTTTATTATTAATTCCATTTTATTTTATGCTTCAAATCTCCTTCCTTTTGTTTTAAAATTTTTAAAGAAAACCATACATACATGTCACACCACATGTCAAGTCAAAGTGATCTTTATTGATGGTAAATGTCCAAGCAAGCTTACAATATATAATTTTTTTCATCTTGCCATAAAAAACAAACCAAAAAGCAACCCATCAACCCCCCCCCCCCTCTCCCCCCCCCCCAAAAAAAGTATAAAATAAATAAAAAGAAGAAAACACTTAAGAGCAAAACAGAATTTAGAATGAAAACACACATACACACACACACACACACACATTTATTGTAAATGGTGAATTAGATGATAAACATTTATTTTATGTGACAGACACGGAGGATGCACAGTACCAGAAACTCAAGGCTGTATTCCTGGCCGATGGAAGAGGGCGACGTCCCAGTCTCCCTGAATTTGAACTAACACATAAGCTGCTGATGCAGATGCTTCAATTGAGAGATGTGGGTGGCAAAACATTTGATGAGACAGCTCATTTTCTTCAGGAAAGACTGTTTCCCGACATAGCCTTTTCAAAATTATGATATCAGCTGGTTTCTATGTCATCCAGAACAAAACAGAGCCAAGAAGTACCCAGATCTGCAGACCTTCCTTGCAGCAATAGTGAAAGTGACAAAAGTACTTTATCACAACCACTGGATGTAGAAGAATTGGGGGAGTTTTTAAAAGGTTTACGCCACCAGGATATATTATCTTCATCAGATGAACATGTGATATCTCACCGACCATCAAGTTATGGACTTCTGAAAGATCTGCTGAACTTTAAAAAAAAAGGAAGGGAAGACCTATGAAGATCGAACATCTGTGCCAGTGGTGGCAGCATCTGACTGGAAATCTTGTGACTGAGAGTCAGATGACAAATGCAGCTGCCAAGTTTCTTCAGAAGAACTCAAAACTACAGCCTTCTGCACATCGGGCAAAAGGGAGGGAGATCTACATCGAGTTTCTGGCATCATCACCATTTGAAGTTCAAAGAGGGACCTCTGCCAGTACTAGTACTAGTACTAATACTGGTACTGCTACTGGTAGCACTGCAAAAAGTGATTCCGATAATATCCATCCAACAGTGCAGTTAAATGTTGTGGATACAGCAGACATCAACCTGGGTGTGAAACTGGCTGAAGCTGGAAAACAGTTGGCAGCTGCTGTTTTTGGGGGGCTGTCTTTAAAGTTCTTGCCCATACTTATGTCTTAAATGTGGAAAGAAAGGTATGAACTTAAACAGTTCTAACGAAATGTCTTATGCATGCCTTTTTCTTTCATGGTGAGCACTTGCGCCGACTTTTTTCCCCCAAAGAAACTGATGCCTTTGTTTATAATATCTTTGAGAGTTATGAGAATAGTACTTGATAAGAATGCTACTGGGTGCATAGTATTTCATTTCCCCAAATTTCAACTAAATCCATTCAATAGTTTAAAAGTTATGTTTCAATTTTGTTGCTGATTAGCATATTTTCTCAGTTACTGTGTATTATATGCTTTCATGGATCCTAAATATACATAGTTTCAAAATTTTGATTTAGTATTTGACAGAAGTATAGCCTATCATGTAGTCTACGAAGCATCCAGATTTCAAATGAATTCAATGAGTCGTTTAGAAATTATTGTAATTTCTGTTTATGTTTGAGCTAAGAAGGGCCGCATTTTGCAAATTGGTGTTTTTCGCAATTTTGAACTCGGATATTTCCTTGAAATCTGACTGAAACCTGCTGGAAAAAAATGGGCATGGTCTACAGGTACTAGCAAATGAAATTACCAAGTTCCAGGCTTCAGTCTGACATATTGTACATACTGTGACAGCCTAAAGTTACCACTCCATTCAATTTGGTATACTTTCGATTCATTTTTTCCCCCAATCTTTGCAAGGTAATAACTTCTACAAAGAACAAACATATACTCTGTAATTTCATACATAGCTTCTGTGTGTTCTAGTATTTGCATTTTAATGAGATGAACGCTGTCAGCTTGTTAAAAGTGCTGATTTGGGGTTCTTGAAAATGGCTTATTATGCTGTTTTTGCCAGTGTCGCGTTGGCGTCGGTATTCAAATGGGCATATTTCAAAAACTAATAACGGTATCCACTTACTTTTTTTTTTATTTTGCTTGTTATGAAAAGTTCTTTAAAAGTAACAAAGAAAATAAGCCCCATTGCATGAAATAAATTTTGGCTGCCACTACGTAGTCAGAACATCATCTTCAAAACCATATAAATCTTTTAACTCGAAACCCAATTTCAATTTTTCATGTGGCATTGCTACAAATACATGCATTTCATTCACTGCTGATCCATTTCCAAACTGTATTTTGCTAGTTCCTCTTATGCCTGAAGGCTTTGATCGCTGCATCTCTTTGTTTCATCAACCATGTGCTTCATAATCAGTCCCTCCGCATATCCGGACGTTAGTAGGGAATGAGTTAAAGAGGACAGAAGATCTGTTATAGGGGAAGCTAGGAAGGTTTTGTTTTCGGTCAAGCATGGTCAGCATCCTGGCAGACTCTCTCAGTCACACTTGCATGAAATTCCACTCTGCTCATCAGCCAGTGTGGGAGTTCAGTTCAAATTGTCAGTGGACCTCTACTGTCTGAATTCAGTCACTGCCTCCTCCTCTGTGTGTTGTAAGCTCTGGACCCAGTCGTGTGGGCGGTGGTTACCCTCTGCACTTCAGTGTCCTTTCCGTTTATGAAAGGGCCTGAGTTCATATGCATTCCCTTTCTCCCATCATGTGGAAAGTTCTCGGTGAAATGCACAGAAATGCTCTACATTCTTGCGTCCCTGTCTGGCCATCTTGTCAGTTGTTTCCAGACTTCAACTCATTAGGTTTAGCTTCTTGGGCGATGCTTTGGGGATTGATCACTTCTCCGACCAAAGTCCGGTATCCCTCATGGAATCCCTCCATGCTCTTCCTTCACGCCTGGCTTTTGTGTCTTCATGGGGCTCATCCCAGAGCATCCTTGACTTTGTGAGTCACTCACAGGCTGTTCATCCCTCTTCCATTTAATTAGCCAATTTTCTGGGTCGTCTTTTCATGGGTTTAGGCTTAGAAGCTTCATTTGTATGGCACGGCTGCATTTTCCCAGCCATTCTGCCACCCTTTAGTTGCGAGCCGGCGTCGCCTGCGTGTGCTAATTTAGCCAGGCAGGGTCGACCAAAGTCCGTCAGTGTAGCGCATCTTTGTGCTCCTGCACTAGTGATAAAGGGACGGGTGAAAAGGGTGTGGGGAGTGGAAGGGAAGGGGCGCGCTATTAATAGCCGGCCGAAAGTGGCCAACTAAAGTATCTCGGATTTGTGCGCTGTGATGGGTACATTGAGCAGCAGTCTGTACAACGAGCCGTTGCTTTGGGCTTCTTTTGTTTTCAGATGAAGCTCTCCAGCAAGACCTTGTGCCAGGTTCAGGCCAGGGCTGCATGCTGGGTCCCGGCTTTTTTTTTTTTTTTTTGTCATCTATTTGGGACTCCAGACTTGAACCTTTGGAGTCCAGTCTCTTAAAAATACCTGACCTTGAAAATGACCCTTTAATTTTTCTGGCATTGTGCTGGAGATGTAGTGAGGTGCATGCCCTTAGTGACCTTCCCTAAGATGTTACCTCTGTGCCAGGCAGGCCTGTTTTGCCTCACTTCTTTCTCGAGTTCATAGCCAAGAATTGGATTCCTGGACACTCTTCCACAGTAGTCTTTATTCGGCCTCTTTCATCTATCTGGGCTCCATACGGTGAGGATAGGTTTCTTTGCTTAGCTCTTTGAAGACGTAATATAGTGGCCTTGCACAACCACTGTGGACGCGATCAACGGGACCTGCCACAACCCTTGGTGACGCACGATTTTGGGGGGTTTTCAAAAAAATTCTCAAAAATACAGATTTTACAGCACAAGAACATATTTTATATCAAAATAAAATTCAGTTTACGCTCTTTGAGCTCGAAGCTACATACAAGGACAATACATCTATTCTACTTACCTTCCTAGAAGGTGAAATGGTGTAGGGTTTTGGCTCTGGGAAAAAAGGTTTTGATTGCAGCCGACGACAGTAATCCAACACATAAAGTCAGTGAAACACCCATTCTTGACCAGGTAATCCAGAAATCCAGGTAATCACAAGTCCTTGGTATGACCAGAAGATAAAAAAGAACAAACACAGCTTTGTTTTCATACAGATGAAGCAGCAAAGTGATTATGACGATCCTTTGAAGAAGAAGAAGAAGAAGAAGGCCTAAATGTCGCCATTTTGGTGCAAGGACGGTCACTCCAGTTGGTTTGGATAAAGGCAAGAAACTGTGACTAATCGGGATAAAATCGATGCAAAGGAAGTAACAAACACTTCAGAAGATACAAAGAGTGTTCCTATATGTGTAGTTAGTTCCCTTAGACCAGCAACCACCTTGCATCTATTTTTAAAAACCGCGGCTGAGTATCCGCTGTCTCGTCTCTAATGGTTTGGCCAGCTGCAGCGGAATGTCTGCTGTCACGTCTCTAACAGCCTTGCTGGCTGCAGCGGAATATCCGCTGTCACATCTACAAAGAGTTAGGACTTACCAGTTGTACTGTGACAGGATGAGGTCCTTGCACTTCACTTGGCGTCACCTCTTCATTTCTTTGCTTGAGGGCTACAAGACAGATGTCCGGCAATGTATCATTGATCATCAGTGAACAAGTGATAAAATAAAGATTGCGTACTTGAGGATGAGATTTGAAATATCTTTTTTCTCCGAGGTTCTACGAAATCGTAGCATGGTCCGCCTCCTTGGCCTCCTCACATAGGCAAAACCTGAGGGAGGTTCTTGATTTGGCATACTGGCATTTGCCTGGATCTTCTATTCACTAGTAATATTGCTTCTGTGGTAGTGGCTCAACATGCCATTTCTGTCATGGCCCCTTTTTTGGTCATGTCACCCTCCATTTTTTTTTTTTAAATTGCCATTCTGCATCATGGAGACGTACAGTGTGTGTGTTATTAAGAGGATTTCTTTTCTTAAAAGTATGTTCAGTAAACATCCTTCACTGTGTCTCGTGCTAATGCCCACCATCCACCTTGCCTTGGGGATAGCTTACAAGATACAAGAATTTTATTTAGCCCAAAGCATCACAATGGGAAATTGTTTTGGCATTCGCATTAGAATACATATAGGCACAAGAACGCATAAACAAATGTACACACATGCTCTTACTCTCTCACACTCTCTCTTTCACCCCTCTCTCACCCTCTCCCTCCCCTCATCTCTCTCCCCCTCCCTCTTTGTCGAAACAATATAAAAAATAATGACTAATTCTAAAAATGTGAAAATGTACGGTTTAAAAAAGCACATCATAAGAGTCAGATGCCTTGGTCAGGACTTTTAACAATGGACAAAAAGGGCAAAACTCATTGAAAAACAACTTTGGTAGGTATAGAAAAAATTTGATTAAAGATGCAACGCGATATGCACATTAACTCATTGAGTGCCAGAGGGTTTTCCACGTTTGTGCCAGACCATTTTTGCGTGACTGAAAATTGTTTAGGGTGTGTTTATATCTGAGGTCACTGTGCATGTGATTATTCACATAAGTTAGTCATGTTAGATATCAAAAGAAAGGTAAGAGGACAGGCAATAAGGATATGCATGGAAAACAACAATATTGGAGTTGTAAATTAGGATTATATGGGTTATAAAATGAGGACAAATAAAAAAAAAAAAAAGTCATGCACATTATACATACAAATCAGACTGCCTATCGTCTGTGCAGATTCCCTTACAAAATCAGATGAATACTCCAAAAGGCACATCCAGTTGTGATATGAATGCTTTTTACAGCTTGAAAATATTCCAGTTAGTCACTGTTCTGTGCACATTTTTGTCTAAAACGTTCACTGGCAACGCCCGACGTACCTCCATTGTTTTGTTGAAAAAGATCCGAAAAACACGGTCAAAACAAACGTAAACACACAAGAACTGCTCAGGGCAGAAGCGACGGAAACTACAAGAGTTATCGGTCGTGTGGCTACAGTAAAAAGTCGGATCGGCTATCATCGGAAACTAAATGAAGCGCACAAAGTTATATCAACGATATATCGTTGCCTGGCACAACTGCAGCCACCTATATCGACGATATCGTCGATCGGCACGGAAAGAGTTAAAATCAAAATGAGTTAAATACAATAAAATGAGTATGTAGACTAAGAGGACAAGAGAAGAACAGGAACAAGATTTTATTTTAGCCCAGTGCTCAGACACATGGAAATGTTTTGGCTATGCATACAATCACACTCACGCCTCACAGCAATTACAATGTTCAACATCATAAAAGACAAATTCGTTGGTCATCCACGCACACAACACACACACACACACACACTCTCACGCCAAGGCGCCCATATCCAAGCCACCTTAGCTGGCCACTAATTGTTGGTTCTGCCCTGCCAGCTAATTAATTTAACAGTGGGCATCTGTCTTTCCCTTCCCCTCTCCACACCACCCTCACCCATCCTGTGGTGGGCCACAGGCACCCATTGAAGTATAGGCTTACAGATTGACCTAGATTCCATAGGCCTACTCTGTGCCAGTATCAGTCACTTCCTATGCTTAGTCCCTCCCAAAAGATCCCAGCAGTTACAAAGCACTGCTGTAGAGTGGTGGACTCTGGTCAAACCTGCCTGGCTAAAAATACAAGATACAAAATACAAGATTCTATTTAGCCCAGAACATCACAATGGGAAATTGTTTTGGCATTCGCATTAAAATACATACAGGAACAAGAACGCATAAACAAATGTACACACATTCTCTTACTCTCTCTCACTCTCTCTCTCGTCCCTCTCTCACCCTCTCCCTCCCCTCATCTTTCCCCCTCCCTCGCTGTCGAACACAATATAAAAAATTATGACTAATTCTAAAAATGTACGATTTAAGAAAGCACATCATAAGAGTCAGATGCCTTGGTTAGGACTTTTAACAATGGACAAAAAGGGCAATACTCATTGAAAAACAACTTTGGTAGGTATAGAAAAATTTGATTAAAGATGCAATGCAATATGCACATTAAAATCAAAATGAGGTAAATACAATAAAATAAGTATTTAGACTAAGAGGACAAGGTTAAACTTTTTAAGTCAGCCAACAGAAACACATATACAAGCAACAGCCGACCCCCCACCCACCCACACACGCACACACACACACGCACCCACACCCGCACGCGCACACACACGCATGTGCGCGGAGTCAACACACACACATACACATACACATACGCACATACACATACGCACATACTACACATACACATACACATGCACACGCACACGCACATGCGTGTGATGCAACTTTCTGCTATGGGCTGCTTTAATTGAGGGAGTTGCAGAACATACGCTCTGTGCCTATAAATTAATGTTAAGATCTTTGCTATAGATGGATGAACATTGGTAAGGGGCAGGAGAGCTGAGTGCTGCTGGCTATTGCATCAGAGAGACATGGTATGTTTACTAACTGTTATTTTAACCCTTTCCCATTTTATCCCGCCGCAGCCTGCCAACCGGGAAACCCCGCTTTTTATTTACACCCGCCGCAGCCCGCCGCCTGTCACTTAGGCCTGGTGGGGAATTTCCATCACGCTCTAAGCTTCAGGGGTTACACACACCTCATGAATGAAGTTTCCCGCGAAAGTCAGGATAAACCAATGAAAGAATGATGCTGAGTTTGGTACCACACATCGCCTCATTTACAAGATATCGGTCAGCATCTGACCTTTTCATTCACACACTTTCAGAAATCTCCGAATAGTAAGAAGAGTTTCTGAGCAGAATCTGCAAATGGGAAAAGGGTTAAACAAAAAATTCCTATTACGTAATTGTTTTTTCTAAAGTGTATTCAGTGTAATGTCTTCTTGTACCCTGTGTGTCCACAGATGTTTGCTGAACTATACTCTGTATAATGTTTCCTTGTATTCTCTCTGTGCACAGATGTTTGGCCGTCTTCCCCCAGGAGGCTACCCTCCCAGTTTCCCAGGATTCCCTCCCAGATACCCACATGAAGTGAGGTGAGTCACAGCAAGAATGTCTTTTGAATTGTTTCGCAGCAGATACACTCAGAATTTGATTCTTTTGCTTCTGTTGAGTAAGTTTGGAATTTCCCAAAAAGGCATTAAAAAAGGGGTGGGGGGAAGAAGTGCACAATAGTGGTAAAACATTTTGAGAAGTGTGCACAGATTTGATGATAGGACTGACGGAAGGGCATATGTACAAGTACTGTCAATTTGGATATAAAATGATGTTATATCAGCATTGCTTACAGTGTACATAATTATGTTCTAGCTTCCAGCTGTGAATAGTAGTTCTAGTTAAAATGAAAAATCCTTGGCTTTAACCTTTAGCACACTGTAGGCGCACTGTGTTGCCGAACGGATTATTTCCCTTTCATCTGCAGGCGCACTGTGTCACCGAGCAAAGGGTGTTCCAAATTTCCGGTTCATAAACCACTGCTGTTCCAACCCTTCCCTTTAGTTGCTGAGCCGAGCGCGCTGACCTATGCGTGACCCGACCATGATGCCTGCCTTCCCTGGGCAGATTGTTTATATATCGCCTGTCAGCAGCCATAGCTGACATCTGGTGTTTAACTGGGGGAAATGGGTATGACTTTAGATGCTACATTTTTTTAAAGCGCTTTGGCCAAACTAGAGTGTATTGTAGATAGCTGGATGGCCAGAACCACGAGCTTTAAAATGGCACCAAACACGAATATGTTTGACTGTCAAAGCAGACTGCAGTGTTAGTTCAAATACATGCACAATCACAAGTACGGAGACGGACAATTTCTGATTTCACAAAATTTTGCTGTTTTAAACCGCTGTTATTGCAGTCCTGACAGTTTCTATGCACACAGAACAACATGCCACACAAACTACAGCATGCCAGCGTGCACCTCCACTTGAAAGTTTTCGACCTGAACCTGAGAGGAGAGATGCGCGTTTTAATTACTCCACTGAATTGGGGTCAAGAGGTTAGTCATCACACACTGCTGGGTGCGTGTTGAATGCAGGTTGAAGTTTTAATACAGTAATGAATAGTGTACACTTAATGCACATGTCAGGCAATTGGTTGTGAGCTCTTTCTCTTGGCTGGCCTTCCTCTCTTTGTTTGACTGACAAACACGGAGCAAACGGAACACTGGTGAACAGACAAGGCTGCATCAAAGTTAACCCACATCGGTGCCGCCTTCTCCACATCAGACAGACTGGTTTTCATTATTGTTTTCGATGGAACAGACGACATCTTCAGTTTTCTCAGCCGTGCATAGCACTATGAGCACATACTGACAGAGAATGGGAGCCCTGGGCTTTGTTTTTTTGTTTTTGTTTTGCTGGAACGCCCACCACATGCTCGACACAAAGACTGAAGTCTCATTGTGCAAAATTGCAGTGTGTTCGTAAACAACAGCCATTGTTCAATTATACACACAACACTTAACACTAATACGTAAGGAAAGAACTACGATCAAAACAAAACTGTTCAGTTCTCTCATAACAGTGCTCTGAGTACAAGACTGAATGATGTGATGTTCAAAGCAGATTATAATGAGTAACTTATCCTTAAACTTTCACTTAACTTCATACACATCAACACTTCAGCATCACATATATATTTGGAAACCAGTCTCCAAGTCAAAGCCAAAAAAAAAAAAAAATAAATAGATGAAATAAAACGAGAACAAAAGGATGAGAAAACGATTAAAAAAAAAAAAAAAAGGGGGGGGGGGGGGGGACAAAAATCAGCATCAGTGGAATAAGAAGTTTTAACACGTGAAGAATACACGTTTTAACAAAAAAGCACAGCAGCTGAACACATAGTCACTGCAAAAGTTTGTAGATTACAAACTTCAGCCAACGTACAAATTCTAATTCTTAGACGTAACGTGGGCACTTAAAACAAACTTGTAAGTCACAAAAAATCAACATCCAGATATCTTAGGTTCCGTGTCTACAGACAGGAGAAGATTGGGTGAAATGATCAAGTTTTAATACAGACAAAGAAGGGATTCATCCGCAGCTACTGCCGTGACCCTGTCTCGACCCCGCATCCCACCCCCTTCCCCCACTCTGGAATGCCAGGCTTTGCAGGCCTACAGCTGCCGTCTGCAGGTAAACTAAAGAGAACGATTTGGCCAGTTTTGCACAGCCGTGAAACACAATATCCGTTACTTATAATAGTAACACTGCTACTTTCGATTCAAAACTAGGCTAAAATCTGCTCTTCCGTCTGCCATTTCATTTCCTTCGGTCAGGCTGGGTAACTCATCGGATCCGCTAATTTCAGCGGATGAACTCCGTAGTTTCAGAGGGGAAAATTTTTTTTTCAGAGGAAATATTACTGAATTATTGTATTTGCCATCAGGAAATGCATAAATGCATCCATACAGAAATTCTTCAGCTTCCGGGGAGCAAAGCCCCCCAGACCCCCGGGACCCCAGCCAATTTTCAGAGGAAAGTATCTTCCCAGCCTGTTCGATTCAACACACGGTATTGAATTTTTGAAGTGTGAACATCGGTTTTGCTGATTTTCTCGACGCCAAAATGGTGGAGGTTGATTTACAAAAATTGCTGTATGAATTCTTTATCTTCATGATAACAACTTCATCATTCATGTTCATCTGCAAGAATATTTGACTGATAAACATGTGCGATTTTTCCACTGACTGACACAATTCCCGCATTGCTGAAGAGAGGTTGCCGGTACCTAATACAAGCAAAGTTATAACAATTCTAAACGAATAGGTGCTCAAGTTTTTTGCTCCCAGAGAAAGAATGCAGGAACAGAGAAAAGAAGACATGGAAAAATGTAGTGTGCTAAAGGTTAACCCCTTTCGCTGCTATCATGTTTTGCTAAGCCACATGCTAAGAATTTCTTTAGAAACACAAAAATCACGCTTATCATTTTCAATTGCTTATAATTCAGAAGGTATTGAAGATAGATACATAAAAGTATATATCAAATGAAAGGACATTAAATGAAGATTATGTTTATGACAATTTCAAAATGAAATAATGTACCAGAGTGCCACATGTACTCTTTGAAATGCAATGGGGAAAAAAAAGTCAATGATGATGTAATCAAGTGATGCAGGAGCTCACAGCAGTTTATATACACTTTGATTTCAATATACAGACTGTACAAAGGTCAGAAAGCAGTGTCCAACCACAATGTAAACACAGCCTAGCCACACATGAAATGAAAGTGTTTTATTCCCCAGTATCTATCGCCAGTAAAAACGTTGGGTGTGGTAGTTCCGGAAGCAGTCTTCCAAACACAGTCCTGGTTTGCTGGGACAGTCTGGGCAATAATACCTTACATCCTTTCTCTGTCCTTTCTTGTAGCAGACCACCTTTTTGTTGGACGGGCTTTGTTTGGGGTAGGGGGCAGCACACCGATGAAATGTCGGCCACACAACCTGACAGCATGATCATCCTCGGCGTCAGCAGGATCCCCGTCTCTGAAGATCATGTCGCTTACCATCACCACCTGAAATTCAAGGACGGTGGAGGTGTTCCCTGCCTTCTTGTACAAAATGTGTGCATTCAGCATGGCAATTTGCATGAATCGCACACACAGTTTTTTGTACCATTTCATGGTCTTCCTAGTTGCGTCGTAAGGCTGCAACTGCTGATCATGGCGGTCCACAGCCCCCATGTTCTTGTTGTAGTCCAAAATGGCTGGGGGCTTGACTGTATGTTGGCTTTGTTGTTGGACCTCAGCTGCAGGCTTGTGGCAGGTTGTCAGCATGTGCACGTCTCTCTTGTCAGCAAACTTCTGAGCCAGAAGGTTCTGACACACCCTACTTTCAGTCTGGCCCTTTGGCACACGCAGCTCTTGAAAACAAGGCTGGAGCTCTTGGGAGACGGACAGTGCCACAACATGATGTACTTTGCCTGTCTAGAAAGTCGAACAGGTCACAGGATGTATACCAGTTGTCGACGAACAAGCGGTATCCCTGGTTGAGCAGCGGCAATATGAGATGTACCACCTCCTTGCCTGAACGCCCAAGGTTGGCAGCTTCAGGTGGCAAGAGCTTGTCAAGTTCCGCTGTACTCTCATCTTTCCCAGCATACACCCTGAACCTGTAGGTGTAACCTGTGCTGTCACAAAGAAGAAATATTTTGATGCCAAATCTTGCCCTCTTCAATGGAATATACTGTTTGAAAACTAAACGGCCTTTCCACAGAAGAAGAGATTCATCAATAACAATATTTCTTCCTGGTGTGAACACTGTCTGAAAAGTTTCGAAAAGGTGATCAAGCACAGGATGTATCTTGAACAGCCTGTCTCGGTTTGGTACACCAGCTGGTGGCATGTCGTCATTGTCAGCCATGTGCCAGAACTTCAGAAGTAAAAATCTGTCACGTGGCATGGCAGCAGGAAAGGCGGATGTTCTGATCAGTGGGTCCTGACTCCAGTAGCTGTTGATATCTGGTTTCTTGACAATTCCCATCAGCAGCATTATCCCAGAAATTTTCTTATTTCTTCGTTTGTTGTGGGAACCCATGCCCTTGCTCTTGAAGTTGGTTTCAGCTGATGGGTTGCCAAGAATTCCTCCGCATAGTTATTTGTTTGGATTCTAAAATGCTGAATCAGGTCACTGATGAACAAATCGAAAAAATCCACAACAGTAAAATTTGTGGTATCCACCTGAATCCCTTCATTGGCAGTGAAAGCAGGGATGACAGGTTCGAAATTGTCAGGCACAGTCCAGACACGCTGATCCTGGCGCCCACCCCTTCATTGAGGTGCCCTGCCTCTCCTTCCCCCTCTTGCTCCCCTTCCCCTTCTAGCAGGTCCCGCATGAGAAGGTCCAGCAACAGAAGGTCCAGCATGAGAAGGTCCAGCATCAGCAGGTCCAGCATGAGAAGGTCCAGGCTGAACATCGTCACCATGCTGTATTAGCATACCTGTAGCACAGTGAAACAAGGATTCAAATTTCCACAGAAGTATTTTATGAAATAAACGCACGCACGCACACATACACACACACTGACATTGGTAGCATGCCACACCCCCCATGCCACACCCCCTTTCATTTTCCTCAAGCAAACACCGCAAAGAAACCCAGTGAGTACTGCTTCTACCAAAGTGACTTCATTACAACATTGTTTCTGTCAGTATTATCATTGAACGCTTTCAATTTCCTATAAAAAGTTACACCAAGTCTCTCTCTCTCTCTCTCTCTCTCTCTCTTCTCTCTCTCTCTCTCTCTCTCTCTCTCTCTCTCTCTCTCCTCCACTCACACACACACACACACACACACATCCTTCTGCTCCCACCCTACTCCTCACATAAACACACACAGGCCAAGGAGAGTGTACTCTTCACACAAACACACATAGACCAGGGAGATAGCGCAGCGCAGATGACGACCAGAAAAACAAATCATCAACAAGACAAACACAGCGTGACTGACAGCGAGCGAGCAACGAGAGACACGCCATGCCGCAACCACTTCAAAGCAGGTCGAACACAGTTTACACACTGACCACTCAGTCACTGGCTTGCTCGCTGACCAAACCCAAACAAAGGACTCAGCCATACAATACACACACTTAGCTGTTCTATTGTAAATATACTGAGAATAAAAGCAATACAATCATGTTATAAATAAAATGAATAAAACTCTCGAATACGCCTACCTGCATCGGAATCAATCGGATTGCCATACTCTGATTCGGATGATGAATCGCCAAAAACTTCTTCAACATCAAAATCTGGGTCGTTGGCATCAACTTCACGAAGTTAGATGCCAGCTGGATCGAAGTCTTCATCTTCTTCACTGTCTTGATCTTGAAAGATCTTATCGATAACTTCAGCAACAGTGTAGGTTCGCTTTGGGGCAGCCATAGCTTCGAAAACTGAAAGCTCAACTTCGTCGCACCTTGCCAATCAATAGCGATAAATTATGCAAGTGATCTACATAACTTGAACAAATGGCACTCAAAGAGTGAAGATTGTCAAGGGACCTAATCAAATCATAAATAGAAGGTTTCTGCGCAATGCTAGACGAAAACAAAAAGAGTGTTTGATACGGGACGATCCACGATCGTCAACAGAGCATTGCAGACGACGCTTTCTATGACGAGCGTCATTCGTCAACAGCGCAGTGAAGAGGTTAATAGGCTGGGGAAAAAGGCAGGTGCATGACTAATCGTGGATACTGAATCAGATGTTAACTGAAATGGATTTTACAGTCCATTACCACTTGGTTTAACCCTACCAGACCGAGTTCCCGCTATTGCGGGAATGATAAAAATGACTATATACCGAGTTCCCGCTATAGTGGGAATAGCACACTCACATGATCGTCACTTTATCAAGAGCTAAAAATAGCCACCGAACTGTTGCTAAGCGTCGCGTGAGCGTGTGTTCAGCCTATTGCAAATGTCTGCCTTTGTGTTGATGGTATTTTGAGGTGATTTGGGTGCAAAATTGACCATGAAGCGAGCTAGTGATGAACCAAGCACTTCAACAGGTAAACGGGCGAGGCCAACTCGCTTCACAGTTCAACAAGTGGTGGACATTTTGCAGATTGGAGAATTTGATCAGGAATACGTTTCCGATTCAAGTGACGATGATTACGTTGATGAAGCATTGAGTGAAAGTGATGATTCTGACAATGAAAGAAGTAGGTCGAGACAGAGTGTTGGAAGAAGGGGGCGTGTCCGTACCCCCCAACCAAGTGATAGGGGAGATGCTTGTGTGATTGAGGGTTGGACTGGCGTTAGATGAAAGGTAGGCCTATTTTCTACAATCTCTCCACGTTTCATATAATTCTAACCATTGGTGTGCATGATATGAACAGTTTTCTAACGTATATACATTTTTTTCAAAATTTTGCTCAGGAGGCCAGGCAGGGGGCACAATTACGCTCAGGGGCTAAGGTCTGGTAGGGTTAAGTGAATGACTGACATAGACTATGATTACAGCCTGAATGTGGTTGTGGACTTAACCCTTTCGCTGCTATCATGTTTTGCTAAGGCACATGCTAAGAATTTTTTCAGAAACAGACAAAAATCACGCTTATTATTTTCAATTGCTTATAATTCAGAAGGCATTGAAGATAGATACATAAAAGTATATATCAAATGAAAGGAAATTGAATGAAGATTGTGTTTATGACAATTTCAAAATGAAATAATGTACCAGAGTGTCACATGTAGGCCTACTCTTTGAAATGCAATAAAAAAAAAGTCAATGATGATGTAATCAGGTGATGCAGGAGCTCACAGCAGTTTATAGCACACTTTGATTTGAAGATACAGACTGTACAAAGGTAAGGTCAGAAAGCAATGTCAAGCCACAATAAAAGCACAGCCTAGCCACACATAAAATGAAAGGGTTTTATCTCCCAGTGTCTATCCCCAGTAAAAAACGCTGCCGAGTGTGGTGGTTCTGGAAGCAGTCTTCCAAACACAGTCCTCTCCTTCCCCCTCTTGCTTCCCCTTCCCCTTCTAGCAGGCCCAGCAACAGCAGGTCCAGTAACAGCAGGTCCAGACCGAACATCACCACCATGCTGCATTACCATACCTGTAGCACAGTGAAAGCAAGGATTCAAATTTCCACATAAATATTTTATGAAATTAAAAAAAAAGTCACGCACACACACACACACACACACACACACACACACACACACACACACACACACACACACACACACACACACACACACACACACACACACACACTCACTCACTCACTGACATAGGTAGCATGCTACTCCCCCATGAAATAAACGCACGCACGCACACATACACACACACTGACATTGGTAGCATGCCACACCCCCCATGCCACGCCCCCTTTCATTTTCCTCAAGCAAACACTGCAAAGAAACCCAGTGAGTACTGCTTCAACCAAAGTGACTTCATTACAACATTGTTTCTGTCAGTATTATCACTGAATGCTTTCAATTTCCTATAAAACGTCACACCAACAGTCTCTCTCTGTCTCTGTCTCTGTCTCTGTCTCTCTCTCTCTCTCTCTCTCTCTCTCTCTCTCTCTCTCTCTCACACACACACACACACACACACACACACACACACACACACACACACACACATCCCTCTGCTCCCACCCTACTCCTCACATAAACACACACAGGCCATGGAGATAGTAGCCTACTCCTCACACAAACACATAGGCCAGGGAGATAGCGCAGATGTCGACCAGAAAAACAAATCATCAACAAGACACACACAGCGTGGCAGACAACGAGCGAGCAACGAGTGACACGCCCACAGATCGAACACACTGCCCACTCAGTCACTGGCTCGCTCGCTGACCAGGCCCAAACAAAGGGCTCAGCCATACAATACACACACTTAGCTATTCTATTTATAAATATACTGAGAAGAAAGCAATACAATCATGTTATAAAATGAATAAAGCTCTCAAATACACCTACCTGCATCTGGAACAATCGGATCTCCATAGGCCTACTCTGATTCAGACGATCTGTCACCAAAAGCTTCTTCCACATCAAAATCTGGGTCGTTGGCATCAACTTCACGAAGTTCGAAGCCAGCTGGCTTGAAGTCTTCATCTCCACTGTCTTGATCTCGAAAAATCTCTTCAATAACTTGTGCAACTGTGTAGGTTCGTTGTGAAAGCTCAACTTCGTAGCACCTTGACAATCGATCGTGATAAATTATGCAAATGATCTAAATAACTTGAACAAACGGCACTCAAAGAGTGAAGAATTGTCAAGGGGCCTAATCAAATCATAACTAGAAGGGTTTTCAGCAATGCTGGACCGAAAGAGAAAGAGTGTTAAAATTGTGACGAACAGCTATCATCAACAGCATTGCAGATGATGGTTTCTAGGACGAATGCCGGTCGTCAACAGCGCAGTAAAGAGGTTAACTTGAAACTACAGTTGTATCTTGACACTTACCCATCCTGTGACTGCGCGCACACGCACGCACACACGCACGCAACACACGCACGCACCGCACGCACGCACACACGCACACACACACACACACACACGCACACACCACAGAGAGAGAGAGAGAGAGGATGAAGAGCTAGAGTATGCTCAACCAAGTTGTCATCCTCTTTGTCACACATGTACCCACATGCATACGCACACAACACACACATGCACAAACACAGGTTGGCATGATAGCCACATGATTAGGACATCAGGTTTCCTGTTCAAAAGTTGTGAATTGACCTGCCTGAGTTGCCCTATCTTGAGATCAACAATGTTCAGACCTACAAGTGGCAAAGTTCCCTTTGTGGATAAGCTTGCAGAACATCAGATTATGGTAATGCTCTCCTTTCTGGGAAGCCAGCTTCTTTCTCTCCTTTGTGTGCAATGCATACAAAACACAGCTGCTCGTCTTGTCCTCAGAAAAAGTTGTATCATGCCAGTCCTCTCCACACTTCGATAGCCCATCAGACAGAATTGAATATGAGATGGATACCTTATGTTACAAATCTGTTCATCAGTGTGCTTCATCTTACCTTTCTGACAACATCAGTATTTATATGCCAACTTGCACCCTGCGCTCAGCTTCAGATACTCTTTCCCTTCAGATCTCTAGATTAATCTATCAACTGTTGAACAGTGTTCTTTTGCTGTTTCATGGCTGTCTGCGTGGAATATATTTTCACTGTCCCTTTGCCTAACACCTGTCATTTCTGTTTAAATCCAGTTGGAAAACCCACTTCTTTTTGTTACAATGAGTCCTACAAGTATCACGTTTGTATAGGTATTTATTGTATGTAGTCTGTGTTGATTTCATGCATATGTGATGGGTGAGTGTGCTTTGCTTTGAATTTCAAGACATGGCGCCAAATGAAAACCGTAATATTATGTTTGTTGTTAATTATTATCAAATATGCACATTAAAGACCTTTTCAGGCAACATGACAGGAAAATATATAAGATATACTTCATACAGATTCCGTGGCCCAATGCCGCCCATGCCTCCCCAGCGCCAGCAGGAGGGTGGAGAGGATGATGGGCCCAAACGGCCTGCTATAGTGTCTGAGAAAGACCTCAAAGAGTTTGACGAAATCCTTCACTCAGAGTCTGGCGATGGTGGCTGGGCTACAGCACAAGGGGAAGTGGATTACAAGTAAGTTCATTTTCATTGAGTGAAATCTTGCTTTGTCTTGTCAGTAATGAAAACATTGACTCAAAGAGAGTTGACAAGTAAGTTTATTTCCCCAAGCTGTTTTCTTTAGATTAACTCTTGGTTAGAACAGTCAGACAGGCAAAAAACTTTTCCAAATCCATTTCTACCTTAGAACAGATTCTCTTATCTGTTCTTGCAAACTGTAAGGAAGAGACTGTGTTGTGCAGGTTACACACACGGGTCACACATTTTACATTCACTTGTACCTTGAAAAAGAATTGAAGAAGCACCATGGTGCAGATTGTGAGACGAGCCACTTGGCATTAAATAGGCTACCTTCTTATTGAATACCTGCACTTGCACAGTGTGAGACTGTTATACAGTAGACTTTTTAAAGAACCTCTTCAGAGATGTTCCTCCTGATACAGGGGGTTGGAGGGGGGATAACAAATTTGTACATGGGAACATCATTTTATTAGAGCTCACTTGTGTAAAATACAGGTGCATGTGGGAGTTGCAGCTCATGAATACAGAAGATATTGTCAGATTGGCTTGTTGAGACTCTTTCCATAGGAAAAAAAGGTTTCATGGGGTAACGGCAAAATGAAAGGTCATGAAATGGGAATAGCCTTCTGTGAACAGACATTCATCATCATCATCAGGTGCCCTGCCGCATGGCGTTGGCGACCATGGACTTCCAACCATCTCTATCTCTCGTTGCACCCAGCATCTCCCCCACCCTCTTCATCCCCAGCCACTCTGCAAGTCCGTCCAGCATTCTCTCCCTGGGTCTACGGTGCTCTCTTTCCTTCCAGCTTTCCCGTTGTGACCAGGTGCTCCAAATCCCCCTTCCTCATAAAATGGCCTATAAATGTTGCTTGTCTTTTCCTAATCTTCCTTATGAGTGATCGACTTGTGTCTGCCTCCATCAAGACTGTCTCGTTTGCTTTCTTTGCTGTCCATGGTACTCTCAACATTCTTCTGAGAAACCACATCTCGGCTGCCTCAATCCTGCTCTGGCTTTGCTTGCTGACTGTCCACACCTCGCATCCGTACAACAGTATTGGTTCTATATAACACTCAAGGACTCTCTTTCTGATGTTAATTGATAGGCATTTGTTGGTAAGAATGCTTGTCATCTTCTTGAATGCTGTTTTGGCTTGGCTGACTCTGCCAGCCACCTCCGATGTGCATCTGCCGTCTGATGAAATGACCGTTCCCAGGTATTTGAACTTATTAACCTGTGTCAAGGTTGTGCCATTTGCTGTTATTTTGCAGGAGGGGATTTCATGTCTTCTACCGATCACCACGACTCCAGTCCTCCTGCTGTCCAGTTCCAACCCCTTACATTTGCTTTCTGTTTCTAGTATATTCACAAGGTTTTGTAGGTCCCTTTCATTTTCTGCAATTAGCACGGCGTCATCTGCGTACCGATTGTTGTTTATCATTTTCCCTCCAACCTTTAATCCAGGGTCTTCCTCCAGGCCTCCCACGATGCTCCCGCCACATAGTGAAAACAGATCTGGTGACAAAACACAACCCTGTCCGACTCCCCCCCTGATGTCCCGAAAAGAGCCCATATTGTCCTCTACTCTCACTGCAGCTGTCTGCTCCCAGTACATATTCCTGATCACCCGTAGATCTTTTCCATCGACACTGAGTCTCTCCAGTTGGCTGATCAACTCTTCACGCCGTACCCGATCGAAAGCCCTGGTACATTCAACAAAGCACAAATACAAATCCCCATTCATCTCAACTGACCTCTCTATGATAGCTCCCAGGATGCACATGGCACCAACAGTTCCCTTCCTCTCCACAAATCCACACCGTTCCCCCGCCATTTCTTCCCTGAGTCTACTCCCTGTCCTCATCATGACCATTCTCAACAGGATTCCCGTCACATGACCCACCAAACTGACCGTGCGATGGAGTTCGCACTCCACAGCCCCTGCACGGCTGTTTAAGGGTGATCACTTAGTTTCGTCCCGCGGTGGCAGCTGTAGCAGCGCGAAGCCCACTGAGTGCTGCCCTGACCTAGAAATACGAGCTCGTAGCTCCGCCTTGTTATCGGCGATCTCGCTACGCCGTATAAGCGCAGTAGTAACTATTACAAACAAGCAACTTCAGTTTTCCACTAATTTTCTCAAGAGCTTTGTTTGTATTGCTCTGTAATGTGCATCATTAAAAAGCTGAGATTTTTCTCAATAAAATGATATGTAACTCAACACGTTACGTGCATGTAAGTGTCCAACTAAATGCACAGAGAAGAAAGAGAATGAAAGACGGTGTTGACATGATTTTCAATCTTCGACCGTGAAATGATCAATGTTCCAACGCCGGTAAAATCCAAATGCCAGTTCTCGAATAAAAGTAAAGGCACACATTAGAAGAATGTTGTCTGTAGAGGACGGCTGTTTTTCATTTTTCATGTTTCGCGGCTTAGGGGCCACGTATAGCGTATCGTAATAACACATGTGATAGCTAAGTAAACAGGGATGCCGGCGAGGCGGTTGGTGGTTACTGGTTCTGGCAGCTCATTAATCTTTAGAGTCTTCAGTGAATGTTGGTATCATTTCAGTCATCTGGATAACGCTTACCACGTACACACTGTGGCAGAATTCCTTTGTGCTTGATAATTGTGTATAGTGTTGCCTTGGACATTTTCGTTTGAAATATCAGTGTACTGAGACCACCAGTCAGGTTTTGCATGTTGTAGTCGTTGATTATCTCTGTTTATTTTCTTTTGTTTTTGTTGTGTGTGTTGTGTGTGTTGTGTGTGTGTGTGTGTGTGTGTGTGTGTGTGTGTGTGTGTGGTGTGTGTGGTGTGTGTGTTGCTCTCTCTCTCTCTCTCTCTCTCTCTCTCTCTCCTCTCTCTCTCTCTCTCTCTCTCTCTGCCTGTCTGTCTGTCTGTCTGTCTGCTTGGATGTTTATGTGTATGCATTTCATGAATGAAATAAATAATTAAAGACTTTTGAGTATTATTATCATTGTTAAGCAAAATAGATCTACATAGTATTCTTGTGCGTGTGTTTGTTTTTGTTTGTGTGTTGTGTGTGTGTGTGTGTGTGTGTGTGTGTGTGTGTGTGTGTGTGGTGTGTGTGTGTGTGTGTGTGTGTGTGTGTGGAGAGAGAGAGCGACAGACAGGCAGACAGAAAGATTTCAGTGTAGTTAAGTGGGTATGATATTCAGGAGTTTTTAGTTCTTTTTAATACCAGTGAACCTAAAGTTCTCGTAAATGTATTAAGTTTTCTCTCCCTCCACCGCCCCCCTCCCCTCTCTCTCTCTCTCTATCGCTCTCTGTGTCTCTCCATTTTTTTTAATGAATGGTCGTCTCAGTATCGTGATCCCAATCTTGACTCTTGCACGGACATTGTGCATACGTTCCTACTATGGCAGTAAGGAGATTGCCATATACAAGACTATCAGTGAAATGTTGGTGCTAGTGTGAAAGATAATGGAGTCTATGCCTTTATCGGTGATCTCGATTTACCCACCGCTACCTCCACAAGAAGCCAAAAATGATCCGTTTGATAAGTCAGTCTGTTAAAACATACTTTACTCTTCCTCTGTATGTGTTTCTTTCTGCTGTAATAACTGGTGAACTCTTGTTTTCGTTGTTGGAAGTTGGCTTATTTTTCTCATGAAACAGTGAAGGCGCGATATTTTCAGAATCGTTCTCCTCCTTTTCTGTATAATCCCGTTACGCATTATGGCAACAAACCATTTCGTGTTTGATATCTATGTGTAGGGGAGAGAGTCTACTTTTAGGTAAGATTGATAATTACATATATGGCTAAATGACCAAAGCAGTATTGCGGGAAATGTAGAAACAGTAGTAATCACGGCACACAAAGGCAGCCACACAGTCCCGCTTGCCTACCGATGACTCACAGCTCAAAACCGCTGACGGGCCGTGTAGCGCAGCGGGTAAGCAGGAAAACACGCCTCTCGCATGCGAATCGCTGGCACCGTGTCCGAAAACTAAGTGATCTCCCGGCGGTCGGTTTAAACAGCCGTGCCTGTCCTCTTTGGAAGCGCAATGAAAACCGATTCCGACATATCCCTGGGGATCCCTCCAGTGTCGCAAATCCCACCCAGGAGGACTGTCAATTTTTCCATGCCAAATTCCTCCAGGGCTTCAACCATCTCTGTAGCA
Organism: Monoplex corrugatus; assembly: GCA_030674185.1. Lineage (NCBI taxonomy): Eukaryota > Metazoa > Mollusca > Gastropoda > Littorinimorpha > Ranellidae > Monoplex > Monoplex corrugatus. Next base: position 51,066,763 of record JAPXFY010000026.1, read on the forward strand.
ATGCTGTCTGGTCCTGGGGCCTATCCCGGCCTCATCTCCCTCAGTGCTGCCCCGACTTCATCCCTCACCATGGGTGGTCCCTCAAAGTTCCCCTTCATAATGTGTTCTTCGTTTCCGTCATCCCCAAAAAGGTCTTTAATGTACTCTCCCCATCTGTCTAATACCTTGTCTTTTTCCATGATAAGCGTGCCATCTTTTGATTTTAAGCAACCAGTTGATGTGCATGTATTTTTCCTGTGAACAATTTCTTCACTTCGTCTGTACATACCCTGAGGATCCATTTTGTATCGTTTTCTATCTCTTTGCATTTTGTGTTCAGCCAAGCTTCCTTAGCTTCATTGCACCTATACCTGATTTCTTTGTTTATCTTCCTGTATATTTCCTCGTTTCTCTTTGCCTTCCTCCTTTTCTCCATCAGGCCCACAATTTCATTAGTCATCCAGCTCTTTTTTGCTTTTCTATTTGCCTTAGGGATTTCCTCACAAGCTTCATTTATAGAACTTCTCAACTTTGTCCATTGTTCCTCACTGTCACCAACGTCTTCCAGAGCACTGAATTTGTTTTGAACATGTACATTAAATTTTTGACTTATCATTTCATCTGTCTTCAAGAGTCCAAGATTTAGTTTGATGTTGCTTTTGGTCTTTTTCCTTTTCCTCAATTTCAGCCTAAACCTTCCCACTACCAGATTGTGGTCACTGTTGCAGTCTGCGCCTGGTAGTGTTTTTGCTGACAGTAAAGAATTTCTAAATCTTTTGTTGATCAGGATGTAGTCAATTTGATTTTTGGTATTATCTCCTGGACTCATCCAAGTCCATTTTCTTCTGTTAGGCTGCTCAAACCAGATGTTTCCTACTTTGAACTCATTCATCTGTGCCCATTCTACAAGCTTCCCCCCTCTTTCGTTTTGTGTACCAAGGCCATGAGGTCCAACTATATCCTCCACCCTATCCTGTCCCACTTAGCATTAAAATCTTCCATTATGACTGTAACTTCCTGTGATTTACATTGGACCTTGGCCATCTCTAAAACTTTGTAGAAGTTGTTGATGTCTTCCTGAGTACTTGCGGATGTTGGTGCATACACCTGTATGATGTTGATATCAAAAGGTTTCCCTCTGAATTTGACCAGTAAAACTCTGTCGGACACTGCCTAGTATCCTTTAACTGCTTTTGATTTGTCTTTGTCCATTATGATGCCTACTCCTCTTTCATGTGAATTACTACCAAAGTATATCACTGTATATTCTCCTGATGTTATCATGCCTGCCCCCTTCCATCTCATTTCCCCTAGTCCTAAAATACTGATGTTAAGCCTTTCCATCTCCATTTTGATGTTGTCTAACTTACCTTTCTGCAACATTGTTCTTACATTCCATGTTGCCACCTTGGTGTTGAATTTAATTTTGGTTTTGATCGCAGTAGCTGGCTGACGGTCTGGTGTCACCTGCGCCGCATGACAGTCCTTACCGGACGAAGGTGCTCCACAGGAGCACCTATTGACGTCGTTAACTTTCTTCTTTATTCTTACTCTGTCCATGAACAGAAATTAAACCTGTGAAATGATGAATGACTGAAACCACTGGCATCAGTCAGAGAAAGCTGACCACTGTATGTGTACAAGCAGTGTGAAAAGAGGGATAGATTTAAAGGTTTGATTTGCAAGATACTTCTGTGAGAGGACATTTGCTTTGATGATAATGTAAACCCCAGAAATGAGTTTTTGTATTGGCTGATTTTTTCGTACCGAAAACAGATGGGTGGATTGGAACATGTTTCTTGTCTGATGTAGTGAAAAACTAATGCTGATTTGGATTGTTTCACAGTGCCAAGTTGATCTTCAGCGACGAGGAGGAAGATGAGAGAGACCATGAAGAAATGAGGTTGGTATCAGTATTCATATGTCGGGCAGTTTATAACAGTAGGACTTATAATATTGTTTTATGCTTACAGGCATGCAGCCATGCATGCACACACACACACACACACACACGCACATATGCACCTATATACATATACATTACAGTGCTGTGTTATGATACCATGCAGAGCCCATGGTATGTACAGCTGAGGGTAGGAAGTGGTTATTGTTGGAGAATATCATTTTTTATCCAGGTATATTTCAGCCTACTATGAGCAGGAATGTACCGTAGATCAATACTTTTAATACTTTGATGGATTTCAGCAGTGTGTTCTGACATACATTGATATGTGTTATGTTGCTTTTCAGAGACAAACCCAATCAGCGTAACAGAAAAATATCTTCCCCTTCCCAAGAGGGGGATAGGGACCAAGAAAGAAATGACGATAAACCTGATAAAGACAGGGTGAGTATTTGTTCTCCATTTTGGTCCATCTGCAAGTGCAATCAGTTACCAGGTTGGCATAAAATGGTGAAAATACCAACAACAGAATCACTGTTTGGATTACAAAAGATTAACCCTTTCAGTGCCAAAGTGTAAATAAAGAGGTGAATCGTCTGTGCCATGGAGTTTTAAACGTCTTAAAAAAAAAAATCATATCTCTTCATCCAGTTGTATGTGCTTGTGAGCCCTTGGTATGTGATGAAGCTGTTTGTGCTTGTGAGCCCTTGGTGTAATGTGATGAAGTTGTGTGTGCTTGTGAGTCCTTGGAATAATGTGATGAAGTTGTGTGTGCTTGTGAGCCCTTGGTGTAATGTGATGAAGTTGTGTGTGCTTGTGAGCCCTTGGTATAATGTGATTGGTAGAATGTGATGAAGTTGTGTGTGCTTGTGAGCCCTTGGTGTAATGATTGGTGTAATGTGATGAAGTTGTGTGTGCTTGTGAGCCCTTGGTGTAATGTGATTGGTATAATGTGATGAAGTTGTGTGTGCTTGTGAGCCCTTGGTGTAATGATTGGTGTAATGTGATGAAGTTGTGTGTGCTTGTGAGCCCTTGGTATAATGTGATTGGTGTAATGTGATGAAGTTGTGTGTGCTTGTGAGCCCTTGGTGTAATGTGATGAAGTTGTGTGTACTTGTGAGTCCTTGGAGTAATGTGATGCAGTTGTGTGTACTTGTGAGCCCTTGGTGTAATGTGATGAAGTTGTGTGTGTTTGTGAGCCCTTGGTATAATGTGATTGGTATAATGTGATGAAGTTGTGTGTACTTGTGAGCCCTTGGTGTAATGTGATGAAGTTGTTTGTGCTTGTGAGCCCTTGGTATAATGTGATGAAGTTGTGTGTGCTTGTGAGCCCTTGGTGTAATGTGATGAAGTTGTGTGTGCTTGTGAGTCCTTGGAATAATGTGATGAAGTTGTGTGTACTTGTGAGTCCTTGGAGTAATGTGATGCAGTTGTGTGTACTTGTGAGCCCTTGGAATAATGTGAAGAAGTTGTGTGTGCTTGTGAGCCCTTGGTATAATGTGATTGGTATAATGTGATGAAGTTGTGTGTACTTGTGAGGTTTTGGTATGATCGGATAAACGTACTAGAAAGACAGGTGATCATATCAAAGAGATGGAGCTTGAGACCAGTCTACTGCCCTGTGTTTATGGTCCATACAGTGCCCCTCCCCATCATAAAAATGAATTGCCATGATAAGAGTAGTAGTTGACTTTGTGGATAACACTAAAGGGTAGTGTATAGGATACTTGATGAAACTAAGGAATATTCTGTAGAAGTGAAGGAATATTGTATATTTGTTTTTAGATCTATTTGAAAAACTGTTTCTGGTCAAGATGGAATATTTACAAATCCCTTGGAACAATGTTCTATTTCATGTTGTGTGTGTCCTGATTTAAGCATCAACATTTGGGGGCGATATGAATACAGTTATGTGAAATTTGAAAAGGGGGGGGGGGGGGGGGGGGGGGGGAACGTGACGGGCCCCAAGCATTTCAAGACTGTCTTTTAATGATTTGAACACATTTAGCTTTGCTGTTTTTCTTGCAAAAATCTAGCCCCTTAACATTGCCAAAGGGTGAGGTGCCTTTAGCTGCATTTCTTGTTTGAAGTTTAACTCACTCGGGACGGAGAGTTTTTCCCCTTGCTTTTCCCTACAGACAGCCCATTTTGAAGGGTTTGGAAAAAAAAAACACAAAACATACAAAACATAAAGGAACAAAATGAAACTTTCAGACCTGAATATTTACATGCTTTGTTAGTTCGTGCCAAAATATTGAAGTTCTTCCTTGAATATTTCTTCATGTGCCATGTCGAAAATGCCCCTAATTTTGTGGTCAGGATCACCGTACAGTCACACACTTTGATCAGCTCAGTGAACACACAGTCAAAGGTGAGAAGGTCTTTGTATGCACAAAATAACATGAATAAAGTAGACTGTGCTCAGGGTAAAAAAAAATTATTAGTGACAAATAATTACACAGGGGAATTTGGGGGAAAAAAGCACACCGGATGCCTCAGTCCCTATGCACTATTTTCCTAATAATCAGTGTAGTTCTGCACTGAATGATACAGTTGGAAGTAGGTGATGGTCTTGTTGGGCTGGCATATTTTGTCACAGAAGGCAACCCCATACTTTTTACACCAGTTGGGGGTTTGCTGCAGTTGAACCTCCAGGTGTCTCCTGCTGCCAACACTACACACATGGCACTTCTTATAGTTCTTCCTGCCGCTGGGGATGAGTGGCAGAGGGCAGAAGTGCTCATTCTGCTTGCCACTCAGTTCTCTTATGCATATATGTTTATGACAATAGACTTTAGAAAGTCTTCTGTCACAAACTGATTGAAGAAATCAATAGGGGCGTGGCACTCAGCTGGGGCATGCAGGCCACAAGAGCCAGAGAACGGAGGTAAAGTAAAATCTTCGTGCCAGTTACGCATTAGAAAGTGAATGAAACCTCCATCAGACGTGACTCACTGTGCTTGGTCCGCTGACTGCTCGCCTCTCATGACGTGTACGCCCACCTTCCTCTCCCACTTCGCTGTCGTATGAAACTGGGTCACTGTCAATACCTTCTCGCTGGCAGCTTTCATACTGGAAACACTTTCACCATCATCTTCATCATGCTCGTCTATGTTGGATACTTCAGTCACCTCAGAAGCAATAAAACGCTGCTGTCGTGATCTGCTTTGCTCCAAAACTTGTACTCGCCTGCAACGCCATTTTTGACACAAATGAAGATTAATCAGTTGTGTGGGGTGCCGAAGTCAATTGTTTCCCGACGAGTGTATTGCTACGGAATCTCGCGAAGTAACTTTCCACTTGACCCTTGACACGTCTGCAATGCCCAGTATAGCTTTGGTTGGCATGACACGTTACGAGGGAAGCGTCGAAAAATTTTAATTATCGAAACCGCTATAGCGTTCCATTGTACGAAACCGTGCCTTAGTCAGGAACGCTACAGCGTTCCATTGTATGGAGCGAGTTAAGGGGTGTGTGTACGTACGCATGTGTGCCTGCGTGCCTGTGTGTGTGTGTGTGTGTGTGTGTGTGTGTGTGTGTGGGTGTGTGTGTTTTTTGTGTGTGCATGCATTTGTGCGTGCATACATGTAAATTGTCTCAAGTGGCAAAGTTTTCCCTGATGTTCGGGATTCTAGTGATTGTGGATATTTATATACTGATCGCAGGATGAGATGGGCCCACCCATGCCACGTGAAACATGGCACCCGGGTATGCCACCGCAGCACTACAGGGGTGGACCGCGTCCCCCACACCCAGCCTCCATGGAAGGGGTAAGTATGTGGATGTTTTTTCTGTCTGTCTGTGTGTCTGTATCTGTCTCTATCTCTCTGTTTGTCTGTCTCTCTCTGTCTCTCTGTCTCTGTCCTCTCTCTCTCCCCCCCTCCCCCCCCCTCTCTCTCTCTCCCTCCCCCTCCCCCTTTTGCACAGTTACTTCAACTGCAGATTTTTGATGAGCTCCAAACAACAAAATCACAGTATTATGATGTTGATAATTTCAAAATAGAATGCTGCTTTTCTCATTTTTAGAAGCGGCAACATAGCACTATTTTCTCAGAATTCACATTTTGAAACTTGAAAATTTTACATAGTAACGGAATCACGAGTCTCCTGCGCGCGTGCATGCGTGCCGCACGTGTGCATGCAGGTGTGTGCATGTGTGTATTTGTGCATGCTCAAGCCTGTGCTTACGTGTATACACATCTCGTGACAGAAATCTCATGACATTGAGAAAAAGGGAGAGGCCCGGTTTTTTTTCTTTAAAAAAAAAAAAAAAAATTCATTGTGTGTACAGCCAAGGCCTGTGTGTGTGTGCACACGCGTTGTGTGTGTATGCGCATTTGTTTGTGTGTGTTGTGTGTGAGTGCACATGTGCACCATGTCAAGTAATGCATTGATGAAACATGCATTTCCTATGCTATGGGAAACCAAGACCTTAACAAAACAAGAGTATGGGGAGAGTTTTTACCTACGGCTTCTTAGACTGATCGATGACATCCTTCATTTCATCATATTGTCTTTATCAGATGATATAGAACAAGAAAATGTTTGGTGAACATATCATTAAACTTCCAGAGAAGCTGAGTACTCTGCTTCATTTTACATCTAGCAGTGCAAATGCGAAAGGGTTAAACTTCCAGAGAAGCTGAGTACTCTGCTTCATTCATTCAATCCATCGTCGTCATCATCATCATCATCATCATCATCATCATCATCATCATCACCATCATGTGCCCTGCTGCATGGTGTTGATGATCATAGCCTTCTGTATGAATCTATCTTTTGTCACTGCAAGTATGTCTCCCGTCTATCTGTCCTCATCCACTCTGGAGAACCGTCCAGTATTTTCTGCTTTGGTTTATGTGATGCTCTCTTTCTCTGAGAGAGTGCGCGCACGTGCACGTGTATAAAACAAAAAGCTTGTTGACATGGTAAGGGAATGAAATGGTTAATGTGTTTGGAATTTTTCTTTGTGGAGAGTTGGTCTGGTAGTATAGTTTGATTGAGTGCCTAAAGAAATGAGGCACAGATAAGGAAGCCGTATGGATTTTCTTTGTCTGCTAGATTATGGATGCTACTGTTTTGAATGAGATGGTAAATAGGTCACGAGTGCTGCATTGCACTTGGTAAATGTGTAAAGGAAAAAAGGGAAAAAATGCCCATGGTAACATTTTGGGTAGATCAGTAAAATATAAACATATACAAGAAGAAAAAAGAGGTGCATGTTGATCATGCTTATAGAACAAGAAGAAAAATGCTGCTGTACTGCAGTGTCCATGGGGAGAACCCACATATTACATGGAAAAGATTCTTATTGTGCATTTAAAAAAGTTGATAAAAAATTTATAATTGAAAAGTGATATGTCTTCTTGGTTGAACACAAGTCATCTGTCTGCCCATACTCCAGCGTCTGTTGTACAATTGTGCTGTGGGTATCTTGATAGGGCATTTTCAGTTACAGTAGGAGTGTTATTGTAAATAATTCTTCTACAGCTCTGTTCTCTGTTTGGACTCATTGGGCCTTACATACAGTCAGACTTTTTAACCCTTACAGTGTCAGATGATGTAATTAAAGTGTGCATCGCCATTGCCAGGGGCGCCCTGGCAAATTAGGGTAATAATTCATAAAAAATTCCTGAAGCTAAAGGAGACAAAATAGACAATAACATGTTGAATAAAGTTTGTAGCAAAATGATTTTTCTTCAAAATGACACTCACAGAAAGATAAAAAAATGAACATTTGAATTTTTGGTGAAATATTTTATTTGTACTCACCAAATTTGCAGAAATTTTGCACTCAGTGGCATGATACATTCCAAAGTGAAACAAAAAGCAATCCTAAATCCATGTTATTTTGAAAGCACACCAATTCAAAGAGAAGAGTTCCCATCACTGAAGAAATGAAGAAATAAAAAAGGCACAAAAAAAAACTTTATAGATTATGGATGTCCGACTCAACTACTGTCAGTGTCTCCACAAACTAATCTTCAAGCCAGTATTTGAGTTTTGTCTGGTACTCCATGAAACAAGGAGATGCACCTTCATGTCCCCTTTTTTTTGGTGACCTCAAGGTCAGTCATCTCCTTCACCAGTCTGTTGGCTTTGATGGCACCACAACAGCAGGTGTTCTGCCTGAAGAGGTATTTGAAATCATACACACAAACATAACACAGCAATAAGTAACATGTGACAAAATATATAACTGCACCATAAGCAGGATGAACAAGCAAAATAAGAACACAAACAACACACACACACACACACACACACACACACCACACACACACACACACCACACACACACACATCACCCCCCCCACCCCCCCCATCCCACATCACCACCACTATCACACCACACACACACCACACACACACACACACACACACACACACACACACACACACACAACACACAGTCTCAGTGAGCTATGTTTAGAAATTCCCCCCTCCTTCTGACTGGCAACCGTGATCATCTGCTGCGCATACCTATTCGTCTCAGTCACAAGCCTCTGAAGGAGATCTTGAGTGAGAAACAACTTGAAATAATCTACAGCTCCAAAGCCCTCAGTTGATACTTTGATGCCCGCATCCCCTGTAAACTCAAATGACACAGGTCTTACTTATGTTTGTCCCATCGACGAACTGACCTTCGAAACGTGCAGTTCCAGTCACTGTCCGTCCTCTTCTCGCACCCCGGACCCGCCCCCTCCCCTGCCCCACTCCCCTTCCTGCTGTCCCTCTTCCTCGTCCTGCACCCCTGCTTCTCGAAACTAGGCCTTTTTCCGCTAACTACTGGCACCCTCCCACCCTGCCCATCACTACCACTTTCAGTCTCGGCACCACTCACCTCTGTCTCCGCCGTGAAAGCAGGATCAACAGTCGAGTCGTGACTGACTGACGTATCACTGCCGTCGAAGTCAGTCAGGGCACGTGGTGCACTTGTTCTGGCCACATCATCGCCATGAACATCACTGTCCTCGGTAAAATCATCCAAAGAATCAACTGATTCGATGTCAGAATCATTTTGGAGCACAAGTTAAACGGCAAGGGAAAGTGGAATGGAAGCGCATCGTCTGCTTGAAGTGCTTGGCTCAGCGCTGTCATCCATTTTCGCTGTCGGAGTGTTTACGTAAACGCGGGTCCCCTACTAATTGCTTTGTTTGCAAACTTTGGGACGAACGTCACAGAAACTGCGTAGTATCTCATTATCGGGGAAGGATTGTAGATTGTGTATCTGTGTTCTGCGTCACTTCTGCTTGCCGTAATTCCCCATGAAAAATGCTAAAAATAGACTCAGAATATTCGGTCGCTGGCAAAGAGGATGACACGGAGAGCCGACCGAATATTCGGTCGCCGGCACTGAACGGGTTAATGGAGCTTGGAGAACTCGAGCTGTTAGGCAAGCTTAGCACACTCCAACGTGTTGTTGCATGGTCAGCCTATTGTTTGAGTGTGCTGGATGCTTTCATGATTTTATGTTTATGCACTTGGCAGGTCTGCACACAAGTTGACTTGGGAGATCAGAAAAATCTCCACCCTCTGTCCACTGGGCGAGATGTCTAGGCAAATCGATCTCAGGATGGGAAGTCTGACTCTCTCTCTCTCGCTCTCTCTCTCTCTTTCTCTCTCTCTCTCTCTCTCTCTCTCTCTCTCTCTCTCTCTCTCTCTCTCTCTCTCACTCAAATACTGCTGCATCCACATACATATCGCAGTCAGTCTGAATGTGTCATTGGTTTCACAATGGCATTGTGTGCTTGCAGCGTGGCTGGCCAATGAATCCGTACGACTTCATGGGTCACAGAGCACCCGGCTATGGACCTCAGTTTAGAATGCCTCCGCCACATCCAGGACAGGTAAGTCCAGTACCATCACCTGGGAGTGACAGTGATTGAATGAATCAGCCTTTGTGGGAGTGTGTTGGGAGATATGGTTGATGGCATTTTGACAACTTGCACTTTGAACTTTTCTTTTGGAATTAAGAAATTGTTCAGGATATGATTTTTGCATTCTTTCCTGTGTGCTCCATGCAATCTTTATGCTGTTTGTTGTTTTCGGGTATGCTCCTTGAACCTGCCCAAGATCATATGTACTAGGATTCCTTGAAGTGATAAGGGAGGGCCTAGCCTACCAGACTTCAATGTAGCGTCAATTCAAATAGTAACTAAAATAGTGCGAGATGCAGATTTGGAAGTGAACAAACCAGTGGCTGCCTGTGGTGCAACTTGAGATAATGGATCTTGAGCCTGTGGGTATATCGATTGTAATGACAAGACATATTTGCTTCTGTGTTTTCAGGTTTAATTCAGGAGACAAGGTCTTGAGTCCCCAGCTCTATTAGCTGTAATGATGGAATATTTTTTAGTCAACTGTCAACCAGCTGTTTGTTAAATCAGACGATTGATTGTTTAGAGCACTGAAATGTGTGTTTGAATGTGAGATGAGTCTGAATCGCTATGAGGAGTGCTGGCATTTTGAACACCGTTGTTTTGTAAGTATGTATGTGATCTCACACACACTGCATAGACATCCCACAAGAGTCAGCCCTGTCGGCAAATTATTCACAAAAACTAAGTCACTGATTAATAGTTGCAATTGCAGGAGCATGATCATGTTGGAAACCCACCATGAATGAATTTGTTACTCAGAAGCTATCCCCAGTCATGTTAGAAGATGATCCTTACGGTGCCATTTCAAAGTGTTTGTCACAAAATTAAGCTTATTTTACGTCCTGCAATTTTTTTTTTTTTAATCGTATGATTCTGGCTTTTGATTGCGATGTGCAAATGGTTCAAACGTTCAAAACCAGTTCATTTGCAGTAACTATAATAATGAGTCGGAGCAAGGCTCAGGGTGTGTATTATCATCTGTTAGTGGTTATTTTTTTGCATTTTGAAAATCAGCATTGTGAGGTTTTGCTTTCTACCAAGTTGGTGCCATGTCTGACTGTGAGCATTATGGCGCAAGTAACAGCTAATTTTTGTGGCTAATAACAAGATACAGGAAAGTAGTCCTGCCATGGCCTCGTGGTCAAACTTCTAGCACCCCTGTGCGCAGACATTAGGTGGAGAAAGCCTATTCAAGTCAGTACTTCGGCTGTCGTCATGAAGAGATGCATCTCAGCAAACCACTATGCCTTTGTTCAAGTTGATGCTCTGTCTCACCTGTTTTTTTTCCTCGACTTGACCTTATCATGGCCTGGTATTGATGTACATCTTTCATTGTGTTGTTACGCCTAATTTGTTTTCCCTTTTTAGATTATGGTTAATTTGGGGGGAGAAATTCATCTAAAACTAATAGTGGGTGGACTAAACTCCCAGCTTTGAATGCTTGGGCTGATACTAAGGATAGCTCTATTAATGTGTGTTGGCAGTCCAGTTGTGTTCTAGAGTCCCCTCCCTTACCAAGCAGATCATCACACTTGTCCCCACAAGAGCCAGGACAGTAGGAGAGCTGGTTTGTTCTTGCTACAAACTTGGTATTTCAGAATTCCATGGAGCCTCATGACAAAGACTTGATTGTAGAAGAACTTTACAAGAGTACGAGAGTTGAAATTGCCACACGCATCATGTTGTCACATCGTGGTAGTTGTGAGGATAGATCTTACCATGATTCATTATTTGGAACAAAAGTATGATCAAGTGAGTGTGGGCCAGTTCCTGCACCTGATCGTGTGATAATGAGAACTGACACATCACCAGGAGATGCTATAGGGAGCATGCGAAGAACGGGGCTGGATGTAACTGCCTTAATACACAAAACCTTCCGCATTCGTCCTTTATGGCCCATCAGATGAAGACTGGCATTACCTGTGGCTTAACTGCCAGTGATATGCCACTTCGAGATTACCGCTTTCCCCCCATTCAGCAGATGTGGGAGATGCAAAAGGTAGGCAAGGAAGATAACACCTTGTGGCGTACCTGATCCTTCCCACAGCCATTTACTAAAGGGGCACCTCTTTTGCAAATGACACCTTAAAGGCTCGTTCTCCAATCGTTATATTCTGCTTTTAGTCCGACATGGTACTGTGCATTAAACCAAAGGCAGTATTTAAAAAAAAAAATTTTTTAATTTTTTTTTTTTTATAATCGAAATACATGTTTGGTTGTATACTTGGCATATGACTCAAACTCCTGCCTGCCCGTCCCTGCTACAGTTGCCTGATTGTCAATGGGCCTGTAGCAGGGCTTTCTTTTGCACTTGTACGAGCATAGGGGGTACTGTGGGTAGGATTGTGAGAACCTGGCAGGGCTGCTTGCAGTTCATAATGGTGTTAGTTGCTAAAATTAGCTGGTGTGGGGCAACCAGTGGCACCATAATGCCGACAGTCTGACATGGAACAATCCGTCAGATCATGAATAGTATTAAAAGTACCACTGTTTGTGCATGCATTCATTTCAGCATTGACATGGAACAAAATGTCAAAATAATCTTTATAAAAAGTTCATGCAGTGTCACATGAACGTAACACAGTTGAGCCAAACATGTTCAAAAATTTGTTCAAATTCTTTAACCCTTTCACTGCCACACGTTTTTTTTTTAGCTCCGCGACAACTATTTGCCAAGCCATTTTACATCACGGAGGGTAATAATTAAAAAAAAATTCTGACACAAAAACTACTCAATAAAAGTCCATAAAACCAATACTTTTCTAAAAGGTAATTGAATCCTCTATACACTGATCACAATTACACATCCATTCAACAGGACAGCTGAAAGTTTGTCCAATGAAACAAGATATTTTTTTTTTTTTTTACACTATTCTAGATATGATGTCATATAAACATAAAAAAAAGGTGAAAAACTGTGAATAATAAAACTGAATTATTATCAGAAAGCAAAAGAATTATAATGAAAAATGTATTTCCTTACCTTCTGTCCATGAAGAATTTTCCAGTTTTCACAATCACCAAATGCATGTCCATATCTACACACACTCACTTTGGGACTCGAAAGAATTTTCCGTGTCACTGTTTTTTTCCCTTCCTTTTTTTAAAAAATTAAAAAAAATAATTTTTTTTATACAAATTTTGCAATAGCACATCACACAACACACACAGTGATGAAAAATACATACACATACTGTGTCTACATATATCTATGTACAGGGCATCAGTCAGCAACTAGTAGTTTTTCTTGATGTGGTACGCCACGAAGCAAAGCTGCACACAGAGAGATGGGTTTGAAGGACACTGTCCACACACAAAGTTGGTTTCTTTCCTGATGCCCCTCTTGCTGTACACCTTGCACCTCCTGCCAGAGGAAAGCTTTCTGACAGTCTTCTCCAGGGTGGTAGGGAAGTTTGTCTAGTATCTCGTTGAGGAAGAGCTGGTAGTAGTCCACAGGCCTGTCCCTATCAGGCTGAATCTTCAGGCCAGGTTCCCCTGTGAACTGTGGAATATCTGGCTGGGTGTTGTTGGGTGGCACAAGGGGCTGGTCTAACACTGCACCTCTCCCTCTCCGCTGAGTAGCTCCCTGTCCCCTGCCTCTGGTCCCATGGCCTCTGGTACCACCTGTGAATATAAAAAAATCAGGTTCACATCCTTGTGCATAGAAACAACACACACACACACACACACACACACACACACACACACACACACACACACACACACACACAACCACACACACACACACACACACACACACACACAGCACGCACAACTACACTGACACATGCACCATTGCAACACTAGTTCTCACTCAGTCTTGTTTCCAAGCACACACACACACACACACACACACACACACACACACACACACACACACACACACACACACACACACACACACACACACCAGCAACCATATACACACAACTCACACACAGCTACACACACACACAGCTACACACACACATATAAGTACAGTGATGACACAAACACACTCGGTGCCACGCCCACACGCCCATTCAGCAAAGTCTTCTCTTTTGCAGTCACTACTCCGTGATAACACTCCGTTTATCAACACACTTACACAAGACAATAACAATGGGTCATACCTGTGCTTCTGCCAACGCCCTGCCCGCGTGATTGACCACGAGCAGGCTGCTCCACCGTGTCAGTTCCGGTGTAGTTGTAGCAGACGACGCTTGTACTATGTGTCCAGTTTCACTCTCCCTCCTCTGAGCCATTGTTCCCCTGACCGGCCTTCACCCTCTTCAAAATCTGGGTCAGTTACAGCCTCCAACTCGGCTCTCTCTCCTCTTGCTGGACTATTCTAGTAATGGCGATGTCGACACACCCCCTCCGCTCTCCTGGACAGCTGATTCGACTTCTTCCTCCTCCAGCGAGTCATTTGACATAGCAGTTTCGTCATAACAACTGAATTCGTCGTCCTCTATCAATTGTAGAACTTTCTCATCATCAGTGGTAACAAAGTCACTGTAATCTTTTGCTGGTCGCTTTCGTTTCACGCCACTTCGGCCAGGTTGAGTTTCGTCATCCGCCATGTTGATCAGTGGGTTCGAAAGTTGCAGGGGTGGTTTGGGAAACAGCCCAGACTGACTCCTTGAAATCTCATTGGATCCTTCTACTTATACATATTCATAGGAGACACACTAAACTTTGTGATTGGAGTGAATTGGGAACCTCTGGTCTTACTGTGGAGATAGGAAAATACCACTAATGACGCGAAATCTCCGTTCCCCGGCAGGCTAAGGGTTAAAGCAGAATGCAGAATGGCAGACTTTGAGCTCCTGATAAGATACAGTCCACAGATACAGTCACTGAAGAATTAAATTAGTTTCACCTAGTGTGGTAGACCGCAAAGGCAGGGAGGGAGGCAGGCAGGCAGCCTTTTTGTATGGAACATATTACACATCCTGTCTTTCTCTTCAGCTTTGAAAATCAGAAACTGAAAAAGCACAGCTAGTCGGAATTGTGTTTTGCATAAGGGTGTTAGCAATGACTTTTTGCTTCCCTTTTTATCAATCCCAGTTTCTGGGAAATAGCGATGAATGAAAAATTCCAGTGCATATGCATCGGCGCTTCAGGGGATTTCTGAGCATGAATGTGCTGGCATCGGCATGTCGGCAAAGAGTTGGCAGTCTTCGGATGAACCAGAAATGCCTTTTGTGTGACATGTGCCCAGTCGTCTTTGATGAGCTTTGCCTGGCAACCAGGAGTTTTACAGTTTGGATGTATGGTGCCCTGATGAATTACTGGCATGGCAGTATCAGATATTGAAATCATTACAGATGCAGAGACCATTTGCCCCACCCCACCTTTGAACCGCCAAAGCAGCGGAGGACCACCCACCTCTGCACCGGAAGATGAGGATGAGATGTGGCGTCAGCGTCGCCGTGATGCTGGAGAAGAAGTGAGTGCAGCTGTGGAGCGAGCTCGCCGGCGTCGGGAAGATGATGAAAGGAGGATTGAGGCTGAGCGGAAGGCAGCAGCAGCGGAGAAGTTGCGTCAGTTGGATGAACGGGTGAAGAAACGTGGGGATGACAAGGTACACCTCAACCAGACATTGTGTGAACGTGATGTTGTGACTTTGACACCACTGTCATCACCAGTCTCTTTGATGTGTACCCTGTGGCCCTTATCCTGTATTCTAGTTTTCTCTTTTTGTTTTCTTAACAAGTCTCCTGTTTAGCACCAATACATTGATGAGATGAATGATAACCCATGGTTCCCTCCACCCCATCCCCACCACCAATCCATTCACCCATATTCTTAGTGCTATACTATTTGTTTATAAATGTACTTTTTTTTGGACCAGTTCAGATAGACTGAAATAAAAAGTCTTTCTTTTCATGGGAAAGCAGTTGACATTTTGTTTAGTATGCTGTTTTATCCGAATATAGGAAGGTGTTTTTTTTTAAAAGAGATTTTTTTTGTTCCCACCCCTGTAGCCCCCCCTTTCCCCAGAAAGATTCAAACTTAAGACATCGCAAGTATCTATTGTCAGATGGCCTTTTCATGTTCAGTTTCTGCTTTCTCTGTTCAGCCCCAGTGCCTGCGTGTATGTGCATGCATAGATGTATGTGTACATGAATCTGCTTGCCAGTTTCTGAGTAATGTGTACATATTAAAAGCTAGTCTTAATATATCCTGTTTCTTCCTGAAATTTTTTGTTTTTTTAAATTTCCTTTTTATGTTTGGATGTGCCATTGTGGGAACAGATGTTGGTGTTTTCTTCAAAGGGATTTCTGTTTCAATCAGAAATATCTCGACTGCAAAGCTCAAAATGTTGGATCTTGTTGAATGAAGGTCTCGGGTAAAAAAAAAAACATGCGAAGAGTCAACATTTTGGACTTCGAGGCAAAGTCAGGAAGCAAATTTCATGCTTAGATTATCTGGTGATTGACAGGATGCAAAGGAGCCAGAAAGTGAAGGCCGTACAAGTCGCACACCAAGTGAAAGCAGTGACATTGAGAGTCGTGATGGACGGTACAGGGAATCACAAAAATTCTCACAGGTGAGGAATGACCATTGCATTTTTACATGTATGTTTGGCATGCAGGCATGTGTCACAAATACACAAAACATACAAATGCTTTCACTTTTTAATTTATTTGTGTGGGGGAATTTTTTTCCCTGTGTGTGCATAAATTTTGTTTTATGTCTGTCTCCTTGGCTTGAAATAGAATTCAGTGAGAGATCGATGTATGAATTAAGTTTGTGCTGAATAATTGCCTTAAGCGTGACTGAGTGTAGGAATAAAGAGACCACAGTGATTTTTTTAGATGAAGAATGATACACAGATTAATTTTTGCTGATCTGCCTGTAGTGTGACTGCAGATTAACTCCCTACTAGGCAATTTGGAATTTAACATTCCTCTGTGTACTGGACGTTTGTATAGGTTCTTAAAAAAAATTGTTAAAAAATAACGGCTATACACATATTCTTTTAATTTTGACATATGATTATCATCATCTTGAACAAGCATTTTCCAAAGTTTCAAAACTGTAACCTTTATGGTACTCTTTTGTTGCCAGTTGTAAAACAAGGTATGTTTTCATGGTAATAAAAATGAGGGTGATCACAAGAGCATATAAGGGAAGTTGTCACTGTTCTTGAAAAGAGGACTGTTTTCCACATAAATCACATTGGAAATACCAGTAGAGAGTAAACAATAACTGATTGAGAGTTTCTACTCCCTACAAATAAACTAAAATCAATAACATACTACTGATAACTTGTTGATTTGTCATTTTACATTCTCCTGTATACAGGCAGTTTGTACAGGTGTTTAAAAAAATCATACAAAAATAATGAGGAAACACACATCCTTGAAATTTTCACACATGATTATTGTTTGATTGAATAAGCATATTACAGAGTTTCAAAGTTGTAACTTTACAGTTCTCTTTTTGAAGCTGGTGATGAGAGAAAATATGTTTTTGTGACAACAAAATTGAGGGTGGCTGCAATTGGATAGTGGTAAAGTTCACACTGCTCCTGAAAAGTGGACAGTTTCCCACGTAAATCACATTGAAAATCCCAGTAGAGAGTGAACAATGGCTACCTGAGATTTCTACTTTATACAATTCAGCCAAAGTCAGCAAAATGCTGCTGACTACTTGGTGATTTGTAGTCGGCTTCAGCATACCAAGTGCTTGAATGGAATTGGAAAATTCATGAAAAAATATTAACAAAGCACACATTCTTGAAACAGTTCCATATGATTATTGTTTGACTAAATAAGCACAGCACAAGTTTTCAAAATTATAACCTCAACACACAGACACACACCACCCAGACACACACACCCAGACACTCACACCCAGACACACATACACACATCCATACTCACATCATACAAACACATTTATACACACACACATACACACACACACACACACACACACACACACACACACACACACACACACACACAACACACACACACACAACACATACACAGAGTGCACACACATAGTACAAACACCCACACACAGTACAAACATCCACATGCACATAAAAGTGCAGATGTACACACACACACACACCCACACACACACCCCCACCCACCCACACACACACACACACCCACACACACACCCCCCCCACCCCCCCCCCCCCCACACACACACACACACACACTTACACTTATCCACATCACACGCACGCACGCACGCACACAATGCACGCTCACACGCACACACACACACACACACACACACACACACACACACACACACACACACACACACACACACACATTTCATTCACTGCTGTGATCACTGAATCTCTGTTTCATCAACCATGTGCTTCATAATCAGGTCACTAAATATTTGGTCAAAAAATGAATGGGGGCGTGGTCTGTAGTGCCATACAAGTTTAGCCTATGTGTTTTGCTATCTGTGTATGGAGGAATAACTGAAAGGAAAACACACACACACATAAAATCTTCAAGCAGACATTCATCACGAAACAACAAAACCAACCTCTGTCAGATCAGCTAGTGGGCTATTTGCATAAGTGCTGTGCTACGAAGGCCACGGCTACACACTGTGTCACTCACCACACCCACCCCTCTCTTCCTTTCACCTTCTCTGTTGGACACATTTTTATCAATTCCATCCCTTCTGATGGGCTAAAACCACTTTCTTCATACTGTTCTGCATCTTCAGAGTCAGACCCCTTGGTAGCAATACACGTCTTGTTCGACCACTGTGAGCGCAACTCGTTTGCAGCTGAGACGCCGTTGCTCTCACGTGGTAAACAGGAAAGGGGTCAGCACAAAGATAGCTCTGTGGCTGACCGGTCATAGGTCACTCGCCATGTGCAGTGGTCAAATGTTACTCTGTGGTAATGAGGCTTTAGCATGACCCACTTCAATTTCCACTACACAGCACTATGTCACTAGTAGAAATTTTTGAAGGTGAGATCCGCATATAAGGACCTTAGTAGGGAAGCACTTCGCCGGGTCTGTCCGCATATCAGGCTATTAGTAGGGAGTGAGTTAAAAGACTACATCCAAATTTGCTAAGTATGTAGACTCTATTTTGAACTCTCTGTAGTACACTGCTAGCTTGGCAAGAACATGCTTTTTTGCAGTCCAGATTTTGGGATCTTTGTCGGATGTAATATATTTTGTCAACTGCATTTTGTAAACAAAGTAAACGGGAGACAGGTACAAGCCCTGGATTGCTGTAGGGATGATAGTTGATTTGTTCCTTACAATCTCAAGAAAATCAAACTATTGTCACAGTAATGGCAGTCGAGGTTTGACAGTTAATTGTATCTGATTGCACTGCCTACTCGGTGCTGACGTGAAATGTGGTTTGGTGCCTTTAGTGTGCTGCTACTAACTTTCCTGTTATGTATGCTACTTTTGTATTGTTTTAGCAGTCTGTGGTTGATGATAAAACATTTTGTCTCTGTTTATTAATGATATTTTGTTTTCCTTTTTTTTTTTTTAGATTTACTCAAATTCCCTTTTGCTCGAAAACATGTAGAAATTTGAATTAACACTTTTCAGTTTAGTAGACATGATGGATTACAACCATTTGTTTTTTAACACTTGGTATTTGATGTGATGTCTGTTCTTGCTAACTTCAGCCTTTTGTTGGTGACTGCTTTTTATTTCACGGTTTTATGCCTTTGTTTGCACTGTTACATTGTATATTTGGGGTGGGTAGATAAATGGATTATAAATCTGAAAGGAGCTATCTTGAGTAATTCTGTAACTAAAGCAATTTGAGAGTTAATCTCAACCGTTTTCCTTCACATGGTTTGAGAACTACTAATTGGTGTTGCTCATGTCTTGTGAGCTCATGCATTGTGGATGAAAGGTCTCATGGTATGACATTACACTCAACCTTAAAAGTGTTGACGTTGCTCTTTAATGGGGTGACTTATTACCAAGCATGTCTTCAGAAAGAAAATTTGATTTAAACCTTTTGTGAACAGAAGAGGGTGTTTCTAACAAATCAGCATGAGTAGTCTGACCATCATGAAATTGTGTTAACTTTCTAAAAAAAACTTAACATTGTGACGTGGTTGAAACTTTTCCGTTTATAGATGGAATTCCGTCAAAATGAGTTTTTGTCTTGTTGGAGCTTCCGTTAACCCTTACAGTGCCAGATGATGTAATTAAAGTGTGCATCGCCATTGCCAGGGCGCATTTTCCGAATTAGGGTAATAATTCATAAAAAATTCCTGAAGCTAAAGGAGACAAAACAGACAATAACATGTTGAATAAAGTTTGTAGCAAAATGATTTTTCTTCAAAATGACACTCACAGAAAGACATAATATGAACATTTGAATTTTTGGTGAAATATTTTATTTGTACTCACCAAATTTGCAGAAATTTTGCACTCAGTGGCATGATACATTCCAAAGTGAAACAAAAAGCAATCCTAGATCCATGTTATTTTGAAATACACCAATTCAAAGAGAAGAGTTCCCATCACTGAAGAAATGAAGAAATAAAAAAAAAGGCACAAAAAACCCAAACTATTTACAGATTACGGATGTCGGACTCGACTACTGTCGGATCTCCACAAACTAATCTTCAAGCGAGTATTTGAGTTTTGTGTGGCACTCCATGAAACAAGAAGCAGCACCTTCATGTCCCCTTTGTTGGTGACCTCAAGGTCAGTCACCTCCTTCACCAGTCTGTTGGCTTTGATGGTACCACAACAGCTGGTGTTCTGCCTGAAGAGGTATCTGAAATCATACACACAAACACACAGAGCAATAAGTAACATGTGACAAAATATGTAACTGCACCATAAGCAGGATGAACAAGCAAAATAAGTAACATAAACACATCACACACACACACACACACACACACACACACACACACACACACACACACACACACACACACACACACACACACACACATAATCACCACCACCCACCACCATCCCACCCCTACATCACCACCACTATCACACCACCACACACACACACACACACACACACACACACACACACACACACACACACACACACACACACACACACACACACAGACAGAGTTGGTAACAGTCTGTCCACTGTCTCAGTCAGCTATGTTTAGAAATTCCCCCCTCCTTCTGACTGGCAGCCGTGATAATCTACTGCGCATACCTATTCGTCTCAGTCACAAGCCTCTGTTGATACTTTGATGCCCCCGTCCCCTGTAAACTCAAACGACACAGGTCTGTTTGTCGCGTCAACGAACTGACCATCGAAACGTGCAGCCCCAGTCACTGTCCGTCCTCTTCTCACACCCCAGACCCGCCCCCTCCCCTGCCCACCCCCCTTCCTGCTGTCCCTCTTCTTCGACCTGGACCCCTGCTTTCCGAAACTAGAACTTTTCCTGCTAAGTACTGGCACCCTCCCACCCTCCCCATCACTATCGCTTTCACTCTCAGCACCACTGACCTCTGTCTCCGCCGTGAATGCAGGATCAACAGTCGAGTCGTGACTAACTGACGTATCGCTGTTGTTGAAGTCGGTCAGGGCACGCGGTGCACTTGTTCTGGCCACATCATCGCCATGAACATCACTGTCCTCGGTAAAATCATCCAAAGAATCGACTGATTCGATGTCAGAATAACTTTGGAGCACAAGTTGAACGGCAAGGGAAAGTGGAATGGAAGCGCGCCGTCTGCTTGAAATGTTCGGACCAGACTCGGTGCTGTCGGCCATTTTCGCTGTCGGAGTGTTTACGTAAGCGGGTTCCCCTGCTAATTGCTTTGTTTGCAAACTTTGCGAGGAACGTCACGGAAACTGCGTAGTACCTCATTATCAGGGAAGGGTTGTAAATTGTGTATCTGTGTTCTGTGTCACTACTGCTTGCTGTAATTCCCCATGAAAAATGCTAAAAATAGACTCAGAATATTCGGTCGCTGGCAAGGAGGATGACACAAAGAGCCGACCGAATATTCGGTCGCTGGCACTGAACGGGTTAATGGTAAAAAAAAATTGGTAAGTCCTGCCGGTTTCAGTTTTCCATCTGATCCGCATTTTGTATCTCTTCGTGGAAGTAGCTGACTCTATGCTTCCAGCGTGTCCGCAGATCTTTTCTCAGAATCTTTCACTCGCTACTGAGGCAAGGTTTTGTGAGGTAATTTTGAAAGTAAAGTAATTATGGCTTTCTTGAATGAAGATGATCTAGTGACGTCCATCAAGATGGGCAAATGAGGAGCAAATCAGTGGCAGTGGCTAAAAGAAACAGATGATAATGGCAATGAATATCACATGTGGTGCAAGAAAATGAATGTGGCAGAAATGTATTTCTGTATAGTTTGTTTGAAAATGATCTTGTATGGAGCAAATAGAAACTCAGTATCATGCTAATCACCCAGAGCATAAGAAAAACTTGCTGGCGAGTTAAAGGTTTTCTACCTTGTTTACCAAAGTATTTTATCAACTAGTTGATAGGTAGAGCGAGTGGGTATGGGTGGTTAGGGGGTGGGGGAGTAAGAGGTAGTAGAAAAGGATAGTCTAGCTATAAAAAATACTGATGTGACTTCCCCTTGTTTATAAAGTTATCAAGCGCAGCAGAGTTATTCTGGACCCTGGAAAATTTTGACTGCTCTTAGCAGTTTCAAAGGAGAGTAAACAGGAAAAGGATATTTGCAATTCTGACACAAGAAGAGGATGAAAACAGCAGCAGTTACTCGCTGTTGGTATGAAATGTGCACCAAACAGACCCAACACTAAAAAAGTATTGATTTTCCGAGCACGTGACACAAAGGGTTTGTGGCCCCTGGCAATGCTGGCAGCTAGCCAACACTTCGCACCCTTCAGACAGGACCGTATAATAGTAAATACCGCAACACTTTCAGTGAGTAGTATTAGAAGTGGCAAGGAGAGGGCTAGGTGATGGAGTTGGGTGGGGGTGGGGGGCGTGGCGGCAGCGGAGGACTTGACTGGGTCAAGCCACTCAGTGCACTAGCGTACTGTGGCTCTTTGTAGCTTATCAGCTGTCAGTGATCTATCAGTAGGAGGTCAGCCAAAGTCTGAATACTTAGATTTCATCAGGAGGGTCATATCTTCTATTTTTTCCTTTGTTTCTTTTTTTTTTTTGGTTTCCATCGCGAGCGGTTATGAGGTCTTTTTACAGGAATTTCCACAAAATATTACAAATATAAATTAATTTCAAGAAATTACTACATAAATCATCTGAAAATACATTTAGTCATGCCTGATACACCATTCTGTGTAATTTCATGCATAGATTCCTACAAATATGAAAGCAACTGTTGTTTTTAATATATATGGTAGCGATGCAACCTTTTTCCCTGGCACATGGAAAACACTGGATGTCAAAAAACGTCAGCACTTAAGGGGTTAGTTAAACCTTATTGATTAGTTTTTTTTTTTTTCTTTTTTTTTTTTTCTTAAACCATTGTTACTGCAGAACCGTCCTTTGAATAACAAGACATTGCTCAGGTATCAAGAATTCATGTCTGAGGTTCTGTTGATCGCTTGGGAAGTTTGATTTATTTTGTTCAGTGAAGTCATGATGAGAAAATTGTCATCTTTTTGTGTTGTTTTACTTTTGTACTTAGGCTTTATCTGTGCTGCAGTTACTTTGCAGGACAGTCAACCAAAATGACATAATAAATCAGGAAAATTCATTTCTACCGAGGGCTTTACCCCCCTCATCAGGGCTCTGCCCTTGTACCCCATCGGGGCCTAGATGGCCATTGGATCCCAGCCTCATTTCAGTCAGATAAGTTTCCAGAAGTTTCACTCATGTTGTTATATAGGATTTAAGATGACAGATCCAGACAGGTCATGTCTTGTGTGAAGACCGAGTGAAACATAAGTTCCAGCCAAAGTACAGTTCATTGAGAAATGGGCTGGAAGGAAATCGAGTTGGGTTTAGAGAGTGACACTGATCCAGAAGACGTTGCAGATTCTAACATACCATAATTTAGAGTTCGTTACAGTTCATTGAGAAATGGGCTGGAAGGAAATTGATTTGGCCATAGAGAGTGACACTGATTGATCCAGAAGACATTGCAGATTTTGACGTACCATTATTTAGAGTTTGTTTTTGTGCAGTTTATGAGTTTGTTTTTGTGCAGTTTATGAATAGTCAGTCTGGTAAAGTTACTGTGATAAATTAACTTGTTACGTACAGCACACAGTATAGCTCTGCATGATGCAGCTTTTCTGATGGTAGATGGAGACAGTTTCTGTCGGTCAGGTATTTATAGAAATGTTTGGTGGTGGGCTTTTATAGCCCTAAAAGCTACAGTAATATGAGAAATTGGTGGGAACATAAGAGAAGCAGACTACAGTTGGAATTGAAACATTTTGAGTTGAGCAAAATAGCATTCATGAAACACGACCCTGTTTAAAGAAACTCGGGAGGGAAAAGCCAAAAACAAATCCACTCTGCTAGGCTTTGGAAGACGGCACAGATTGTAAAGTGTGCAGGATTGAGTGTTAACTTTGTAATGAAAGCTCGGTGTGCAGCGACAGAATGAGAGAGCAGTCTTGATAAGCGCTGGCAGCCAAAATTGGCATGTTTATGTTTAGGTACTGGCAACCAAAATTAGCCTTTTTTTCTCTATCTAAAACTCGCATCATTGTGAAGTATATGGGGAAAAACAGAAATGAAGTCTCTTTTTAAAAAGAAAATTTTTTTCTCCATTGATGGATTTATTTATTTTTAGAGATTAGGTTCATAGTTATGTTCTTGACAAAATAACTCAAGCTTGAAAGCCAGCAGGATTGCACATAATTCCATTCATATATCAGATGGGAAAAGAGTGTTTTGAATCTAAAAAATTGATATTCTTTGTGTAGATAAGTACCATGATATAACTTTACATGGTTAATATGTATTAAAGTGTCTGTCTTAACAACTCACGTCAGCATTGTTCAAGTTTGCATGATGTGGAAACACTGAAGCAAAGCAGAACTGACCAGCAGAGATCTATCATCAGTATGGGCTAGCAACTTTTTAAGTTATATTAAACACAGTTTTTTTCTTCAGCGGTGTTCAAATAAAACATGAAAAATCCCAGGTTAAAAGCTAGAACCATTGCAATATGGACAGTTGAAAAATCGGGGGTAGAACCAATTGTGCCATATTCAAAATGGCTGAAACTTCCGAAGTATGTGCTGAATTGTTTTCAGTTTTTATATGTTTCTGCACGATTTCTTTTTCTGCAAGTTAAAGTGTATTTCTTTGCTATTATACATTCAATTTATATTTTCTGTGTAGAACAACGACCAAAGGAGGCAAGATGATGAAGTTATCTGATGTGACAGATTTTGATAGAAATTTGTAATGACACTGTCTGCATTGTTATCTGCAAAATCGTGATATTTTTGCTTTCTCACTAGGCCGTTCATCTGCCAAACAAAAGATACTGGTGATAAGACTGGACATTGCATGCTTAATGATAGGCAGACTGGGATGACTTAAAGATTTTAAGCCGATTCAAATAAATGTTAGAGCTGAACAGGCCCAGCCAATTGTTTTTTTGGACACTATGTTGAAACCACTGGCAAATACAGACAGAACAAGTCTTTGGTGTCCATTTTTAATTCTTTTATCATCATTATGACTTTATTGTATATTGATCATTTATACATTTGAACATGACGGAAGAGAAATCAGACATAAGTTAATAGTGCATTATTTTATATCTAACAGATTATTTATTGTGATAAACCTAACATGTTAATTTGATTTAATGTTTGTAATATTAATGAAAAACATTTAAAACCAATAAAAGAATGAATTTTAACTTAATGTTTGAATCTGTAAACAGTACTGTTCTTTTATTATTGTTTGGATTGTTTTTGCAATATATCGTGTTTTTGATCATTATCTTCAATCACTGAAAATTACAGTGAATAAGACTGTTACACAGTGTTAGAATCTTCCAAGTGTCATAAATTTTGTCAGAAGACAGGGAAGAAAGGACATCTGTCCGACAAGATAACAGAAATGTAACAGATTTGAAGAACCTGATTGGTAAAAAATCTTATGCTTTGACTTGACATTCTTTTGATAAGTTCCTGTCTGTGGCGTATGCATGGTGATAACTTTGTTTAAAGATGGGCCACATTAGGATGTTTGCAATATCGAAAGATGTTTTCTTTATTATCAGTCAGTAAATTCATGAACCTGTTTTAAAATAAATGAATGAATGGAAGTGCACTATTGATATCTGTTTCTATCAGTTTACATTTTTTTAAAGTATGCTTTACCTGGTTATGAGCTGTATTCTCGACAGACATCAACCGAAGCATGAACAAAATGGCTGATAAACAGGATAATAATTGGCAAAAAGCAGTCATGGAATTGATTTTAAAAATGTTAATTGAACACAAATCAAAAATCATATCTAACCTGACCAGTGTAGTTCTGTCATTGGCCAAAATTCATGTGGCTCCCATGATCTTTGCATGTGATCCACTAAGATTAATCGGTGGTCTTTTGCTCACCGAGTGCTGAATGGCTCCTGTCGATGCTTATTCTTAGTGACCAAGTTAGCTTGAGTAGTAGTGAAAAAAGGATTTGAGAAGAATTTCCGCATTTTACCGAGTTTGTCCCACAATTACTATGTTTGCTCCGTTGTTGTGTCTCAAATATGTCCATCATTGCTGGCGTCCTGACAAAGGAATGATAATTTCCAGTTGATAGATTCACCGAGATTTGTTTTGAGTTTTTTGAGTATTTAACTCAATGGAGTCGCAGTCAAATAGTGCTTGTCGACCCCTGAAATCGCGTGTTTTCGGCCATTTTTAAAAAAAATATTACAAAATAACCAGACAAGATAGAAACAAACAGTAAAGTGCAAAAGAAAGGCAGAAGCTTGCTACATTAGATTCTACTCACAATTTGTGTGTTGATTTCCCACTTGAATATAGAAATTACTCCAATTAGGGTATCCAAACAGCATTCCGAACAAAAGTTTTGAACCAAATAGCGTTGTCACTTGAACCAATGCTAGGGACAAATTCGTATCTGATTCCAACAAATCATCCCTATCTTCGACAGATAATTCACCAACAAGATCTAATTCATCATCAGATCCTTCAGCTTGGATGATATCGATCGCCTCTTGCACAGAAAACATACGCCGGTTCCGAAGTCGCCTTGCCGCCATTTTGAAAATAGGTGAATACAGCGTTGCTTACTGACTCTAGAAACTTCGCTAAAACAAAGACTGTATGATGATTAGATACGGTCTAAGGGAAGCAATCGATGCATAGATGATTATACTTTGACTTTCGGGAGTTTTCTCCCTCGAATACTGCTCATGTTATAAATTTAAAAAAAAGGCATTTTCCGACGGCACCAGCCTGCCGTCACGACTAAGACCGCGGTACAAATGGGCGGCAGCGGAGTGCCGTCAAGACGGCATAGTGTTAACCAGTGGCTTAGCTTGATACATCATTGCACTTGGGGCAAACGGTAGCCATTCTTCTGAATCATAGATGTAATTGTTTTGCTATATATATTTTTTACTTTTTTAACTGTGGCATCCAAAAAATACCAATTGTAATAAACCTTTAAAATTTTGTTTCTGATAAATTTCAACATGCACTTACAAAAAGTGGAAGAAAAGTAGCCAAAATAGCTAGAAACAAGCTTTTGTGTTCTGACCTGCATAAAATCTAACAAACAGCAACGAGCGCATCATATGCCTTGAGTTTATGTACTGTACCAACTTGCATGCTTGGCTGACGGTGGCCTGTGGCACATCGGACTTCATCACACACTTTATTTCTTGTAAACAGAGTGGTGAATGTGAAATCAGACTGCTGACACACTGTGCTGTGCAAACACAAATGAAAAGACAGCATAGAAAGAAAGTTTTCTATATTTTTCAATATCCAACAGCATTCTGCATAGATACTGTATTTAAAAACATGCGCTTTTCCCACTCAGCTTTTTATTTCCTCGGGCTCAAAGAATGGCTACTGGTACCTAGTCTGGAAGTGGTGACTTGATCAAAAAGTGTGTTTGTAATAAATGTAAAAGGGTTTAGAGTTTTGTTTATGCTGTAAATGTAAAGGGTTTACAGTTGTCTGTGCTGTTTATGCTAATCTTTAAGACATGTTTGCTTTCAGGACCAGTTTAGATGAAACAGCCTTGTTGCAAACAACTAGTCTAGTACAACCATTCCATGGAAAAGTTGTACACAAAAACATTTACTCAAAAGTTCTCGGATTGTGCTGAACAACCTTATTGCAGTTAGTGACGTACAGCAATGTTAGTGACATGCAACAATGTTCGCTCATCTGAATTGGGCCTAAATAGTAATGACTGATTGTAGCAGGGTGTGCTAGATGTTGTGGACTGTTGTTTTGTAGACATGTGTTGCATGCTGTTTGTGTATCCAGTGCACGTTGACAGAGCATAGCATTTGGGTGAGACTTGGATGACTTTGTCACTGCCTTCTTTTCCCTGGGTTTTTACTACTATTGCCTGTCGTAGACAAACTGCATGCCCACTTCAATTATTTGTCACTGTTTTTTCTTTTCTGTTGGACTTACTCAAGCCGAGTCAGAGAAGAGTGCAAGGTATGTTCCATGGTACATTATCCACCCAGCAATCATATCTATATGTTCAAGAACCAAGGCTAGTGTACTGTTCGAAATACTAACAGTTGGGGAAGTGATGGGGGAGAAGGGATGTATACGATTGATAAGATGGATTTTGCGAATGTTATGATTGATAAGATGGATTTTGCGAATGTAAAGAGCTGATAGGCAATAAAGATAAGTTGAGCATGTGTAAAGAGCTAATAGGTTAATGGGGTGATTCATTTCAAATTCTAGACACTTTGTAGGTGGATACCGGGTTAACATGTAATGTCATCTCTTGGGTGCTGACTCCAGTTCATTCATAATATTGATATCTCAATTTAAATCCATTTCTAGGTCCAGTTTTTCAGTCGGTATGGGGTTTTTCTGTGACGTGATTAGAATCCTTGCAAAGATGATGGAAAGGGAAAGTGATGTTTGCTTGAATTTACTTGTGCACAAATGCAAGGAGGCTTCAAGCAAAACATGTCCATCAAAACTACTGTTCAAAAATATAAATGGTACTGAGTGTTTGTGTGGCAATTTTTCCTCCATCATTTTAAAACCTTTTCATTTTTTAGCCGTAGTTCGGAAGAGTGTCAGCATGAAAAATCTGTGAAAAGCATCGTGTCAGATAATACTGTTGGGGAAAAGTTTCTTTCTTCTCACGCATTTGTTGTGCTTATGGAAAGAAGGAAATAGGTGAAGGAATGATGAAGCAATCTGGAAGGGTAGGTTTGTGGAGTATTGCAGTTTAGAGAAGGTGTGAAAGGGAATGATTTGTATATCTGTGCTCATTATAAGCATGGACGTCTGCTGACTTCCCCTTCACCACAAAGGGGACATGGGTGCGGCAGATCGCACTTTTTGTTCCTTGGGTAGTGAGGTGTGATAAGTGCATGAAAGTCAAGGGGAAAAAATACTTACACTGAGATTATGTGGTGTGCAGTTTCATACAAATGAAGGTTTACTATTTTCCTCACCTTTGGTATTGATTAGTCTGAAATATTGTATATAGTCTGAAGTTTGTATATTGATTAGTCAAAGTATTGTAAGTAAAGGGGAGTGGGAAAATAATGTACCATGAAACCTGCCTGTGGCTCTGTAAAGACCACAATTCCTATTGCCCCCAACCCCAAAATTTTGCTAGTGGCAAAGTCGGTATATTCCCTGACAGAGTAACTACCAAGCTTCCACCAAAGGCTATGCTCGGAACGTGCCTCCACGCTTTCAAAAACAGCAACAGGATGCCGGAGCACCAGCCATGACTCCACCCATGGGACCACCACCCCCGCCATCGTCGGGAGCTGCTCCTGCCACCTCAAGACAGCAGCCGCCCTCGCCTGCCGGATCCCATCCTCCTATGCCTCACAGCTTCCGCCCGGGACAGATGCCTCCGCCACCTTGGGGGCCTCCAGATCCCCGTACTTGGCCTGGCATGCCTCCGCCATACTTCATTGATCCTCGCTACGGACCCCGACCTCCCATGGACATGCAGGGTAAGCCAAGGACTTTTTCCTTTTTCCTTTTTGTGTGGTCTGTCTGACCTAGATGCCTTCCTCTCTTTAGATAAACTGTAATCACAGTGTCTCAGAATATACCACTCAGAGCAAGCGTTGACAGTATATACTGTGCTGTGTGTGTGTGTGTGTGTGTGTGTGTGTGTGTGTGTGTGTGTGTGTGTGTGTGTGTGTGTGTGTGTGTGTGTGTGTGAGAGAGAGAGAGAGAGAAAACATAAAAGGGTAATATGCCTGTCATCTATGTGTACGTCTTCCATGCTGTCCATCTTATGGTTTTCTGAGTATTTCTTGAGATGCTGTCTTTTTGTCGTGTACATTTTTCATGCTGTTGTCGGTCTTGTGTTGGTGTCTTGTTTACATATGTCTGTCATGTTTGTGGGTAAATATAATGCAAACAGTCAGCTGCAGATGGACAAGGAAAGTTCTCTTTCTTTGGGATGGAATTTCACCAGACACATGGATATAGACCAGGGTGGATCAAAATGTGAAGATGAAGAAAAGTTGGGGTAATGTGTGTTTACGAATTTTGTTTAGAAGATCAGACGCAGATGTGGAAACAAATTACTGGTCATTTAGCAATGAAATTGGATCAAATTTGGACAGATTTGGAGCATGAGCATCCAAAACTATTGTATTATACTGGTGCTGGATAGTGTGGTGGTTTCGGGCGCTCATATTCCTCCTTACCATGGTCTGATATATGAACTGTTGAGTTTAAAAATATTTCATTTTAAGAATTATTTATGAACCTGACTGATTGGATTTGTTTAGTACGTTTGATGCTGTTGGAGAAATGTAATGATTTTAAAAAAGCCCCCCCCCCCCCCCCCCCAAAAAAAAGGCAAACCCCCAAAAATGTTTGGGAGGGGGATGGGGGATTATCCGATGATAATTGGATGCCTATGTGTCCAAATAGAGTGTCTTGGTATAGTCTAATAATCTGGGTTTTGTTGTTGTTTCCCCGATTTGGCCTTTTATAACTTGTCATTGCTACAGGACCAGCTTTTACAGGATATCCTTAATTGTCCTGGAAAGCCATAGATTTTGGCAGAGTGTTAAAGAAATATGAGTACAAAGAGTGCATTTCAACTTCTGAAGTCATTTCCTCTAGCTTTTCCACAAACACAGACTGTGCAAGTCGGTCTTATATTGTCCAGTTTTCTCTAATGATGTGAAACTTGGGACACATTCAGTGATTCGGAGTTGAGAATTTTGATCCTTTTACGACCAGTTTCTTGGGACATGGTTTATATATCTCACCTTGCACATAGACCAACAAGAATACATTTGCAACAAATGGTTGGCCCAAAAGAAGAGCTTTTGGCAACATTGAGACAATGCAAGCTTACTGGGTGTGGTTATGTCACTTGCTGAGACACATCATCCAAGATCATTCAGGATATCTTGGAAGGTGGCCATTGTCAAAGTCCATAGTAGAAGAGCTGGGTGGCAAATAACAAAATCTGGAACAGCCTCAGAATGCCAGAACTGTTTACTGCTGCACTTCAGAGACAGAGATCATAGATCCTGTCAGCTGCTGCGTCCCGTTTGTTTCACTCCTTCCCTTCCCCTCCCCTCCCCTGCCCCTTTACCCTTGATGACTTCTTTAGTTACAAGATAAAAAGTAAATTTTGTTTTGGTTGGCTTCATTTTGTTCAACTGAAATTGATTTTTGAATGCCTGGCATGCACTTAGGCGTGCTTGGCTTCTACCATCCGTGGGGGTATTTGCTAGGTATGCCACTGTATCCACCCCCAGTCCGGCGCCGAACCAACAGCATGGGTTCTGGCAATGATGGACAAGAAGAGGGTCGCCACCCTGATAGTCGCCATCCTGAAGGTCGTCATCCTGATAGTCGTCACCCAGAAGGTCGTCACCCTGAAGGTCGCCACCCAGAAGGTCGTCATCCTGAAGGTCGCCACCCAGAGGCCAGACATCCTGAGCAATATGAGCGTGATCACAGGATGTGGATGGACAGAAGTTACATGCCTCCACCTCCTGGTAAGTACTCATTTTGGGGAGCATTTTTCGTGTGTGTGTTTTGTGTTGTGTTGTGTTGTGTTGTTGTTTTGTGTGTTTTGTGTGGTGTGGTGTGGTGTGGTGTGGTGTGTGTGGTGTGGTGTGTGTGTGTGTGTGTGTGTGTGTGTGTGTGTGTGTGTGTGTGTGTGTGTGTGTGTGTGTTCAAGAAAGGTAGTAACAGCATTAGCAGGACTCCCAATTGTCCTGTTTTTCTCTGAAATCCAAGAGGGTTTGCCACAGCAAAAATGTTTGACAAAGACTAAAAAATAAGCAGTGTTGGAGTAGATAACATGAAAAATTGATGTCATGGAAATGAGCACATGGCTTTCAAATATAGCAGAGGTTTGCATAGCCTACTGTGTCTTGTGCTGCTGTGAAGTCAATTAAAATAATAATCGAGCAAACTTGCAGACCATTTCAAGTTAAAGAGGCACTCAGCAAAAAACTGCAAAGAACCTTGAAGCTGTTCAGTTTAGTTTGTTCTTTTATGTTTGTTGGAGCAGACGTTAGAAAAGTACTCTCCAAATCATTTTTCTTGAAATCACACCTGTATATATAAATGATTTGCTACAGTACAAAGGATCATAAACAAACCCAGTTTTGCCAGATAGCATCAGAGTGCACTATTTTGCATCTATATTCAAAAAAATTTTAAGGGTGAGCATGCCTCTGGACCCCCTTTAATTTTGAGAGATTTTGTCCATTTGTCATTGAGAGGCTTGATTAGACACTTTGTCTCTTCAATAACTTGTGGTAATGTTTATTGTGTTATTGTCTTTTCAGGCATATTGTGATACTGTGTCTTGAGTAAACTCAAATGTGTTTGTGTGGATTGTGTTACTGTGTTGTTTCAGTAACATTGTGTGGATTGTGTTGCTGTGTCTTCTCAGTAACATGTGTTGGTGTGGATTGTGTTGTTGTCTTTTTCCCGTAACACGTGTTAGTGTAGATTGTGTTGCTGTCTTTTCAGTAACATGTATTGGTGTGCATTGTGTTGCTGTTGTCTTTTCAGGTGGATTGTGTTGCAGCCTCAAGAGTAATTTTTGTGGGTGTAAAATGTGTTACTGTCTCATGAGTGACGTGTTGGTGTGGTGAATTGTGTTACTGTGATGTGTTGGTGTGAATTGTGTTACTGTGATGTGTTTGTGTGAATTGTGTTACCATCTCTTGAATGATATGTTGGTCTGGGCTGTGTGACCGTCTCTTCAGTAACAAGTGGTTGTGACTGTTTCTTCAGTAACAAGTAGTTGTGACTGTCTCTTCAGTAACATGTGACTGTTTCTTCAGTATTAAATGGTTGTGTCTGTCTTTTCCATAAGATGTGGTTGTGACTGTCTTTTCAGTAACAAGTGGCTGTGACTGTCTTTTCAGTAACAAGTGGTTGTGACTGTCTCTTATGTAACAAGTGGTTGTGACTGTCTCTTATGTAACAAGTGGTTGTGACTGTCTCTTATGTAACAAGTGGTTGTGACTCTTTTCCATAAGATATGGCTGACTCTTTTCAGTAACAAGTGGTTGTGACCGTCTTTTCTGTAACAAGTGGTTGTGACTGTCTCTTCTGTAACAAGTGGTTGTGACTGTCTCTTCTATAACAAATGGTTGTGACTCTCTTCAGTAACAAGTGGTTGTGACTGTCTCTTCTGTAGCAAGTGGTTGTGATTGTCTCTTCTGTAACAAGTGGTTGTGCCCATCTCTTCTGTAACAAGTGGTTGTGACTCTTCCATAAGATATGGTTGTGACTGGCTTTTCAGTAATAAGTGGTTGTGACTGTCTTCTGTAGCAAGTGGTTATGATTGTCTCTTCTGTAACAAGTGGTTATGACTGACTGTTCTGTAGCAAGGTTGTGATTGTCTTAGGTAACAAGTGGTTGTGACTGTTTACAGTAATAAGTGGTTGTGCCTGTCTCTTCCGTAAGATGTGGTTGTGGACGTCTGTTTTGTAAGTTGTGGTTGTGACCATCTCTTCCAGAAAATGTGGTTGTGACTGTTTTCAGTAACAAGTGGTTGTGACTGTTTTCAGTAACTAGTGGTTTTGACCATCTCTTCCATAAGACGTGATTGTTTTCAGTAACAAGTGGTTGTGACTGTTTTCAGTAACAAGTGGTTTTGACCATCTCTTCCATAAGACGTGATTGTTTTCAGTAACAAGTGGTTGTGACTGTTTTCAGTAACAAGTGGTTTTGACCATCTCTTCCATAAGACTGATTGTTTCAGTACAATGTTGTACTGTTTCAGTAACAAGTGGTTGTGACTGTTTTCAGTAACAAGTGGTTTTGACCATCTCTTCCAAAACATGTATTGTTGTCAGTAACTGTTTTGACTGTTTTCAGTAACAAGTGGTTTTGACCATCTCTTCCATAAGACGTGATTGTTTTCAGTAACAAGTGGTTGTGACTGTTTCAGTAACAAGTTGTGACTGTTTCAGTAACAGTGGTTTTGACCATCTCTTGCATAAGACGTGATTGTTTTCAGTAACAAGTGGTTTGTGACCCGTTTTCAGTAACAAGTGATTGTGACTGTTTTTCAGTAACAAGTGGTTTTGACCATCTCTTCCATAAGACGTATTGTTTCAGTAACAAGTGGTTGTGATTGTTTCAGTAACAAGTGGTTTGACTGTTTTCAGTAACAAGTGGTTTTGACCATCTCTTCCATAAGACGTGGTTGTGATTGTCTTCAGTAACAAGTGGTTGTGACTGTTTTCAGTAATAAATGGTTTGACTGTCTCTTCTGTAAGATGGGGGTAGTGTGGCGTGTGTTGCTGCCTCTATATGCGTTGCATCTCTTTGAATGACGTGTTTGTGTGGGCTGTATTACTGCAGGTCCTTACCATGAGGACATGAGACGTCAGCAAGCCTACTTTGACCGGATGTATCAGGACTTCGAGAGATATGACTACGAAAGAAGGTGGGTTGCATTTTTGTGTAGCATTCTGCTTGAAGAAGAAAAAAGATTGAGAAAATGTCTTTATGGCATAAGACGCACATGTGTACAAATGTGAAAGCCAAAATACACGGCCATCTGTGAGTCTTTTCAAGTCCATCTGGTATGTCATTTTGCCATGATGATTGATAAGTTTTTGATGCGCCATCTTTCTGCATACTGTCTTGCCAGAAGAGAGATTTCCAGAAACGTTCACTATTTTTTCTTTTCAGTACTTACCTGCGAGAGTTTAGTGCGATCTTTCTTGGATGTATGTATGCGCATTCTCTGTGCAGGCAGTTCATTGCTGCACAGTCTGCATATTTGGTTTTCGATGGGGATGCATGGGGTGTTTCCGTGTTCCAGTAAGCCAGGGAACATTTAACAGGATTTCCAGGATCTTTAGACTCGGTGGTATCGGATCGCTTCAGAAGATGCGATACCCACAGCAAGCGTCAGGACATGAACCACTCTATACATTGAGATAAGATTTGGAAACATTTTTTTCAAAAGATTGTGAAATTTTCCTGTCAAAATGTAGGTATATATAGTGGAAGTGAATTAACTGATAACAGACAAGTACAACCATTTTTATTATGATGACACATTTCAAGTCAAAATGGTCTTTGAGCATAGAAACCAGTTTTTAGACAACTTTGTGCAGTATGGTGTCATTCACAAAATAGCCCCCCCCCCCCCCCCCCCCAAGTCGGTGTTCAGATATGTAGCTAGATTAAAAAAGAGAGAGAGGAGAGGAGAGAAGAGAACATCAGTGAAATGTTCACTATTTTTTTCAGTGCTTATGTATAATTTGTTGTATTTTTCCCTATATTTTTGTTGCTTTTGCTAAACAGTTTTTTTAATTTGCTCTTGTTAAATAACATTGTTTGGCATTGACCCATCACTGGGACTGAGGCTGTCCTCCCCTTTAATTTTCTTTATTATCTCAGAGGGGCCTTGGGCCCCATTTTCTCGAGAAGCAGCACCAATTATTATCATTATTATTTACTAATAGTAGCAGTAGCAGTATTTATCACCATCATTATTATTATTATTATTATTGTTGTTGTTTTTAAATCCAGGGATGACAACTAAGCACGTGTACGATTGGTGCCTGTAATGTGAAGGTTTTGGTTTCCATTTTTTTAAGGTCTTTTATGGCCTGTCCATGCCCAGTTGAAGAGCCATGAAAATGAGAAAGCTGTGGAAAAATTTGCTTTGATATAGGTTCTGGTAAAAGTATTACGCTGGATGCTAGCAAGGAAAAAAAGAATACATTTATCACTGGTAGGATGCTACTAGCATGGAAAAAATAATGCACGCATTGCTGGTGTGGAAAAAGTAGTTTACATGCCAGGAGCAAAGCCTGCAGATTTCTGTCTGTACAGAGTGTTTGACTGTCTTTCCTATTGATTTTGTGCAGGGATTATGATCGACGTGATCACCCAGAGGATGACCATGAGGGCCCCCCAGAAGCGGACAGTGCCCCCAAAGAATTAGACAAACGACCTTCCTCAGCTCACCGTGACCGTGACCACCGTGACATACGGGACCAGAGGGACCGAGATCTCTTTGATGACAAGCCTGAAAAAAAGCCCCCACGTGAAACAAGCTGGGCTGAGGCTGTGGAGTAAGTGAAGCCGTGTGTGTGTGTGCGTGCGTGCGTGCGTACGTGTGTGCGTGCGTGCGCGCGCACACACGTGCATTTCATGTAGTGTGTGTGTGTGTATGTGGTGTAGATTGCATAAGGGGAATGTTTTTGGATATATTGAAGAAGAATTGAACACATGCATGTAGTGTGTGTGTGTACGTGGTGTAGATGCGAAAGGGGATAATCTTTGGCCCTCTGTTGTTTTGGATATGTTAAAAAAAAAGAATGAAGTCAGTATGGATTCTGTTAACCTGGAATTTGCTCAAGAGGGATTTGTCATACTCTTATACAATTCATTATGCATTGACATTCTTTAATGTGATTCATTATGCATTGATATGTTAAATGTACACTCCATCCTGGTGTGCTTGGTATAACAAAACTAGTGTGTAGCTCATTATTCCACTCAGATGGATAGTAATTACTACTCTGCAATAAGCAAACATTGAGATTGGAGGATAACCCGATCTGTTGCAGTATGAACAAGAGTATGTGGAGTTCATTATTCAACTTGGATGCATAGTAACTTCTTGTGTAAAGTAAACATTGAGACAGCCAGAATCTTTCTGCAGGTATGAAAAAGAGCATGAGGAGGATGAGGATGAAGAGGATGACAAAGATGGCCTGAAGGATGAGAAAGATGTGGAGCCAGACATTCTTGAGGAGGACAGTTGGACGAATAATGGCCGTGGTTACCGCCATAATGCGAGGGATGGCCGGCAGGCTCCTATCCCCACTTTCAGGGCTTACTCCTCAGAGGACTTCAAGCAGCGTGATCGTAAGTGCAGTATGTCTTGCTAGATCTAACCGAGTTAATGCAACTTTCCTTTTTGACATAACTTGGTGGCATTGAATCAGATCTTATACCCACAACACTTGCTCATTGTGTATCAGGTCATGATTTGGTAGATTGCGAAAATTTCTTGTCATAAAAAGGTTAGTGCTGGAAGGGAACAGATTACAGTGAGTACAACCATTGTCCTGGAGCAGTCAAAATGGTCTTTGAACAGAGCAGTCAGTTTTTACTCAGTTATTATTTGGCATAATCTTATAATTGTATTCAATGTGTCTGTGTTTCTTCCTCTTGTTGTTTTGCCCTTCAGTGAAACGGCTTACGAAAGTTGAAGTCATGGGTTAGGCTTCAGTTTGGATATGGAAAAATACGTGAATATGTGCAATTCAATGTCGTTCACAAAAAAGTCTCTCTCTCCTCTCTCTCTCTCTCTCTCTCTCTCTCTTCTCCACCAATTAGTGATCAAAGTTGCTGTGGAGTAAAGAAATAAAAATTGAAATGGATTCCCATTTTGATATAATAGGTAAGCTTTCCTGTGAACTTTTTATTTTATTTTATTGTGATTTAGAAAACTAAAAAAGGCTGAAATTTGTGCTTTTTTTTTTTTGGGTATTGCAGTTGCCAGAAAGCTGCATGTCCATTGACTTAATTCTTTATCAGCCAGAGCAAGATGTCGGCTGCATAGCAAACTGCTCATGACAGGCACAGTAGCTAAGTGGTTAGGACATCGGATTTGGGATTGTAATGTCTAGGTTAGGCCCTGCTTAGGAAGTGACCCCCCCCCCCCCCCTTTCATGTGTACATATGCAGATCATCAAGCAGGCACTCTAGAGGTACTGCAAGCCTCCCAAATATTCAGTGGTTTGTAGAAATATAAATACACCCAGAATACACATCTTAAACTGATGACTGGCTCCTGCATGTGTAGATATTTTGTCACTATTGCCAATAATTCTGACATGTTGCTGTTTTTATGTTATAGGTTAACTATATTCAACTGTAATGTAGGTTGCTAATGAGGGTATAGGTTGATTATTTTACTGATGGCTACTGAACAACAGCTTATTCTGGTACAGGGCGTGATCATCACAATTGTCCACCACCCATCCCATATGAGCAGTCAAAAGCAGCCCCTCCCCCAAAGAGCAACCTGACCTCCCTGAAACGTAGCGCTTCAAACATGTCTAGCGGCTCAACAGGGTCATCAGAACGGGATCGTGACAGGAAAAGTGACTCCCCAAAGGAAACGCTGATTATTGAACGCTCCAGTGGCAGCAGAAAGGAAATGAATAAGGTGAGATGTGGGTTGTGACTTCAGCAGGTTGGCAAGAGGATAAGAATGACAGGGCTAGGGGGAGGAGGGAGGAAGGGAATTGACTCAAACCCCAACTTATGAGTTTTTCTTGATGGCTAAACTGTAGTGGTTTGTGTGTGTGTGTGTGTGTGTGTGTGTGTGTGTGTGTGTGTGTGTGTGTGTGTGTGTGTGTGTGTGT
The DNA here is from genome assembly GCA_030674185.1 of Monoplex corrugatus. Taxonomy (NCBI): domain Eukaryota; kingdom Metazoa; phylum Mollusca; class Gastropoda; order Littorinimorpha; family Ranellidae; genus Monoplex; species Monoplex corrugatus. Next base: position 51,105,492 of record JAPXFY010000026.1, read on the forward strand.
GTGTGTGTTTGACATATTCTTAAAGGAATGACATGGGTGGAATATGTCCGGAATTCCAGATTGAAAATGTCGGCAGAGAGTTCCGGATTGGCAGCTCAGCGTCCTGATTACTCCCCCCCCCCCCCCCCCCCCCCCCCAAAAAAAAAGGTGGAGGGGGGAACCAATGTCAGATAGGTGTTTTCAAACTCGCCTGAATTCATTAATCGGCACAGTGCAGATGATAACTAAACTGAAACAATTTTTTTCTCCGTTGGAAAGGGTAAGGAAGTATTGATTTTCCCTTGCGTCTTGGCAAACTGATGATCCAGAGAGGCGAGAACTCTAATGTGCATGCGCAGTTTAACACGAGAAATGCCACATTTGTGTGAGCAGCAATTTGAAACGGGCGATCTCATTCAGGTCTGCCACCAAGACCACTGCATATGCAACCCTCTCCTGTACCAGCAATGCTGATCCCCTCCCCAATAGTAGTATTGTATCTGCAAAGCAAGCTGCTGGAAACGGTGGTGCAGGGCTCCCAATTTTCCGATTTTTCTCAGAAATCCGAGAAAATCCACAGGTTGCTTTCGAGAAAAAAATCGTGCTTTCCGAGACAAAAAGTGGACCGAAATGTTTTTCTTCTGCAAAATAGTAGGCCGATTGTCAGACTGTTGTTATCTCGTGGCAGACGATGAAACATCAGGAAGGGGGATAAAATGGTATCACTTTCTGCTAAAGTCACTCCCGGAGTTCCTTTTTTTCTGTGAAGTGCGGCTTGTCCTCGGAGCTGATTGCAAAACTTGTGAGGAGTGTGACCTTGTCTCGAGTTGACATTCTGGAGAACATTTAAGAAACATTTGACAGAGACTGCAAAAATAAATGGTGTTGGGACTGAGTTTCACAAAAAATAAGCACATGGCTTTCAAAAATAGCAGAGGCTGGCATAGCCTACTGTGCCTTGTGCCGCTGCAAAGTCAGTTATGGTCGAGCAGGCATCCACAAACTTTCAGACCATTTCAAGGCAAAAAAGTAGCAGATGAGATAAAAACTGATAAGAACCACAAAGATGTTCAATCTGTTGCTTTATGTTGTTGTAGCACACGTTAGAAAACTCCGTCTGCTGTATCGCTTACGTGGGTGCAGGCGTTAAAACAGAAAACAAAACAAAAAACAAGCTAGAAAAACATACATCAACTTTTTTTTTCTTGAAATCTGACATCAGTGTGTATGAATTATTTGCTTCAGTACAAAGGATCACAAACAAGTCCAAATTTGTCTCAGATAGCGTCAGATTGTCTGTTTTGAGTCTATATTAAAAGAATTTCCGGGCAAGCATGCCCCCAGACTCCCCCCGCCTTTTTTTTTTAAATACATTTTCAGAGATTGATTTTTTTTATTGGGAGGCCTGATGGTGGGAGTACAGGGCAGACTAATGTCAAATGAGATTTATTTGATTAAGTGCACTGTAAACAAGTGCATACTTACAAGTACAGTAACATTTAGATGTGTATTATTGACTTAAAATAGTATAGTTCAGATTTGTATGGCAGGACTTTGTTTACTTTAATTTCTGTGTGAAGAGAGTTATTCCCTGTATGAAGAACTGTGACACTCGAGAACTTGATGACATCAGAACATTTTTGTACATAATGCTTACTGGAAACTAATTTTGAAATGTTGAAAATGATCAGAGTGAACTATAATCATCAAAACAATACTCATGACTTACACACACAGTTCCAGCTCCAGATGGTAAGTCATGAGATTGTTTTGATGATTATAGTTCCTCTGATCATTTTCAACATTTGGTGTGTGTGTGTGTGTGGGGGGGGGGCAAGAAACCTCAAACTGTGCTATTTTGCCGAAGGTAAGATGTTGATAACATGATTTGTTACTCATAATTTGTTTTTCACATATGCAGATATTGTACTGCTATTCAAAAAATGTACAACAGATTGCAATATCCGATGTTTTCATTGCCTCAGGATTGGGAACATTTAGGGGACATGGAAATTTAAGGTTTCAGGATTGAGAGATTTTTTCACTTTTACCCATGGAATGAGAATGTGTATTTAGTTGGATTTTCAGCAAGGGGTCTTTATCAGGCATTCCTTTGTGAAGCGTCATAAATAGATCATAAGTTGAATGAATCACAGGCATCAGAAGAGTGTTCTGATTTATGTAAAATATCACCTACCAGTCTTTATTCTGTAGTATTGGCAACTCCTTTTCTCATCCATAACCTTACTGCATACATTTACAACATCATTTTATTCTGTAGTATTGGCAACTCCTTTTCTCATCCATAAACTTACTGCATACATTTACAACATCATTGAAACATTTTGAAAAGGATTTAATAGTTTTGTAAAGGTTGGTATGTATTGAAGGGAAAAAAGCTCAATATTTGATGGAATATAGGCTGAACAATAAAAGTTCTTATCTTATATACATGTATTTTCTCCCATAGGACATGGGAAAGGAGAAGCAGTTGGTAGCTCGTGACAAACCTGCTGACCTACCGCGACCCAATGCTTGGGAGGTCAAAGAGGAGCAAAGGTAAACTCCTTGAATTATATGCATGTAGTGTAATTTTGTACTGTAAAATCAGTGAAAAGCAAAGACCTCAAACTTGTTGCCTTTTCATGTATGTTTAATTATGACTAGGACCACAGTTAACCCTTTGCCACCTGCACCCTATCTACCAACTGCAAAAACTTAACCCTTTGACTCCCTCACCCTATCCACCAGCTTCCTGCAGGAAGCTGGTGGATAGGGTGAGGGAGTCAGGAAGCTGGTGGATAGGGTGAGGGAGTCAAAGGGTTAAGTTTTTGCTCTTCCAGCATGGTTGACAAAGAAGGATGCTGTTGGGCAGGCTGCAGGAGTCAAAGGGTTAAACAAAAATGAGCACACCACACATGTGAATATCTCACCTGCCACTGCCATTTGTATCTGCTATATAGCTGTGGTGGTCAGCTGGGTGGTGATCGCATGTCAAAATACAGTTACAAGGTACATACAGTCATGGGGCGGATATTTTCAAAATGCTGACTGCAGAATAACGGTCTTTAATAGTCAAAGTGAAATGTTAAGTGACAAATGTCAGCGTTACCGTAATTTTTTTTTTCTTTCTTTTTTGTTGTTGTTTTTTTTTGGTACTGAATGGTAGTTAACAATGCTTTTTTGTATAAAAGAGAAAAACATTTGTCAGCCATTGGTGATAACATTTCTTGCTGAGTGAAATTTTCTGAACATGGCAAGTAGCCATTCATGAATGAGTTGGCGGAAAGGACCATTTATTTTCATGTCCGTTTTTTTCATTTTCAGAATTGTGAACACTTTGTATAACATACCAGTTTCATTAACTCTTGAATCCTTCAAAATTAAGGGGAAGTAATGACTGTCCCACAAAGAGAAAAAAGTGTGTGGTACAGTTTTCTGGTCAATTTGATTAGAATTGCCCACATACATGAACAAGGTAATGCAACAAGGGAGAGCAGATGGGCACTGCCTCCTTCATTTTTGCCTAGACAGAAGTAGCGGTTCCCACTACCTTGTTCTTCTACAACCTTGTATCATGCCGCAGATTAGTCTCTTGTGCATCATCAGATCTAGACCAATTCTGTCACTGTCAAGTGCCTGGAAGTTCAAATGATCTCACTGTTCAGTTACCCTCAGGCTGCCTGTTACTTGGGTGGTAGTTAGTAATTACTGTATGGCTACAGCTACAGAACATCAGTAATTCCAGTAGGGATACAGGTACAGAACAGCACACATTTTCTTATAATTTTTGGGGGGAAGGCGGGGATGCAATCCCCTCACCCTCTCACCTGTTACTATTATGAATTGTGTTTTGTCAAATGGTAGGTGCCCCGATCTCTTGCGGTCAGATTTTGTGTAAAGCTTTTTATAACATCAGATGTTCTCTGTTGTCTTTTAATGCTGATCACAAGAACAGTACTGTTTCATTGGTTGCTGTTCTAGAAATGTTTTAATATTCTGTTGTCTTTAGGAAAGCGAAAGAAAAAGAGAAGGCTCAGCAGTTAGCCTCACAGATATCATCTTCTGATGAAAAGAAAGAGGGTGATGAGAAAAATTACACTGATCCTAAAGGATTTGCAGAGGATTCCAAAGAAGACCAATATGACAAGCAGGGAAACGGCAGCCGCCCGCCGGCCAAGAAAAAACGAGACGACAGTACTTTGGAGAAGGACGACCATCCTTATGGCGACAGAGAGCGCCACCAGATGGGCGACCGCGATCGCAACGATCGGGACAGGCCTCGCAGTATTTCCGGCCGAGGTGGTCGTGAGTTTGTGCGGGGCCGTGGGCGTATGCGAGGACCCCGTGGAGGAAGCATGGGGCCTCGTGGCGCTTACGTCTCAAGGGGCACTCGTGGAGGCCGAGACCACTATGGTGGTCAAGGCTTTGAGCGTGGCCCCAGGTCCCAGTCGGATCACGGAGGACAGAGCATAGGTCGGTGGGCGGCAAAGTCTGAGGAAGCTGACAGAACGGAAGGTGAGATTGACTATGAAAGCAAACGTAGACGTGGACGTGATGAAGAGAGTGACGTGAGCGTGGATGAAGCTAGTGGCTACAGTGAGAGTTCCAGCGAGCGGGCCTCGGAGGCCAAGGATTCAGGAACAATGCCCAGCAAAGAACAGGAAAAAGAAGTAAAATCTAAGGAGGATCCAAAGCCTCTGGATAAAAGAGAGCCCTTGGAGCCCCATCGCAATCCCTGGACTCGCAACCCAACCCTACCCCCGCAACAGCAGCCGTCTTCCCAGCCCAGAAGCAACACTCCATGGAGCAGTGAAAAGGACTCCAACAAAGACATGCATGACAACCGTGAAACTCAAGAGCTTCAAAGCCGACGGGATAACCGTGACGGGAGGGACAATCGTGATTACCGTGATGACCACGACAGGGACCACCGAGGTCCTAGAGACAATCGCGACCATCGTGGCAGCCGTGACGGAAAGCGAGATGATCGCCGAGATAGACCTAACCGTCAGGATCACCGGGATTACGAGCCTGAACGCATGATGGGTGGGCATAGTGACCAAGGCAATGGTTTTGACAAGATGGGTCAGAATGACATGGCCTTTGTGCCTCGTGGAGAACCCTCCAGGAGAGGTCGAGGTGAGTGGACTAAGTTGCAGTGTGATAGACACAAATCCTGGCATGTGCATGAAATTGACTGTATGCGTCTGTAAGAAATGGAAAGGAAGTAGGATGTGATTTTCTGTTGCCTTCGTGGTACTGTATGTCAGCATGGACAGAATGTAGGGGAATCCAGGTAAAGGAAGTGCATTACATCATACGGTTGCCTGTGTTAGGGAGAGAGGTTGCAATACATGCTTTTGTGTGCGTGTTTATGTGTGTGCATATGCTTGTGTGTGTGTGCATGCATATGAGTGTTTTCGTATGTTTGTGTGTGTGCATGCTTAAGGGTTGGATGAAAAGCTGGTGAGATTGAGTGAAAACAAAATGGTATGACAGATTTTAAAATGTGTGTGTGTGTGCAGACATGCATGTATGTAAAGTTTGGGTTGTAAAGATCGTGACAGACATGATAGAAGATTCTTAAGTTTTTGTGAGGAAATTCGCATTTAGTCAGATATGTAAGTATATTTAGCTGAACATGTATCTAAAAGAAACATTTCTTTTGGCTGTATGTATATTTAGCTGAACATGTATCTAGATAGAAACATTTCTTTTGGCTGTATACTTGCCATGTCACTCTCAAACTCCTACCCATCCGTCTCCCACAAAAGTTGCCTGTTCTCAGGGAGCACGCAGTTTTCTTGGGGCTTTGAGAATGTTTTGACTGGGGCTTTGCATGCATGTAGAGTGCACAGTTTTTGGCCACTAGGCCCTGGCAGGGCCACTTTTGGTTCATCTGGGTATTAGCTGCTAAAATCTTCCAAGATAGTCGTACAGCATGATAAATGTATAGCCAAATATATGTTCAGATAAAAATACTGCTTTTAGCTTTAGGGAAAGGCGAACTGCTTAAGGGCAATTTTTGGTACCATAGGCCAATTTTTATTCATGTTTTTGTGTACTTTTATTTTCGTTTGAGTTTTTGAAAATAAAAATAAAAAAACAACCCTTGTGATAAATTCATGGAATGGCTCTAACACCAAGGGCATATTCTTATAGTATTTGTGTGAACGCAATGACAGTGTGTACTTGAGTATGTTGTCCAAGTACAGATCTTGTGTGTCAACGTGTTTGACAGGCGGTGGTCATCCCAGTCAGCGAGGCGGTCGTGGCCGTGGAACCTCGGCCCCTCCAAGGGGAGGAGGAGGAGGAGGATTTGGTCGCCCTCCCATGGGCCGAGGGAATGGCAATGGGGACCATGGAGTTCCTCCTTTGATGGGAGAGAGCAATAATAATAAGTGAGTACACAGGTTCTTGTCCGTATTTTATCCCTCAATCTTCCCTCCCTCTGTTATTTGAACAGGTTGAGATACTCGATTCATAAACACATGGCTAATGGTGTGATGAAAAGCTGGTCAACAACCTGTTCTGTGAATGTATTTGTGTGTATGTTTATAAGCTTTTTGGGTGTACGTTTGTAAGGAGCGGCATCTTTTTCCAAGTAAAAAGAAGGACCTGTAATTATTTTCTGGTGGGAAATAAGTGGTGGATTTTCGTTTGGATTAATTCAGTTGCTTGCAGTGTGTTGTTTTTTGGGGGAGGGGGGAAAAGACATCTCACTGTTGTGTCAGTGTACAAGAATAGGTTCACTCTGGTTATAGCTACTCTGTCAGAAACAATGTCGGCCCCACCGTCCTGTATTTCTCGCCATAAGCGGTCTGCACTTATGCCTCCATTGGCAAGTTTAGTTGTTATTGTATGCAGTTGGCCACATTTCCAAGGTGGTCATTTCAGGTCAGATTTTCATTGTCGCAGCATCTAGGGTTTTGTCTTTTTGCTTCTTATCCCTTCAAAACCTTGGATGGCTTTTTACTTTATCAAAGACACAGTAGTCAAGGTGGGTACTTCAAATCAGAAGGTTCTGGGATGATTGATAGTGCCTGGATGTTTACACCTGGTGGGTAAAGGCTGGAGCTTTTCCTGATCTCCCAAGATAGTGTGCACAGACCTGCCAGTGCCTGAAACCTATTGATACGTATAATGCTTGAAGAATATCAGACATGCATGCTAATGATGCAGAAAGTCATGTCAGGGGCTGGTGGTTTCTGGAAATGTGAAAACACTCATCATGCATGCCCACCCAAGATGCAGACTGTACAACAACAGTAGAATGTTGTCAGCTCACCTAACGGCTTGAATTCTCTGTGTTCCACCGATTTGTGTAAAACGCATTGATTCAAATGTTTCTGGAGAATAGCACTGAATAAGAAAGATCTATAATAAAAAAGATAATAGATTGACAGAACTGATGAGATTCTTTATTACTGAAAAGCTATTGCGAGTCACAAGTTGGAAGTTTGGGACATTTTTATGTATTGTATCCCCATGTAACTGTTCATGGCATGGTTGGGAATGACCTGTATGATTGTGTATGGTATATGACCTGTTGTTATCTGTATACCCTGTTTTTAACACAGGCAGTTTCCATCACATGTACTGCATTGCTTGAACATAGCAAATGCCTTGAACACAAGACCAGTTTGTATGTGGAGCAGAATCCGAGGAATCACTCATAGTAACATTAAGTTGATGCAGACTTGTTTGGTTTAGTTATGTCACCTGCTACAACACACTGTGACTTGCTTGGTTTAGTTATGTCACCTGCTACAACACACTGTGAGGGTACCCTGAAAGGAGGTTTTATGTTTGGAGAGCAGAGTGATTGGTAATTGGTTTAGTCAGCAGGTTTGACAGACGAACACTGGGTGGTGGATAATAAACAAAAGTCAGCATGTAGACCGAGGAAGGGCAAGCTGGCAAATATGTATCAAAGAATAGACAGGTGTTAATCTGTTTGCTATTATACCACCCCAGAGACAAAAATAGAAGATCCTGTCTGCTGCTGCGCCCTGTTGATCATTCCAACGATCAAAGTGGGCACAGGATTGGATGGTGATGACTGGGTTGCTCAATTATGACTTCTATGACTTTTTAACCCTGCAAAGTTGGTCTTAATTTTTTAACTTTTCAAGTTTGGAAGGTCAGGCAGTTGATCATGATTGAACCACATGTACCCTCAACATCACAGTTACTGTCAGCAAACTTGGACATGATAGTTTTAAAAGTTGATGTCTAGGTCATAGACATTGTCAGCTGGATCAGATTTTAAAAAAAATCAGATCCTTGTGGAGAAATTGTTGAAACTGTTCATCATCATCAGTCGTGCATTAGTATATATCAGATCTCCTTGTCGGTCAGCATATCATGTTGCAACTTGAAAAATTCTTCGCTTCACAAAAACAACCAATTTCCATCTAACAAAGCGCTGAATGGCGGTCAGAACAGGTGAAAATAAAGCCAATGACGTTGTTTGAATCTTGTTTAAAACAGTGACGACGACAGTTCATAGAAAGCATGTTTTAAAGAGTGATAGTTGTTGCTTCATAATAAAGCTGTATCTGCTTTATGTGAGGATGTGGTTGGCACTCTACGAGCGCTTAAGTGTTTCTAAAGAAAAGTTTCTGACAACAATTTCTTTTAAACACATCCAGTTTCCAGATCAGTTATAAATTGTATTCTGTTCTGTATTGCAGTGCAGGATACTTTTCAGTGGTGAATGTGTTGGCTAGACCCTGCTTAGATTGGCATTTTAAATACGCCTTAACCAAAGTCTGTGAAATTGGATACAGAGCTGTGTATGCATGTTTCATCAACACCAAGCAAGACGGTATTTTAAGTTAATTTAATCATTTGTCACAGATTTTGCATTCAGTATTTTTGCAGTTCTGCTCCAGAATCCTTTTGAATGTAAAGTTGGAAAAACAACCAAAAAACAAACAAAAAATCCCAACAAGAAGAAGAACCACAGCACCACCACCACCACCACCACCACCAACAACAACAACAACAACAACAAAACCAATAACAAACCCAAACACCATAGTACTATCCTTGGAAATTTAAAACAGAAATCTCAGGAGCTAATTTCAAACCAAATTTCTTTGAAGACAATATCAGTTCTAAGCTGTATGATTACACCCTTTGTTTGCGCAGCATGGATCACAGACGCCGAGATAATCGTCGACAGGAACGAAACCCTCCACCACCCCGATTTCGTCGAGGTGGAATGAATGAGCGTGGGAGAGGTTACGATCGAGGTACATCTGGCCGGGGTCGTCCATCCAGAGGTCGTGGTAACAGTGCTCCGGTGTCCAGCAACAGTAAAAAGCCTCCACTCCAGAAACAAGCTTCCAATGAAGGGGAGGAGTGGGAGACTGCATCAGAAAGTAGTGATTTTCTCGAGAAAGGACGGGAGTCAAAAAACGATTCTTCAGACAATAGACGAGACTCTTCCAAGAAGAGTTTCTCCAATCAACGTCCATTCAATGATAGGCAGAATCGTCGAGGAGGAAATAGTTCTGAGCCACGTCAAAGTGCAGAGAGGCGCAACAACAAAGAAAGGTCACCGAACCAAAAAAACGGGGTAGCGCCGCCGAAATCTTCGGCGGCGAACGGACCTACTAACAGGAGTAGAACGACTATGAACCATAAAGAGAACATGAAGACTGTGATGCGCGTTGATGGCATCATCCCTAATGACCCAACAGCCATCAACAATGCTCTCAACAGTTTGCAGAGCAAGTAAGTCGTTATCTTTTCTTTCATTTATTCATTGGAAATGTGAGTGTGGATTCATATAGTTTAGGAGGTGGTTATCGTTGGTGCCAAGATGGTCAGGTATGCAGTTAGTGGTTTCTTTCAAACTAACCCGAGGTACACATAATTTGAATATTCTGAGATGATGTGGACTTTCAGCCTAACGTCATCTTTACTATGTTAGCTTTTCATAGAACATCTTAATAGTAAGATAATATCATGACTTTTTGAAGTGTTTTTCCGTAGACTTGTGAAAGAAGAGTACTTAATGTTCCAATTGTGTTAAGGCTTTAGATAACTCTTATTGTCTGTTAGGGGTTTTAAGTCTGGCCGAAGGCTTTGCACTGTGCGAATTGTCAAAGAGGGAGTCAGGTCAGTGAAATGATCATAACTTTTTTTTGTATCCATCCTACAGCAAACAGTTTGGTGTGCCCATGTTCAGAATAAAATTGTGCATCTTGTGAATAATGTTACATTGATATTATTGTCATATTGAGATAATTAGAAATGCTAATTACAGACACATTTTACAGCACAGACAAAAAACAGTTGTATGGTTGATACTCAAAGCACTATAGCTGACCAGGTAATCCTTGTACGTACAAACTCTAAGATAAAAAGATGTTCCTTGACATCCTAGCAATAAGTTCACCACCACAAAAAATGTCATTGTTGCTTTATTTTGATGCTTTTCACCTCTAATTGACTTAAGGTCACATCCCCAAAAATGACAAAAACCAGACACCTTAGCTGTTACGCATGTCACAACTTGTTCGTGAGTTTTCTTTTCTATAGTGGCTGCAAATTTTCTAGTGTAGAACCATTATTTGATGCAAAAATAAGTAAAAACCACTAAAAAAAAAAAAAAAAGTGTGTGCTCATCTGTGGACTTTTTCACTGATTGATGTCAGGTGAGTTTCAGAAAGTCGTCATTTCTTTGAATAAGGCCCTGCTGAAGTGTCACCACCATCCAAAGAAGCCAACTCATTATTTGAATGTCACAAAACTCATCACTGTCACTGATGATATTATTGCTATTACTATTGTCTAGTGTTTCTTGAAACAAGTTTATCGCCTTCTCTGTGGTCAGTCTCATAGGGCGCCGCCCACCCGATGCCATGACAAATCGAACACCGCACAAGATGCAAAAAAATCCAACTTCAAACTACTGCACTGGCACAGGAAAGCGTGAAAAGAAAGAACTATCTATTGCCATAAAGGAAGCTGTAAAACCGGCTGATGTCGGAAAAGTAGTGATTGTTGCAATCAAGATGTCTGGTAACTAAAAAAGCCGACTGAGTTGGCTCACTTCCATTCAGATTGGACGGAAAGCCAACTGAGTTGGCTTGTCAGACAATAAGAGTTAACCCCGTTGAGTGCCGACGTTTTTTGACATCCGGTGTTTTCCATGTGATGGGGAAAACGTTGCATCACTACTATGTACAATAAAACAACTGTTCCATTTTTGTGGGAATCTATGTATGAAATTACACAGAATAATGCATGAGGCATAACAAAATGTATTGTCTGACGATTTATGCAGTAATTTCTTGAAATTACTATATATATTTGTAATATTTTGTGGAAATTTCCATAAAAAAACCCAACTCATAACTGCTCACAATAGAAACAAAACAAACAACCACACAAATAACCCTTAAACTCCCCCCCCCCCCCCCCCCCCCACAAAAAAAAAAGGGGGGGGGGGGGACGTAGAAGATATAGCACCCTGATGAAATCTAAAAAGTATTCAGACTTTGGATAACCACCTACTGACAGCTGATGAGCTACAAAGAGCCGCAGCTTCAAGTGCACAAAATGGCTTGACCTGGTCACATATCCGCTGCCGCCATGCCCCCCCCCCACCCCCCATCCCCCCATCCCCATTCCATCTTCTTAGTTCTCCCCATAGTGCTTGTAATACTACTCCCTGGAAGTGGGGGGATAATGTTACAATGTCGGGATTGTGTACTTCAACACTTTGAACGTGTTGGCTTGCGGCCAGTATTGCTTGTGGCCACAAACCCTTTGTGTCGTGTGTTTGTGGGATCGGTACTTTTCGTGTTTGGTCTGTCTGGTGCACATTTCATACCAACAGCGAGTAATTACTTCTCTTTCAACGTCGTCTTGTCTCAGAATTGTCTTCTGAATCATTCTACAGCCATTTATAGGTTCTTGACTTGACTCGTGCTTTCAAAGATTGAAAACGTGCAGGATTGCAAGACAGTCCTGGCGTCACCATTATGCTGAAAACCAGTTTCTGTTCTCAGATAAATAAAACCAATCTGGTGAGTGTTGCATAGGTCAAAAAGTCTCGTAAGGGAATCCAGTCACTTTTATAAATCGACTCTGAGACTGACATCAGTTAGTGCTTCTTTCCTATTTACATTAGGCTGAAACGTGTGTCAGACTACCTCCATTAATTTTACGTTTGTGTGCATCACAGAAGGCTTTGAGAAATCTAAGTTTTACATTGGCGGCACTTCTGGGGTTAAGCCTAGCTTTGGTTTAAGATGGGATGGAAGAAGAAGTGTTTACAGTTAATTGACTGAAACTGAGTCAAGGAAAATACACTGGGTGGAATTTGAATTGGGGAAAATGTGTTGTGTGGGCTGTTCCTCAAAAGTAACATCTGTGAAAATCATGGACATATGTGCAGAAACAAAATGGGGAGGAAGACGGACCTTACCGATGTTACCAAACCCCTCAAGACGGAGAAGGAGAAAAAGGACGCCTTGGCAAACATTGACATCAACAATTACGCAAGTGAGTTTGGGTTCAGATGTGTAAGACTCTTCAGATTGTTACATCAGCTTGTTTTTGTGTGTGTGTGTGTGTGGGGGGGGGGGGGGGGGGGCGTGGCGTGTGTGTGCAAATGAATGATAGAAAAATCTCTCATCTTTGCCTGTAGTTCCCTCCCCTCCTCTCACATTTCCTGATCACTCTAGTACTTGCAATGACAGTTAAAATAATGTCTCTGACTCTGGTACAGATCAATGTAGTACTTGCAATGACAGTTAAGATAATGTCTCTGACTCTGGTGTAGATTGCTCTAGTGCTTGTAATGACAGTTAAAATAATGTCTCTGACTCTGGTATAGATCAATGTAGTACTTGCAATGACAGTTAAAATAATGTCTCCGACTCTGGTGTAGATTGCTTTAGTGCTTGCAATGACAGTTAAAATAATGTCTCTGACTCTGGTATAGATCAATGTAGTACTTGCAATGACAGTTAAAATAATGTCTCTGACTTTGGTGTAGATTGCTCTAGTGCTTGCAATGACAGTTAAAATAATGTCTCTGACTCTGGTATAGATCAATGTAGTACTTGCAATGACAGTTAAAATAATGTCTCTGACTCTGGTGTAGATTGCTCTAGTACTTGCAATGACAGTTAAAATAATGTCTCTGACTCTGGTACAGATCAATGTAGTACTTGCAATGACAGTTAAAATAATGTCTCTGACTCTGGTGTAGATTGCTCTAGTGCTTGTAATGACAGTTAAAATAATGTCTCTGACTCTGGTATAGATCAATGTAGTACTTGCAATGACAGTTAAAATAATGTCTCCGACTCTGGTGTAGATTGCTTTAGTGCTTGCAATGACAGTTAAAATAATGTCTCTGACTCTGGTATAGATCAATGTAGTACTTGCAATGACAGTTAAAATAATGTCTCTGACTTTGGTGTAGATTGCTCTAGTGCTTGCAATGACAGTTAAAATAATGTCTCTGACTCTGGTATAGATCAATGTAGTACTTGCAATGACAGTTAAAATAATGTCTCAGACTCTGGTGTAGATCGCTCTAGTGCTTGCAATGACAGTTAAAATAATGTCTCTGACTCTGGTGTAGATCACTAGTACTTGCAATGACAGTTAAAATAATGTCTCTGACTCTGGTGTACTTGCCAATATATAATCACTTACTTTGGTTTTGAATTGTACCTTTTACCGTTTAACATTTTTGTTTCTGTAGTGTGATGTGCCTACTGATTTCCCTGTCCCGTTACAGGTAGGGGTAGGGATGTGTACTGAATGTTTTTGTCTTTCCATATATATGCCTTCTTTTTGAAAATATGATGTCATAACCAGCATGGTGCCCATCCAGACATAGTATTTGACAAGATGCAACATTATAATTTGCAGGCTTCACATCACTTTCAGTATGTGCATTTTATCCATATTGCACCGAATAGTTGCCATTGTGTATTCTTATCATCATTACATGTACTAAATTGTACTTGTGTTTTGTATGCTGATGTTACTTGTCTGTTTTGTATCTTTGTTTTGTGTGGTGAAAGGCCTGGTCAGCATATGCAGTCTGACTGCATGGTTTTTAGTCTGGCTAGAGAAAAACTTGTATGTGCAGTGCTTAAAATTAAATTCACCCAACTTTAAAAGGCACAAGTTTAACTCTTAAGTCCCTATACCGCCCCTCTCCGCCGCCATTTCCGCCCTTGCCAAAATCCTGAACCGCCGTTCTCCGCCGGTTGTTGGGTACACCACATTGGCATCATGTGTTGTGAAGGAAGACTCTCCTATGCGTGAAACCATGAATGGTATGTAAAATAGAAAGGTCAGAGCAGCAGTCAAGGTCGTTACATTTGCTGCATAGCGATTGGTTTAGGCAAATAAACAGAGTTTCGAGTGGAGTGGAGAACCTGTTTCGAAAATGGCAGCGGTAGACGCTTCGAGTGATAGCGATCCCGAATTTGACGCGATGATGGAATATATTCGCGACAATCCAGTGACTGTAGTGGAGGAAAACATCATTGGAAGTGATATTAGTGTGTCCAGTGTGCATACCAGCGATCTTTCTGATTGGGAGGACAGTAATAGCGGCGGACTTCTGCAGTGTTTTTGTGCTGGTGGCGATCGCGATCGTGCTCATGACTGGCATCGTGAACCCATTTCTGATCCCAAATTAACGAAGGTTTAGAAGTGTTGTGGGACCAACTGAGCCTCTTCATTTGGATGCAGAGCCTATTGATTACTTTCAGCAAATTTTCACCGACGAAATGTTTGCCAGTTTTGCTGCTGAAACTAACAGATATGCACTCCAAAGAAACCGCAACTTCGAAACATCAGTGGAAGAGATGAAAGCCTACTTTGGAATTCATTTGTTGATGGGTGTTGTGAGCCTCCCAAGTTACAGGTGCTATTGGTCAATGGATCAAGTTCTACATCAGGACAGTATTGCTCAAGTTATAAGTAAAAATCGGTTTGAAGACATAGGTATCAATTTCCACCTGAACAACAGAGAAAGTAACCCCGGACGTGGAGAACCAGGGCATGACAAACTTCACTTGGTGAGAAAGGTGATTGATGAAACCAAGAAGAATTTCAAGAAACTGTACAATCCTCACAGGGAAGTTGCAGTCGATGAAGCTATGATCAAATTCAAAGGAAGATGTGCCTTTTTACAATATGTTCCTGCGAAGCCCCACAAATGGGGGATCAAGGCCTGGGCACTCTGTGACTCCACATCATACTATATGTGTGACTACAATATTTACACTGGCAAGGATGCATTTGAACAGAAGGGAAGGGAACCACTGGGTACTCGTGTGGTCATGACACTTGTGAAGGATTTGAAACTGGAGGAAAAATACCACCATGTCTATTTTGACAATTACTTCACAAGTGTTGACCTTGTCCAACAGCTCCTTGCCAATGGAACCTACGCATGTGGGACTGTACGCCCGAACAGAAAGGGTCTGCCCTCTGAGATGAAGACTGTGAAACTCAAGCAGAGTGGAGACCATGTAAAGTTTCAGAAGGGAGGCATGACAGCTATGGCTTGGTGTGAGAAGAAGCGGAAAGTGTGTGTGCTGACCTCTGCAAATAAAGTTGACGACATAATGATCGACCGACCAGGAAAGCGGGGCCAGCCAGCACGTCGATATCCCAAACCACGAGCCATCCAAGAATACACCGATCATTTCAATGCTGTTGATAAAAATGACCAGTTGCGGTCATATTATGGATCTGCCCCAAAAGCCTTCAAGTGGTGGAAATATATTCTTTGGTTTCTAGTGGACATTGGCATCATCAATTCCTACGTACTGCACAGAGAAGCACCTGGGGCCCCCGCAAGCAACTGACTCACATGGAATTCCACCTGAGCATTGCAAAAGCACTTATAGGGAACTTCTGCTCCAGAAAAAGGCGTAGCACCATCATGAAATCACCACCACCTTTGAAAAAAGAACTCCACGAAGCTACAAAAATACAAACTGCAAGGGGAAAGCGCAACTGCCATATGTGCGACAAAGCTGGAGTGCTGACATCTGGTGGCCAAAAAAAGCAGTCGACATTTGAATGCAAGATCTGCCAAGTGGCTCTGTGCAAGGGCAGATGTTTTGCCTTGTTTCACAACTACATCTAGAGTAGCACTGTTTCCATGGACACAAATGCCCTGTTTCTGTGACATACCTGTTTCTGTGACATACCTGTGAGAATGACTTACCTGTCGTGCTTACCTGGTTGTGACAACATGAAGAGTTCTGCATTTTATCCCTGTCTTGTCTGGATTTCAGTTTTTCATCATTCTGATAAATAATCTGTGTACAGACTGTATTTTGATGGTAATTTGACAGTATTCTAGTTCTGGTTTGCTGAATGACATTGTGTTTCGCTTTTGGATTTACCTGTGGATTATCTGTGGGATTACCTTGGACATCTTGATCAGGTCAGGCCACTGTTCATGCATGACCATTTTTTGTTATTATGCTAACATACTAACAGTGTTTCTTTGTTCTGTGTGCTTATCCTACAGCCAATTTGTCCCCAACAATAATGGCACTCATTTTTCAGGTAAATTCCAGGTATTTGTTTATTTTCAAAAATTATCAATATGTCCAATCTGATAATCAATGATAGTAAAACATAACCATTTTGTAACAAACAGCAAAAAACTAGATGTAACTCCCTCCCTAAACAAAAAAGTTACAGCACTTTCAAAATAGTATGCGATTTTTCAATGATTTCTGCAAAATCTTACAGGATTGAGAGAGAAACCCTTCTATTTTCCTTATAGGACATTAAGAGTTAAGCAGTAAGGAGAAAGTTATGGGCACCGCCTTCATTACACTGGTCCTGATAAGAGTTGCTGTCTGAATCCTCTGGTTCTACTTGACCTTAGAGTTGTAGGACAACCTGTACATTTTTTTAATTTAAAACAATTTTTTAAATGCCTATTGATAATATTACTACAGAGAATACACGTGTGTGTGTGTGGTTACTATTGTAAAAAACTAGTGCCTGTATGTGTGTGTTTCTGTCAGGTGTGGTGGTAATTGATGACCAGCCTGAAGTGACCTTTGATGATCCTGCCTTCCTGTTTGAGAGCAATGATGGGTTCCAAGAAGTAACCTCCAAGAAGGCCCTCAAGATCAAGCTGAAACAGGAGGCAGAGCAGCAGAAGAAAACGGAGCAACAACAGAATCAGCAGCAGAAGAAACGTGACAATTCCAACAAGGTGAGTGCTAGCGCTGTTTTCGCTTTTAAAAAAAAAAAATCTAAAAGATTTATTTATTTTTAAAGACTTTATCAGTTGTAGAGGCCTGATTTAGAATGAGAATTTCTGCCTTCCAGTTTGATTGCATGTATCAGTTGTAGAGGCCTGATTTAGAATGAGAATTTCTGCCTTCCAGTTCAAATGCATTGATTCAAGTGGGGCTCAGAAGGGGTGGTGGTAGAGAACATGAACCAACCGAACTTGAATGTGGGGGGCCTCAGTCCACCCATTGTTTTGGATTGGGGAAGTAACAAGTTAGAGATGGGCAACGCCGTCATCGTATTGGCCCCTGAGAAAAGTCAAGGTCTCTATCACCTCATACTCCTATGACTTTCTTTGGAGTTAGGGACAGTTTTCACCAGTCATTAGTTGTAATAGTCTATACATAGCACTGCAAACAGCAGTAACAACTTTTTTTTAGATTTAGATGCTAATCGCTAATTATCATCTTAAAACAACATGGAGACATCTGAAGTGAGGTTTCTGAGAAGACTGTTAAGATTCTCAAGGCCAATAAAGAAAAAAGAGACAGGCTTGGAAGTAGCAGACACAAAAAGAACATTAATGACGAAGATTAGGAAAACAGAGCAACATTTATAGGACATTTTATAAAGCAAAAAGAAATTTGAACACCTGTGAAAATCATGGACATGCGCACAGAAACAATGCCCATTACAATGGTGGTGTGTATGTTGTCTGTCCTCAGGTGATTGCCCGTCCCAAAGGCCTGTCACCCAAGATCAATCGCAGCAGCCACAGCTCCAAGTCCAACAAGTTGCCTCCACGTTTGGCCAAACAGAAAGAACAGAGGGAGAAGGAGAAGGAGCTGACCAAGAACATCATGGCCAACATTGAGCTGTGGAACAATGACATGGCCATGAGTGTTCCCTACCAGCCAAGCAATGTCACGGAGGACAAAGGTATGTCCACATAGTTAAGCTGAAATTTTCATTGAGAGAGGAGTGACTCAATCAGTGTTTAAAATACTGTGTTCATAGTCTGTCAGTCCAGTGAAATCCTGTGAGTCCACTCATTTATCTTCTGACCGAATGCTGCCCACTCCAAGGGGAATTCTTTGATTTGCACAAAGAGAGAACTCACGGCTGCATTTTCCCAACCATTCTGACACCCTTTAGTTGCGAGCCAGCATCGCCTGCGAGTGCTTTATTATTAGCCAGGCAGGGTCGACCAAAGTCTTATCTCTGTAGCGCGTCTTTGTGCTCAAGCAGCGGGATGGGTGAAAAGGGTGTGGGGAGTGGAAGGGAAGGGGAAAGATGTGCGCTATTAATAGGTAGCAGGGCAGAGCCAACTACAGTATCTTGGATTTGTGTGCCGTGAACTGTGCAGGTAATCTGTTGAACTAATTTAGTTAGCCAGAGCATGATATGAAAAGAGCAGACTGTTGGGACTCTTGTCACTGATAAACTTAAAATTAGTATAAGTAAACTCCTCTTCTTCATCCAGTTGTGTTTTGTATGTATGTGTTTTGTATGTCGTGAGAGGCTCAACTTTTTTGCCTGTGTTGGGCATCCAGAACTGCTTAACTCTTTGGAGACGTAACAGCGGATATTCCGCTGCAGCTGGCCATACCATTAGAGACGTGACAGCGGACATTCCACTGCAGCTGGCCAAACCATTAGAGACGTGATAAACTAACTACACATATAGGAACACTCTTTGGTATCTTCTGAAGTGTTTGTTACTTCCCTTGCATCGATTTTATCCCGATTAGTTAGTTTTTGCCTTTATCCAAACCAACCGGAGTGACTGTCCTTGCACCAAAATGGCGACATTTAGGCTTTCTTCTTCTTTTTCTTCTTCTTCTTCTTCTTCAAAGTATCGTCATAATCATTTTGCTGCTTCACCTGTGTGAAAACAAAGCTGTGTTTGTTCTTTTATATCTTCTGGTCATACCAAGGACTTGTGATTACCTGGATTTCTGGATTACCTGGTCAAGAATGGGTGTTTTACTGACTTTATGTGTTGGATTGCTGTCAATCAAAAACTTCTTTCCCAGAGCCAAAACCCTACCCCATTTCACCTTCTAGGAAGGTAAGTAGAATAGATGTATTGTCCTTGTATGTAGCTTCAGCTCAAAGAGCGTAAATTGAATTTTATTTTGATATAAAATATGTTCTTGTGCTGTAAAATCTATTTTTGAGAATTTTGTTAAAAAACCCAAAATCGTGCGTCTCCAAGGGTTGTGGCAGGTCCCGTTGATCGCGTCCACAGTGGTTGTGCAAGGCAACTAAGCTACGCACAAAAAGTTAAGGATCACTATGAGAAAACAGGTGCGTAATAAACTCAGTTCGCTACTGTTATTTATTTCTCAGTCCAGCCAAATTGTTATGAATTCTTGTTCAGCTGTAAGTGGGCGATGTTGTGTTAGTGCGAAAATTGCACGGGATTCTCTACTACTGAGCTTTGCCGCAAACGGAAAAGCGGAAACTTGCGAAAAAGGACCTTGTTTTGGACCGTTCTGCCTGAACACATTGCACAAGCCAGATGGAAAAACCATTATGCACGTGCAAGCACTGCTGTTTATGTGTGAGATGCTGTCTCTTGCTTGGCTTTATAAGAAGACATTCCACCAGTAGTAGGCCTGATCTGACAATGCCACCACGACGAAAATTGAGCGAGTTTGAGAGGGGACGAGCTGTTGCATGGTTCCAAGATGGTGTTCCCAAGCGAGAAGTGGCCAGGCGACTTAAGGTGTCCATCTCGGTCATTGTCAGACTGATTCAACGCTTCACAGCCACTGGGAGGGTCCATGAAAGACGCAGATCTGGTCGACCGAAGAAGACAAACCCACGTGAAGATCGTCTCATTGAACGACAAGCCCTGCAGACAAGAACAGCCTCTTCCA
Source organism: Monoplex corrugatus (assembly GCA_030674185.1). NCBI lineage: Eukaryota > Metazoa > Mollusca > Gastropoda > Littorinimorpha > Ranellidae > Monoplex > Monoplex corrugatus. Next base: position 51,125,621 of record JAPXFY010000026.1, read on the forward strand.
GCATCATTCGAAGGCAGCTGAGGGTGGCTACTAACATCAACATCAGCCAGCAGACCATACGGAACCGCCTTCATGGGTTTAACCTCCGTTCTCGTCGCCCAGCTGTACGGCCACGCTTAACTCCAGCCCATAGGGCAGCACGCCGCGCCTTCTGCAGACGTCACGTGAGGTGGACACGTCAGCAATGGTCCCAGGTCCTGTTCAGTGATGAATCGCGCTTCACCATGAACCACAACGACGGCCGACTGAGGTCTGGAGGCGCCCAGGGCAACGCTTTATTGACACCACTGTCCAAGAAAAGGTGGCCTTTGGTGGAGGTTCTGTAATGGTCTGGGGGGCCTTCAGCCTTCACCACAGAACACCCTTGTATCATGTACAGGGTAACCTGACTGGCCTCCGATACCGGGATGAGATCCTTCGACCGCTGGCTGTGCCTACACTGCAGCAGATGGGACTGACGGCTGTCTACCAGGATGACAACGCTCGCCCCCACAGGGCAAGGGTGGTCAACGACTTCCTGCAGCAGTCTGGAGTCAACAGAATGGAGTGGCCAGCATGCAGTCCCGATCTCAACCCGATTGAGAACCTCTGGGATGAGCTGGATTGCAAAGTGAGGAGCAACCACCCCCCTCCCAGGGATGCCCAACACCTCTACCAGATGCTGCAGGCTGAGTGGCAGGCGCTTCCACAGAGGATCTTCACCAACCTGGTCAACTCGATGAGGACTCGCTGCGTCGAGTGCCAGAACAGCCATGGCGGTTACACGCATTACTGAACTTTTGGGAGCATCAGAATGCCCTGTCTTGTGATTTCAATGACTTTGGGAAATCAAATTTCGATACGTACCCACTTCGATCAAATGTACACACCAAACGATTGCTCGAAATTGAAGGCAATTGTGTATCGTTATCACTAAAGCATGGAATTAAATGTTTGCCAAACTTCAACGCATTGGCTTTCTTATTTTGAAAGTTATGAATTTTTGTGCAAGTGATCCTTAACTTTTTGAGCGTAGTTTATATTACGTCTTCAAAGAGTTAACCATGCAGTTTCCACATGCTTTTGATATGTATATTTTAAGCTGAATAAAATCGTATGCAACATTTAATAGAAGTACACAGAATAACTTTTTGTGAGAGAAAGAATGTACACGGACCAATAGTTTAATTCTTCTGATGACCTGCGTAAGGGCAGTTAGATTAACCCTCTGCCTACCATACAACTCTGTACGGCAAGACTATGAAAATACCTTGGCCAGGGAAGCAACTCCGCAACATGCACACACTCACCTCAAAGAAACATCCATAAAAAATTACTATTGCACTTACCATGTGCAGAAAAATGATGAAAAAATTCCAAAGACATCACTCCACCCATATCAGTCCGGTGAACAGTCGCTGCATCTCTAGCAGCCTTTGATTTTGTAATTTTTCTTTTTTTTAAGCTCTAGGCCCAACAGCAAGCGGCAACTCTACATCACTGTCACCATCACCCAAATCACTTTCATTTTCGGTTTCAAAATCAGCAAGACCAATTTCCGACTCATCTCTCATATGGATTTCTTCCAAAGAAAACCCCTCAGATTCACTTTCTTCATCACTATTGTATACGAAAATGGATTCCAGAAGATGCAAAGTTTCGTCGTCTGCCATTTTGAACAAGACTTTCGTTAAAAAAAAAATTTTAAATCCCCAAACTTTGAAAATTTACAGCAGCAAAACTATTCCGCCATTTGCCTTGCAACAAAACAAAAAATAACAAGTGGAAACGGAAGTACCGGAAAGTAATACTGTCGCAAGTGCATTCTGGGATATGTGAAAGTGAAAGGAGAACATGTTGACATGGTATTCGGTGGTCGATCTTGGTTGATCCGGTATTCAGACAACGCAAATTTCACAGTGGATCTCGGTCGATGCGGTAGGCAGCGGGTTAAGACTGCAGGATACGAAATACTGAGCTTGCCTCTCAGTAGACAATCGAAAGAATTTGAATGGCAAGTTACTGTAAGCCATGTTTTATTAAAAATATAAAGAATGTGCAAGGATCCACTGAATCATCACTTGGAAATACGTATGCAGATTGCAAAATATAGCAAATTCGATTTCTTAAAAAAAAAATTTGGTGCATATAGTTTGGAGCCCGTGCTCTAAACTTACAACAGTACTGGATTCAGTGTTCACTGTGATGTGTTTATAATCTGTCAATCCAGTGAGATCTGAGATTCCATTCATTTCTCTTACTGAGTGAACACTGTTCTCTGCATAAGAAACTGGTTGGTGTAGAGGCAAAGATCTTGTCTTCCAGTTTAACTGCATGGGTTCCAATCCAGCTTGAACAATACTTTGTATGCTGCTTCCACTTCACCTGGCTGTGAATGGGTACTCGATTCTGTTCTGGGTTGGAGAAGGAAAAGCAGAAAGGAAAGGAGCTAGGCACCCTCAACTCTGGTGTGGAGAAAAGTTCAGATCTCTGCCATGCCACTTTCTTAGACCACAGGGTTACTGGACTTTATTACCGTTCCTTTTACGGCGGACCTGTCTTTTGGCAGGGATAAAAAAAAATTTTAACATCAGGCATAGTTTGGCTATTAGATCTGAACAGTTGCTGTTGAAAAATGTGCTACTTTGGCATGCTTGAAAGTAATGCATGGATCTAGGGAAGTGAGACAAAATATGTGACATGGTACATGAAAACCAGGCTCAAGACACTGCAGACTGTTCTTGGAAAAAGCGCTTTGTGCAGCCACGCAAGCCGTCCTCTAAATGGTGACCAGCTGTTCTTTGAGTGATTGCATAAAAATGACCTATAATAGAAAGTTAATGAAGTGTAATATAATGAATAGAACAGTTTTTGTGTGTGTGTGTATATCCCTGAACAGTAAACTTGGAAACTTTATAATTTAAAATATGAAAATGTGTACTGCATCGTGTATTGGTTTTGATTAGACTATTTAGTGTTTTGAGTGATTACTTTTGTGTATGTGAAATACAAGGCCGTTGCTTAGAATTTCAGTAGTGTTTTGCATCTGTCCATTGATAACTACCATCGATTTTATCCTATTTTTTGCTTTTTGTATTAATTTATTTAGTTATTTCTATCTTTGTGGTCTTGTGAGGGAAACACTTCTTGGACTGCGGACTGTTTGTGCTTAGTCATTTGCACTTCATAGTTACTGATGTTTATGATCATGAAATTATAAATGTGTGATGTTGACACTGGCAGCCTTGATTTTTTTAATTTTTTATTTCTGAGTGGTATGTACTCGATCAGTGTGTTTGGGTGTATAGTATTGCTGTGTAGCTTGTAAAGGAACGAGTTGATGTGAGTGAAATAGCTGGTTGTATCCTCATTGGGTACATGGAGGTGATGCTTTCCAGTGAGTTTGGGTGTATGATGATAATGTGTAACTTGCAAAGGAAAGAGCTGATATTAGTGAAACATTTGTTTCTTTATAGGAGATGTAGGAGTAATGCTGACGGGTGGCCCTACAGTGTCGGTCATGTCAGCTCCAAATCTGCCCATTGTCAAACTGTCTGCAGTCCCCATCACCAACCCTACTCCGGCCTTGATGTCCACCATGACACCTGCTCCTCCACCAACCATCAGTGCATGGGCCAAACCCATCAATTTTGCTGCCGCCACTGTAGGCCCCATCAGTAACACCAACTCGGCCACATCCAGCGCAGCTGTTGTCTCTGCTACGGCTGTGACAGTTAGCAGCTCCCTGTCCATGGGGAAGAAAACGGTCTCGGTGCCTGCTTCCGCCTCCACCAGTCTGTCTGTCTCTACCACGGCTGTGTCGGTGTCTGTGGTGGACTGCACCAAGTTTGACAAGGGCGACCAACATGACAGCGGCATAGACGTAAGTGATGGCCAGCCTAACTCTGCTGCTTCATCCACCCGGAGTTCCCCCAGCGCTGATAACAAGCTGAAGGATTCTGAAGCAAAGGTACATGCAAGGCTTGCTTAAACTTCGCCATCCCCGTGCATAAGACTCCCACACCTCCCACCTCCTTAATAATTGATCCATGTAACAGTAACACACTCGGAATGCCACATGGAGACGAAGTTCGGAGAAGTGAACCTGCAGTAGTTGTTTTTGCATTCCTGTAGCAAATTGTAAAATTTAGAGTGGAATTAACCCTTTAGAATAGGCCCATGATTCTGCCATTTACAGATGGAAGGAAAATGGTTTTATCGCAGAATCTGCTTTTCATACTTTGAAGACCTTTCAGCTCTGTTGTAGAGCCTTCTTGGTGTGCTTTGTGTTGGTCTGTCACATGGCATAGCTGAAGACGGCTTCTTCAATAACAGCTATATCTCATTGTTTTAAGAAAACATTTTCTGTGAGGAGATTTCATTTTCTCTAAATGCTGTAAATATCAAGAGCATTAATGGCAGGACGTGTGAAAGAAGTCTCCAGCTCGCCCCCTCCTCCCGATTTCTGACACCATGCATGAGGGTCCACAACCTTTTATGTTGTACATTTTGCCCATGCATATGCATGATCCGTGTTGTATCATTTGCTAATCTTTCTAGGAATTAAGAAGAAAAAACGGTGTTTCTTTTGTAAAGAACATTTAATCTGTTTTCAACCAGGTTATTTCCCATTCTGAAAATGGTCGATAGCAAGCCTGTATGGAAGAAAAATTGAATGTATGAAAATTTTTAAAAAGTATACTGAAAATGATAACAGAAATCATGAAAATACTGGACTGGTTTGAGAATCCTCCATTATGCTTTGCTTTTGTCTTTTGTTAGTTTCTTCTGTTTCTGGGCAACGTTTTTTCTTCCTCTCTTTGTTATGCATGAACAAAACTGCTGTCTCTTGCTCCTTTGTATTTTTTGTGGGCCAAGCTGTCTTGTTTCTTGTACTACTCTGCAGACTGCCTGTGCACTGTGTTACTATGCATGAACCTTTTGTTTCCTTGCTTTTAATCCCTTCTTAACTTGTCTACTGTACCTTTGTTTTCTTCTCTCATCATGATGAAAATTGAACTGTAGCCAGTCTGTGTGTGTGTGTCTGTATGTGTGTGCGCACACGTTTTGTGTGTGCATGTTTGCAGAAATATAATGATTTGATGAAGAGATCTTCCATCTGAATGACATGTGGACCATGTGGGAAGGGACTGTACTTAAGAAAGCAGTACATGATTACAGCGTGTATGGGACATGTTTATGAGATTATTTGCAACATAGTTACTCATGCATATTGTAAAAACCTGTGTTTCTTTGTTGTAGGTTTTTTTTTTTAAACAAATGGATTGATGATTGTTTGGCTTCATATACTATATCTTGTCGGACTGTAAGCATTAGGTTGCCAATGGGTTGCCCTGTGTCAGTCAATTTTAGTAACTGATTCTGATATGAACCAAAAGAAGCCTTGACAGGATTCATAGTCCAACCCCCTAATTCTCCCTATGCATGCACTGAAGAAGGCCCCACTCATATTCTTTTTTAGTTACCATCATCAAGAATGGCTGTATTTTAGTAACCACTGTGTTTTCATTTTGTTTTATTCTTTGTCTCACCATTTCTCATTCCACATCCTTATTCAGTTCACATTTCTTTCTCAGCCTCTCTGTAGATCCATGTATCTTCATAAGAATGGTGCGAGAGCCAACAATACTAGCATGATGGAGTCCTTTGCCTACATGGCTGTTGTTATATTTGGCAATATGGACAAAGGCTCTGCTTCATTGGTGTCACAACAAGAATGTTAGCCATGAAGGCTCAGTGCATTGCAGGCAGTTTTATCATCTTAGCAGACTCGCTTAGCAGATCCCAGAAAGTAGTCTGCACAAAATGGATCCTGAAATTTGCAGGTACTCATTCGAATATGGGAACTGTTTCTGCCCAGTGATATTTCTTTTTTGCAGCCAAGTTCTACAACTGTATAAGGGACTTCACCCATACCTCCCTAGTGCAAGAACTTGTTCTATACTCTTATTAGGTATTCCAAAGTGATTTTCAAATTTGAACTTATCTGTATAAAAATCAGCTGGGAAAATAGAGATTTTCATTCTGAACACATACATACTTTATTTTTTAATGTGGGATAAAAAATAAATTTTTTATGATTTTTTTCCTTTCTTTTTGGACTTAGAAAAATTTCGCACATTTTTTTAGGCCACATTCAGACATACCTTGAACACACATATAAAATCACACAAGCCCAGAAAATCATTTCTGAGGAGGTCTTTACTTGTTAAGTTGATGTGCAAAAAACATATGGACAGAAATGCATAGCAATAAAAATACAGACCTATGAAAATGACAAAAAATAGCAAAATTGGACGCCGCCATTCTAAACAACTGGGCAAGGGACCCATTTTCATTAATTTCAAACTCCATTATCTTTAAGAAATACAATACAGTGACACTGAAATGAATCATATATGATAAACATATTAAGGAATTTAACCCTAATTTTTTCCAGCTTCATCTGAAAGCTGGTTGAAAAGATATCAGATGTCAAAAATGCGAAATATGCCGATTTGTCACAGTGAAAAAAATGGCGAATTTTACACATATTTGGTGCACCATAACTTTTTTCACTTTAAAGTTACAAAAATGATTTTGATATCAAATTGCTCAGCATGACAAACTCTTTCAATGTAAAACAACCCCAGACATCTGTATGTTTAATCAAACCATATATGGGTAAGGATAAAATACCTATTTTGAAAAAAATGTGTATTTTAGCTTTTTGCAAGACTCCGTAACTTCTGTCACATTCATCCTACTGCAAAGTACCATATACCAAAATGATCAGTTTTTTATGATCTGTCAGTATAACAAACAAGACATTAGGTTTCAATCTTTCTGTAAACAAAAATCAGATGACAAAATTATAACAAATGTCAGCTGATAATAGTAACAAATAATGCGTTTTGTTTACATATCGAATCAAACAAGACATGTACATCAACAACATTCATTCAAAGTCATCTTCATAGTTTTTACATGCCAATTTGTTGGGGTTTTTTTATCATTAAACAACGATTAAAACATGTCTTGACCTTTAACTGTTCCTTAACTGTGTGTAGAACATTATCAAAAGCTTCCACATCATTGTCTTGACCTTTCACTGTTGCTTAATCACAGTAGATAACTGTCCTGGCCTTCAACTTAAACTGGAAGCACAAAAGATAGAAATCATCTCTTTTTACAAAAAACATGTAATGAAATGTAAAAAAATACTTGTCAGTGTCTATGATCAGTGATTCCCCTTCACAAGTGACAGGAAATTAAAACATGTTAAGATGCAGTTCATCATCATTGCTGTCAAAGTTGTCCAAAAGACTAGGTCTCCGCCCTCTGCCAGTCTTAAGAAATCGCTCCATCCTCATGAAGAGATCATCTGTGAGAAAAATAGTGTAGAGGGAAAGTATTAGTACATCTATCTGTTCTATCCTGTAGCGTAATGTGAAAATCCCATTTGTAGGGACAAACAGGCCTATACATACAGAGCAAGAGGCAAATACTGACCAAAACAAAAACAAATCCAAAAAACAAGAACATAAAACATGCAGGAACACAAGGACTTTTGTACCCCTGCTCAATTAATTTCCCTGCCTGTCAAAGAGAGAAAGGATCAAGAGAGAGAGAGATTGGTGTGGAGCTGTAAGAAGCCTATCAGTATTATTGTCAGCTTTGAAAATAAAAGTATAATACCTTACCCTAACTCACAAAGCAGTGGGCAAAGTAAAATGTCCCATACATTTAGGCCTACTCAAATCAGCACAACAAAATTTATCTCATAAACACTATAGGCCTAGTTAGGAAGGTTCATAGTGTCCAACCCATTAACCTGGTAGGCCTACTTTATTTTGTTTACTTTAAATATTATTTTTGATGACAATATTAGTAATGATAATAAATAGTAATGAATGATAGTAAACTAATAATGAAATAATGATAATAATAATAATGATAAATAATAATGAATAATGATAGTAAAATAATAACAATAACAAAAATATGATAATATTAATAATAATAATAAACTTTTAAAGCTGTTGTTGAACTAGGTGATAATAATATTGGGCCTAAAAATAATAGGATTGATAAACATGCAAATTTGTTTCAATGGTACCATTCAGGAAGTTTACACAAAGGCAGAAAAGAAAAAGGTGTAACATTGTGAAATTATTGAACGACACTGAACCAGATCGAGTGAAGTCAAGGGAGGGCACTCGGCCGATTCGACTATCGATCGATCAAAGCGTTGGTCACGTGACCACAATAAATCGCTAATCTCTCATTAACATTATAAATAAATATAATAAAGGCATGGATTATTAAAAAAATCTTTTGTAAACATTTTCCTTTAATCATATGCCTGATCTCACTCTCTGTAAAATTACCGCACCCCAAACCGTCACCTACCCCTACCTTCTAACATATTCATGATACTGTGGTGCTGCAGCTGTGCGCTTTCCAAACAATTATATTCTAAAATCAGGAAACAAAATGTCGAAAAGTAATAGCAAACAAACTGCAAGATATTTCACTTACCCTCTAGATAAGTTGGATCGCTTGATTCGTCGTGGCTGGAGCGGTCGACGTAAACTTCGACGTCCATGTGCTCGCCCGAACGATCTTCGCGCGTGTCCGCCATCGCGCATCAGACGCTAGGAGAAAGCGAAAATAGGTTGCGTTGTTCTCAGTCCTCGAGGAAAACAGCCAGTGGTTGAATCCGTATGCAAATAGCAGAAGTTGAAAGTTGAAACCTTGACCTTTTGCACAGTGGAAAATATGGAGAGATTGGTTTTGAGTAAGGTTGCGAAATCATCGACGGAAGTTTTTAACGCACGAAACGACCGACTAAATGGAAGCCCATCAGTTCACTTTTTACATCGGATGAAAGCAAATTTAGTCGTCTTTTTGACTGTGTAAATGGTTTGTTGATATCTGACCCAGCTTATCTCCGCGAGGTGAGTTTTCAAGGTAGGTGTCAAAACCGCGTTCCGATTTCGTCGTTCCAGTAGCAGCAAAATCGCAATTTAGTACCCATCATCAAAAGCATATTTCAAACGGTAAATGTTACACTTATTGATTTATTTTGACTTTAAACAAAGCTTAAAGGATCACAGACCAACATGATGTATGTTTTTTATTTCTGACACTGCATTTAGCAATGCCGCATGAAAAATTGAAATTGGGTTTTGAGTTAAAAGATTTATATGGTTTTGAAGATATTGTTGTTCTGAGTAAAAAGCAGTTTAAATTTTTCAGATCGGACTATTAGTTCACGAGATATTCGAATTTGAAGCGTCAAAAATTTCTTAAATTTTGGTACCACGTCTTAGTGGGACAAAGAAGGACCAGCTGTCACAGAACAAACCCATCAAATGGCATGGTATGCTGATTTTGCTGGAAATGACATTCATTTTGTAATTGTGAGAGACAGACAGGACCAAATGTCATAAAATTTTGATCGTTGATGTATTTTTGTATGCCGAATTGAATGAAACCATTATCATAACTCTGCGACGAGCCATTTTTGTCTTATTACAGGAAACATGTGATATTTGGCATGTTTTATCTGTTTTTCATTAATAATTGCCCATATTGTATTAATAACAGACAAAAATGAAGCTAGAAACAAAACAAGGATATATAATCATTTCATGAGATAGATATAAAATCATTTTGCTCATCGTTCAAGTGTCTTATTACTGCAAATTAAACCAAAAAAGTCACGACTCGCTACTTCAGTAGTTTTATGAATAATTTGTAACATTTCATCAGTTTCTGTACATATAAAAGGAAATCTGAGAATCAATGACTTCTGGAATCACTTAAATAGTTGAAATAATAAAAATTACTGCATGCTTTTATGCTGCAGGCTATCCAAAAATATCATCTGATCAATATTCTACTAAAAACTAAACACACACACATACATATACAACACATACACACACACAGAGGAAAACATATCAGACAAGATTTTTGCACAGTACATTTGATTTTTATTTTATTCATCAGTGTTTAGAAAACTGACTGACTGACTGTGGATGAGTCAAGTCCCCGAACACTTAGCACAGCCAGCGTCCAAAGAAAACTTCTGGGAGGATATGGGACCGCTCGCCATTCAGGAACAGGTCACTTAACTCCTAGTCCTACAATAGAGAAATATATGAATTTCTGCATAATATATACTATTCATTGAGAGACTGGAAAGGAAAGGAAACCGTAATGCATAGTCTCCACATCAATATTACTTTAACATTAAGCCCAAACTCGCGACTTTGATTTTTAGCATATTACTGGTAAAAATCCATCAAAGCAGAGCAATCCTGCTAAGTGTTTCCAGTGTACTCTTGCCTTTTAATACGAATCAATAATAGGCTACTACTAAATAAGATGCAATCTTCCCGTTAAAACAAATTAATGACAATAGGCCTATCCTTTCCAGATACTGACTACAAATTGAAACAACTATGTAAGCTAATGGATGGCCTACTTTACAAATAATACAACTCACAGCCTTCTATTCAGTTTCAAAACCTAAATAAAGAATATTATAACAATAAACAATGAACAGAAGATTTTGTTTTGTGACATTCTAAATCTCTATGTGTATTAGTGTGTGTGTGTGTGTTGTCAGAGAGAGAGAGAGAGAAAGAGAGAGGATCATGCCTGTTAACAATGACTTGGATATGAATGTACTGGGGCCTATTTACTTATTTATTCATTTTTTGTTATTTATTCATTTTTTGTTCTCTGAGAGAGAGAGAGAGAGAGAGAGAGAGAGAGAGAGAGAGAGAGAGAGATTCATGTCAAGGAAAGTACATTGACTTGCACAGAATTGTTTGTTGATTTGAAAAAAATTTTATTTAGATCTGTTTATTCATTCATTTAAAATTTGAGTAAGAGAGAGAGAGAGAGTTGGAGGACGCGGGTTACCCCTCTGTTTGGGCAAACCCATTTTCCACGGCCCCGGGAAGCCCGTCGATCACATAGCATTTTTAGTAGTAAGCTCGCCCGTCATGGGGTGAGCAAGTCTACACAGCGACATGCGAATTAGCATGACCTCGGGAAGGAAATGGTTGACAAATCAAGCTTCGGCTAACAACTCCGAATCGAGTTCAAACGCAGTAGTCCTTTTCTTGAAAAATACAATCTTACAGATAAAACAGAACTTGATCTGTTGATTGCTAGATCTAGATCTAGTCTTTGACAGCGCAAAACTTGCCGAGCTGAAACTTGCACAGCGTTCTGTTTCGCGTTGTAGGCCTACTCAGGCTACTGGCGTCGGCACATTCCGACGCTGATCTGGTACAGATCCTCATGTAAAAAGTTGGCGTACGGCCGTATTTTAAATCAAATTGATTTCATATTACACATGCATATAGAAAAAAGCATGTAAAATCGAATCCCGCCGACGACAAGTTCCAAAAATGGCGACTTGCCTGCAAACTTTTCCGATGAAAAAAAGCAAAACTTTGGAAGCGTCGATCTCTGTTCGAAACTGGCACACACAGGTGTCGTCGGGATATATCATTCTGTTACATTAATTCTCATTGGCTGCAAAATTACAATGTGATTGGTTCACAAATATAGCCGTACCGACCGAAATAGTGAAGCATCCCGAACAAACTTCGATTCTAAACGCATACCATATCCGCGATTGCGCCCGAAGCGCGGATTTTCGACTTTCTCATCAAATAACTAATTCCATTTTCGCTCTAAATATATAAAAAGGCAATCATTCAAATCTTTATTCATTTCTTATTCACATAAGACAAAAAATAAGAATGAAACACCGATTAAAGAGGCAGTAATACTTGATTGAACCGAAGACCCCCCCAGTTTTGCGGCCTGCCCCGGTTTTCCCCAGTTTTTGGTACCACAAATTTGACGTCGCGTTTCGGTTCGCACGGCATTGCTACTGCATTTTGTTGAGAACGAGCAAGTTGAAAACCAGTGAAAAATCGCACTTTGCCGTACTTTTCGCCGCCCGCGAAGAGCACTTTGGAATACCTAATAACAGACAAAAATGAAGCTAGAAACAAAACAAGGATATATAATCATTTCATGAGATAAATATAAAATCATTTTGCTCATAGTTCAAGTGTCTTAGTACTGCAAATCAAACCAAAAAAGTAATGACTCGCTACTTCAGTATCTTATGAATAATTTGTAATATTTCATCAGTTTCTGTACATATAAAAGGAAATCTGAGAATCAATGACTTCTGGAATCACTTAAATAATTGAAATATTAAAAATTACTGCATGTTTTTATGCTGCAGTCTATCCAAAAATATCATCCAATCAAAATTCTTCTAAAAACTAAAAACACACACATACACATGCACACACACATAACACACATACACATACATACACACACAGGAAAACACCACAGACAAGATTTTTGTACATTACATTTGATTTTTATTTAATACATTAGTATTTAGACTGGATGAGTCAAGTCACCGAACATTTAGCACAGCCAGCATCCAAAGAAAACTTCAGGAAGGATATGGGACCACTCGCCATTCAGGAACAGGTCACTTAATTCCTGCAATAGAGAAATATATGAATTTCTGCATAATATATACTATTCATTGAGATATTGGAAAGGAAAGAAAACCATGATGCATAGTCTTCACATCAATATTACTTTAAGTTACATTAAGCCCAAACTCGCGACTTTGATTTTTAGCATATTAGGCCTACTTGTAAAAATCCACCAAAGCTGAGCAATCCTGCTAAGTATTTCCAGTGTAATCTTGCCCTTTAATACAAATCAATAACAATAGGCTGCTACTAAATAAGATGCAATCTTCCCTTTAAAACAAACTGATGACAATAGGCCTGTCCTTTTCAGATACTGACAACAAATTGAAACAACTATGTAAGCTAATGGATGGCCTACTTTACAAATAATACAACTCATAGCCTTCTACTCAATTTCAAAACCTAAATGAAGAATATTATAACAATGACAGATTTTTTTTTGTGACATTCTAAATCTGTGTGTGTGTTAGTGTGTGTGTGTGTGTTGTTAGTATGTGTGTGTTGTCAGAGAGAGAGAGAGTGTGTGTGTGTGTGTGTTGTCAGAGAGAGTGAGAGAGAGAAAGAGAATCATGCCTGTTAACAATAGCTTGGATATGAATGTATTGGGGCCTATTTATTTTTTATTCATTTCTTGATCTCTGAGAGCGAGAGAGAGAGATTCATGTCAAGGAAAGTACAATGACTTGCACAGAATTGTTTGTTGATTTGAAAAAAAAAAATATTTAGACCTATTTATTCATTTATTCATTTATTTGAGAGAGAAAGAGTTGGGGAGGTGGGTATGCACACCCCTCTGGGCAATTCCATTTTCCACGGCTCCGCAAAGCCCGTCGAGCACATAGTATTTTTAGTAGTAAGCACGCCCGTCGTGGGGTGAGCAGATCTACACAGCGACATGCAAATTAGCATGACCTCAAAGAGGAAATGGTTGACGAACCTAGCTTCGGCTGACAACTCCGAATCGAGTTCAAACGCAGTTGTCCTTTTCTTGAAAAATACAATGTTACAGATAAACATGGGTGCAACTCCTCCGGCTACAGACCGGAATCCGGTTTTTGAAAAATGATCGAGCGGACAGATCCGGTTTTTGAAAATTTGACAAGGTAAAAAAAAAAAAAAAGCCGATTAAAATCCTTCGATACAGTGAGCAACTCCGCTTCTGCTCGGAATGTTCGTAAGCAAAGCGATTGGGAAAAAAATGCCGATTAAAATCCTTCGATACAATGAGCAACTCCGCTTCCGCTCGGAGTGTTCGTAAGCAAAGTGATTGGAGCTCTCCTGTGTTGGAGGTACAGAAGATCCGAAGCACGTGACCGGAATTAGCAGGCGACTTTTCGTTCGACGTTTGAGTATGCATTATCTCACGGAAGCAGATTTTTCGCATCTTGCAAAGGTGGAGGAAGGGGTGAAAGACAAGTGGAGGTGGGAGTGGCTGAAGCAGAAAGACGAGCAGGACAAAGAGTACAGAGAGTGGTGTCGGAAACTTGACTTACCAGGAACATGTTTCTGCGCAGTTTGCTCTAAGCAAATCAAGTAGCCTACGGCACGAGTGGAAAGAAAAAACTAAAGGAACATGTCAATCATCCCAGCCACAAGGAAAATGTGATGGTTAGTTACGTTTTCATGCTATTTCTGCACAGGCCGCTTCTGCACAACCCAGTTCCAGCATCTACACTGTGCCAAAAGGTGGCAAAAGAGCTGCCATGAAGTCATCACAAGACATTAGACAGTTTCTGAAGAAATCTAGAATGGACATTTAATCATCTTCCACTTTTTTTAAACAATAATGTGTCTAAACTGTTACTGATGTTGTTGATTTTATGAACAAAGGCTACACTAATGTTGGCCTGGAAACACCTTATGAATGACTAGTGCTAATCTTCAAATGATTTCTGTCTCCTCATCATTTAGAGGATTGTCAGATACTGTGTTATGATCATTTGGACCTGTGTTATAAACACAAGGATACTGTTTGGCAGATAAACTGTGAAGGAGGATTGGAGCAAAAGAGTGATATTGACTGGACTGGTTTCTGTATTCTTAAGACTGACTTTGACAGAATTATTCAGCTGTTGCTTCTTCTAGATTTTTCTTTCATGATTAACTAGTTATCTATCATGGTTAGTACTGGTGGTAACACTGCTATTCTGTTACCATGTAATTCAGAAATATGTCAATTTTTCTGTTCATTTGTTCATGCTCAGATTAAAGGAGAGACCCCCCAAATCATCATAAAAAGGCTAATTTTCTTTCAGCTAACCCCCCAACAAGGGCTCTGCCCCTGTACCCTGCCAGGTATGGCAGAAGGGCTCGAATGCTCAACCGAGGCCTTAGCCAGGATGTATCTCAACTCGGTCGTGGCGAGGCGGGATGCCATTCTTGCGGCATCCTCGGTCGTCAGCTCGCCATCAGCCAAGGCCTCCTTGCGCGTGGTGTCCATTCGGCCTGGTTCCCTGATCGGGAGCCACGTGCAAGCTATCCTCAAGCACCAGGTCGACATCAGGAGGGACCTCGCCCTCCATTCGGGACCCTCTCGCCCTGCGGCAAAGCGCCCGGCTCCAGCAGCCTACCCTTCCCACGGGCCCCCACAGGCGAAGTTTCGCGGCTCTTCCAGGCCACAAGGGCACAGGAAGAGGCAACAGCACTCGGGCCGGCCGGTTCCCCGGCCTAAGGCCCGCAGGCCGGCTTCTACTCAGCTGGCTCACCCCCAATGACTCGCCCCCAGCCTAAGGCCATCACCCCCCACGGGAGATCCTGTAGGCAGTCTGTCCCGACACATCAACGCGTGGGAGAGGCTGCCCGCCAGCCCATTGGCCCTGTGGGTGATCAGGTCGGGGTTCCGCCTTGGGGCCCAAGGAAGGCCCCTCTCACGCCCTCTCCCCCTGCTTTCGCACTTCCTCGAGATCGCTTGGCCTTCCAGGCCCTGGATCAGGAGGTTCTTTCGATGCTAGCCAAGGGGGCCATGAAGGAGGTTTCCTCCCGTTCATCCCCGGGATTTTATGGCCGCATCTTTGTGGTCCCCAAAGCTTCGGGGGGCTGGAGGCCCGTCCTGGACCTCTCCCCCCTGAACCGGTTCCTCTACGTCCTCCACTTCCGTATGGAAACCCCTATGTCAATCCGAGATGCCTTGCACCCGGACGACTGGGGGGATATCCATCGACCTCAAGGATGCATACTTCCACCTCCTTATTCACCCCAGGGACAGGAAGTACCTCAGATTTGTCTGGAGGAACCGGGTCTTCCAGTTCAGGGCCCTGCCCTTCGGTCTGGCACCCGCCCCTTGGCTGTTCACGAAGGTGGCGAGGGAGCTGTGCATGCACGTTCCGTGGAAGGGTATCCGCCTCAAGGCCTATCTCGACGATTGGCTTCTACTCGCCTCCTCCAAGGAACAGTGTGCACAACAAGCTTCCCAGGTCCTGCAGCTCTGTCATGACCTGGGCTTTGTTTACAACGAGAAGTCAGACCTCACTCCTTCGAAACAGTTCCAGTTCCTGGGCATGTCCTTCGACACATCCAAGTGGGTAGTGTCCCCGACTCCCCAGCGCTTACTGCGCCTTCAGGGCCTCTTAGCCCAACTGCTCCCTCAGCCTCACGCCCCGGCCAGAAAGCTGGCCTCCCTACTGGGTCTTATGGAGTCGCTGGCACCCCTAGTGCCACTGGGGCGTCTCCTCAAGCGGCAATTCCAACGCGGATTCCGGAGGCGTTGGTCACAGTCTCTGCAGCCGTGGGACCTTCCGGTCCTCCTGGGTCCTTGGTTCAAATCATCGGTGACCAAATGGCGCTCCCAGTCATGGCTAGCCCAGGGAGTCCCCATCACACCGCCCCCTCCTCAGGAGGACTTGTTCACGGACGCGTCCACCTCCGGGTGGGGGGCCCATGTGGGCTCGCTGACAGCAGCAGGTCGGTGGTCACACAAACTCATGTCCCGCCACATCAACATACTGGAACTGGAGGCGGTTTTTCAGGCCCTCAGGGGAGTTTCCCCCCTTTCTGAAGGGAAAACATGTTCATATCAACACGGACAACATCACAGTAGCTTGTTACGTCAACAAGCAAGGGGGTGCCCGCTCCCACTCCCTGTCTTGGAGAGCGGAACAGCTCCTCCTCTGGTGCAAGGAACAGTCGATTCGGCTCTCAGCAAAGCATGTCCCGGGGAAGATCAACACACTCGCGAACTCAGCAGATCCCACATGGTTCTTCCCTTGGAATGGACACTGGTCCATGCAGTTCTGGAGCCAGTGTGGGCAGCATGGTTCAAACCACAACTGGACCTCTTTGCCACCAGGTTCAGTCACCGCCTCCCTCTGTACGTTTCTCCAGTTCCGGACCCGGCGGCATGGGCTGTAGATGCTCTGTCCATTCCATGGTCAAACCTAATGGGCTATGCCTTCCCTCCGTTCCCCATTCTGAGGAAAGTACTGCGGAAGGCAAGGGAAGACTCAGCCACGTTGATCCTTGTGGCACCTCAATGGCCAGCCTAAGCATGGTACCCAGAACTTCTGCACCTGTCCCATGTGCCGCCGCTAAAACTCGCGGTGTCGGGTCGGTCCCTCCTTCAACCCAGGTCAGGCATTCCGCACGGCAATCCAGAGGTTCTAAACCTTCACTCCTGGATGCTATGCGGGACTCGATGTCTTCATTAGGCTTGTCCCCGGCCGTAATCGGCCTTGTGGAGCAAGCTTACAGACCGGGTACACAAGGGGTGTATAATGCCCACTGGAACAGCTGGCTCTCTTGGTGCTCCTCAAATGCGGTGTCACCCCACTCACCCTATCGCTTGCAGTTGGCCAACTACCTCAGCTTTCTGTCGACCGAGAAAAAGCTTTGTCCTCCTCAGTGAAGGTACACAGGGCGGCCATCTGCACCACCATCAGTCAGTTGGGTGGTCCGTCCTTTGTGGACGACCCTCTACTGAGGGATCTTGTCAGAGGAGCATCTCTCCAGGAAGCCAGAACCCCCCGCCGCACCCCGGCATGGGATCTCTTTCTCATCCTCTCATCCCTGAGACTCCCTGAGACTCCCCTCCTTGCAAGCCCATCAGGGAGTGTTCTCTCAAGTTCCTCTCCTTCAAGACGGCCTTTCTCATCTCTCTCGCGTCGGGGAGGCTCTGCAGCGAAGTGCACGCCCTTAGTCGACTCCCCGGGGATGTCGCTTTCAAACCTGATGGCTCGATGTCTCTCCGCCTACTCCCAGAATTCTTAGCTAAGAACCAGTCGCCAGGTTCTCCCTCTCCGACCATCTCCATTCACCCCTCACGTCTATCCTTGCTCCGGACGACGCGGATCGCACGCTCTGCCCTGTTCACGCCCTGTGAGTGTACGGAAAGCGGACGAAATCTTCTCGCCAGAAACAGCGCCACCTTTTTCTCTTACAACGAAAGCTATAGGAAGGACATTAGATGCACGTCCATCTCTCTATGGCTGAGGAAAGTCATCAAGGCTGCGTATGCAAGGTCGAGCTCAGAGCTAGCTGTCTTCTCCCCAAGGCCCCATGAGATCAGAGCATGGGCTTCTTCGCTGGCAGTCACCCACAATGCCAGCATCCAGAGTGTCCTAGACGCCGCGTACTGGCGTTCTCCGGGCACGTTCATTCAGTTTTACCTGTGTGACGTCTCCCGTCTGCGCGAAGATGGATCCAGGGGTATAGCTTCCGCTGTGGTGGCTCAACACCCCATCTCGGCCACACACCCTGACTCCTACCATTCTTCCAGGCGTTAACCAGGTAAGCCCTCCATCCGGATAGTGCTATTCTGCATTTGTGAGCCACGGTATAGTATGTGTAATTGAAAGGAAATTTTCCTTCTAAAATTAGGTTTAATCTAACATACTTACCGTGGCTCACGCAGAGTCCCTCCCGTCCTCCCGGCCTTCCTGGTTCCTTCCATTCACAGTCAGGGTCTAGGTCTCCTCGAAAAGAGGAAGAGCACATGCGCATGCGCAAGACATGGGTACTCTCAGAGTTACGGTCCCTTCGGACTTTGTTACGAGGCAGAAATGGCAAACCGCTGCCGCTAGTTGCATTTGTGTGCCACGGTAAGTATGTTAGATTAAACTAATTTTAGAAGGAAAATTTCCTTTTTTGGTAACATTCACCATCAAATCCAACTTCATAATTTTTTCTGCGAGTAAAACCAGAATGAACCTGGGAAAAAACTCTTTCTGTGAGTACTTCATTGTATGCACAATGCCAAAAAAATGATTCCTTGAAACAAAAAAAGGTAATTATATTATTAATTGATTTCTTTAGTTAGTAACTATCGAAAATTGCAAGAGTTACTTTCCTTGACATGGAATTTCATAGTATGGTTCACGTTGGGTGACGTGGGGTATATGGATTAATAAGGTCAAATACCTGGGAACGGTCATTTCATCAGACGGCAGATGCACATCGGAAATAGCTGGCAGAATTGGCCAAGCCAAAACAGCGTTCAACAAGATGACAAGCATTCTTACCAACAAATGCTTATCGATTAACATCAGAAAGCGAGTCCTTGGAATGTTATATAGAACCAATACTGTTGTACAGATGCGAGATGTGGACAGTCAGCAAGCAAAGCCAGAGCAGATCGAGGCAGCCGAGATGTGGTTTCTCAGAAGAATGATGAGAGTTCCATGGACAGCAAAGAAAACAAACGAGACAGTCTTGATGGAGGCAGACACAAGTCGATCACTGATAAGGAAGATTAGGAAAAGACAAGCAACATTTATAGGCCATTTTATGAGGAAGTGGGATTTGGAGCACCTGGTCACAACAGGAAAGCTGGAGGGAAAGAAGAGCACTGGGTAGACCCAGGGAGAGAATGCTGGACGGACTTGCAGAGTGGCTGGGGATGGAGAGGGTGGGGGAGATGCTGGGGGCAACGAGAGATAGAGATGGTTGGAAGTCCATGGTCACCAACGCCATGCGGCAGGGCACCTGATGATGATGATGATACTGTGCTGGAGCAGTCTGCTGACCTATGCTTTACTGCCTGTCCCAGTTTTACAGAAAAATCATTCCGAATTGGCCATCGCAACCTTGCTTCCAGACCCTGTGTTACAAACCTCTGCTAGGTCTTTTTCCTCACTCAGACCTTCTTCGTCTCCTGAGGTCTGGATTTGTCGTGCACACACTCAGCTTCTTAAGCTTCATGTGTGCCCACAACAAACCTTGGCAACTGAAGTCAGTTAATGATGTCAGTTATTAACAAAGCACTAGCCAAGGAAAGAGCTTTGGTCGAACTTCAGTTTCATACTACAGACAAAAGGGCATGGTCCCTTTCCAATTAGAAAGGGAAGCACATTGTTCTACATAGTCTACTAACAGTCCAGGCTTATCCCTTAGCATGCTCATAGGCTACCATTCAGGTATTTCTTTTACCTGTTCACAACTACAAAGCACATCTTTATCTGCTGCTTCTCAGAGTTGGTGTTATGGAATTTGAAGCCTTGAGCTCTCTTCCTCCTGATCTTCTCATCCTCAAGACTGCCTTCCTAGAAGCCTTACTTTGTAGCAGGGAAAGACATGTAGTGGCAGTCCAACAGACATAGGCTTCCTGAAGGACGGTTCTATTACACTTCCATTTCTTTCAGAGCTCATAGTCAGGGCCAGGATCCCTGTCCTTTCCTGAGACAAACAAGCTACCCTCTGTCCTCCATTTTGGACAGGTGGAACCAAGACTGAAAGCAGTGCCTGGTCCAGTGCCTTGATTCTTTCACTGCCAAGTTTCCCCAGAAACAGCACTCCTCAGTGCCAGCACTCCTCAGTGCCAAGTATATTTTGGGCTGCCAGTTTTGCAGCGCAGTATGCATTTTTAAAAGCTTGTATCTCAAAGACTATTATAAATATTTTCACTTGTTTTTTTGTTGTGTAAAGGGCAGATGATGTATTTATATATGAATGTTGCTTATGCTTATGTGCTTGATTGATTATTCCACAGATAATCTTACTTTAAAGAAAAGCAATTTTTTTTCATACGGTTTATTAGTTGTACTACTGACCTTATTTCGTGAGTGGTGCGCCAGATATCATTATAATAAATGAGGAAAAGCAATGGAAAATCTACACACAAAGTCAGCTGTCTGCTTATTCTACTCGGAGTGGTAGACAATGCATGTCGATTTGCAGCCATTTTGGAGAAAACGTGATGTAAATTCCGACTGTTAACAAAGTCACACTTCGGCATTACTGCAGAAAAACTAGGTCGCTGGGTAAAGTTTAAAAATAGCACAGTCACTTGCATTCACCAGCGGAGCTGACAGAAGCTTTGTACAAACCCGCGTGAAAAGTTATCATTTAGCATGACCCCTCCAAGTCGCACAAATGCAACCATGGCGGTTGTACGGGAAGTCGCTTGATTGCGACCATGGCAGGAAAAGAGTTCAGCACTACCCAGATAGAGCTGCAGAGCGCTTTGTTCTGACCGTTCCAAAATTTTCAGGTGATGTTGGGTTCATCGAGACAGAAAATTTCAGGCTATTGACACTTCTGTGACTTTCAGTAGAAAACTCCCATGAATGTAATTTTGGAGCTCACTGGCACATTGACAGTCCCTTTTAAAGCTTTACCTCAGGGATGTCAGAACAACCAGAATTGATGGGGCTTTTCTTTCTTAGCATTTAAAATGATCATACAATCCAGTCTGAACCACTTCAACTGTAGAGGCAACATTTCCTCCAATCTTTAAATTGTGCTTACAGTCTGACATGGTACAATATAGGAAGCATAGGCAGTAATTTTATCTAACTACAAGTTGAGATGTATACTTGCTAGATTCAAACTCCCACTCATCCATTCCGCTAAGTTACCTGATTCCCAGTGGGCCTGCAACTTGAATTTGGCCTTCAGAATGGTATGAGCAGGTCTCTCTCGAGCACATGCACGCACATAGGGGTTGCTAGGGGTTGGAGCATGAGACCTGGCAGGGCTTCTGTAGGTTTGTCCCTCTGTGTTAGCTCCTAAAAATAACTGAGACAGGTCAGTCGTACAGAGCCATAACGCTTTATAAATTATAGTCCAACATCATAGTGCTTTTACAGTCTAACATGGTAAGTGCAAAGCCAAATGGGTGTTTACATAAAATACTGATATTTCAGATATTTTATAAGAAAAACCAAGAAGTAGTAGAAACATCTTATTTTGAACCTGAGACATTTTGTTATTGTTTTAGGAGAAAATTGTCTTGATTTATCATAAAATTGGACTTAAACTGATAATTGAATTCCAGTTTACTTGTAAAATAAAATAAACAATTTATAAATCAAGTGTTGCAGTAAGGAAGCATAACGGTAATTCAACTGAAAAATTAAATAGACCAACCAGAACTGGTTTTTTTCTTCCTGGAAGCTTGCCTTTTTCATTCAAGATACGCAGATGTAATCATGGCACAGACAGATGTGTAAGAGGCAGGTTTGGTGGAGAGGTAAAACGCTTGCCCTCCAGTCTGATGATTGCATGAGTTGCATGGGTGCAGGTAGCAACTTTAGTGAGGGTGATCACCTGTCTGTCCAGTTGTGAATGGGTACCTGACTTTCTCAGAATTGGGGATAGAGCAGCCCTCCATGAGGATGCCGGGTCTCTTAAATAATATTTCCTCCCTATGAAAATTATGTGCCAAAAACTCCCTCTTTTTTTCTGTCGCCCTCTTTGTTTATGATTTGTTCCCTAGCTTTATGGCATCTCTTCCTTTCTCATTTTCTGCTTTGTTGATTCAACACCTTATGTTTAACCTGGTTTCACCTTTATGTTTAAAATACGTACTTTCTGTCTACTAGGATTGGTAATTGGGTACATACCATGATTGCGGTTCTGCTCTATAGTAATCAAATTTTCAGTTCTAAGGATATATGGCAATTTTAGGTATTGCAAGCCAGTTTTTTTTGTGTATGTTTCTGTTTATTTACTTATGTGTATGCATTTGTATTCATGATTCTTTTTTTAAATCCCAAAGATGATAAAATGGCCAATGCTAGGGGCATATTCATAGATTATTTGCAGAAATAAAATCGTGTTTGTAATTTTTTTCTTTCTTTTCTTCACCTCCTCCACATCCAGGGTCATCGATGTGTGTGTTTTGTTTGAGATGGTTACAGCCCTGATATGGCTCTGAGCAGCCTGGGTTTTAAACACAACAGCAATAATAATTATAATAATAAAGTGAAGCAGGGAGATGAGATAACGCCATTCTCAAATGCCAGCCCCAAGAAAGGTTGAGGTCTCTACCACCTCACTCATTTGTGACTTCGGGGTTAAGGGGCAACCTTTACCTTTGAATTTATAAGAAATAGTAACCATACAGGCTTGAAGGTAAAGCAGAGCAGGAGAGGAAATGGATGCCACTTCAGATGCTGGCCCCAAGAAAAGTTCAGGTCTCTGCCTTGCTCTTTACAGCTTCAGGGTTACAGGATAGCCGTTATCTTTCAACTTGTAGTTGTAACCCAACAGGCTTGACAGAAGTATGTTGCTTCCTTTTAAACAAGTTGTATACATTATGATTTGCTGATAAAATTTTATACAGTGAAATTGAAGTTGCTGTTTTACCAGATGCTAACAGGAAGAAGAATATTGACTTTCAGTAGACCTGTTGAAACCACTGAGCACTCGGTCCAGCAATTTAAGATACAAAACTGACTTGACATGTATTTTGTTTCCCAGCCTGTTTGCTTGCTTGCTTGCTTTTTGGGAGTGGACAGGCCGAACATGTTCCCTATGCACGTTTTATTCAGTTGTGTTAAGGTTAATGTGCTGTTTTCCAAAATGTACTGTGTGACATTTGTGATACAATTTTATACTATTTTTATACTATGGTCATTTGGTGGAATCTGTAATGGAAAGATAAATAAAATCATACTTTGGCCTTGACCAAATGGCATCTTTGGTGATCTATTTTCCAGTTTGCTGTGAAAAATCGGATAAACAGAAGTAAATACTCGGTCAGTTTGTAGGGAACAGTTCGCGGAATATCTGATGATTTGTTTGATTGTGGTTTAGCTTCTTATGTGAAGCTGTCTGATAAGAGACAGTGAAGAGTTACTCTCTGCATTTTCAGATCATAGGTTGGGCTCTAGTGTGATATTATGTAAAGAGTAAGCTACTTGCGAAATAATAGTAGTAGTAATTATAATAATGATAATAATGATAATGAACCATATACACGCACATTTCTCTGACAAAATTCAGTGTAAGTCTTTATGCACTTTGCGGATGACACAATTGTGTCATCTTGCACTATCGTATCATTTACACAAGATGATAACAACCCTACACATGCTTATACATGCATATAAACACATCCATGTATGAATATGTACACACACTCACACACACACACCAACACACACACACCACACCAACACACACACACACATATACATACACACACACACACACCATTCATGCTGTCTCTCTGTCCTCCTGTGCACTGCTTATTTATTTGACCAGTTTTATTGGTAACAGAAAATGCATGGCAAGGTTTCATTGTAACAGTGTGGTGAATTGTTACAAAGTTACAAAGAAGAAAAGAAAAAAGAAAAAGGTGACCCCTGACTTGATGTGGACCAGAAGTGTGCATACTTTGATTGCAGGTGACAGAGAAGATGTTAGCGGACAAATTAAAAGTGGCAGAGAACACTGTCAAGATGGATGCTCCTAAGCCACCTCGACAAACTAAGGTAAGGGTGAAACTTGTGGACAGGCAGCACTAGGCAAGTGGTTTGTGATGACATGGTTGGAATTTGGGTAGAAGTCAGGGGTTTATGACAAGTCACTGAGATTACTGAACATGATGTTTTGGAAGAGCTTGGAGACCAGGCCACAATGGAGTGAGCGAATGTGTGTGTGTGTGTGTGTGAGAGAGAGAGAGAGAATTTGTCGTTTTCTGTCTTTATTTCCGTTTTTTTCTTGTCTGTCTTTGCTGTCCAGTTCTCTGTCTTTGCTGTCCAGTTCTCTGTACTGCTTGAGTGGGCCACAAAGTCCATGACAAATTTTGACAATACTGTGATGATGATTCTTCAAAAGGGATGTTAATGATGCTATGGAGTTCAGTTTAAATTGAGAGTATGTAACATAGCTACATTCTGTCTTGCTTTCATATTTTTATCTAGAACGCACGAGGATCGCTTCCATCAGACCACACGGCATGTAAATGTCATTTCTGCAGTGATTTCCCAACTAATCCAAAACTGTACTTACTAGCTCACCAGCAGAACAGTTCCCTCAGCTGCACAGGATTCAGCATAACACAGCATGTCTAATCACGAAGAAAAGAAAGCACGATCATGTAACTCTGTTACTCAGCGATCTTCACCGGAAACCAATCGAATCTTGCTGCCGGTGTAAAACTCCAAGTCATGCGTTTGACCATTTTGAGCTTTACCACCATATTTTTCGGATCGCCTCTGCAGGTATCAAACATCACATTATAACTCATCAGTGAAGTGGTTAGTGCAGGTGAAGTGGTTAGTGCAGTGTACTGACTGGAAGGTTGTAGGTTTGAATCCCCATCAGTCCCATCAAAAATTGTTGTGGGATTTTTCAGCTCCAGCTGGCTCCTACGCAGAGTTAAGTGTGCTATGGGCTTATTGGGAAGACTGGGACCACACAGTCGAGTCTCATCCACTTCATAGATGTATCATTGAGAGTGTTGATCGTATGTCTGACCAACATCACAGGTGTCTGCATCTCTAGGTCAGGTTAATGCCAGGCTATAATATGATAGTAAGCATAGAGTACAGCCCTAAGACGTAGTGAAATCCTTGTTGGAACTCCATAGCATCATGATTGTCACCTTCATCGTCATCATCATCATTCATTGCATCATAGAATTGGGAGCGAAAAAAACTTTTCCCAGGTCAGGAGACTAATCACTTTGCTATTACAATTGGTGGCACAATTTTCATGTCTGTGACAATGTAGGCATGCGGAATGTCAGTATTTTTCAACGTTACAGTGCTATTAAACAGAAAAATTTCTTTACCACTTTGGGAGGAAGCTGGTGCATAGGCTTAGCGAGTCGAAGGGTTACTCTTTAGAAGGAAGCTGGTGGATAGACTGAGGGAGTCAAAGGGTTAAGACTGGGAAATGAAAATGCCTGTAAGCTTGGAGATGGTGATTTCACTTTGTACAGGTTGTGAGTGGCAGCAGTGAGAAGATAGTGACAAAGACCGCAGAAGCCAGTGCTAATGTCAAAGTGATCCAGAAACCGGAATCCACCAAAGAGAAGTCTTCGTCACTCCAGCAAGTGTCAGATCTGAGCAGCAAGCCTGAGCACATCCAGCTGCCTCCCAGCTTCAAGGATCCTATCTTCGGAAAGGTAGTGGCGTTTGAATTCTTTACAAATTATGGGGTGGGCTGGGCTGTGGTTTACTTTACTACTTTGTTAACTGTATGCTTAGGGCTGGGTGTGGAGAGGGTGTTAAGAACATTGTATAAATGGAAACTGAGAGTAGTTCATTTTCACATTGAATAAAGAAAAATGGCAAACACCTTGGTCGATGTGCATTTTTGTTGTTGAGTATAGTGATTTTAGCCATGCTTAGGCTATGATTGTCTCTTGATTGGAGCGAATGGGTTGGTTGTAAATTGCCTGTTGACTTATGGCTGTGGCTTCCTAGGAGTTGTGAATGGTTGAGCGTTTTATGCCAGGTTGCTGACTTACAGAGTGGACTTAATCAATGCAGGGTACCGAAATCCAGCTGACCTTTGGCTTTGACACATCTTTGGAGACCATTGACAGTCCGGATAGTGGCCCCAGCCTGGCAGAGGCTCGTGATGAGAGGAGTGAGGTGAATTATGTCAACTCTGCTGGCCCATCCATTACTTCACCCACTTCCCCTGCGACACAGGATCTCAACTCTAAGATTGCTTCCTGCAAAAATTGTTGGGAATTGCCTACTGTCTTTGAACAAAAGTAAGTGTCTAGACAGTAGATATGTTTTATGTGTGTATGTGGCCAAAAAGCTATGAAAGGAAAAACAAGAGCCATCTTCAATGAGGTAAATGTTGGTACCACCTCAAAAGTAACTGCATAGGCTCCTATAGTGTGGGATGTAAAGTATTTGGACATTTTGTGAATCGGAGGTAAAGGAAATGTGAAGAAATGAAGCTGAAGAATGTTGAAGGTTGTCGCACTGTTTTTGTTTTGTTTATGGTTGGTTGTGTGTTGTTTGTATATTCTAAGCTTGCCATGGTATACTTTTTGTTTTCTTTCGTGTCTGTGTAGGTTGGTTTGTGTTTTCTGTTTTTGTTCTTGTTTTGTTTTGTTTACTTGCATGATTCATCATAGTGTTTTCTGGTATTGTAATATGTGGATATGTGACCTGCTTTCGCAAAAAAAAGATGTTGAATTTTGGTCACACACACACTGGAAAGAGCAGAAAAAGATCTTTCTGATGATATAAAACAAAGTGTGTTGTAACAAAAAATATGGAAGATGTGCTTGTTTACATCCAGCAAATAGCAGAACGGCCATTTTGAGAGAAATGACCTTGGAAGTTAAAATAGTTTGTCAAAGCGTCAGGGTTTGTTCACACCAAAGAAAGTCCATGCAAGCATTCTGAGTGGGCTCTTTAAATATTACATAATGAGTCAAGAGCATGAAAATGGACACTCTCCCAGTTGCATTGCTATATAAAATATTAGGGCTCTGTAAGGGATTCAGTGGTGGCTGGTATTGAAAAAGTAACCTGTTCTGACATGATTTTCTGTTCGAAATTGATCAGTAAGTCACAAAAAAGGCAAATTAAAACATTTATGGTGCAAAAAATGGAAGTCAGCTCAAACTTGTGTTGAAAAATGGCCTAGCAAAGTGCCGATGTGAAAATCTCGTTTCACCCAGACAGATCCCCACCACTGTTGTCCGCTGCTTGGCCAAGCGTGACTTCTCTATCATTTCATATGAGCAGGTCACGCGCATGTGTGTGTGTGTGTGTCACTTATTTAAGTCATCCACAATTTTTTCGAAGGTTAACAGTAGACTGTAAGAGCTGTAATAAATGAGATATTTAAATCATGTTGATAGACATTGATTGGTGAGGCTTTTTGTGATGTGATTATTTTTTTTAAAAATGGTGGCTGGTTGTGTTTTCTTTTTCTTCTTTTTATTTTTTATATTTTTTATTTAAGATGAGATGCATGTCATTGCAATGTAGTTGAAATTGTTCTGTCAACAGACAGATACAAATATAAGATACAAAATCCATACGCGAGGACCTGGAGCAGGCCAGCTTATGGGGCTCATATGCAGACTTGAGGCTTGTGCCATGATCATTTTGGATCTTCTCCATCACATGGCACCTGTGGCATCAGTGCATATGGAATCCATTCCGAGTGGAGAGACGTCATCTGGAGAAGCTGAGACTGATGGGATGCACATTGGCAGTTGGTGGGAGGGGAGTGTTTGTGATTTCGAAGTTAATAGTATAATAGTGTTGATGTGATGCTGTTTGTAATTTTCGTTTACATGTGATATGTTTAAAAATGAAGTGTTTTTTTTTTTCTAAGATAGTAAGATCAGTTGTGCAGTTTCATGATGAATGACTTTGCTGCTGGCAATACTCGTTACCAGGTCCAACAGCCTGTCCAGCACAAGCTCCCTGGCACATCGCTAAGTGTCAGCGCTACCAGCACCATCACAGAGAGCAAAGGTGCCAGCACCGTGCCCTCCTTCACCACATTCACCACCACTGCCCAGGTGTCTGTTACCAACGCCCCATCCCCATCCCCCATGATGCACGTGGCCATGGACAAGCCCAGTCTCTCCCCAGTGGCGTCTGACAACATGTCCTTTGCCTCTGCTTCTGACAGGAAGGCTGACAACCTAGTGTTTGCCTCCACAGCTGAACACAAAGAGAGCATGGTGTTCACCCCATCCGCTGAACGGAAAGACAG
Source organism: Monoplex corrugatus (assembly GCA_030674185.1). Classification (NCBI taxonomy): domain Eukaryota; kingdom Metazoa; phylum Mollusca; class Gastropoda; order Littorinimorpha; family Ranellidae; genus Monoplex; species Monoplex corrugatus. The sequence goes on from JAPXFY010000026.1 coordinate 51,154,021, forward strand.
CCTGGTGTTCACCCCATCAGCAGAACGGAAAGACAGTCTTGTGTTCACTCCAGCCACAGAGAGAAAAGACAACATATTCACCTCGGCGGCAGAGAGGAAAGACAACATCTTCACCCCAGCTGCGGAGAGAAAGGACGACATATTTGCTGGTGCTGCTGAGAGGACGGACAACATTTTTACTCCTGCTGCGGAGAGAAAGGATAACATGTTCACGGGAGGTGCAGAGAGGAAGGACAGCATTTTTGCTGGAGCTGCAGAGAGAAAGGACAACATCTTCACCCCAGCCGTGGAGAGAAAGGAGAGCATGGTATTTGTGCCCGCTGCAGAAAGAAAGGGGGAAAGCATGGTGTTTTCCCCTGTGTCCGATCGCAACACAGAGAACAACATGTTCGTGGCCAGTGGGGACAGGAAAGGGGACAGCATGGTGTTTGTGTCAGCCGTGGACAGGAAAGGGGATGTTCTGGACAACAAGCCTGCCAACCTGGACACTGTCACCAGTCACCATGGCATCTCTGAACCCTCCAATGTCTGCAAGGTAAGGACGCACTTCTTGCTTGCCTCTTCTTTTCATCCACCATTTATCTGATTCATTTTTAATTTCTATTAAGATGTTTTGCTTTGGTTTGACCACTGTCTTTCTGTGTTTGATAAGTTTTAGTTAGGTTTTGCATGAAAAATTTATTCCAAATGCTTCTTGTTAAAAGTGGCTGTTGCTGTCCAGGAAGCATTTTTGTCAGGAAATGATATAAGTGCAATATCTTGCGTTCTGTACAGGAGTGTACATTTTGGCAGTAGAAGCCATCATGGGATCAGTTGTCTTGATTTTGAACTGGTTATGGGGAGTATTGGGAAAATAGAGATAAGTTGGTTGCAATTTGGCAAATAGTTTTTATTGTTGGTGTCCTCCCCCCCCAGTTGTTAACAGTAGGTTGGTGGTTCCACTCCCCTCTTTTTGTTGTTGTTGTTGTTGTTTGCAAAGAAATCCAATAGTTTTACTGTTAAAAGTGGGTTGACGTCTCCCCCCCTCCCCCCCCCCCCCCCTTTGGTTTTTTATATATTTTTTGTTATGTTGTAAAGAAATACACTTGTTTTGTTTCTGTCTGGTTTTGTTTATTTGTTTGAAAGACATTTTTTGTTTTCCTTTCTATTAACAGATGTCCCATTCTTATTTGGCAAATGCATCTCGCTTAAAAGGCATTGCTAAGTTGCCTGCCTTTCAGGTGCGGCCCCAACAAGTGAGGCCCATGGAGAACATAGGCGAATCGAGTCAGAACATGTCGGCATCCAACCTGGGCAGTAGTATGTCAGCCTCAGCTTCCTCACTGATGTCTTCCTCAGTGCCAGCAGTACCCAGTCCTCCTATCCTGATGGCTCAGGGTCAGCCCTTCCAGCCCTTCCTGCCTGCTGCTGCTGCCTCCCAGCTAATGCCACAGGAGACCAGGGTAGGATAGACATAACCTTGTCTTTGCTGTCTTATTTTCCTCCTCTGTGTGTGTGTGTGTGTGTGTAAAATAAAGTTGCAATCAAGAACTTAGATGGTTCTGTTCCATATGAGTATGCAGTGAAAAGTGCTAATGTGTTATAATGCAAAAAGAAACATGGTGAATTGGAAGCAATATTTTTCAGAATGCTCTTTAATACATGTGTGCATGTGTTTTAGATAAAACATTCACACACTTCACTTGGAAAACATGGAATTTCCAGTATGGTATCTTTTTCTGTGGGATGCCCCTTTGTTGTTGAGCTGATGGTATCTCTGTACTTGGAAGCACACAGCTGGGTTGAGTGAATGTTTGGATAAATTTTTAGCAAAATCAGTTTTCATAATCTAATTCTCTCTCTCACTGTCTCACACAACTATCTCTCCTCTCTCTCTCTCTCTCTCTCTCTCTCTCTCTCTCTCTCTCTCTCTCTCTCTCTCTCTCTCTCTCTCTCTCACTTCATAACTCACTCAGTCCCATGTTCAGGTTTTCAGGAATGGTGATTGGGATGATATTTAGAAGATCTGTTTGAAGTTTTTTGGGAAAATCCATAATTATTAGTGATGTGAGTGTGCATGCTGCTGAGGTATTTTGACAGTGTGTGTGTGTATTGGTGTGTTTTGTTTCAGTTCCCCCAGCAGGCCAGCTATGGTTTTGGTCTGTCCCAGCAGCCCCAGCCCTCCAGCCAGCAGACTGCCCAGCCTGGTTTGGCACCCCAGCAGGCTCTGTCCCAGCCCTCTCTGTTCCTGCCGGCACAGCAGGACCTCTTCACACCTTTCCAGCGTTCTCACGGACCTGGCCCTGCCCCGGCCCCCACACAGCAGGGTGGAATGGGGGGACCCCAGGCACCAGCATTTGGCCAGCAGACCAATCTCAACACTGTCATGGTATCCTCTGCCAACTCCACGCTTATGTCCTCCTCCATCAAGCCTGGGCCCAACCCCAATGCTGCTCCATTCAGTGAGTTGGCTTTTTCAGGCTTTAAGGTGGAAGCACTTCTGCATAGGATTTGTTTGTCCCTGTGTTTGGTGGGTGGTGATGGTTGGGGGATCAGGATGTCCATGTGTGACACAAACAGGGCTTTGTAGTAGTGGAAGGGGGAACCCACTGTCTTATGATAGGATTTGTGTGTGTGTGTGTGTGTGTGTGTGTGTGTTTTAGATGCCTCTTGGTGATGCAAATGCAGCAGGGGGAGGGAAGTGAGTGTAACATCATATTGAGAGTGAAAAATAAATTTTTGACCTGTTGATGTTATCTCGGGTGTCTCAAGAATATCAGAACGAGATCTTGTGGTTCCAGAGACAATTTTTTTCATAGCGGCTTGCATGGTCTTATTAATAATCAAGTCAGCCCGACTCGATCCATAGGGGCAACCTCTCCTCCATTCTTTAATCCTTTCCCATTTTATCCCGCCACAGCCCGCCGACCGGAAAAACCCGCTTTTTATTTACACCCGCCACAGCCCACCGCTTGTTACTTGGGCCTGGTGGGGAATTTCCGTCACGTTCTAAGCACTAGGGGTTACACACACCTCATGAATGAAGTTTCCCGCAAAAGTCAGGATAAACCAATGAAAGAATGATGCTGAGTTTGGTACCACACATCGCCTCATTTACAAGATACTGGTCAGTGTCTGACCTTTTCATTCACATGCTTTGGAAAATCTCTGAATACTAGGAAGAGTTTCTGAGCAGAATCTGCAAATGGGAAAGGGTTAAATTCTGCTTACAGCCCAACATGGTACAGTATATAAAGCAAAAAGCAGTTAGTTTTTTTTTCATGTCTAAAGACATGTTTGACTATATATTTAACTTGTTGGGCTGACATGTCAGACTCAAACTCCTGTCCACCAGTCCCTGAAAAAAATGCCTTGTTCTCAGGGGGCTGTAACTGTGGTTGGGACCTTCAGAATTTTTTTAAAAAAGCATCCATAATACTGCTTGGGATGTAAATTGAATACCAGATTGGTTCGGACATGAGCAAGTTAATTTTGGCCAGTGTCAGAGGGCTGAGCTGGTCGGGACAGCAACAGTATTTGGTTTGGTAAGTATACTAGTTAAACCAAGATTTTAGGGGGGTGAGGGGCAGATCCTCATATTAATTCCACAAAATCAGCTGCTTATCTATTTGGTCTGTGGTTTGTACTTCTTTTCGGGAAGAGCTAATCAGATTCCAGATAGGACTGCACTGCTGTTGACATTTCAGGAAGAGCTAATCAGAATCCAGTTAGGACTGCACTGCTGTTGACATTTCAGGAAGAGCTAATCAGATTCCAGATAGGACTGCACTGCTGTTGACATTTCAGGAAGAGCTAATCAGAATCCAGTTAGGACTGTACTGCCAGTTCAACAACGCCGTTGTACTTTTCCCGTTTTCCTTATATGTCCCCCCCCATGTTTGTGCAGACTCTGCGGTCACCAAGAACATGGGTCCCAGCCAGCTGCCGTTCAACCAGATGTCTCAGATGTTCTTCCTGGAACTGGCCCAACCCCTGGGTCAGCTGTTCAACACCAATCAGTTGCTGGGCAATGCTGTACAGACCTCCCAGTCTCTCAACAGCTCCCAGATGCTGCCATCACAGCTGGTGCAGCAGCCCAGGTACGTACATGAGGGGTTTGAGAGGGAATGGGGTTGGGATGGGGATCGGTTATTGTCAAAAATATGTGAGTGTACATCACATTTTGAGTTAGGGGTTTCAGAGCATTGAATGTGTCTGTGCAATTGTCTGAAAGAGAGAATGCTGAAAGTGTTTGTGTCATAATGGGGTGGTTTGAAATGGTCGTCATCAGAAATTAGAGGCAATAAAAAAATTATGAGATTTAACGTAGAGTGAGCAATCTGCCTGTCAGGTGACAGGGAAAGTATTAAACTAAAGACAGGTTACCAATACTAAAGTAAAGACAGGTGACCAACAGTCAGATGTGGGCGATAGATATGGAAGAATATTAGCTTAGTTACACTAGCATCTGATAGTTTCACCACACAATCGGGCAGGTGCTGTGTAGGGATTCAACCTGTTTGTAATCAACAGCATTGGCAGTCTGTACGAGTGGTCACTTGCCTTCCAGTACTGACCTTGTATTTTTGGCACCAGAAAACTGGATGGGGGAACGCAGTTATGATGTAACTAAAATTAGAACCGTACACACACACTAATTAACAGAGGAATAAGCATAAACATTGGCAAGAGTACTTTCTTTCATGCGTAGTAACTTGTGCAATATGGTGACACCCCTTTTAACAGCAGATTTTCCTGATTACTGTAAGTAGTAAACTAGAACAAAGGAAAAGAGGAAGCTTTGGTGTGTCAGATGTTGAGATTGATGAAGGAAAAGACAGCATAAATAATTGAGACAAGGAAGTGACACAAAAGGTAATGTGCCAGTGCCCATATTCCAGCAAGCATGTTATATGTTACCACCTGGTAGGCCTGAATCATCACACTCCTGACAGATGCAATAGGATGTTTTTGTTTTGAGTTTGCACCAGTCTTTATTCGCTCACTCATATATGTTCTTGTTGTGTACGTTCTGCGTATGCTTGTACTAATTTTAGATAACATTCATTTTTCTGTATTTGACATCATCATTGGTGACAATGATACAGCAAGCAGTAGTTGGAAAGACGGATTTGCTTAGGTATATAGGTAACATGTCTGTCCCAGGGATCAGATGCCTCAGGTTATCTGCTACAGCAGTTCACATTGAAATGACCTGAGAAAACTGAAATAGAGGTAGACTGATAGATGCTGGGTATTTAGAGAAAGAAAATGACTACCAGAGATTGCATTGTCATAGCTGCCAACCCTACCGGATTTCCTAGGAATTTCCTTGATTTGAAAAACGATCCCGGAATCCCGGATCTGTCCAAAAAAAAATCCCGGATTTTGAAAGTCTAGTGGAAAACTTTTTCATGCTTAAATATGCCAGGAGAGGCCATTTTTGTACTTTGAATTGGTGAAAAATCAATAGCTTCAGGGGGCCCCTGACCCCCAAAAGGGGCTCTGCCCCTTGACCCTGCCAGGGGACCAAAGCGGCCCCCCTGGACTCCCCGGCTGATGATTCCTGTTTTTTGAACTGCAAAGGTTGGCAGCTATGCATTGTAAAGAATAATAAATGCAGGTGTTTTCATTTCTAAGAGGGGGGTGGGGGTAGGTGGGAATGTCTGGTGGCTTAGGATAGACTGATGGATATCTGATGGATAACATTTATATACATATACTCTTGTATAGTCCTTTTCTTTTCCTTAGCAAGTTACAGCATGTTATATGAGCTTGAAAGGAGGTTTCACGACTGAGCAGTTTATATTTGTGCATTTTAGGTCTGGAGTGCAGAACGTGCAGGCAGTGCAGCCCTCCTCGTCTTTTTACCAACAGCCACAGCCTGCCCTGACCCAGACCGGCTTTTTCCCTACCCAGCAGCCAGCTTCCACCCTGCAGGTAACCCACCGTTTGATTCATTACTTTATATTTTCTTTTGCAACCAAACTGTTGCATGTAAAATATAGATTGCTCTCTGCCACAAAAATAATTTTGTATGCAGGCAATCCAAATGTCCGTGAATTTGCGGATATCCGCGAAAGGGGAAAAGAAAAAGAAAAAAAACATTCCTTGAAAGTATGGAGAACCGGAACTGGGATCACCGAAACTATTTAAAACAAGCCGTAAGCGCATGCGCGGTTTTACTTTTGCAACTGTCCACGAGATTTCACAAGCGTCACTCTCTGTTCCATCGACGCATTGAAATATGAGTATACGTAGGGACTTTGTTCCACTAAATGCTTTCATCACTGACATCAATGAAGGCCTCAAAAATCGCTGGAAATGGGACTGGCTGCAGGAAGTGTACGATGGCAAAAAGTTCGCTCGTTTCTTCGAGAAACTGAAGATAGCCGGTAAAGCATACTACAGACTTCACTTGGAAATCAGGTACAAGTCCGGCGGTAAATGAGCACCTGAAAGGAAAGCAGCACAACGACAGGCTCAGGACATCAAACGAAAATTTTCGTTTGTCAGATGAGGCAAAAGAGAGTGAGGAAAAGTTGCATGTTTTGTTCATTGTTAACAATGCTTGTGCCCTTTTATTAAAATACTTGATTTATCTTTCACCAGAGGGGGTTAAATTTCCATTTACTAGACTAGAATGCTTCAGCTTCTGGGGCCATTGCCCCCAGACCCCCACCAGGGGCTCTGCCGCATAGGCTCTCTGGACCCCCCCGCATTTTACCCCTTGAAACACATTGTTGCTTGGATGGATTGCCTGTGTAGCGAAATCTGTTTGCTGGCCTACCCATGTCAGGGGTTTGGGATGCAAGATACGGGTTGCTGTCCCTCCTGCAGTTTGCATATTTCTCACTGACTCTACAGGATTGTTGCAAGTGAACTACAAACTGCTCTGTGTAGGGAAAACATGTTTCCATACTATGGCTCAGCCTCCCTCCCTCTCTCTTTCCCTGCATGCATGCATTTTTGTTGACCTGTCACGATAGACTTTCCTATGGAATTTTCCCAGGCCTTGATGTCTACATTTATGTACATGGTACTTTACTGTATGAAAGTCTAGCACCTGGAGCACAATCAAAGATCTAGTTGGTGTGTGTGGTGTGTTGTGTGTGTGTGTGTGTGTGTGGATGGATGGATAGATGGACTGAGATAATCACTTTTTAATTGGGACTCAACATCGTATCTGCAGGGCCATTATCTGTTGTATTTTATTGCCACAGTCCTCTTACCCCATGGTCAGGTCCTCCCCCCTTCTTCCCCAAAGTTGGCTTGAGTGTGTGTCAGGCTGGGGAACTCTCCTCGGATCCGAGGATTTCCGAGATTTTTCAAAGCAACTTCCGAGAAAAAGAAAACGGGTCCGAGGGGGGGGGGGGGGGAAAAACCCGCCGAGGAAAAAAAAATTGTGAAGGACTTGATCACTCCGAGTCCATTACCATTCCGTATCCAGTATTTCCAGTCCAGGTCTTCATCAGACCATTTTTCAAGGCAGTGCCGCCCGTGGTTGTGAGGGTATTTCTGCGTGTTTTATGAAACTGTTGCCGAGGCGGGCGCATCAATTTGTGAACACGATTTTTGCAGCCATTTTCTGCATGTTTCACAAGAGTCTTAACGCTTCAGTAGAGTCTACGATCGGCAAAATGTCGTACGTATCACGCATCGTAAATCGTGGCGAGACATTTGACGAAGGATCAATTAGCAACAAATGGAGATGGGACTGGACTGAAAAGTCAACAAAAGTGGCAGGTTACGATCAGCGAGTTTCAACTTGCATTCGCAAAGTGAACAAGGCTGGAGAGGCCATCAGTCAGTATGGAAACAAGCAGCAAAGGACCACAAGAGAGGCCAAGATGTGCAAGTGGATCTGTGGCTGCCCCCCCCCCCCCCCCCCACCAAGACAAAACAGCCTTCTCTTGCCAGTTTTTTTTTAAAATAGTGTACTTATAAACCTTTGTCCCCTGTTGTCTTACCATGCTGTGTGAAGAGATAATGAGTGTTGACTATGATAAGTATAAACTGTTTCCATTAATTTGACTTTGAATAAGTTTGAGGGTGATGCATCATTAGTAGAGGAACTAACTGTTCATGGGGCTCAGTTTGTGAAGACTGAACAGTTGACCAAGGCTCTGCAGTAGACATACAAGAAAGTGGAGTGAGTGTTGACTATATACAATACTAGACTCAGTAGACTGATGCCAGTATTTGACTTTGAATAAATCTGTGGGTGATGCATCATTTAGTAGAACATTACGGGGACTCAGTTCGTGAAGACTGAATCATTGAACTTTTGAAGCAAGGCACTACAGTACATCAAGAAAATGGAGAAAAGTAAGTTGGTTTTTTTTTTTGTATGATTTCTTTGCATGGTAAATAAGATGTTTTTAGTTTGGTTTCTTTGCATGCCACATGGTAATTTGCCTATCACGAAAGGGTCTTCAAAAATGCTCGAATTCAATTTTGGCCGGGGGTCTTTGCCCCTCTGGGCCCCCCACCAGGGGCATTGCCCCTGGACCCCACCGGGGCCTAGGCAGCCCCTGGACCCCAGCCTATTTTTGAGAGATTTTTGGGATCACCTGTTCCCCAGCGTGGTATGTGTGTGTGAAGCAAGTCCTGGCTTTTGAACACTAATTATACAAGGTCGTCTACCCCCTCTAATAGACTGTGAGTGGTGGTCTGGTTTGTTTGTTTTTTGTTGTTATTTTGGTTTGGTTCCCCCTCCCCCCCTCCTTTTGTGTGTGTGTGCGTGCGCGCGCGCGTGTGTTTTTTTTCTTTTTTGGATGAAATGATGAACTCGCATTCTGTGGTGCAGCAAGCTTTTGGTTCCCATAAAAGATCCAATGGTAGAACTCTGGTGAAAAATCCACAGTTGTAAAAGCTAAATAAGTAATATGCATACGAGAAGAAGGGGGGAAAAAGGGTGATGCAGGACTTTGGCGACTTGCTTTCCCTAATGAGAGCAACCTGAATGTCGTATGAAATTCCCATGTGATAGAAAAATCTAACCCTGAGCTATTTGGATTGTTGGTGGCTTTCTTTTTGTTCACTTTTATTTTTTAAAATCTAGCTATTAAGTATGTCACTCTGTCTGATGACCAAGCTTTATTCTGGTTCGACTTGGATTCAAGTTGAAAGATAATGTAATTTGTGTTCTGTCATTTCGAAGGCAGCCTGTTTTGTGTGCGTGTGTGTGCGCGCGCGCGCGGATACCAGTGTGAAATGTAATGTGCAGTAAATATACGCAGGTAGATGAAGCTGAATGTGTACTAAAAATGGAAGTGTAGAAGAGTTTGTGTGTGTATATGTGCAGGGTGCCCTCCAGCCTCCCCAAGGCACAGCGCAGTTCTCCATGCAGCCCTTCAGCAGTCAGCCCCATGGTCTGGGCCTCACCATCCACTCCCCAGCCCCAGGTGCCTCATTGAACCAACCCCTGGGTCTTGGCCATGCCCCCCAACAGCATCAGGCTCCGCCACAACATCAGCATCAGGCTCCGCCTCAGCAGCAGACAAATAAGGGGTCCCAGTTTGGAAACATCATGCAGCAGCACTCTTCCCATAGCGCTCCGGTGAGTTCTCTTGGGGATTGTTTTGTAGGTGTAGTTGGTAAAGAACTGGGATCAGGGTGAATGGGAAGGCTTGTGAGTAGGAGTTTGATCAGAGTGAATGGGAGTCCTCCTCCACCCCCACCCCCACCCCCATGTGAGGGGGGGGGGGGTCCTTCAGTATGAATGGGAGTCGCCCCTGCCCCCACCATGTGGGGATGCTAGGGGAGACATCAGTATGAATGGGAGTCCTCCCCCCCCCCTCCCCCAAATGTGGGGATGCTTGGAGGGGGAGGTGTCTTCAGTATAAATAGTATCCCCACCTTCTGGAAATTTTATGTTAGAAATTTCCTCTTTTCCGTCATTCTGTTGTTTTTTTCCCTGTCATTATCAGCCTCATTGGCCCATTCACCTGTTTTCTTCCATGAAGGCTTCCATACTTGGGATTGATAATTGGGCACATGCATTATTGCATTTTTGGTTCCATAGAAATGTGATGTGCATAAGAATTTTAGGTAGGTAGGCCAGTTTTTATATATGTTTTATTGTTCTTAGTCATATTTATGTATTTGTATTCAGATTTGTTTCTTAAAACCCCCTTTTGATAAATTGGACAGAGCTGTCGACGCTTGGAGCTTATCCTTAAATCATGTGCACAGATATTTTGATATGTGTACTTAATTTTTTTCTTCCATTGGCCGTCAATGACCAGACTTAGGTTATTGCAATATCTGAAGGCTGAATGCAAGGAAGTACTGTTCTGTAGCTGTCTGATAATATTTGTTTGTCACATGGAGATGAAGCACTGTCTGGACAAAGACAATAATGAGGTGATTTGATAGTATCGGTTGTTCCAGCTGAAGTCGCCACCCAATAGCTTGGGGCATGGCCAGGGTAATCAGGGTCATGGCCAGGGAGGTCAAGGTCACGGCCAGGGCAACCTCAGTGCCAACAACAAGACCATGTCGGCATCCCAGCAACAGCATCAGCAGCAGCAGCAGCAGTCCATGACAGCTGGCACCAAGAGTTTCAACGCGCAGATGAACAGTCGCAATGCTGCGCAGCGGTTCCCACCTCCCACTGCCCAACCGGGGCCCAAGTTTGGTCCTTCCCCCTTCATCCAGCAGGCAATGCAGACTGGAGGTAAGTTGTGCCAGTCATTATAGCATTTGGAACATCTGTTTAGCTCCTTTACCCTCTAGTCTTTTCCTTTAGAAAGCTGGTATGTAGACTGAGGATGTGAAAGGGATAGTCTGGTACTGTTCTTGTTCATATACCTACACTTCCCATGATCATTGTTAAAGATTGCATCTGTACTGCATGTTTTACTGGATAGCAGGGATTGATTTGTTTCAGGCGTGTAACTGCAATACAACCGCGATGCTGTTGTTATCTTAGGATTATGAGAGGTAGATAGGTCTGTAGGTTTCAAAATAAAACTGCACAGGGGAGGAACAGCATGAACTACAGACTGGAAATTAACTGCACTGCTTAACAATGACCACCACCACCACCCAAAAAAGAAGGAAAAAAAAAACTTGGGAGTTTAAGAAAATAGAGAAAAATCTCTTTTGGCTTTGAAAACCAGCTGTCAGTCACCAGGCCACACTTTTTACCCATGGTAAACTGATGGAGATGTGGGCTTGTGTGTCAGCCGGTGTTTATTTGTTGCAGGTCCCATGGTACGTCCTCAGTTGATGATGGGCAACATGGTGCGAGGCAATGTGGGCCCACCAGCCTCTCGTCCCAACTTCCCCAACCCTATCCAGCGACCTGCTGGCCCTCCGCCTTCTGTTCCCACTCCTCAGCACAACCCCAGCCTGGGTATGAAGCCTGGAGGTGGGGCCGGTCTTGGACCCCGCCCCCCTACCCAGACTCAGCCTCCCCAGTCAGGCGGGAGCCACATGTTGAAGGCGCAGCAAGTGAAGGAGCGACAGGATTTGCTGGCAAACCTCCACCACTTCATGGGCACCAACAAGCATGCTGCCAGTAACAAGATCTCTACCAGCACCCCTCCCACGCCTGTAGACCCCAATCCTCCCACTGCCCCCAAGGCTGATGCCTCTGGGGATGGGAAGAAGACCTTGACAGCATCTCTCTTGAAGTCAGCGCCCACCTCCAGCACCTCGGGCTCCTCTCCCCCGACTGCTGTTGCGGCGGTGACCTCTGGTCTGTCGGGGAGTGCAGCCCCTAAGGGAGAGGAAGGTAGTAACCAACAGAATTAGTGTGGGGGAGATGTTGGGTGCGAGGACACGTGACCATGGGGAGAGCACTGTCCACGTGACTCGGGTCACCACACTCAGCTTGGGTTGTCTCTCCATGGTATCTATCAACCTCCCCAACACACTTTATCCATCACACACCATTTGCTTCACACCGGATTGACCTTAACCACGATCATTACAGGACTTGACACCTACTGCAGAATTGCCCAGTGTTGAAAGAACACTTTTCTTATGTGAAGTTGCCACCATGATTTTGTCTAGCCTGTGTAGCTTGGTCCATTCAGGCAGAGACTTTTTACCTTTGTATCGGGGACTGGCTGTCTTGTCTCAATTTGTACTGGACACACATTGGAACTGTCCACTCCTGTCGTCTTATTGTGTGTGACATTGTGCTTTGTGAAATCTGCAATCATTGGACTGGTGGACTGTGTGGGAGAGAATTAAAAAAATTAAAAGAAAAAACCCCAGATAGTGAAGCTACAGTGGTGATAGAAAGCCATGACAACAGGACTGGAACGCTTTTCAACCTACATCTCGACAACCTTGGCCGCCTGTACCCCACTTGATGTCTTTTGCTTTGTTGTGTGCGTTGTCAGCCCAGCTTCAAGTTGAGGACCTGAAAGACACTGGAAGTATTAGATAGAACAGACTGGAACTTGACGTACCCAGTCCCCACTCCCGGTTTATTATCTCTTTGATTCATTATTGTAAAGAGAACAGAGTAGGAGAAAGCATTTTGTGTACGGTATTTAAATATATGAATTGATGGATTGTCTTGTATTGGAAACCGTTAGTTTGCAGGCGGCTCTCCTCTCGAAGGGCTCAGGAAAGCTAATTGGATATGTTTGTGGCTGTAAATAACAGTGTGTCTGGATTGCCTACGTTGTGTGGAGAATGGTGTAACTGATCACATTTAACAGGATGGATACCGATGACTGCAGGACACTGGACCCATGGAGCTGATTGTCTTGGATTGCACCCCACACCCTCCCTTGCCCTTTGTGTAATTTATCCTCTTGACTGTGTCACCTTATCCATCAGCTACCTTTAGGAAGATGGTGGGTAGGGCGAGGGAGTTGAGGGTTCAGAGGATAAATTCCACTTTGTGTGGTCTGTGTGTGTCCCTTGTTGCAGTGATCTGTTCCTTCACAGCTTTCTCTCATTTGTCTGCTTGGAGCCCACCATTTGGCCAACAATCTCATTTTTTCTTTTTTCATATTGCTCGATGTTGGATGAATACTGTAAAATTTTGTTCTTTTTTATAGAATGAATAACCCAAGATTGGTTTGTGCATGGTGGAGAATTTAAATTTTCTAAACCGCCACTTTTTTCTCTATCGTTTCTATGTATATGTGAACATGTTTATTTAAGCCTTTTCTCTTGTTTAAAGATCTTGATACTTCTTGATCTAAAAGCAAACTCAAATTATTGTGTAACTGTGCATGACTGATGATAATTGTTTTGACCGGCATGCTTCATCAAAAGTATTGTAAATATTTTGAGTATCGTGCAATTGAATTGGTGAAATTAGTGATGTTTTTGTACGTTTTGTATTTTTGGTGAATTTGTGAAACTAGTGGAATAGTCTAGTAGTGGAAGTGTTTGACAGTGGGATTTGTTTGTTTTGTGGGTGTAGCATATATTGAGGGTTACCTTCTAGAAAGGTGTATCCACATTCTGTATTCCTTTTGTGATGCACCATTTTGGCAGGTAACCCTGGAATAATGATGTGCATGTGTTGGTCCATAACATGTCATCACTTCCTCACAAATGAGTGAATATGAGTCCTGTGTCTAAATCTTTCAGCTCATTCACCCTGCAGCAAAGCTGGGGATAAGGTGAGGAGTCAAAGGTTGGATAGTGGGAGGTCCTCTGCAGCTTTTCATTTGTGTCAAGTGTAATATGCACAGCGGAGATGAACCTGTACACGTCTGCAGAAGTAATTTTGTGCTTTCCCATTCATCATTGTCATTTCATCATTCTCGCACACAGCTGTACTTATGGATGGATTATGAGGATCCTGAAGCGGAGTCCCTCAGGGGGAATATGGTTCATGCGTGTGTGTGTGTGTGTGTGTATGAGATATGTAGTCAGTTTGGTGTGGTTTTTTGGTTACTGTAGAACTTAATGATTATTGTGTATGATGTTTGTATTGCATTATTGTAGAACTTTGTTGTGATAGATGTGTACACTGTATTTATAGATTACTATTGTAAGAGTGAAGCCAGGAGGGACTGCTTACAGATGGTGAGTAGCCCCACTTTTTTCAAGCTGTACAAATTTACAGTTGATAGTGTATGTCTCAATCCCTTCCCTGTTTCCTTTAACAGCAACATGTTCATGTAACTGGTGATGTTTTTGTGACAGACTGCAGTTTGCATTGTTGTGCATGGGTGCAACAGGAGGTGTTCACTGTGTGAGCTCCAGTGATGTGTGGGGGGATTTCAGTTTGTAGACAACAAGATAGTAGAGTTTGTATGCGTACAGGCTTTTTTTTTGTGTGTGCGTGTGTGCAGGTTTTTTTGTTGTTGTTTGGGTTGGGTTTTTTTTTCTTTACTGTGGCTGTGTGCATGGTGAGCTGAACCATTTACCATGGGGTTCAGTGCCAGCAGTTGACTTCTCTTATTTTTGTAAGTCAGGACTGTGTGTAGTGTTGTCAAGTTGGGATTGTGTAGTGTTTTTGTTCTAAGCCACGGCTTTTATGACAGTGTTTCTTTTTCACAAGATGGAATTCTAATGTGTTTATTACGTGCGATCCTTTTATTTCCCCCCCTCTCCATCAGAAGGCAGGACCATGTTCTGTATTTGATCTGAAGAAGCCTACAGGTTGCTTGCTTGTGGCATGTACACGTGATCCTTTTCACCAGGAGTTGTGCATTGTTTGGTGTTCCTGTAGAGTTCAGAGAGTGGTCTCTAGTTCCATGTGAGTCATGTAGGATGGATTTGTCGGTGGAATGTCGTCACTTTTTGAATAAAAAATAAGCACAACAATACGGTTGTGAGCAGGCAGCCAGTCATGTAGGTAGTGAATTAATTCAAATTTGCCAGGTTGGAAAGGAAAATCACCAGATAATCGACCATCCCGCATGGTGCAGACCATGTCCATGATGATAGCCCTCTTAGCTATGACAGACCAGTCCCTGTTGACATAGAAATAACCAGACTTTGGTTTCCAATGCACGGTTCCCTTGAAGGTCGAACCTGTTGCTTGAATCATACAAACCATGAGAAATGTCCACTATATGAGAGGAATGGAAAACGCGTCTCCTTGTCGTTTTCTGAGGAAGAAGAAGAAATCGAGGAGAGAGTCCAGTGACTAACATGATGCCCCCATGTAGCACTGGAACAGGGGGGATAGAGTTTTCTCTTCAGGTTGGTCCGAGCTGATGGTGCCAGTTTGCCCAACCCCCCCCCCCCCCCCCCCCCCCCCCCAGTTATGGTTGTTAGTCGAGGTTGTCGCGGTCGTTGTTTCACTAATGCCCCCAGTGAACATCGACAGTGCTTGGCCTTGGCTGGCACCGCTTTCTATCAATGTGCTGTGTGATTTGATGTGTAGTTGAAGCAACAAAAACTCAACACAAAGCTCTTCGGTTGGTTTATTTTGTCTTGTTGCTTTTCTTTCTTTTTTTCCACTTTTTTTTTTTTTTTTTTAAAATATCCTCCCATCTTTTTTTCTTTTTAATTGAAATTAGCACAAATGTGAAATTCTGCTCCCAGTCATCGATTGTCGGAGCAGCTGGGAGGAGGGTTCATTTATTCGTTGTATTGTTTTGTGTAACACTTTTTATCCCCCCCTCCACCCTAGGGATTTATTGAACCACTCAGGTTGAGGGTGGTGTGATCAAGAAGAGCTGGAACACCACCATTGCCATGTGTTAATGCAGGGCAGAAACACATCTCTAGGAAACTGGCCCTGTTTGGTTTGGCTGTCTTTTCTTGTGTTACAGCTCTTTCTGTGTAAGGCAGTGCTACAGCCAACATCTTTAGTAGCAACAATGTGACATCAGAAAAATTAAAGTGTCAAGTATCAATGAGTTGTGCCTAGGAATGAAAGGAAAAAGTGTTTTTGGGTGTGTCTTCCTGGATTATGTTGGCTAGATTACACCACTGAATGAACTGCAGGGACTCAAATGCCTCAGTTACTGATGGTCATCTCTTTACATTGAGAACCCTTACAGCACTGGGTTCTCAATGTAATTTCTGGTGTTCTTGGAAACCAATTTTTGTTTTTTGGTCATGGCTTTGTAAGCTTCATTCACATGTTGTATTTCAGCTTTCTTGTCTACTGCTTGCTTTGTGTTAGGTGAACTGAGTGGAAAGACTGAACACTTTTTGTGTTGGTTGTGGTTTGATTTCAAATTCAGGTGCTGGTCTGAGTCAGTTGGGTTTTCTACAGATGGTTATCTTTCAGCAACATGGACAGAGAGAGTATCAGGGAAAAGCAGGATGTACATTCTTTGTGAAGTGAATGTCTGAATTTGTAGAAGTTTTTGAGTGTGTCATTTAAAATGCAAATGTGTACTAGATCTCTCCTGTGCTGTAGATTTTGTTGTGTCCTGTTCCTTTTTTGTCAAGACCTTCCACATAGACATTACAGGAGATATCCATTTGCTGCTGCATGTTTTTGTTAATGAACACATCCATAGTAACTTTACAATGTATGTGGTATTCAAAGTTATTACATGCTGTTTGACACAGCCTTTAAAGGAACAGGACACAAAATCTACAGCACAGGCGTTCTAGTACACATTTGCATTGTAAATGACACATTCAAAAACTTCATCTACAAATTCATTCATTTCACAAAGTAGACGAGAATGTACACCCTGCTTTTCGGATAATCTTTTATGTTGTTGAAAAGATGACCATCTGTAGAAAAACCCACTGACTCAGACCAGCACCTGAATTTGAAATCAAACCACCACCAACCAACATGGTGTTAAGTGTCTTTCCACTCAGTTCACATAACACAAAACAAGCAGCAGACAAAGCTAGTGACCAAAAAAACAAAAATTGTGAAAAGAATTTTAATAAAAAGTAGATTTTTTAAGTCCAGCCCAGTTACACAGGCCACATTCCCTTCAATAGTTACACAGCTGGCTCAATCCACCACTGTAGAGAATTCTCATAGCAAAAAGATGTGAAATGGAATTTTGGGTCAGAAGACACTTCAAAAGGAAAAATAGAGAACTGGAAATCGGATGACCATCAGCAAAAGAAATGTCAAACTGAACTACAGACAAACACTGTTTCCTTTATATGAACATGCATGTTGAGAGCAGGAAAAGAGGCACATAACGCAAATACTTAAAGCTTTATAGTCGTTTAATATATAAATATTTTGGTGGCATAATACATAACTTGGCTTATTCTAAAAATATGGAAAATTAAGCTGATCTTGTGAAAATAAAAAGCCAGACATGATCATACTTCCATGCACCAACTATCATGCTGCTTCCATCCATACCGATTTGTCCCCTCAGAAAAATGTTTTCAAAAGTGGCAAGGAGACAACATGCATGTGAATCTTCTGAGGATTCTAAGCAATAAACTGCCTGCTTTCACAGCACACAAGTCTCAGGTTTCATGGTAAACCAAGCTGTTTTTCAGAGTTTACTGGCACTTTGGATCCAAAAGTACAGTTCATGCATTTTGGATCCAAAACACAGTTGATGCATTTTTCTATACATTGTAAGCCTAGACCAACTGAAACTAAATTAACACCTTGTATTCTGGGATGAAAACTACCACCAAATAAATTAAATTCAAATGCATTCATTTAGTAGAGAAGCATAATCCTTGCAGAGACAAATTACGAAGAAAAAAAAAACATTCCTTGTATCAAAATTATAAAACAATACACTCATATCAATAATACACTCATATAACAGAAACCATGTTATGTTTGCGCAAGCAGAGGCATAAATCATAAGTTTAAATATATACCTATGCATAACAAAAGCCTGCCTGCCTTCATGCATTATATATTGGACATGGAAAATAGAAACTGGGACTGGAAGAAGAATAAAAGATCTCCATCACATGTATACACAGCCCCCCCCCACTCCTGAGAAAGGAAAAAATACAACTAAAATCAACAGTAAAAACTGTCCCATCATGTGTGTATATATATATATATATATATACACGCACACATTATATATATGTATATATATATATATGCATACAATATTAATGGAGAAAGCAACAAAAAAGAAAAGACTCAAAACATCCACACATGCATGCACACAAAATTGACAACAAAAAAATCCAGATTTGTACTTCTCAAGATCACTGTGACTGTGAAGGAACCTTAGATGAAATAAATTTGAAGTGAAGCAATGACAATAGTAGACTGAGCTTCACAACAGTTAGAAAATTAACTGTGTCAGTTCCTGAGAAAATGTGTCAACACACCTTCACAAAGTGTTCACTTTCCACACATCAGTCTGTGTGACCTTGACTTTATATTAATAATGCGCACACATCTGACTCAAATTGATAAGGATTATCCAGAATTGGCTGTAAAAATCTTGATGCACACACACACACACACACACACACACACACACACACACACACACACACACACACACACACACACACACACACACACACACACACACAGGCATGCAAGCAGACATATGGACGTCTCGCTCTGGTCAATATGAAACGATCACCCTTTTGGGGGGGGGGGGGGGGGGGTAAAAGCAGAGAACCACATGATTACAGTCAGTAGTGGTGGGTGTTACTGGCATAACATTTCATGATCTTGCATTCCACCTTGTGAAAAACCCTGGAAGGTGGCTGAAGGCTTGTGGGTAACAACAGACAACTGTGTAGTAGGTAAAAATCAGTGGTGGACATTAGCTAAAGCTGATTTGCACTTTCACCCCTTTGTCCTATCCTCAGCCTTCCTGCAGAAAGCTGGTGAAAAGGGTTAGTTTAGGGAGTAAAAGGGACACACACAAAACAAAAATATCTTGACATGAAAATTAACCTTACCATGGAAAAACATGAAGCTGGTTTATAGGGTGAGGGAATTAAAGGTAAAGTTTTTGCAATTGGTAGATAATGTGCGGGAGTCAAAGGGTTTAAAGCCCAGCCGACTGCATAGAGACATATCAGGGCTCTAACCATTTTCAAAAAACAATACTTCAACAGGAAAAAAATTTTTAAACAAAATTAAGTACACATATCATCAATGCTTTCTAGCACATAATCTAAGATGTACCAGGTGCAGTTCTTTTCTGGTGATCTTGGAGACAAAAAGATCAGAAAATCCTAGAACACAAGAGACAGTATAGAACTTCAGATCTCCAAAAGTCAAGACACTCAGTCCAGCTGACCACTTGCAGCCATCTGAACATTGTACTCGAGAGACTTGTTATAAAATGGACCAGTTCTCAGATACAAAGTATTCCACAACATACATAATATTAAACTGATGAAAGGGGTGTGGAACATTTTGACCACTTCTCAGATACAACCATTCCACAAAGAAAGAGCAAATAATATTAGTCAAGAGGAAGTGGAATATCAAGTTTCAAAAAGAGTAGGTGGGTCTAGTCCGCTTTACAAAAGTAGAAAATGTGATAATCTGCTTCATAAAAGAATAAACGAAATCACAGAATGAATTCAAATACTTGTGGATTAATGTCTGGTCTATGACAAAACAATAATCATGATGACAACAATAACCAAAAAAGATCACCCTTTCACTTGCTCATCCTATCCACCAACTTCAGCAGGAATGTGTTGAGTAGGACAAGAGGAATAAAAGGGTAAACAATCTTAACAAAAACAATGAGATTTTCCAGGCAGATAACAAAATTAAGAAATAAAAGTAAAAAACAAAAAAATTTTTTTTTAAAATGAATGAATAAAAAAAATACATTTGTATAGAACAGTCCCTGTCAGAGAACGCTCAATGTACGCCTACTCAACACGCACACAAATACAATGAATGAAAAATTGGAAGGAGGAGGGGGAGTTTGCCATGTCAGTATATTAACCCTTTTACTCCCGCACTCTGTCCACCAGCATCCTCCATTGTCAACCATGATAGGAAAGCAAAAACTTAACCCTTTGACTCCCTCATCCTATCAGCTTCCTGCAGGTGCTGGATAGGGTGAGGAGTCGAAAGGTTAATGCAGTACAGGTGCGAACACAGTTGGAAACACACCAATATATCAATGCAGCATAAACATGGTTAATCAAAATCAACAGTCGACAATAGCTGCTAGTGACACTACCTGATAAATACAATCTTTCAAACACACAAAGAAATGATCATAAACACAGGTAACCATACCCACATATGCACATTAGAAAGGAATGTGGGGGGGGGGGGTGTCACTGGGTCAATATGACAAGCATTTAACAACACATTATTAGTATGAAGGGTATATAATCTAAGGAAGAAACGTACAGGATTACATACCAGGGCACAAGTTTTTGCTGCTGTTTTCTTTAATCAGCAAGGGGCTTGCATATATACACTCACATCAAAACACACATATCAGCATGCACACACGAATTGGAATATGCTTGGACCTTGAAGAGGCACAAACATTAACCCTTTGACTCCCACACCCTGTCCACCAGCATCCTGCATTTTCAACCATGCTAGCAAAGTAAAAGCCTTTTGATTCCATCACTTTATCCACCAGCTTTCTGCAGGAAGCTGCTGGATAAGGTGGAGCCAAAGGGTTAAAGTTCTTGCAGTCGGTGGATAGGGTGTGGGAGTCAAAGGGTTAATCTATGAGTTTTTGACATCTTTCTGAAAGAGGTGTGTTTCGACGTGCTCTTGAAAGCAAGCAGACAACTGCTTTGTCTTGAGACACCGGAAGGGATTTCCTTGTCAGTGGGCCAAAACAGAAGAGGATTTCTTTCTGTAAATTTTGTTTAAAGCCCAGCCGACTGCGCAGACTCATATCAGGGCTGTAACGGTTTCAAAACGTATACAACATATGGTTGGGGGAAAAAACACCCGGAAAAGAAAATTTAAGTACACATATCAATGCATTTGTGCACGTAATCCAAGGATATGCCTCTGGCAATGACCACTCTGTCCAATTTATCGCCAGAGGATTTAAAAGAACAAACCTGAATACAAGTGTAAATATATCTAAGGACACTATATAAAAAAAATGGCATAAATTATCTAAAATTGCTTCTGCATATCACATTTCCTTAGAGCCAAAAAATGTGGTCAATACATGTACCCATTCATCACTCCTAAAAGAAAAAGTACATCAGACTTTATCGAACATATACTGGTTAATGGACCAGCAATGCAGAAAATGACAAGAAGAGATGATAGAGAGCAAAGAAGCAAGGCAGAAAACCAGTGAATGACAGAAAAGAGGAAATTTCTAGCACAGAATTTCCAGAACGTGGGGGATACTATTTACACTGAAAGAGCCCCCATCATTCCCACGGGGGACTTTCTGAAAATAGTCGGCAAGCACTGAAGTACACTTAAAAAGAGAAGCTCCCTTAACCCTTTGACTCCTGCATCCTGTCCACCAGCATCCTGCATTGTTAACCATGCTACCAAAGCAAAAACTTAACCCTCTGACTCCCTCACCCAAGGAGTTAGAGGGTTAAGTTTTTGCAGTTGGTAGATCGGATGGGGAGTCACAGCGTTAAGATCTGAGAGAGGTTGTTGGGCAGGAACAGTTCTGTCATAATGATGCATCCATGGCACATCACCAAGAGATTAGGACATTAAGCTTCATCAAAATCCTGAACTGTAGCCTACTACACCACCTAGGCCTACTTAAAAAGTAGAAACTGTTCCCAGTTCCAGGTCACTGCTAGTGTTTGTACACTGAACATCAAATACATAACGTACATTTAAAGATCCTGTAAAACCATGTGGATGTTACGCAGCTTATGGAAAAAAGGAACCTAGCATACATATTACCCATGATGAAATGCAGGCTGTGTATTAATTAACATATCGTTACTAAAACAGGCCAAACAACATGCATAAAATAATTTTAACAAATTAAATCTGCCTCAAGTCAGGGGGTTGGGGAGGATATTTGAAAACAACAACACCAGTCCTTAGCAGTCATTTTTTTAATGGTGGATAACTTGAGAAATGCTGGTGGAAAGAGTTGTTCAAATTCAGGGTTGATGACACTGATCATTTCATGGCAGTATTCTTTTGGTATCAGACTCATGAAATGACAGTAGGGCCTACAATCCTAACTTTGCAAGACTTGAGAGAAAGAAAAAAAATCAAGCAGTCATTCCTGTAAACTAACACTGGACACAGTTCCTAAAGTTGCTGTTGATGAGGACATTGTTATTTTTGTTCAAAGCCCAGCCGACTGTTTAGAGCCATGTCAGGGCTATAACCATTTCAAAACATACACAATACTTCAACAGGAAAAAAAAAAAAAGACAATTTAAGTATACATACCAATCCATTCACACACATAATCTAAGGAGATGTCTCTGGCATTGACCACTCTGTCCAAACATACCTGAATGCAAATTTAAACATAACTAATACAAATTTAAACATAACTAAGGACACTAAAGCTTTTATAAAATGGGCCCAAATTACCTAGAACAGTTTCTTGCATATCTCATTTCCCTAGAGCCAAAAATGTACTTAATACATGTACACAATTGTCAATCCTAGGTGAAAGTATGTAAGACTTTATTGAACACATACAGGTGAATGGACCAGCAAGGCAGAAATGATAGGAAGAAATGACAGAAAGCAAAGGAACAAGGCAGAAACAAAGACAGTGATAGAAAAGAGGAAAATTTCTAGCACAGAATTTCCAGAAAGTGGGGATACTATTTATACTAAAAGAGCCCCAGCATCCCCATGGGGGAAACAGGTTGGTTTTGTATGCTTAAAAATACACAGAAAAAGCATAGTCTGGTAACATCTGAGAAGAACTGTTTACCTACTACAACACATTCTATGCACTGATGTAGCTCCTGGTTCATATGCCAACAAAAGGTCAAGATCCAACATGAAATGGATTTCACACACACAATACCTTTTTTCTTTGAAAACAAAACACATCAAACTTTCTGTCATAAGAGAAAAGAAAAATAATAATAACAGTTGACATTAAAATAAAGAAGAGATCTTGTGTGGTATAAACTTTGTGACAGTGAGAAATAACTATACTGATATTTTCGGAATGTGAACACACACACACATTGAAAACAAACTAAACAAAACCCTGTCTCCCCATACCACCTCCCCAGAAAACTGTTTTCAATACATACATGCAGTAAGCGATTGTGATCTTTCTGGTACAAAAATGAACTGATTAAGACAAAAGAAAGACCCTGTCAAAGTATTAAGCCTAAAAAGAACCAGACATACTCTGTAGTATCCTAATGGTCAAACCGATTCTTATTGCATTTCTTCTCCAAAACAGCGATTTCTCTTCCCCAGAAGAGAATCCCATCCATTCTCCATTTGCCTCTTCATATAATTGTTCAAACTGTTTCTGAATTAATCTGAGATTTGTGCAATGACATAATTATCCTTTCCACAACCCATTACATAACCTTTTCACAAAACTGTACAACTATGGACAAATGAGGGATGGGTTAGTGTACAGCTTAGTTCTTCTGCTCCTGAAAGCCAAAGATAAGCCCAACTAGAAAAATTTGAAGAAAAGAGTATTAAAATTATAATTTCTGCACGTAACCCTCTGACTCCCGCACACTGTCCACCGGCATCCAGCATTGTCAGTCACGCTAGCAAAGCAAAAACTTAACCCTTCGACTCACTCACCCAATCCTCCAGCTTCCTGAAGTTGACGGATAGGGTGAGCGAGTCAAATGGTTAAGTTTTTGCTGTTGGTGGATAGGGTGCGGGAGTCAAATGGTTAAGTACAACAGCTTACAATTATGCCAAATAGTGACCAGATATGTGTCCTAGTTTTGAATACGCCACACCAGTCTATCCAGCTACAAATATGTACTTGTCCCCCTTTAGGGAAAGGTAAATCAGTAAAAGAGGTGACACAGGCACTTCCCTCAAAATCCTGTTCTTTCAGTTCTACAGCACCTCACTACCCAACAACTACTTAGATTATGAATTGAAAATAACTTCATTTCCCACAGCCTACAATCCTTCACAGCAATGACAATGTTGCCAGTCCCACCACTGACAATACTTTCCAGTCAATTCTCACATCTTCAAACAATCTCACAGTTAATGCAGAGAGACTCCATTCATTCTCTCCCATCAATACAAAACCCTTTTATATAATCTGCAAGTCTTCTCCATACCAACACACTGATCTGTCCCAATAGCGGTAGGACAAGACAGAGCAGTCTGGAGGGAGATGGTGGTGTCCAGGTCTGCAGCGGCCAATACCGAACCCGGTGATGCCGACAGGTGAGATATCCATCAGGCAGTAACCAACCAAGCAGATTTAAACCCAGACATTCCAAATGTAAATCCAGTGTCCTAACCACTTGGCTATCACATCTGTCAATTAATTAGGGTCAGGTATAAGAGAAACACACCTGTCTCTTTGCACAAGTGTGTGTACATGAGCATGTATGTTACATCTATAAAGTGTGTGTTGAAGTAGTGCTGAAGAACTGTTGACTGAATCAACTATGTACAGCAATCAACACTTACCAACACCCTGCACAAAAAATATTTGTGGTTAATGTAAATTAATCAAAAAGATGAAGTGACTTCTGGCAATAATATGTGTAATTATACCCAATATGTACAGAAACCTGCCATGGACAAATACAAACAAAATCAATCAAATTCTTTCCCCCCAAATCGTTTTTTTTGCAAAAAGAATATCACAAAAACACATAATATTAAAGAAAAGAAAAGAAAAAAGAAATCTGTAATTGTTACCTCATAGGAACACAAAATCTACTTTTCTTATACAGAATAAACATCACAAAAACATACAACTCCACATTATTAAAACGAAAATTAGGCCTTTTTACTCAAATCCCTGCTTAACTAGTAGTATATTTACTACCAAGAACTGTATCTAACTTTACAGCTGGGTGCCTACATCACTGGCCAAGAAACTGCTGGAAAAGTGCACTTTCTGCAGGTCTAAAGCTTTTGGAGTGCAAGGTCAGCTCCAACAATGGCTCCTCAACCAGCGCCCCTCACTCCTTATGAACAAGACTGTGTTGATCAGTCCTGGCAGGGCCCTCTCGCCCTGTTCTGACTACGTTCGCATAACAATACATAGCTGACAAATCCACAAACCACTGACAGCATTGTGATGATGGTTCTTCTGATCCTACTTCAAAGAAGTTGGAAATTTCATCCCCTTCACGGTTGTCCGATGATTCAGAGTAGGATGCAGCCATGCTTGCAAAACTAGTAGCAGACACTCCGGCGTCTCTACCGAAGACATATCATCAGCCATTTTGTCCATGGTTAGGTGCAAACATGTGATGAACCAGACCATCTATCCCCGTAGTCGATTCCTGCAGGATCCTGGGGTTTCCCCAAATCAGGATCTCCTTATCGCACTTGAGGCCAAAGGAACTGCAGACTTCTACAAGTGCAGGAGACAGCTCTGGTGACCCCAAGTGACTCGAGATGTAGACGCTTTCTACCCCCCCCCCCCCCCCCCCCCCACCATCATTATCAAGATTGTACATGAAACTGAAAATTGAATCGGTAATCAAATTCTCTGCAGATGATATCAGTATGTCCCAAGCACTCAACAACCTTGTTATTGTTATTTTTGTTTCAAACCCTGTCGACCATGCAAAGTTTTATCAGGGCTTTAACCATTTCAAACACACACGATACCTTACTGAGGAAAAAATGGAAAAAACCATTAAGTACAGTACATATACCTTTGTAGACATAATCTAAGGATATGCCCCTGGCGCCCTGGTGTTGACTATTCCATCTAATTCATCACCAGGGGGAATTAAAAAAACAAACAAACTGAATGTAAAAGTAAACATAACTTAAGGACAAAATCCAAAACAAGTGTGACTGCCCGTGTCCAAGCAAACAGGAACCAGAAAAAACATGAAAGAAGAATACGAACACGTATTTAGTACAACAAGACAAGACAGGCGCAATTTTTCGGCCAACTGGCCTTTGTCAAGCATAAGATTACAAACAAACAAACACCAGATACAAAAATTATGACAAAAAGACTGAAACTTCCCTGCTGCTGTGTCCAATGTGAGAAAAGGAATAAACAAAGATGACATCATAATGTGTTTTAATAAGGACACTAAAACAGACTATAAAAACAGGCCTAAATTTCCTAAAATTGTTTCTGTACATTTCTTTAGAGCCAAAAGTGCACTTAATATATGTAGGCCTACCCAGCTTTCAATCCCAGGAGAACGTATGTAAGGCATACAGGTAAATGGACCAGAAAGGCAGAAAATGATAGAAAGAGATGACGCAAAACAAAGCAGCAAAGCAGAAACAAAGAGAAAGAAAGAGAAGAGGAAATTTCTAGCACAGTATTTCCATAAGGCAGGAATATTCCCCATGGGAATGCTCAACACCCTAGATACTCATGCAGAAGTACTCGACTTAAGACAACATAAGCAAATAGGCTCAGTGTTGGAAAGTTGAATTAAATGAAGGGTAAAGAGAGTTAATACATTTCATATGTAGTAACACTAGCATCCTATTTAAGTATAAACACAGACTTTTAGGCGTCACAATTCAAAACAACTGGAAATGGGATGAACATATGAAAAGTATAAAAAAAATTGTTGCATTGTTACTTTCCTGATTAAAAGCACGTATATCAAACCTAGCAGGAGAGCCTTTGAAACTATAAACAGATCCTTCTTTTTGCCACACTTTATTAATTATGCTGATCTGGTTTGGAATAACTATACAAAGTGTCACTCTGTAGAAAACTTGCACCTCGAAGCGATCAAAATTCTGGGAGTCCCTAATGGAACAGATCACCAGAAATTGCATGAAAAGTCAAGTTTTAATACACAAGAAGAAAGAAGAAGACACAAACTTATATTATATTACAAAATGATAAAGAGAATATGTCCAAAATATCTTTGTATTACAAAATGATAAACGGAAGATGTCCAAAAAATCTTTCCAATCTTATCCCCAATCTCATTTCAACAAGAACCCTCACCACATGCACAGTCCCATACAGTGTACACTACAAAGTGTAACACTGAAAAATGTATGTATGAACTGTCTTCCTGATAACACAAAAACCAGCAACTCCCCTCAGTCAATTCAAATGAATTACATCAATAACCGATGCTACAAAATATTTACCCACATATTTCGGCTCTAACCAGCTCCTACTCTGAGTTGGATGTGCTATGGGCTCAACGGGAAGACTGGTACCACACAGTCGAGTCTCATCCATTTCACGGATGCGTCATTGAGGGTGTTGCTCAAATCTTCTGACCAGCACTGCAGGTGTCTGTATATCTCTTGGGCTTTGTTGATGCCAGGATATGTTATAACAGTAAGCGTAGAGTACAGCCCTGTCACGCTGTCTCCATCTTAGATGGAACTCACAGCATCATGATTATTATCATCATCGACATCATCATCATCACACTGTAAAAATTGTGCCAGCTTCTGCGGCCAGTGAAGTGGCGTAGAAAATGGGACGAAAGAAAAAAAAAAAGGCGAGCACAAAGGTAACCTCCCTGAGTGCGATGATCCTTAAAAAAAAAAAAAAAAGTACTGCGTATTTCTAAATGGGTGATAGAAAAGTACAACTTACTCATTGCCGACTCCATCTCGGAATGAAGACCTAAGCAACGATATGTATAACTGTTATCTTTTGGTCAAACCATTCTGTTCCTGCAAGGGGGAAAACAACATTATTTTTACTGTCCATGTTTCCTGGCCGCATGTGTCATTACGATTTCACACTTCTTCTAAATCTAATTAATATCCAGAACCCTCTGAAAAATCATACAAAATTGTTTAACCAGACAAACAAATTCACAATGAAAACTGTGCAGAATTTCATCTCGGAGTCCAAGAAATATTTATATGATAGTTGTTAACACAATGTCTATAAATGGCTGGAGTCCAAGAAATGTTTGTATGATAGTTGTTAACACAATGTCTATAAATGGCTGGAGTCCAAGAAATGTTTGTATGATAGTTGTTAACACAATGTCATATTAAAATTTTGGTGGACGTCTAAGAAAAATGTTTGTATGATAGTTGTTAACACAATGTCTATAAATGGCTGGAGTCCAAGAAATGTTTGTATGATAGTTGTTAACACAATGTCTATAAATGGCTGGAGTCCAAGAAATGTTTGTATGATAGTTGTTAACACAATGTCTATAAATGGCTGGAGTCCAAGAAATGTTTGTATGATAGTTGTTAACACAATGTCTATAAATGGCTGGAGTCCAAGAAATGTTTGTATGATAGTTGTTAACACAATGTCTATAAATGGCATGACACACAAAACAAAACATAAACAAAACAGAGGGAGATGTGTAGGTGTGGGGGGGGGGGGAGTGGAGGGAGAGACTTTACATTGCTTACCTTCTTTATTGGACTTGCTGTTAAACAAAGTTTTCAATTGCCTTGATATATTGTTCTCCCTCTCTCTCTCTCCACCCTCCTTTGTGAGTATTCAGTCAGTATTGATTTTAGAAGTAGTAACAGTTCAATTAGCATGATTATTGTTATTGCTATAATTATTATCATTGTCATCATCATTACTACTTAAGCTAGTGAATTAAATGTAGTGTGGTTCATAATCAGCCACTGAACGTGCATTTTCTAGAGCACACTGTAAGCTTAGAGCTTGTTGTCACACGGAGTTACTGTTTCATCATTGTAGAACTAGATCAATAAGTATTCTTTTGATAACAAACTTTCCTTCACCCTTTGACTCCCACACCCTATTCACTACCAGCAAAAATTTAACCCTTTGACTCATTCACCTTATCCACTTGCTTCCTGCAGGAAGTTGCTGGATAAGGGAGTCAAAGGGTTAAATTTTTGCTTTGCTGTCATGGTTGACAAAGCAGGATGCTAGTGGATAAGCTGACGGAGTCAAAGGATTAAAACAGAACAAAAAATTCTCTCCCCCCCAAAACACTTATTGCAAAGATACAGCCTCTTAGATACAGAAAACTCCCTTCCCCCTATGCACAGTAAACATGACACTATGGAAAAAAACAACTACACACTGTTAAACAAAACAAACATTATATGTGTGTGTGTGTGTGTGTGTGTGTGTGTGTGTGTGTGTGTGTGTTGTGTGTGTGTGTGTGTGTTGTGTGTGTGTGTGTTGTGTGTGTGTGTGTGTGTGTGTGTGTGTGTGTGTGTGTGTGTGTGTGTGTGTGTGTGTGTGAGTGTGTGTGTGTGTGTGTGTGTGTGTGCGTGTGTGTGTGTGTGTGTGTGTGTGTGTTTTGTGTGTGCGGGGGGTGGGGTGGGGGGTTGCAAAAATAAAAACGCCTCTGAGGAACATGAAATTCTTTTCCCAGCCTTACCAGAAGACAAAAAGTTCAAACACAAAACATGACACATGAGACAAGCACATTATAATACAAGAAGAAAAATCCACACGTACAATTTGCCAGCAAAAAAACACGCAAAACGTGGACATGACACTAGTATGTTTCCACTGATGTATACAGACATGCTGTAGTAAACGCATACACACAAACAGATCTTGTTATAATATCGAACAAGCACACACAAAAGTGTGAGCCTTAGGTAATATAGGTAATATGGGTATGATATGAAGTGCAAGAAAACTTTGGAATTCACTATTACACATGTCAATCTTGTTTTGTCCAATAACCCTAATCATCTTCACTGTTACTGTAACTGAACTCCCCTCAATCTGGTGTTACTGTAACACAACTCCCCTCAATCTGGTGATATTTCAACCAATTCCCCTCAATGTGGTGTTACTGTAACACAATGCCCCTCAATGTGGTGTTATTGTGACACAACTCCCCTCAATGTGGTGTTCCTTCAACACAACTCCCCTCAATCTGGTGTTCCTTCAACACAACTCCCCTCAATCTGGTGTTACTGTAACACACAACTCCCTCAATGTGGTGTTACTTCAACACAACTCCCCTCAATATGGTGTTACTGTAACACACAACTCCCCTCAATGTGGTGTTACTGTAACACACAACTCCCCTCAATGTGGTGTTACTGTAACACAACTCCCCCCAATCTGGTGTTCCTTCAACACAACTCCTCTCAATGTGGTGTTACTGTAACACACCTCCCCTCAATCTGGCTTGCCAACAATTGAATGCAGGTTCATGCCATCACAGTCACAGAGCAAAGCATACTGTAAATAGGTAGCACTATCGTGGAAAATGTATTCTCCCCATTTGAACATTGTCAGTCCTAGGATAGGCTGTCAAGCACCAGGAGAAGTCAAACACTCCAACCCAGCGGGTCCCCAGGTGGCGGATAGGGGAATGCCCTGTAATGGGGTAGCTGCGAATATTCAATAAGCAGCCCCAGACCAAATCATGAGAGGCCCTTTGGCAAGGCCGAGCACCCATCAGCCACCCTTGCTAGGGTTACAGGGAAACCATGGAGAGCAGCATGGCGGATGTGCACATCAGCGGAGGAACTTTGTCTAGTCAACGGTGAAGTACACAAGACGCTGGACAGAGACGCCCAAGGTCACCTAATTCAGTTAGCGAACTACTGCTCACACTTGTATGGAGTGGCGACCGCAAGTGCTCATATAGCCAATGAAAGCAATGAAATGTCACAAACTCAAAGAAGTTCATCCCGCATCGCTCGTCTCGCGGTCAACCAGGGAGCATGTCCTGCAACGGTGTCTCAGGATGCAGTCGAAAAATCAGCTACTGAGACCAAAGTAATCAAAACACCAAAAAGCTGTAATGCAGGACTGATGAAAGGAAAGAAAGACATCTTCATAGCTACTCTCAATGCCCGTACACATCAGAAGGAGGGACAGATACCTGAACTAATTGCGTCAGCAGAATCTACAAACCAAAACATCATTTGCCTGCAAGAACATAGATTCTTACATGAAGACAATGCAACAAAAGAACACAATTTTGGAAGCTGGAGGCTGATTACATGTTCAGCCTGGAAAAACAGCGCAAATGCTGCAACTGGCGGAATTGGAATGCTTCTCAGCCAGCAGGCCTACAATGCACTTAGCAATGTAGAAATGATATCTCCCAGAGTAATGATTGCTTCTTTCAACGGAAATCTTCGAACCTCAATAATCTCCTGTTACAGTCCCACTAATGTAAGTGATGAAGTGGAAGTCGAAAGATTTTATCAGGACTTAACATCAGTCACCAGACAAGTGCAGAAGCACAACATCCTCATTATTGGTGACGACTTCAATGCACAAATTGGAAACCTTGATCGCTTCAAATATGCATATCACTCTCAGACTAACAGAAACGGCTCCATGCTAAAAGACTATCTCAGTGAAAACAATCTCTTATGCCTCAACAATCTATATAAAAAAAGACCAGGTCAGCTATGGACACACAAATCTCCAAATGGGAGCAAAACACAACTCGACTACATTATCATCAATAAGAAATGGAAAAATAGTGCAAAAAATTGCAGAGCATTCAACTCTTTTGTCAGTGTTGCATCAGACCACCGCATCGTTTCTGCTCGACTTCGACTAAGCCTTCGAGCAAATAAAAAGAAATCTTGCAATACTACTCCATATGACTGGTCAAATCTAAACGACAACCCTGAAATTCGTAACATCTTCATTACAAGGGTGAGAAATAGATTTGCTGCCCTACAAGATACAGTCTCAGCAAAGACTGCTGACGTGACATGACATACAACCACTTTGAAATGGCATGTAAAGAAACAGCTGCAGACACTATCCCGCTGAAACCCAAAGTAAAAAATACAAACTCCATGGGTGAATGAGGAAATCTGTCAAAAATGCAAGCAACTAAAAGAAGCTGCACAACTAAAAGAAGCTGCACAACTAAAAGACTCTCAACCATCCCCTGAGAACATCATTTACTTCAATAATGCTCATGCTGCTCTCATAGAGGCCTATGAAGCAGAGCAAACGAACTACCTACAAAGCAAGATCGACCAGATCACAAATGTTGTCAGCAAAAAAAAGTCTGTTGTTGCCTGGAAGACCGTGAACGAAATAAGTTGAAGGAAAAGCTGCAACAGAGCTAAGCTAAAAGCATCTAGCCAAGAAGAGCAAGTAAAACTGTGGCAACAACACTTCCAAGACCTACTCGGGAAACCTCCAGACATCTCTGAAGAAGAAATAACTCCAGTCTTCACGGAGGAGCTGAATATCAAGAAAGGGCCGTTTACATTGGACAAACTACTGATAGCAGTGAAAAGCATTCAGTGTGGAAAAGCTTACGGACTCGATGAGATACCAGCCGAAGTATGGAAAATAGAGGAATTTCACCAGATACTGCTAAGATGTGGTTTCTAAGAAGAATGTTAAGAGTTCCATGGACAGCAAAGAAAACAAATGAGACAGTCTTGATGGAGGCAGACACAAGTAGATCACTCATAAGGAAGATTAGGAAAAGACAGGCAACATTTATAGGCCATTTATGAGGAAGTGGGATTTGGAGCACTTGGTCACAACGGGAAAGCTGGAGGGAAAGAGAGCACCGGTAGACCCAGGGAGAAAATGCTGGACGGACTTGCAGAGTGGCTGGGGACGAGGGGGGTGGGAGAGATGCTAGGGGCAACGAGAGATAGAGACAGATGGAAGTCCATGATTGCCAACGCCATGCGGCAGGGCACCTGATGATGATGACTGCTGGAATGCTGCAACAACGTTTATAACCAAGACCCAAAAAACAAATGGACAAAAGGATGCCTGCTTCCTTTCCCCAAGAAAGGTGACCTCGGAATCACAAAGAACTACCGTGGAATCACATTAACTGCGATTTCTGCAAAGATCTACAACCTAATGCTCCTAAATAGGATAAGGCCGGAGATAGATCCAGTTCTGAGGAAAAACCAAAATGGGTTTCGCCAAAACAGATCGACATCAGCACAAATACTCACCATCAGACGTATATTGGAAGGTATAAAAACCAAAAACCTCCCAGCTGTTTTCCTATTTATTGACTTTTCCAAAGCTTTTGATTCGATCCACCGAGGAAAGATGAAGGAGATTCTAACTGCATATGGACTACCCAAGGAAACAGTAGACGCCATCATGATGCTGTATCAGAATACCCGCTGTATGGTTTACTCCCCCGACGGAGACAGACTTCTTCAACATCACTGCTGGAGTCCTTCAAGGAGATACGCTTGCCCCCTACATTTTCATCATCTGTCCCGATTATGTGCTGAGGAAAGCAGTGGATAAGAACAAAAAACTCGGCTTTACCCTCACAGAACAGAAGAGCAGATGCTACCCTGCAGTAAAGATAACTGATGCGGATTACGCTGATGACCTGGCTGTTCTCGCAGACCTTCTAAAAGATGCAACATCTCTCCTTCACAGTGTCAAAAGAACAGCAATGGAGATCAGGCTCCACCCCAATGCGAACAAAACAGAGTTCATCTGTCTGAACCAAGATGCATCAGAAGGCATGAGAAGTCTCAATGGAGATACAATCAAACAAGTTCCAGATTTTAAATACCGGGCAGCTACATTGACTCCACAGAACAAGACCTCAACACCAGACTCGGAAATGCCTGGGGCGCTCTAAATCAACTGGACAAAATCTGGAAATCCAATCTGCCAGACAATCTGCAAACGAACTTCTTCTGAGCAGCAGTTGAGTCCGTTCTTACATATGGCTCAATCTCTTGGACCCTAACAACGACATTGGAGAAGAAGATTGATGGAGCATATACAAGAGTGCTGCGTGCAGCCCTGAACAAATCCTAGAGAGAACATCCAACTAACAAAGAGTTATATGGCAAGATCCCACCAATCAGTAAATCAATACATCAGCAAAGACTGCGCTTCGTGGGACACTGCTGGCGTAGCAAAGAAGAACTGGTGGGGGATGTTCTACTATGGAGACCCAGCCATGGCAAACAAAGACCAGGACGTCCAAAGAAGACCTTCATCGACCAACTGATGGATGATACGGGGTCTCAGTACGATGAACTACCTACTGCAATGTCTGACAGAGAGGGATGGAAGAAACGTGTCATGGATAGCCGAGCAAGCTCGACATGATGATGATGATGATTCTCCCCATGGAGAGCCGCCTGAATTTCGGCAAAGAAAATGGCACACACACATTTCGCCACAAACTACTGCTAAGATCATAAAGGAGCTGTCGAATTTCCCTATGTCTACCCATCAGAGAAGACCTCCCTTCCCATGCTGACATTCATTTTGGTAATGTTCCAAGGTGCTTGGTCTGACCCGACTTATGTATGACAACAGATGGCGATGAATGGACAGAGGGGCTGATCATCACGTAACAGGTGTTGGATAACTTCATCCATCACTTCATCCATGACATTCATTTTGGTGATGTTCCAAGGTGCTCGGTCTGATCCGACTAATGTAGGACAACAGATGGCGGTGAATGGACAGAGGGGCTGACCATCACATAACTGAGGTGTTGGATAACTTCATCCATCACGCACCACACAGAACCAAACACAGCCAACACTTGCCATGATAAAGGCCGGATGTAGATGTTAACCTTTTGACTCCCGTACCTTATCCGACAACTGCAAAAATTTAACCCTTTGACTTCCTCCCCTATACACCAGCTTCCTGCAGGAAGCTGGTGGATAGGGTGAGAAGTTGGTTGGTAGGGTGAGGAAATCAAATGGTTAAGGTTTTGCTTTGCTAGAATGGTTGACAATGCAGGACGCTGATGGACTGGTACGGGAGTCAAAGGGTTAAATTAAAATGTAGACAAAGCATCAAGTCATTTCATTATAGTCATGGCATCATGACCTGCCGACTATCTCCACAGCCCGGCTGCCTCTTTTGATATCTGTGGACACAAAATCTCATGTCCCAAGTTCAATCCTACTCTGCAATATAAAACTTGGATTGTTTGCTGCCCATCTTAATGCTCCAGTCATTCTGATAGTGTCCGTGATAGTGGAACTGTCCGTGCATGATCACTCTGTCCTGAACAAACTCAGGATGGGGTAAATGACCTTACTCCATCCTCCTCCCATCAAAGGAAAAAAAGTTTTAAAACAATTGCAGTGAATTAAAAACAACCCTGGAGCAACAGAGGCTGTATTCTGAAGAAACTTCTAAATTTTCTTTCTCTTCTTGCTTAGTCAGGTAAAAAAAAGGACCTGTGAAACACTAAGGAGACATCCCCACTGGAGCATTTTAACCCTTTGACTCCTGCCCCTAATCCACCAACTGCAAAAACTTAACCCTTTGATTCCCTCATCCTATCCACCAGCTTCCTGCAGGAAGCTGGTGGATAGGATGAGGGACTCAAAGGCTTAAGTTTTTGCTTTGTTAGCATGTTGGTAATGCAGGACGGTGGCAGACAGGGTGCGGGGGTCAAAGAGTTAAGATGAACAACAAACAGGTCAATGTTTTAAGACCAGCTTTGGGGTCGAACTGAAGACATCAGACCTTGATCTACACTTCTTTCCGCTATGCCAGCCAGCCCATGTAAATAAACACCCAAACAACAACACCAACAACAGAACTCTGTGGCCAGCCTGATAGTCAAATCCATTATCCTTGTATGGTCAGCATGGCACTCTCACCAATCATGATAATGATGCCACTAAAATGAAAATAAAGACGAAAAGAAAAAAAAATGCCAACCAATGGACAATGCTCTGTGTGGAAACTTGGGGAATGAACCCGGGACCTTGGACATCTTCAGTCCTAACCCTCTCCCAAATAAGCAATTCCAGCTGACGAGTATATTCCAGAACTTACTACCCTACGCATAACAATTCCAGAAAGAAAAATGCACAATGGAGAGGTGGTCTAGCAGATAAAGCGCCCATCTGGCTGGGATGTGAGAGAAAGTCAAGAAAGCTGAGGTTCGAGTCCCAGCTGGACAGGGATTCTTCTCCCCCATCCACCAATCCCTGAGTGATAGTCTGCATACTTTTGGACGACACAATAAAGTAATGTCTGACATGTCTACTTCAAAATATTGTTTTCAGGAACAATCTCACGGAAAATCAGACACAGACACAGACACTAAATCTCAGGAACACAGCAGATGATGAAATCACAAGCATACATATCCAAAGACTAATCCAAACACATCACCATCACCATCATGTGCCCTGCCGCATGGCTTTGGAAATCATGGCCTTCCATACAAATCTATCTCTTGTTGCTGCAAGTATGCCTCTCATCCTTTTTGTCTTCATCCACTCTGCAAATCTGTCCAACAGTTTCTCCCTGGGTGTACCTGGTGCTCTTTTTCTCTCCAACTTTCCTGTTGTGACTAGGTGCACAAATTTCTCTTGCCTCATAAAATGTCCTATAAATGTCAAATGCAACAATAATAAAACTGAAACTAAATGGCTTGCCTTATTTACACTATGTTTATGATGAGATCTCAGGCAGATCAGCTGAGAAGCTCTTGGTAATTATGCAGACTCAAGTTGTGAAACTCTCCCCACCCTCCTTCCCCTTTCTGCCTCCTCTGTACTCCCTCACTCTCTTCTCTATTTTTTAGTTCATGAACAAGTGCTGTCTACATTCCTTCTTGAAAAAGTGTTTATTTTAGGCACTTACTTTGTGAGACCTTGACCTTGGCACAATGACTACTACATCTTTGACCCAAATCTGGTAACGATTGATCCAGACACAAAGGAGAAAATTCTGTTCACACATTTCAGTCATACGCACATGCTCTCTGGTGTTATAAAACCAGCAAACACTTACTAGTAAACATCAAATGATAACAGAACCAAGCAATATGATTTTTTATGAGGTATTACAACAAAATGGCAAGTAAAAACACTGAAAACTAATTATACTGAAAAACAATTCTGCATCAATGGTGCACATGTCATCATCCAGCCATGTATGTATACTCAGAATGTGAAAACATGCATATGTACACACACACACACACACATGAATATGTACACAAGCATGTATGTGCACTCACATACACTTTCATTAAACCTCCAGCAACAAATGAAAAGGAAGATCTACCATCCAAAAGCATTCGACGTTTAAAAAACATGCACAGAAAACAAAATGCATCATGAAATAAGACTGAATATCTACCAGTGGATATCATTTTGTGTGCAAACCCACACTCAATATGCATGAATATCATTCAGAAAATGAAGACCTATCACAAAAATGGGGAAAAAACAACTATCAAAGAATGAAGAACATACAAAAACCTCCAAAAATATTTCATATTTATTATTATGCAAGAACAGCAGCAACAGCTAGACTAGACAGAATCTGAAGAAGCAGTACCATCAGCTGTACCACCAAATACAGAATGAACAGCCTCCCTCCTCCTCTATGGCTAGGACACTTGGACACTATTGCTTATTCACAGAACAGAATGCAGGTCTAAGAGACCAGGTGAGTGTGGAAAACTGCTTTGCATATCCTGTAACCTTGAACATGTGATCAACAAATACATGTAGAAAAAAGTCAACACCTTGATGATCTACAGGAACTGTTTCTGGTAACGACAATGTGAAGAAGCTTGCTTGGTTCAGTCACATAACTCAATATGACACACTGTCCAAGCCTGTCGACAGAGGAAGAGCTGGGTGGCAAATCATCAAAAGCTGGACCAACCTCAGCAAGCAAGCATGACTTACTAGTTGCAGTAAGCTGAGACTGACAAACTGACAATCTTGTCTGTAGCAGCGTTCCACAGTCCCCAAATGACTAGTGTCTACAGGACAAATTGATTAATAGTTACATAAAAACTGCTGATGCCATGTTTCTGCTGACAGAACAGGCAGTTCTGTGAATCAAGTCAAACATCTGAACACAGCTACTATGCTACCAGTAATTAGTTGTCCTGTTTGGCTCCTGAGTTCAAACCCCACATCCAGTTGTCGTGAAATAAACCCCAAGTTGTTGTGAAGCAAAACACATTCCTGCCTACTACACACAGAACTTGACGGACCACAATGTACGTGTCATCATCAGCTTGGAGTTTTCAAGAGGGATTAATCACACCTGGACAATTCCTCATGCATTCCACCCAAATCTGCCAGCAACTGTCTGGAAAACTCCCTAAGCCTGCACAAAACCTATATATTGGCAAGGTCCTGAAATGACAAGGGGGCAAAAAGACCTATGAAACACTAGGCCGACACCATCACCATGATGGAAACATCAAGATGGGCAGCAGACAGGCCAGTTTTTAATACTGCAGGCTGGGACCAACTCGAGACATCAGTTTCATTAAAGAAGATGACGTCTCCAAGTTCAGCATGAATTCCATATGCACTAACGTCACAGGTGCCATGTGATGGAGAAGATCCAGAATGATCATGGCACGAGCCTTAAGCCTGCACATAAACCCATGAGCTACAAAAGCAAGGTCCATCCAAGGGTTGAACCCGCAACCCCTGCATTATGAGCATGGTGCTTGAACAACTGAGCTAAAGAGCCCTGATTTTTTTTTTTTGGGGGGGGGGGGTTCAAAACGAGGTCCGATGTCAGTGGAATTGTACACTGGCTCTATCAAAAGAACCACACAGCCTGCAACCATTTCTTGGCATAAGGAAATACACGAAACACACATCAGGCAGACCCTGACCTGGCAACACTCTCTAGCTTACAACATACACACACTGTCAACCAGTCAGCCCTTTGAGCCTACAACAAACATGTTCTCTAGCTGATAACACACACATTGTCAAGCTGTGAGCCTACTACAACATGTTCTCTAGCTGTCAACACACACACTGTCAAGCAGTCAGCCCTTTGAGCCTGCAACAACAAACATGTTCTCTAGCTGATAACACACACACACACACACATTATCAACGGTCAGCCCTTTGAGCCTGCAACAACAAACATGTTCTTTAGCTGATAACACACACACACACACACATTGTCAACCAGTCAGCCCTTTGGGCCTACAACAACAAACATGTTCTTTAGCTGATAACACACACACACACACACATTGTCAACCAGTCAGCCCTTTGGGCCTACAACAACAAACATGTTCTTTAGCTGATAACACACACACACACACACATTGTCAACCAGTCAGCCCTTTGGGCCTACAACAACAAACGTGGTTTACAGCCAGAAAAACAGTATGGTGGCAGTAGATAGATAAAAGCAACAGACACACTCCACATCTACATGACTGTGTCAGGTGTCCTGCGTAGCAGCAGTTAGCTGGCTTCATCTCCTCTGGATCTTTCCCAGTACAAGCAGATATATAAAATGAAGACAGATTGGCTTTCCAATAACTAACCCTTTGCACTTGAGTCCAGATAAAACGAAGACAGATTGGTTTTCCAATAACTAACCCTTTGCACTTGAGTCCAGATAAAACGAAGACAGATTGGCTTTGCACTTGAGTCCAGATAAAACGAAGACAGATTGGCTTTCCAATAACTAACCCTTTTGCATTTGAATCCTGATTTTGTATGATTCCCAAGCTGCTAAAGGCTCTCCAGTCTTCACACTGTACTGTTTTAACAATGACACAGAAAGCTGTGTCTGTTGTCATTCCTAAGCTGAACATTATTCTGTGCTTCCGAGTTTGATTTTCTATTCAGACCTGAGGATTCCCAAATAATACATTTCAGTGTGCAAACCACAGATAATGAATACGTCTCTAGCATATAATTACAGCTGTTTGAAGCACATAACTATGGTCTGTTTGAATAAAGTGGTCATTCAATGAGCACATAATTATGACCTGTTTGAATACAGTGGCCATTTAACCCTCTTAGCTTCGTTACGACCGTAGCCGACAGTTCCGCCCGCACTGCCTAGCGCTTCGTTACGGCCGTACCCGACCGTAAAAGTCAGCCACGAGCATGGGCTATTTTGATCACGCACTGATCACATGTTTCTGGCCCAGGGAGACTGACAATTGGTCAAACATTCTTGGTATCATCCAATGAGATGATCTTGGGAAAATTAGCACTACACACACATCCATTGACTTATGCTTGGGCGCGAAATGTGGTTGGGGTATTTTCATTCATGCCTCGTAGCGTGTGAAAACATGGCGATGCCCTTTGTAGCAGACGGTTTTCAGGATACAGATAATTCTCCAGATTATTCAGAGGAGGAATTAAATACTACTGTTCGTAAATTAGGAAAACACGAAGAAGATGTAGCTGAGTCAGATATTGAGGTTTGTGAGGGGGAAGATGATGAAAACTGTGATTTATTAGAGCAGACCGACACAGAAGATAACGCGCCGCTGACTGCATTCCAGCGAACGTGGCACCCATCTGGTTTCTGCTGACAGTAAAGAAATTTTATCTCTGGATCGGACCAACTTGTATACTGCCAGCTGATGCCAAACCTTTAGATTATTTCTTTTTGTTTTTGTACAGACAATTAGTAAAGTGTATTATGAACATTGAATGTAGTTTTGTAGTGGAAAGAAAAATAATGATAAAAACTACCTGAACCAACTGTAAATACCTGAGGAGCACTTGGTGACATTGGTGACCACTGTGAGTACTATCATATGAAAATGCTGCTAGACACTTTTGCTAGGCCATGCTCTAATTCATTACTCATCTGTATTGTTTGTGGTCACGTATAGGTGTGCTTCTCTTGTTTTTATACATATGTCACTTATTTATTCATGTTTGGTGACATCTTTGGTGACAATGACACGACAAGCAGTGGTTAGAAAGACATACTCACTTGGATATGGAAGTAAAGCATGTTTACCGACACCTGACAAATTTCTAGCTTCATATCTGATCAGACATGCTCACAATGTACTCATGAACAGAGTAACCGTATTTTGGGGGGAAAAGCTTCAGAAAATTCGAAATCTAGGAGAGCTGGAATGCAAATACAAGAGAGAATGGAGGACCCCTCTCTCGCCCCACTCTGGTCTTCATCTCTTTTGGCAGCCTGCCCTGCCACCAACTTGCATAGATGTCAGCACCTTTCCCCTTACTATAGTCTCAACAGTTAGCAGTTGAAATCTCCCAACATTGTCTTACTTCAACCACAGGGGTTGTTTGAACGGCCGCGAAAGTGGTCAGGCATGATGCTCCACACAGCTCGTTTTGCTGTTCAGCAAGGTCTGACATGCCCCCAGCGGGATCCCAAGTTTGCCGTGTGACCTTCTACAATGGTGTGAGTCACCTGTCACCTCACAGTGTTTGCTGCTAGCAGATGAAATAGGAAGCAAGATTATCAGAGACTGATTATGTAACATTTTGATTTATCTAAACTGAAACAGTAAGTCTTCCTGTAAATGCTTAATACTAACGTTATTATCACCCAGCTGACTGTGATAAGCCATATCAGTGCAGTAACCATCTTAAAATGTACTCAATACTTCACTGGGGAAGAACAACTGCAAACTTAAGTACACTTATCAAAACATTCATGCAAAAAATCTAAGGATACACCCCTGGTGTTGACCACTCCATCCAATTTATCACCAGGATGTGTAAAAAAACAAACCTGAATACAAATGTAAACATACAACGGCACTAAAATGTGTATAAAACCAGGCCTAAATGACCTACATCTGCTTCTGCATGTCATTGTCACATTTCCTCACAGCCCAAAAAGCAGTTAACACATATGCCCAATTATCAATCCTATGAGAAAGTGAGACTTTATAGAACACATACACGTGAATGGACCAAACAAAGAGAGTGACAGAAAAGAGGAAATTTCTAGCACAGAATTTCCAGAAGGTGGAGATAATATTTACATTCAAAGAGTCAAAAGAGTCTCCCAGGCATCCCCCACAGGGGTTCCTGCACATGCTGCAACCTGTCAATGCCTAATATTCTGATTCTGTTTTTGTTATACGCACTTTTTTTTGAAAGAGAGAAAGAAAGAAAAAAGAAATCGCATATTTTCAAAAACCGATTATGCCATTAGTTTTTGCAACAGACCCATTTAAATTGCACATAACAAGCATTCCCTTACATGAAGATTAAGTCTTAGTTGCTAAGGAAAACTTGTCTTGAAACTGTGATTTAGTTCCCCTTATTTTTTTAAAACGGCACACCTCAGGGGTTCTGTCTTCAAAAGCCCATATCAGAAAATAAAACATCTGAC
Source organism: Monoplex corrugatus (assembly GCA_030674185.1). NCBI lineage: Eukaryota > Metazoa > Mollusca > Gastropoda > Littorinimorpha > Ranellidae > Monoplex > Monoplex corrugatus. The sequence continues at coordinate 51,195,915 of JAPXFY010000026.1, forward strand.
GTTAAAATGGTTTTCATCATTAGAAAGAGCATACAAAAAAATCAGGTTTACATTCTATAACAAACTGAAAATGACCATCTGGCAACACATAATTCATTCTGATGTGGAAGGTCATATAGAAAAAAGATTTCTAAGAACATCAATATTTATCTGCTTCTGTTGATCACAATTTTGCGATACAAACAGCACACACACAAAAATGTCTATAAAGACATATTTTATATACATATTTGTATATATCTATATATGATTTTCACCTCATCACAATGACACTGTACAAAAGCACATATAGATGATTTTGTACAAACAATAATATACTCATACTTTTCATTTCCACAATACGCATAAGAAAAACACATACTGAACAAGTTCTACTAATATCAATATTCATGAGGTTTAACAGCGTGAACAGCAAAACATTCCACACACAACAGAAATCTGATGCAACACCTGTAGCATTCAGATCTGTTTACAAGCCTGGTAGAAGAGGGAAAGGGTTAATCTGGAAAATTATGTAAGAAATGAACCTCTGAGCAAGGCAGTAAAACAAAATGTAAAAAAAAGTTTTTGGTAATTAAAGACACAAAACAAAACATAATCACCATGGATTCAGGGGGCTGTACATAACTAAGCCCTTCTCATTTCACAGCATCAAAAACACACAGCAGATATTGGGTGTTCATTCTCCTGTCTCTTTCAATCCAGAAAACCCATCACATAAGCAAACAAAATGCTGTGCACACATCTGCCCCTACCCCCCCACAAAACTGTTGACTTTAGGAACTTTTTGATCTGCATGACCTTGATCTCTTAAGCCATGTTTTTAAAACTTAAACATTCACTTGGTAAAGATTCATTAAAAACATCTAAAAAAAATCTTGCCAACATATTTCTGACACAAACATACTCCACACTTTTTTCTCACTTGATAGGAAGTAATCTCCCTTTAAGAAAAAAGGTGTGGGGGGGGGGGGGAGGGGCAGGGAGTGTGAAGAAGATCGAAAGAATCAAAAACTGGTGGTATGTAGGGGTATATGGAATTCATTCTGAGTGTGGAACGCCACCTTGAGAAATTGAAACAAAACCACACAGCTCGTCTCAGGTTCTGCTGCATGTTGGCTGTGTCTGAACCATGAGAACTGCTGACTGAAAGAAATCTATTGGCGCCCTAAAGAGGCTTAGGAAATTAAAAAAACCCCATCTTAATGGGAAAGGGGGGTGGTGGGGTGGGGAACAAAGGACAATGTGCCCTGAAACTGTGGGTTAAAAAAACCGCCAACAACAACAGATTTACAAAGGCAGAAACAGACTCTCCAGACGATGAAAGTAATGATCTCTATTCAAAGTAACGATCTATTCAAAGTCAATACAGATTTTCCTCAAAGTGTAGTGAGGTTATGAGTTTTACAGCTTCTATGCCTGAGATAAATTCAAGTTGATGTCTTTGACATCAGTGGTCATGGAGGCAGTTGCTGGAAGGATATGGTGGTAGTGTCCTTACCAGTGGGGATGGGCAGGTCTCTCACTCAGTCTATCATTATCATTATCATTACTGCCAACAGCCCAGAGCCATTTCAGGGCTATAACCATCTCAAAATATTCATAACATTTTGTTGACCCTGACAAAACAAAAACAAAAAACAAAAAATCAACCTAAAAAAATCCAAACTTGAAAAGAAAATAAACAGTTGCATCTGCACACACAATTTAAGGAGATGCCCTTGGCACTGACCATTCTGCCCAAATTACCACCAGGAGGTTTTAAAAGACAACAACAACCAATCTGCTCAAATTATCACCAGGAGGTTTAAAAACAAACAAACGTCAACACAGATGTAAACATAACTCAGGGACTAAAACACAGAAACACTCACTCAGTCTGGTTCTGCAACTGAGCAATCAACAGAGGGCATAGTAGGCAGTGTATTTCCAAAACTGGATCAAATCAGACATTGCTGAATTCCACTAAACTACAGTCTCCTCTGGTGAGGACCTCCTAGTGGTCTGACAGCGGCTCCCATGGGCTTCCTGACATTGTCTTTGACTGCATTATCTTTGGGGGGGGGTTCACTGGAATGAATGGTACGAGATGAATGCCATTAATGCGGGATGCAGAAAACTGGACGGGGCAGCAGAAACAAACAGGTTATGTATACATGATCCACTTTTACATTGTGATCCTTTCTTTTTTTGTTTGTTTTGTTTTGTTTCATTCATTTATTTCTGGTTTATGATTTTTTTTCTTTTCTTCCAACTTGTTTGGATTTCTGGGTTCTGGATCTATCAGGCTCCCATTAACCCTTTGACTCCCACATCAAATCCACCAATTGCAAAACCTTAACCCTTTGACTCCCTAACCTTTTCCACCAGCTTATTGCAGGAAGCTGGCGGATTGGGTGCGTGAATCAAAGGGTTAAGTTTTTGCTTTAATAGCATAGTTGACAATGCAGGATGCTGGTGGACAGGGTGTGGGAGTCAAAGGGTTAAGAGTTCTCACACAGCATGGAGACAGAGATCATTCCAACGTCATGCCAAGCATCCCTTGGCACCTATGCCTCACATGATACAGTCAAATGGAAAAAATATATGCACTGTGATATTATGCAGAAGTGTTAAAAAAGCAACAGGAACAAAATGAAAGAAACAAACAAAAACACACACACTCTCACACAAATTAAAAAGGCAAAAGAAAAAGAAAAGAACGAAGGACATGTGCAGCTACTATTTAAAAAACCTCCAAAAACAAAAACAAAATCACAAACAATTCCTGCCTTATCCCAACAAACTGTACACAATGATGTGTGTTCACACTTGTTAACCCTTCGACTCCCACACCCTATTTACCAACTGCAAAAACTCAACCCTTTGACTTCCTCATCTTATCCACCACCTTCCTGCATGAAGCTGGTGGAAAAGGTGAGGGAATCAAAGGGTTAAGATTTTGCTTTGCTAGCATGGCTGGCAATACAGGATGCCTGTGGACAGGGTGCGGGAGTCAAAAGGTTAATGGAGAGGGAGGACTGCATGTCACCCATTCTGCGGATAACAGCAAAATCATGTTTTCAAGTTCACTCCATCTGCAGTCTCTAGATTTGTGTTGACCAATCAGTTCAAAATCCATAACAAGTATGACCGCCCGCATTCAAGCAAACAGGAACCAGAAAAAAAAAAACATGAAAAAAGAATAAGAACGCGTATTTAATACAACCAGACAAGACAGGCACACATTTTCAGCCAACTGGCCTTTGTCAAGTGTAAATGTAAGATCACAAACAAACAAACACCAAGTACAAAAGTTAGGAGAGAAAGACTGAAACTTCCCTGCTGCTCTGTCCAGTGTGAGAAAAGGAATCAGTTCAAGCTAGGAACATTTTTCTGCAAATCACCTCATGCTCAATTGGACGGCAGTATGCTAACCATGCTTCCAGTATGGAAACATAATTCACATATAACAACTGGACAAGCACATGAACAAAAGATAAGGTTTGCAGATTTGGAGGTTTTTCAAGAGATTCATTGCACTTGGACAATATCCATATGTGCTCCATCCAAATCTGTCAGCAATTATCTGGCAGACTCCTAAAGCCTGCGCAAAATCCAGCACACTGGCAAAATCTTGAAATGCAGAGAGGAAGGACCTATGAAATGCTAAGCTGCCACTGCCAAAATGATGGGAACATTAAGATGGGCAGTGAGTGAACAGGCCAGTTTTTCATGTTGTTGCTGGGATTGAACAAGATATCAGATTCCAAGGAGAACAACACAAATATGTTTGATGAACCAAGACTTGTCTGCTTGGTAATAGGTTGGAAGAGGGCAAGGACCATTTCTTTACAAACACACACAGAGCGAGACCTGGGCTGACAATGGAAAGGCGACCTTGACATCACACGACCTTTCTCCTCTACAAGCCTTCAAACTCACCGGCCACCATCACCTCTACCTTCCTGCAACATCCTAGATGGTACAAATGGACAGATCAACAAAAGGAAGAAGAAAGCTGACTTTTATACACGCACTGGCAACAACAGTGATCTTCCTGCTTATCACAGCCTTGGCATCAATTCTTCCTTGTTTCGTCGGATTAACCCCTCTATACCTTGAAATCATGTTGAAATAAGGAGAACCAGAAAAACATGAAAACAGAAGAATCAGAGCACATGTTTAATACAATCACACAAGACAGGTGCAAATTTTTGGCCAAACGACCTATGCCAAACGTAAACGTTAAGACCACAAAATGACAAACATCTTGTTCGTTTGTTTGATCTTTTGCTGTCTTATGTCTACGCTTGACAAAGGCCAGTTGCCTGAAAATTAAAGCCGGTCTTGTCTGGCTATATCCAATACGCGTGTTCTGAACGTGGGCCGTCACACCTGTTTTGAATGTTGAGGTATGTTACATATTGTTGCTATGTAAAAGATATTGTATCCATACAGCGACAGCTTGTTGCAATTTGTATATTACCGACCAAGATGGAAGATTTTTATCAAGTCTCTTTCGTTTTATGTTTCAATCCTGAGTATCTTCTATCGATAATTTCTTTGAGCAGAATAAACTGTACGCCGACTGCTTGTAGTTTTCCTTTATCCTGACAGAAACTTGTCACAAAATGAACTGGAGTTAGCTCGGTGACACAGCAATGTTATTACACTCTCTGTGCTCGTAAGCCTTGTGGCCTAAGGAGGCGATCATATGACTAAAGTGCTAAAGAGCTTGTTGCCAGCCTATCCAGCCATTTCTATGATTCAGTGACTGGCTAGACCAGGTATCAATCTACATTCACCCTTTGACTCCTATGCCTTATCCATGGATAAGGTGAGGAAGTCAAAGGTTAAGTTTTTGCTTTGCAAACATGGTTGACAATGCAGGATGCTGGTGGACAGGGTGCAGGAATCAATGGGTCAACAACAACAACAACAATCATAATCATAATACTGGAGACAAGCAGCACAAAGCAAGCTCCTAAGTGCTTTGCACTTTAAAAGGCATGTTACATGATAAAATGTCATTCACCAATAAAATCAACTATGTACTGATAAACATAAAGGACCAAGAATAATAAAAGAAAACAATAGCAAAACCTTATTAGAAAAACTCCACATATACTGATACAGAAACATGTTTCCATATGAATGCATACTCATTCACTCTCTCTAGGAGGCATGTATGCACACTCACTCTCATAAGACTTGTTTTGTTCCATGAATATTGAAAAAAGACTACCTCCAATGTAGTAGTGGTGTGACCACCCCCAACCCAGTGGGTCAAAGGTAACAGATGGTGCATGGCCTTCAGACACAGAGGTTAGCCGTGAAAGTGACCATCCCCAACCCAGTGGGTCACAGGTAGCATATGGCGCATGGTCTTCACATACAGAGGCTAGCCATTAAAGTGACCATCCCCAACCCAGTGGGTCACAGGTAGCATATGGCGCATGGTCTTCACATACAGAGGCTAGCCATTAAAGTGACCATCCCCAACCCAGTGGGTCACAGGTAGCATATGGCGCATGGTCTTCACATACAGAGGCTAGCCATTAAAGTGACCATCCCCAACCCAGTGGGTCACAGGTAGCATATGGCGCATGGTCTTCACATACAGAGGTTAGCCATTAAAGTGACCATCCCCAACCCAGTGGGTCACAGGTAGCATATGGCGCATGGTCTTCACATACAGAGGCTAGCCATTAAAGTGACCATCCCCAACCCAGTGGGTCACAGGTAGCATATGGCGCATGGTCTTCACATACAGAGGCTAGCCATTAAAGTGACCATCCCAACCCAGTGGGTCACAGGTAGCATATGGCGCATGGTCTTCACATACAGAGGTTAGCCATTAAAGTGACCATCCCCAACCCAGTGGGTCACAGGTAGCATATGGCGCATGGTCTTCACATACAGAGGCTAGCCATTAAAGTGACCATCCCCAACCCAGTGGGTCACAGGTAGCATATGGCGCATGGTCTTCACATACAGAGGCTAGCCATTAAAGTGACCATCCCCAACCCAGTGGGTCACAGGTAGCATATGGCGCATGGTCTTCACATACAGAGGCTAGCCATTAAAGTGACCATCCCCAACCCAGTGGGTCACAGGTATCAGATGACTCACAGCCTTCAGATACAGAGGTTAGTTGCGAAAGTGACCATCCCCAACCCAGAGGGTCACAGGTAACAGATGGTGAATGGCCTTCAGATACGATGGTTAGCTGCGAAATAACCCAGGCTTGCCTGATACAACCCTTTGACTCCCACACCTTGTCCACCAGCATCCTGCATTATCAACCATGCTAGCAAAGTAATAACTTACCCTTTGACTCCATCACCCTATCCACCAGCTTTCAGCAGGAAGCTGCTGGACAGGGCAAGGAAGTCAAAGGATTAAGTTTCTGCAGTCGGTGGATAGGGTGGGGGAGTCAAAGGGTTAATAAGCAGTCCCATGGCAGAGCCATCAAACAGGTGAGGGTTGCCTAAAGCCCAGGACCCCTGCACTCACAGGGCCGTCTTTTGGCCAAGAACCATGGACATAATAACCCCAACAGAAAATCTACGGGGCTGAAGTCAGAGGTACCAGACCTGCACAGGCTTTCTGACAAACCTGCTACCATGCAATACAAGGCAAACATCTACATGGTTGTCTACAACCGGCAAGAATGGTGCTTGCATATTAAGGTCTCTTCGGGGTAATGCATTGCCGGGTTCTCCAGCAGGAACTGAGGAAAAAAGAAAAAGAAAAAACCCAGCTACATTCGTCATCAGATGTGGCCTGACCATGTAGACGATGAACCAAAGATGAAAGTCCACCGACCGAACACACATTTATCCTTTCTCGTTTCATGCATCAAAAAAATCAACCGAATACACACTTATCCTTTCTCGTTTCATGTATCAAGCATCTTATTGAAAAGGGACTGATCTTCTGAGCGTAGCTCATGAGAGTACCAACAAACAAAATTCACACATCATACGGACAAACACGTATTGATCAATCAGCTTAAAGGAAAACAATATTTGCACATCATCTGCAGAAGCAATTATTGATCAGTAGTTAAAAGGCAAATACAAATCAGAGACCTAAGAAGTGAAACAATACTTAAAATCATTCAGCACACAAACATCCACACAGCAGCATCAGCCAGGAAGAACAAAAATGATCAGCTTCGAGTCCGTAAAAAAAGATGGAAGTGGAAGAAGACATCAGACTTCCAGTCAGGTCTGCACACCTTTGGTCTAGATTTAGTAAAGATCCACTCCAAAACAGCTGAGAAATTCTATCACATTTACACACAACCCTCTTTAAGGTCAATCTGATTTGAACAAAAAATGTTTTTGAACAGTAGGTATAGTGCAGAACGTGATCTGGTGACTGTGGTCCTATCTGTCATGGACACTCATGGCCAAACTGTACATGATGGACACAGATAACAAGATACTAGAATAATACAACACACATCAAACTAACACAAAGCATACCAAAGTAACAACACATGCTAAACTAAAACACCAGACACCACACTAACACAACAGACACAAAATTAAAACAACACACACAAAACACCAGACACCACACTAACACAACAGACACAAAATTAAAACAACACACACAAAACACCAGACACCACACTAACACAACAGACACAAAATTAAAACAACACACACAAAACACCAGACACCACACTAACACAACAGACACAAAATTAAAACAACACACACAAAACACCAGACACCACACTAACACAACAGACACAAAATTAAAACAACACACACAAAAACCAGACACCACACTAACACAACAGACAACAAACTAAAACAACACACACAAAACACCAGACACCACACTAACACAACAGACAACAAACTAAAACAACACACACAAAACACCAGACACCACACTAACACAACAGACAACGAACTAAAACAACACACACCAAACTAAAACACAGACACCACACCAACACCACAGACACCACACTAAAACAACACACACCACACTAAAACAACACATACCAAACTAAAACGACACACACCAAACTAAAACAACAGACAACAAACTAAAACACAACACACACCACACAAAAACAACACACACCACACAAAAACAACACACAACAAACTAAAACACACACACACCACCACCAAAAACAACAGACAACAAACTAAAACAACACACACCACACAAAAACAACACACACACACAAAACACAACACACAACAAACTAAAACAACACACACCACACAAAAACAACAACAACAAACTAAAACAACACACAAACCCCACAAAAACAACAACAACACAAACTAAAAACAACACACACCAAACTAAACAACAAACAAAACCACCACACAAAAACAACACACACAACAAACTAAAACAAACACACACACCACAAAAACAACACATAACAAACTAAAACAACACACACACAAAAACAACAACAAAACAACACACAACAAACAAAACACACAACAAACTAAAACAACACACACAACACAAAAACAACACCAACAACAAAACAACACACACACAACTAAACAACACACACCACACAAAAACACACAACAACAAAACAACACACACACACAAACTAACAACAACAAACAACACCAACAACAAAAACAACACTAACAAACTAAAACAACACACACCACAAAACAAACCAACAAACAACACACAACAACAACAACAACAACACCACAACAAACAACACAAACAAACTAAAACAACACACACCACACAAAAACAACAACAAACACACACAACAAACAAACAACACAAACAAACTAAAACAACACACAACAAACAAAAACAACACATAACAAACTAAAACAACAGACAACAAACAAAAACAACACATAACAAACTAAAACAACACACAACAAACAAAAACAACAGACAACAAACTAAAACAACACATAACAAACTAAAAACAACAGACAACAAACAAAAACAACAGACAACAAACAAACAACAACAAAACAACACAAAAAACAAACAGACAACAAACTAAAACAACAACAAACAAAACAAAAACAACACAAAACAAACAAAACAACACGACAACAAACAAAAACAACACAAACAAAACTAAAACAACACACACAACAAAACAACAAAACAACACAAAACAAACAAAAAACAACACACAAACAAACAAAAAACAACACAAATAAACAAAAACCAAAAACAACACACAACAAACTAAAACAACACACAACAAAACTAAAACAAACACTAACAAAAAACAACACAACAAACAACAAAAAACACAGACAACAAACTAAAACAACACACAACAAACAAAAACAACACACAACAAACTAAAACAACACACAACAAAACACACAACAAACAAACACACACACAAACTAAAACAACACACAACAAACAAAAACAACACACAACAAACTAAAACAACACACACCAAACTAAAAACAACACACAACAAAACTAAAACAAACACACAACAAACAAAACAACACACAACAAACTAAAACAACAGACAACAAACTAAAACAACACACAACAAACTAAAACAAACACACAACAAACTAAAACAAGACACTACACAAAAACACACACAAGCAAACTAAAACAACAGACAACAAACTAAAACAACAACAACAAACTAAAACAACAGACAACAAACTAAAACAACAGACAACAAACTAAAACAACAGACAACAAACTAAAAAACAACAGACAACAAACTAAAACAACAGACAACAAACTAAAAAACAGACAACAAACTAAAACAAACACACACAACAAACTAAAACAAGACACTACACAAAAACTACACACAGCAAACTAAAACAACAGACACTACACAAAAACTACACACAACAAACTAAAACAACAGACAACAAACTAAAACAACAGACAACAAACTAAAATGACAGATATCAAACTAAACAGCAGATGCAATTCTCATTAAGTGTGATGCTACGGTGTTAAGTCCCAGTGATCAGGTAAACCTCATGCATATGATCTTCAGCATCAATAATCAGGTCTAAAAGACAATGTGTGATTGAATCTTCAACGCAGAGATGAGAACAGCCGTGATTTAGAGCAGTATGCAACTTGCACAAATAACAAAGTGAGTGAGAGCAGTATGTAACTTGCACAAATAATAAAAAGAATTAGAGCAGTATACTATTTGTGCAAACATCAAAGAACAGATTTAGCTCAGCATGCCTGACCACTTCCACACTCTGGACACTGACTGATATGGAGATAACTTATCTGCTGTGTTCTGTCAGCCTTCCTAATGATCATGACCATAATGTTTATGTGATCAGATTCTGATGATGATTATAATGATGATTATGATGATAACACCGTAAATAAGCAACAACAGCTTTTACCCTGGAGATGAAGGGCATTTCTAAGGCAATGAGATGTTACTATAGAGATGAAGTCCTGATAACATGATAACACTGATGATGTTACTAAGGCAATGAGATGTTACCATAGAGATGAAGTCCTGATAACATGATAACACTGATGATGTTACTAAGGCAATGAGATGTTACCATAGAGATGAAGTCCTGATAACAAGATAACACTGATGATGTTACTAAGGCAATGAGATGTTACCATAGAGATGAAGTCCTGATAACATGATAACACTGATGATGTTACTGTAGCATTGCTATGTTGTCACCAAGGTGACAGTTTATCACAGAGTTGAGGATTGCAAAGTCGTCATCATGCCAAAATATACAATGCACTATACATTCTCCAACGTAAAGATACATACACAAAAACTCAATCTACAACCACTAATACCTTAACCCTATGACTCCCTCAGCCTATCCACCAGCTTCCAGCTGGCTGAGGCTGAGGGTGGTTAAAGGTGGTTAAAGAGTTAAGTGACACAGTAACGACAACAACAAAGGCTTTTGCTATGCCAACATCATTATATTTGTCATGATTGCCTCAAAGTCTAACTCTGACATAGATAATTAAACAACAAACACTACCACAGATATTGCGAAGTATACAACTGCTGCATAATAATAATCATCACTCCACCCATCAGACCTACGATCACAGTTGCTATAATGACAACAAATCAGCTCTTGTTGCACTAATCAGGAAACAGCTGTTAGTTTTCCAACAAGTTGTCCTCTAAGAACGAAAAAAAAGTTCGTGGATAGAACTGGCTTTTTCCACGGAAACTGTTGCTGTGAAACACAAGTCTTCTTTAAGAAGTCTGGCTATCTCTGTGGCAACTTATGTTGCTAGGAAGCAGGAGCCGCTCTTGGAGAAAAATGTCTGTCTCCACGGCAATTCTGTAGTTAGGGAAAAGGAACAGCTCTTGAGGAAAACTCATCTCCATGGCAAGACAGGAGACAGTAACATTCCTGGAGAAGGCAGCCATTTCCACAGCAACTCTGTTGCTAGGAAACAAACGAAAGTCTTGGAGAAAGCTGGCAGTCTCAGAGGCACCTCTGTACAACAGCAGTTCTTGGATAAAATCTTGCCATTTCCACAACAACCCTGTTGCTAGGAAACGGGAGCAGTTCTCAGAGATAACGGACCATCTCCATGGCAACTCACTTGCTAAGGAACAAAAGCAGTTACATGATGCGTTCCTGACTTGTTTAATGGCGCACTCCACAGCTTCAGCGATGTCCTCAAATTGTGGCACACCTTCTCGACTGGCCATGTCGCTGAGGTAGGCTCGCCCACGGTTATAGTCTTTGACGGCGGCGTCTGACGTCTGTCAACAGAAAGTAAAAACAAAACGTAGTCTCATAACCTTAAACTAGCTTGTATAGGGAATGAAGTGGTTAACACTTCAACTTTTCTCGGAATGAGTGTTATAAGATCAATGCCCAGCTTCTCTCCCTAGTTGCTTTACCTTTCCTAACTGTAAACTGAGTTAGGTATCCATTCACAGCTGGTCAGACTGGATGCCACATGCATGTTTCAAATAACAATGTAAAAAATGTTGATTGCTCATGACAAAAAAATGAAACAAATTCTTAATGAAAGAAAAAGAAAGACAAAAGAAAAAAACAAGACAAAAGAAAAAAACAAATTGAATAATAATTTAAAAATCCCCTCCAAAACAAATAATGAACCATAAATTTAAAAAAAAATTTTTTAAATACACTATTGACTTCTTTATTAAAAAGACATTTAAAAAATAGACAAAGACAGCTTACTTATTACAAAAAGAAAAATCAACAGCTTACTCATGAAACGAAGAAAGAAGAAAGAGAAATAAACATCTGAAAACAGAGAAAAAGAGAGAAACAGATATATCAGAAAAGAAAATGAGACAAACAAACGTCTAAGACAAGAGAAAAAAATGTCTAAGGAAAGAAAATTAAAAACTTCTAAGAAACAGAAAAGGAAGAGAAAGAAATGCCTAAAAGCAGAAAACAAGAAACAAACGTCACAAAAAAAAAAAAAAAAAAAGAGAGAATGAAAACCAAGCACTATGAAATAAGAATGAGGAAAAGCATTTAAGAAAACAGAAAAGAAACAGAACAGAAGATGAGAAACAAACCTCTAAGAAAAAAGACATAAATGGAAACAAACGTATAGGAAAGAGAATAAAGAAACAAACATCTAAGAAAGAAAATAAGAGACAAACATCTAAGAAAACAGAATGAAAAGAAACTACAGTCTACAAGAGAAAGAAAGACATGAATGACTGGTTAAAGGAAGAAAAAAAAACATGTTTAAGAAAAACGAAAAATACTGACGTACGTACATGTAAGGAAAGGGACACAGTGACAACACTGACAGTACAACCCTCTGACTCCCCACACCCTGTCCACTAGCATCCTGTACTGTCAACCATACTAGCAAAGCAAAATCTTAACCCCTTGACTCCATCACCCTATCTACCAGCTTCTCACAAGCAGGTGGATAGGTGAGGGAGTCAAAGGGTTAAGTTTTTTGCAGTTGGGGGATATAGAGTGTAGGAATCAAAGGGTTAAGCTTCCAAAGTGCCTACATTTCTAAGTTTGGTGAAGTCTTTGCCCCTTCATTTTAATGTTTGTTTGATAGATGTCTGTCCCAATGATATAATGTCTGTCTTGCTGTGGTGACTGATACGCCATGTAACACTGTGTGTGGCTGTGATGACCTGAATATACGCCATGTAACACTATGTGTGTGGCTGAAGTGACTGATACGCCATGTAACACTGTGTGTGGCTGTGATGACTGATACGCCATGTAACACTATGTGTGTGGCTGTGGTGACTGATACGCCATGTAACACTATGTGTGTGGCTGTGATGACTGATACGCCATGTAACACTATGTGTGTGGCTGTGATGACTGATACGCCATGTAACACTATGTGTGTGGCTGTGATGACTGATACGCCATGTAACACTATGTGTGTGGCTGTGATGACTGATACGCCATGTAACACTATGTGTGTGGCTGTGATGACTGATACGCCATGTAACACTATGTGTGTGGCTGTGGTGACTGATAAGCCATGTAACACTATGTGTGTGGCTGTGATGACTGATACGCCATGTAACACTATGTGTGTGGCTGTGATGACTGATACGCCATGTAACACTATGTGTGTGGCTGTGATGACTGATACGCCATGTAACACTATGTGTGTGGCTGTGGTGACTGATAAGCCATGTAACACTATGTGTGTGGCTGTGATGACTGATACGCCATGTAACACTATGTGTGTGGCTGTGATGACTGATACGCCAAGTAACACTCTGTAGTGGCTGTGGTGACTGATATGCCATGTAACACTGTGTGTGTGGCTGTGGTGACTGATACGCCATGTAACACTATGTGTGTGGTTGTGGTGACTGATACGCCATGTAACACTATGTGTGTGGCTGTGGTGACTGATACGCCATGAAACACTATGTGTGGCTGTGGTGACTGATACGCCATGTAACACTATGTGTGTGACTGTAGTGACTAACACACCATGTAACACTAAATGTGTGGCCGTGGTGACTGATATGCCATGTAACACTGTGTGTGGCTGTGGTGACTGATACACCATGTAATGCTATGTGTGTGGCTGAAGTGACTGATATGCCATGTAACACTGTGTGTGGCTGTAGTGACTGATACACTATGTAACACTGTGTGTGGCTGTGGTGACTGATACCCATGTAACACTATGTGTGTGGCTGTGGTGACTGATACACTATGTAACACTATATGTGTGGCTGTGGTGACTGATAAGCCATGTAACACTATGTGTGTGGATGTGGTGACTGATACGCCATGTAACACTGTGTGTGGCTGTGGTGCGACTGATATGCCATGTAACACTATGTGTGTGTGTTGTGGTAAATGATACGCCATGTAACACTGTGTGTGTGGCTGTGGTGACTGATACGCCATGTAACTCTGTATGTGGCTGTGGTGACTGATACGCCATGTAACACTATGTGTGTTGCTGTGGTGACTGATACGCCATGTAACACTGTGTGTGGCTGTGGTGACCGATACGACCAAGTAACACTGTGTGTGTGGCTGTGGTGACTGATACACCATGTAACACTGTATGTGGCTGTGGTGACTGATACGCCATGTAACACTATGTGTGTGGCTGTGGTGACTGATACGCCATGTAACACTGTGTGTGTGGCTGTGGTGACTGATACAACATGTAACACTATGTGTGGCTGTGGTGACTGATATGCCATGTAACACTATGTATGGCTGTGGTGACTGATATGCCATGTAACACTATGTGTGTGGCTGTGGTGACTGATACGCCATGTAACACTGTGTTGTGGCTGTGGTGACTGATACACCATGTAACACTATGTGTGGCTGTGGTGACTAATACGCCATGTAACACTATGTATGGCTGTGGTGACTTATATGCCATGTAACACTATGTGGCAAATAAAACCATTCATTGTTGACAAGTGGTCAGCACAACTGACTATGGACAAGTGGCCATTATTGTTATTGTTATCGTTGTTTAAAGCCCAGCTGACTGTGTAGAGCCATATCAGGGCTATAACCGTTTCAAAACATACAATACTTCAACAGGGAAAAAAAAAAACAGAAAAGAAAATTAAGTACACATATCAATGCATTCACGCACATAATCTAAGGACATGCCCCTGGCATTGACCACTCCATCCAGTTTATTGCACAAGGGATTTAAAAAAAACACCTGAATATAAATTTAAGCATACCTAAGGACACCAAAACATACATAAAAACGGGCCTAAATTACCTAAAATTGCTTCCACATATCTCACCTCCCTACAGCCAAAAATGCATTTAATACATGTGCCCAGTTATCACTCCTAAGAAAAGGTACTTAAGATTTTATCAAACACATACAGGTGAATGGACCAGCAAGGCTGAAAATGATAGGAAGAAATGACAGAAAGCAAAGGAACAAGGCCGAAACAAAGACAGTACCAGAAAAGAGAAAATTTCTAGCACAGAATTCCCAGAAGGTGGGGATACTATTGACACTGAAAGAGCCCCCAGCATCTCCACCAGGTTGGGGGGGGGGGGGGGGTTCAATGGACTATTGACAAGTGGTTAACAAAATGGACTATTGCCTGGGAGACTGGAAGTTCAAACTTCCCTCAGTTCACATCACTGTGGAGATGGTCAGCCTCAACCGGCTCCCATCCACAACTTATCTATGGGCTCAATAGGAAGACTACAACCACACAGTAAAGTCTCATCCACTTCACAGATGCGTTACTGAGGGTGCTGCTTAAATTTCTTACCAACACTGCAGGTACCGTATTTCTCAGGCCTGGTTGACATCAGGATATATCATAGAAAAAAATCAGAGAGTACAGCCCAATTACAGTCTCAATTTGAAATATAACTCCACAGCATCACCACTATTGTCCCTACTGTCACAGATGCCATCTAGACATTGTGAAAACTTCATCCTAGATTCTACGCTCTCAAACTGACTTCATGGGACATGAATGTGCGTTAGACAGCTGAAAAACTTGGGGACAGTGATGGGCAAGAAACTATGGAAATCAATATTCTGTCCACAAACACACAAAATGGACAACATAAGTGTTCCAACCTGTTCTCCTGCGATAATGACGTCTTCTGGCAGCATCTGCAGGCACAGCACCACACGACACCCAAGTCCTATATAGTATGCTGCCTGAAAGAATAATAGTCATTGTTATCATTATCATCATCATCACCACTATCATTATCGCTAATATCATTATTATGATTTTTATAAATATCAATCTGCAAACACAGAATCTCAAGACACCCATTCTTGTGTCATACTCTGCCTGTACAGAAGCAGTCATCATCATTGTTATTGCTGACACAGGCGGCAGCAGCAGCATCATCATCACCATCATTACAACAAACTCAATACAAAAGAAAAAAAACTCATGTATGTACACACATCAATGCATTCATACACATAACCTAAGGAGATGCCCCTGATGCTGACCATTCCATCCAATTTATCACACAAGGGATTAAAAAAACATACCTGAAAACAAATTTAAATATAACTAAGGACACTACAACATGTATAAAGACAGGCCTAAATTACCTAAAATTGCTTCTGTATATCTCATTTCCCTAGAGCCAAAAATGCACTTAATACATGTACCCAATTATCAACCCTATGAAAACGTATGCAAAACTTTATTGAACACATACAGATGAATGGACCACAAGGCAGAAAATAATAGAAAGCAATGACAGAAAGCAAAGGAACAAGGCAGAAACAAAGTCAGTAACAAAAAAAAGGACATTTCTAGCACAGAATTTCCAGAAGGTGGGGGATAATATTCACAATGAAAGAGCCCCCCCAGCATCCCCACAGGGGTACCCCACCCACCTCCTCCCTAAACCCTACCCCCAAATCAACCTGTAGCCTTACACCTGACCTCGATCATGGCAGAGAGGGAGCGGGTGGTGGAGGTGATGACATACAACATCAGTCGACATTTTTCCCGCTCCGCCACCTGCATGGGGATCAGGCGGTTGAACCACTCTGTAACGTGGGGGTTGTGGAACGACAGTCCATAGCGTCTGTAACACACACACACATAATGTATACACACTGTCACGACACTTGATTTGCATTTACAGCCAGCCAGATAAGACAGACAAACAAACAAAATCACAAAAATATGTGCACAAAACAACCTCCTCCCTCCACACACACACACACACACACACCACACACACACAAAAACCGAGCCCCTTGGCCAATCTTATGTTTCCTTTTCAGAAGAGTTGTGGAGACAAGGGAGAATATTTCCTCCTTGTCCATCAATGTACTTTTAACCTCTTAAGTGCCATCAACATAAAATTTACGGAGCTCTCGGAGCCTTCTGTGGTGCCTCATCATCATCATCAGGTGCCCTGCCGCATGGCGTTGGCGACCATGGACTTCCAACCATCTCTATCTCTCGTTGCCCCCAGCATCTCCCCCACCCTCTTCATCCCCAGCCACTCTGCAAGTCCGTCCAGCATTCTCTCCCTGGGTCTACCTGGTGCCCTCCCTCCCTCCAGCCTTCCCGCTGTGACCAGGTGCTCCAAATCCCCCTTCCTCATAAAATGGCCTATAAATGTTGCTTGTCTTTTCCTAATCTTCCTTATGAGTGATCTATTTGTGTCTGCCTCCATCAAGACTGTCTCGTTTGTTTTCTTTGCTGTCCATGGAACTCTCAACATTCTTCTGAGAAACCACATCTCGGCTGCCTCGATCCTGCTCTGGCTTTGCTTGCTGACTGTCCACGCCTCGCATCCGTACAACAGTATTGGTTCTATATAACATTCAAGGACTCTCTTTCTGATGTTATCTGTGGTGCCTACAAATGTAAAATTTACAGAGGAAGTCTGACGCACGTTTTAGCCTAATGTAAATGGGAGAGAAGCACTAACTGATGCTGTCAGTCTCAGAGAGGGTTCATAAAAGTGACTGGCTTCCCTTACATGACTTTTTGACCTATGCAACCCTCACCAGATTGGTTTTATTTATCTGAAAAGAGAAACTGGTTTTCAGCAAAATGCTGACATCAGGACTGTTTTGCAATGCTGCATGTTTTCAGCCTTTGAAAGCATGTGAGTTGAGTCAAGAACTTATATATGACTGCAGGATGATTCAGAAGAGAATTCTGACACAAGAGCAGCTTGAAAACTAAAGTAGTTACTCGCTGTTGGTATGAAATGTGCACCAGACAGACCTAACACGAAAAGTATTGATTTTCTGAACACGTGACACAAAAGATTTGTGGCCACAGGCAATAATGACAGCTAGCCAACACTTCACACCGTTCAGACAGGACGACATTATAAAATAAACCAGCACCGTCAGTGAGTAGTATTAGAAGTGGCAAGGGGAAGACTAGGGTGATGGAATGGGGTGGGGGGGGGGGCCATGCGGGCAGTGGACGACTACATAAATCATCTGAAAATTCATTTAGTCATGCCTAATGCACCATTCTGTGTAATTTCATGCATAGATTCCCATAAATATGGAAGCAACAGTGGTTTTAATGTACACGGCAGCGATGCAACGCTTTTCCCTGGCACATGGAAAACACTTTATGTCAAAAAACGTCGGCACTCAAGGGGTTAAGGATCAAGAAAAATCATAAACTATCTGATCATAAAATCAGAGAGACACAAAGGGACAGACAGAAAAGTGACACCGACACCGACATGTGGTGTGTGAGAGACAGAGAAGACGGGGCAGGGGGGATAGGCAGAGGGAGTGAGAGAGAGAAGGGGAGAGAGAGAGGGAGAGAGAGAGAGGGAAAGAGAGAGGGGGAGAGAAAGACAGAGAGGTAAGACAGGGGAGGGACAGAGGAAAGAGAGAGAAAGAGAGGATAAGGGAAGGGAGAAAGAGGGAAGAAAGAGAAACAGAGAGACTGAGACAGAAAGAAGACAGGGAGAGACAGACAGACAGAGCCAGGCAGGGACACAGAGAGAGAAGATGGGAAGATAAAGTAAACGTACAGACAGACAGACAGACTCACTTGATGATGGGGATAGCAATTTCCTCCCGCCACGCTGTCTCTCCACAGCTCCCCCCCAAATAAATATCAAAGACATCTCCGCTCCCGCTGTAATGTCTCACCTGCTGCCTATTTTTACCTGTAACAAACATACACACCTTTCTTAATATGTTCTTATTTATCTATTAAAAAACAAATTGTGCTGCTCCATTTTCTGCACTGTTCCTGTGTCACTAACCTCATGCTACTCGTTCTGGTTCTCCAACACATCTCCACAACCTCTGAAACCAAAGTCACCATGGCAGCAAGGCATGAAGGGAAACAGAATCTGGGGCAATTTTTCACAGAACTACGATGGTGAGAATGGAGATGATAGCGATGATACTATGGAGTTCCGTCTAGGACTGAAACTGCATGACAAAGTTGTATTCTACATCTACTTTCAAGATACATCATGGCAAAATCCAGGCCTGAAAGATGAAGACACCTGCAGTGTTGGTCAAGAAATCTGAGCAACACCATGGCTGATGCAAGAGACGCTTCCCAATGAGCCCATAGCACTCTGGATAACAGTCAGTCAGAGCTAAAAAGAACCACAATAACTGTTTTGGACTGATAAAAAATTTGAATTCACAACCTCCCAGTCAGCGGAGGTAAAATCTGCTTTTGTTTACAAGAATCACCACGAGGGTGCGGATGACACCTGGATCACCAGTGCCTCGTCTCTCTCCGTATAATCCTCTCCCGAGCTCCTGATGCTACTCAATGTCACTTCATCAAGCAACGGGGAGCTTCCATGCACTGCATGACCAATTTGGACCCAGTCATCAATTACCTTGTTTACAAACTGACTGGCAAAGTAGGGAAATGACATACCCAGGACACAGCCACACAACACGCACCAACCAGGTCCAGCCCAGACTCCGGACCAAGACAGAATGAAAAACCCCCCTCTTGCCCCACTCTGGTCTTCATCTTTCCGGAAGCCCATCCTGCAACCAGCTTGCATAGCTGCCAACTCCTTTCCCCTTACTATAGTCTTGACAATTAGCTGTCGGACACTCCCAATGTTGTCTTACTTCAACCACAGGGGTTGTTTGAACAACCGCAAAGTGGCCAGGCATGATGCTCCAGACTCACCCATTTTGCTGTTCGGCAAAGTCTGACATGGCCCGAAAAGGATCCCAAGTTTGTTATCTTTCTGAGCAGCCAGCAGGTCTTTCCCTGCCACAAACCAAAATTAACAAGAAACACCTTGAAGGTGCAGATGGGACCAGGAGCACAAATGCCTCGCAGTTCCCACGCTCCCAATGCCACTCAACAGTCCCAGTCAGCAGAGGTGAAATCTCCCACTCAACAGTCCCAGTCAGCAGAGGTGAAATCTGCCTTTGTACTTTCTGAATTCCCTCCCTGAAAAAAAAAAACGGAGGGGGGGGGGGGCCCCGGGTAGGTGGCGGGCGGGGGCGGGAAGGGCATTGCACTCAACTGTGCTGCTCTCCCCAGGATATGCATGCCATGTGTGCTGCTCCCCAGGGATATGGCATGGCTGGTGTGTGCTCTCCCCAGGGATATGGCATGGCCATGGAGTCAGCTCTCCCCAGGGATTAATATGCATGGCCATGGTGTGCTGCTCTCCCCAGGGATATGGCATGGCCATGGTGTGCTGCTCTCCCCAGGGATATGGCATGGCCATGGAGTACAGCTCTCCCCAGGGATATAGCATGGCCATGGTGTGCTGCTCTCCCCAGGGATATGGCATGGCCATGGTGTGCTGCTCTCCCCAGGGATATGGCATGGCCATGGAGTACAGCTCTCCCCAGGGATATAGCATGGCCATGGTGTGCTGCTCTCCCCAGGGATATGGCATGGCCATGGTGTGCTGCTCTCCCCAGGGATATGGCATGGCCATGGAGTACAGCTCTCCCCAGGGATATAGCATGGCCATGGTGAGCTGCTCTCCCCAGGGATATAGCATGGCCATGGTGTGCTGCTCTCCCCAGGGATATAGCATGGCCATGGTGTGCTGCTCTCCCCAGGGATATAGCATGGCCATGGTGTGCTGCTCTCCCCAGGGATACGGCATGGCCATGGTGTGCTGCTCTCCCCAGGGATATGGCATGGCCATGGTGTGCTGCTCTCCCCAGGGATACAGCATGGCCATGGTGTGCTGCTCTCCCCAGGGATATAGCATGGCCATGGTGTGCTGCTCTCCCCAGGGATATAGCATGGCCATGGTGTGCTGCTCTCCCCAAGGATACAGCAAGGCCATGGTGCAGCAGCGCTGCTTTTTCTAATCTCCTTTTGTCAACAAAAGCAGTGGAGATCATTTTATATTGTCTGTAGAGGTGCATATGTGTGCATGTAACTCCTAAAATATAACTGAATGCTTTGTTCATCACACACACACACACACATGTACACACACTCACCAAAAAGCTTGATGAAAGGACTCCACAGAGCTGAACATATCAGGGACAAGGTGGATGGCTTCTGAAAACAAAACAAAATTTCAACAAAATGAACAATACCTACAAAATCCACTCTCTCATTTGTCAAGTTTCAGTATAATTTGCTCAAGACAACATCTCTGTGCTCAGAACAAATTCCAAATGACTGACGCCACAGATGCCATGTGATGGAGAAGATCCAAGATGATTGTGGCAGAAGCCTCAACCCTTTGACTTCCATGCCTTATTCATCAACTGCAAAAAAAATAACCCTTTGACACCCTTACCCTATTCACCAGCTTCCTGCACGAAGCTTGTGGACAGGGTAAAGGAATCAAAGAGTTGTTAAGTGTTTGCTTTGCTAGCACAGTTGGCAATGCAGGAAGCTGGTGGACAGGGTGCGGGAAGCAAAAAGTTAAGCCTGCACATCAGCCCTAAGCGTTGGCAAGGGCTGGAGAAAACAACACATGGCTTGCCTTAGGGTTGAACCCAGACCCCTGCATTATGAGCAGGGTGCTCTAACAACTGAGCTAACAGACCGGTATAGTTAGTTGATGGTGACTAAAACAAAGTCCGCATCCCTAACTTACAATCTTCATCTCTGTTCGCACATCATTTTCTATGGACACGAAATTTAACAATCCGTGGAATCATATGATCAGTCGGGCCTGTGTGCCTTCTGGCCTGTGCACGCTAAAAATCCCATGGCAGTTGGAAATCATTAAGAACAGGGCTTTTGCCTGGCTGCCCTGGTATGAAAACCACTGGAGGGATAGGATGATTTCACAGGTCCCTGCCCTTCAAGGCCAATTAGCCTTCTGCCTTTCTAACGTCTTCATCACAAAAAACAAAACAAAAAAACAAAAAAGGTGGCGCTACACTGTGGCAATGCACTCTCAAAGGGGAGAGCGGCCCGAGTAAATCCACCGTGACAAAAGAAAAATGAATATGAATTAATATGAATGACTGATTTGTGTTCAATGCTGATACTGGATCATCAAAAGATACCAACAGTCAATGCAATTACTGTAACTGTTATTTTTGTTTAAAGCCAGCCGACTGCGTAGAACCATATCAGGGCTATAACTGTTTCGAAACATACACAATACTTCAACAGGAACAGAAAATTCAGAAAATTAAGTACACATATCAATGCATTCACACACATAATCTAAGGAGAAGCCCCTGGCACTGATCACTCCATCCAATTTATCACACAGGGGAATCAAAAAACATTCCTGAAAACAAATTCTAAATATAACCAAGGACACTAAAACATATATACAAATGGGCTTAAATTACCTGAAACTATTTCTGCTTATCACATTCAAAACTGTTTCTGCTTATCACATTCCCTAGAGCCAAAAATGCATTTAACACATGTACCCAACTATCATTTTCTTTTATTGTTGTTTAAAGCCCAGCTGACTGCGCAGAACCATATCAGGGCTAACCCAACAATCAATCCCAAGAGGAAGTATGTAAGACTTTACAGAACACATTCAGGTGAATGGACCAGCAATGCAAAAAATGATAGGAAGAAATGACAGAAAGCAGAGAACAAGGCAGAAGCAAAGTGAATGACAGGAAAGAGGAAATTTCTAGCACAGAATTTCCAGAAGGTGGGGATACTATTTAATAATAATAATAATAATAATAATAATAATAAGAGACCATTTATAAGCGCACATCTCTGCCTACGGCGGAGCTTATGACGCTTTACAATCATTCACTCACAATATTTCAATCTCTCGGACCTCACGTACATACACTAAATACACAATACAAAGTAATAGAATAAATCCATAAAAATACTACATACGCTACAATCATACACGGATTCTCACGCAAGTCCAAATGCACCCCACAACCCCCACGGCTATACCCCAAAGTACTGTGAGGCACATTGGGCTCTATAATCACCCACCCCCACCCCCCACCTACCTACTATAACATACACACACACTAACACACCTTTTCTACTATTAGGCTGGGGGGAAATGAGGTTGAACTTACTGATAATATTTATACTGAAAGAGCCCCCAGCAACCCCACGGGGAGCTCTACTACAATGAACTGTATTAGCTACACAAGCATGTATACAGCTGTTTTGACAAGTGTAAAACTGAGATGCTCTTTTGCTTACAATGCCGTTTAAAGTGATATACGTGACAAGCAAAAAGACTTAAAACAAAAAAAACAAAACAAAAAAAAATGAAAGAAAACCAAGCTACTGACACTGACCCTCTGTTTATATTCTGCTACAATACAGCAAAACTCTTCAAAGGAGAAGGAAGCGGCGTGGGGTCGCGTTTCCTGTAACCACGACGCATCCAGCTCCTGCCCTGTGAAACAGCGGTAACCTAGTCGCAGCTGTTGGAAAAATAAAAAAACAACATGATCAAGCCATACTTTGTTTCATGCAATATTTTTGGTGATAAAACCTATCTCAACACATCCACAGATCGAGGTAGCATTCACACCATGCTGATGGGTGACACGTATCAATTCCACTGGAATTTGCCCTTATCTTCCATGCCCAACGAGGGTTAAAGGATCTATTAAACCCTGAATTTTGTGTGTGCAGACATGCATGCACGTATGTGGTATCTCTGTGTGTGTGTGTGCGTGTGCGTGTGCATGTGCGTGTGTGTGTGTGTGTGCACGCGCACACGCAAATGTACTTATATGTGTGTTCTGAAACACTGTATTCATACTATGTAACATTGTGTATTGTGTGCGAGTATTCATGTCTGTTTTGAAAGACTATTTATACTATATTACACTATGAACTTTGCTCTCTTTCATTCTTTGGTGACAGTTACACATATTTTTCCTTTCATGTTTTGTTACTGCGGTTTCTTACTGTAAAAAGCAATGAGCACGCCTTGGCATGGACTGTTTGCATTATATAAATGACATCATTATTATCATTATCATATCAATATTATCATTATCATACCGCTAAGTCTAAATACGATCAAACTTGATCATACTATTCTGAACAGAACTTAACATGTTAAACATCGCCAAACTCAGATATTGTACCAAACATTCCATATTATGTTACATCTTGGCCTGTGGAGAGACACAAACGTAAACAACATTTTCCAACAGTGCAGATAATAGCACACATGCCAATTTACATGTCTGATGTTACCAATCAACTGAGAAAAACACAGAAAAGAGGATGGAGAGCATAAGTGAGAGTGGAAAACAGAAAGAGAGAGGAAGAGAGAAAATGGAAGGGGGGAGGGGAGAAAGAAAGGAGGAAGAGAAAGAGAGGGAAGTGAAAAGAGGAAGGGAGAAAGGCAGGATAAAGGAGAGGGAGGGGCAAGAGAGAGAGGTGGAAGAAGGAAAAGGAGGGAGAGAGACAGACACACACACAGTATGACACACACACACACACACACACACACACACACACACACACACACACACACTCAGAAGTGAGAGAGAGGGGAGGGGGGAGAGAGAGACAGAGACAGACACACAGACAGACACACTCAGTGAGAGGGGACAGAGATAGAGAGAGAAAGAGAGGAAGAGAGAGCGATAGACTCAGTGAGAGACAAGGGAAGGGGAGAGAGAGAGAGAGAGAGAGAGAGAGAAAGAGACACAGACAGACTCAGACAGTGAGAGAGAGGGGAGAGAGAAGAGTGAGAGGGAAAGAAAGAGAGAGGGATAGAGAGATAGAGACAGACAGACACAGACAGTGAGAGACAGGGGGGGGGGGGGGGGAGAGAGAGACAGAGAGGCAGACAGACAGAGACTGACTCAGACAGTGAAAGAGAGACAGACAGACAGACAGAGAATGAGAGAAACAGACAGAAAGAGAGAGAGTGAGAGAGAAAAACAGAGAGAGAGAGAGAGAAATAAAACTTGAAGTGCAGTGAAAACAATACTAGACTGTCACACCAGTGAAAACAGATTTTAAATCACTGTCAGTGATTCCCTCAAAATGTGAATTTTTGGTTCCCCCCCCCCCCCCCCCTCCTTTGTTTCTTGTGACTTTGAATTTGACACCACCACTTCAAAAACTTTGGTAGCCTTCAAAACTTATGCATCTGCAACTCCTCAGTGGTCTTTGACCTTTGACCCAAATTTGTTAACGATCCATCCAGAAACAGCTGAGAAAATCTTGCCAACACATTTCTGTCACACACAATCGGCTTCTACTTTACAGCTGTGGAAACAATGGCCAGGACGCCTGCACAGTATGTGCACTGCGCTTGAGGGGGGTAATGGATGTGTCACGCAACAAGAACACGGACCTCACAGCAACCATCTTTCAAGGAAAAACAGTGGCAAAAAGGAAGAAAGGTTGACCTCCAATCTCATACATCAAGAACATAACCAACATCAGTGGCCTAAATATTCAAGAAGTTGTCCACAAAAGTCAAGACAGAGTGGCCTGGAGGGAGATGGTGTTGTCCAGGTATGCAGCGGCCATCACCAAACCCAGTGATGCCAACAAGTGAGACAAGACCTCTCCCTGGTCAATATGATACAATCTCTATTTTTTTAAAAGAGGGGATTGAAAACAGAAAAGATAATACCAAAATAAAAACAAACCCCTTTTAATACAAAGGAAAAATGATACAATGGGAAGGGAAGGTGAGAAGACTAAGAGGGAAGAAAAAGACTGAAAGAAACACAGTGAAGTCTTTTTCCTCCCTCTCTTCATATATCTGTTTATACTTCAAACCAATTTTTAAATGGATAATGAAAAAAAACAACTAGAAAAACAAAACAAAGCACCTCCTCCCAATAAAAACAAACAGAAAAACACAAAGACAAACAACCCCACCCCATCCCCCAGAGACAAACAGACAAAAACAACCAACCAACCAACCAACCCAGCCACCCAGAGCCAAACAGACCACAGAAAACACAGACAAGGAAACCCAAGCTGCACCAAAAAGGATACAGAACAGATAAACACAAGGCAACCATGTTAGCTGATACTGATCACTGATGTTAGTCTGTAATTATTACACATAATTAACCCTTTGACTCCTGCACCCTATCCACCAGCTGAAAAAAACGTAACCCTTTGACTCCCTACCCTGTCCATCAGCTTCCTGCAGGAAGTTGGTGGAAAGGGTGAGGGAGTCAAAGGGTTAAGTGTTTGCTTTGCTATCACTGATAACGATGCAGGATGGTAACGGACAGGATGAGGGAGTCAAAGGGTTAAGAAAATAGATACAAGAAAACTTCACACCCACTGATTCAAAGTACACAGCGTAAGAAGAAAAAACAAACAAAATGTCCAAACTACAATGGAACCAGCCACTGACAATGTTACAACATTCACTGGATGGATCCCACACCTTTCTGTGTTTCTCAAAGCTTTCTCAGTCCTTCCAGTTCATGCAGTAAAAGACATATTTACATGATCTTCCAATGACAGTTACAACCAAGTTCTGGAATAACAATGACATTTACAACCAAGTTCTGAATTTGCTGACAAGAGATTCAATGCATTCAGACAATTAATAAATGCTCCATTTCAATCTGCCAGCAGTTATTGTCCACAGACTCCACAAGCCTGTACAAAATGCTATTCAAAGTTTTCAAACAGGGGAGGGACTGGGACCTACAGAAACACTGGCACCAGCAGAATGACTGGAACATCAAGATGGGTAGTGAACGAGTCAATATTTATGTTGCAAGGTTATTCTTGTTGGTGCTTAAAGCCCAGCCAACTGTATACAGCCATATCAGGGCTGTGACCATTTCGAAACATACACAATACTTCAACAGGGGAAAAAAAGGAACAGAAAATTAAGTACAAATGTAATGCATTCACACATATAATCTAAGGAGATGCCCCTGGTGACCACTTTGTTCAATTCATCACACAGGGGATTTAAAAAAAACAACTTGAATACAAATTTAAACATAACTAAGGACACTAAAACATATATAAAACGGGCATAAATTACCTAAAACTGCTTCCACATATCACATTTATGTTGCAAGGTGGGATTGCACACAAGACAAATATTTTGAGTCCACAACTCTATCAACCTTTACCTGTATAGTTCACTACTTATAGCTGCTAGAGACCTCACAAAGCTTTCTTCAGATGGAGTCGTGATTTTTATTTTTTGTCATCTGTTGGTAATTGGTTGCAATTGCATTCAAATACACTTTTTTTTAAATATACAGCTTTCTGCAGTTCTTTTTAAACCACAATTAAAAGTGTCATACTGTTTTCAGGGGGTGTGCAGGTTGGGTGTTTTTTTGTTTCTACACATACAGACCATGAACATCATTATGGCTTACAAGATCTTTAACGCATGTTATTTGATGTTCTGTGTGCACACACACGTGGGTTCAGGCACTGGCAGGTCTGTACCATCAATGACCAGGAAATCAGAAAAACCTCCACCCTTTACCTACCAGACGCAGCCAAAGCAGATTTAAACCCCAGACCTTCCAATCAGAAAATCCTATGCTCACCACAATGATCACACCCATCCTATGGTGGAGTGGAAATTGTTGTCAATGGAAGTGGGTTTTGTATCCCATGTTCTACACCCATCCCTGGGTGGAGTGAAACTCTTTTGCAAACGGAAGTAGGGTTTGTACTCCGTGTCCCTAATGTCAGCGCTCCCCTGAAGTGTCATCATCATCATCATCATCATCAGGTGCCCTGCCGCATGGCGTTGGCGACCATGGACTTCCAACCATCTCTATCTCTCGTTGCACCCAGCATCTCCCCCACCCTCTTCATCCCCAGCCACTCTGCAAGTCCGTCCAGCATTCTCTCCCTGGGTCTACCCGGTGCTCTCTTTCCCTCCAGCTTTCCCGTTGTGACCAGGTGCTCCAAATCCCCCTTCCTCATAAAATGGCCTATAAATGTTGCTTGTCTTTTCCTAATCTTCCTTATCAGTGATCGACTTGTGTCTGCCTCCATCAAGACTGTCTCGTTTGTTTTCTTTGCTGTCCATGGAACTCTCAACATTCTTCTGAGAAACCACATCTCGGCTGCCTCAATCCTGCTCTGGCTTTGCTTGCTGATGTCCACGTCTCGCATCCGTACAACAGTATTGGTTCTATATAACACTCAAGGACTCTCTTTCTGATGTTAATTGATAGGCATTTGTTGGTAAGAATGCTTGTCATCTTCTTGAATGCTGTTTTGGCTTGGCCGATTCTGCCAGCTATTTCCGATGTGCATCTGCCGTCTGATGAAATGACCGTTCCCAGGTATTTGAACTTATTAACCTATGTCAAGGTTGTGCTATTTGCTGTTATTTTGCATGAGGGGATTTCATGTTTTTTACTGATCACCATGACTTCAGTCTTCCTGCTGTTTAGTTCCAACCCCTTACTTTTGCTTTCTGTTTCTAGTATATTCACAAGGTTTTGAAGTGTACAGAGATGATAATATGCAAACGGAAGTAGGGTTTGTACTCTGTGTCCCTAATGTCAGCGCTCCTCTGAAGTGCACAGAGGTGATAATATAACAAAGAGTAACACTACCAGTTCAGGTCTACTACATCCCTAACCCTACTTTCCACTTCTGACACTACTTGATTACACATTACTCGATACTGATGTTCCACAAGTGGTCGCTGCTTTTTTTCTGTCTGGTCCACACAACTGGACTGAGCTTCTTCTGTCTATTTGACAGCCAATACTTTTTCTTCAAGTCTAAGTTGAAGACATACCTTTCTGTCCAGCTATGATTTCCCCCTCTACATATATGTGCCCGTCCTTTGGTCCTACTCCCCCTCTTGTCCCCCCCCCCTCCCGGTTTGTGTTTTGTACCCTTGAGTTTTTGTCATGGCGAGTGAATGGTGAACAATGAGAGCATGTGCTTTGATGATTTATATATATCAAGATTTGACACCATGTAAATATCATCCTCAACGTCATCATCATCATTATTTTTAGTAATAGTAGTAGTAGTATATTAATATATCATGCATTTTTGTATTGCATAAACAAATGTCATATTTCCATCCGATGCAACATTGTCAGAAGCTGGTCCCACTGCCTCTACTCACATCTTTCAACACATAAGCCACCTGTGGTAAACAGCCAACCACATACATCAGGATATACACACACACACTCAAACACACCATACATCCACACTATTTATACATATATGTAATTTAACACAATATGACACATTGCAATACAACATGTCCCATAACCCTGAGGTTGCAGGGAAGTCTGAGACCTCACTACTCTCAGATCAGCTTTTTGAGGTCGGGACCCAGTCTTCTACCTTCTTGCTCTACCTTCCCCAACCTTCAACAAGGTCAAGTATCCATTCACAGCTGGGTGAACTGGAGGTCATACACATGAAGGTCCTTGATTGAACCTGTGCTGTCAGAATGGAAGTACAACACAACACAACACAGCACAGCACAACACGACACGACACAACACGACACAACACAACACAGTAAAACACAACACAAATCTAATACATTACCCCTCCCCCCAAATCTTATCAACATACACATTATCACATAAACATCAATAACATGAAGCACAACACACTACAACACAACACTATACAACAGAATACACCACAATGCAACACAAGACAATATAACAACAATATAACAAAATTACAACATAATATATTACAATATGATACGATATGACACAAGAGAAAATAATACAATCCAACACAAAATGCAATACTATACAATGAAATGTAACACTATATTACAATATAATACAACACAATCCAACATATGTATCAGGTTGCACACATACAGTAATACAGATCAACAACAAATACACAACAAACCACAACACAACATAAGCTGTGAGCAAATGTGTCACTGTCACACCAACATTTCCATGAAAAACAATTTCATAAGCTAAACAACTTTTAATTGAGCAATGCGAAAAACAAACTTGGACGCAAACGTGAAATAGCTGTTTTCATTCAAAACATCACAGCAACCTCTACAACCAGGGAATATGTACAAATGTGTCAATGTTACAAGGAAACTTTCCATGACAAAAACAAAACAATTTATAAATAACTCTAAAAAAATGAGTGACTTTGACAAAAGCTTGGAGAGAAAGACCAAACTGTAGATCCCCATCCAAAGCAAGATGAACAATCCCTGCCAACAGGGGATAAAACAGTGTTCCACTATGTGGCCATTACACTCACGTCTCCTTAACAAACAAAACACAAACTCTCTCACAAACAAATTTAAAACAAGCAATTAGGAAAAGAACAACAAACCTGGAAACAAGGAAAAAAAAACTTTTCTACCAAAGCATACATGTCAACCCCTACACACAATGAGTGAGTAATATGCAAACTCTTGCAACAAATCACACAAAACTATACAGCATGCAACTTGGCAAAAAAGAAGGTTTAGGGAGCAAGCAAAAATTGCCCATCTTCAATCAAAACATTTGAACATCCCACACTACCTGAAGATATGTATAAATGTATCACTGCCACACTGAAATCTTCATGACAAAAAAATCATAAACACTCTGACAAATGTAAACATTTAATAGCAAGCAACTTAACAAAATAATTATTTCAAAAAAATGACAGAATGAATTAAAAGCTTGTTAAGACAAACTGAACATTTACTACAAACACGTAATTAAAACAGCTGCAAAAACCTCACAGTCACACTGAAATCTTCCACAAATCAGTTAAGTCGCGTGTGTGTCTCTGAAGGGTGGGGGTGAAGTGAGGAAACATCATGACCCCCCCCCCCCCACCAAACTTGAAAGAAAGAATATCAATGCAGACCAACCTCTACAACTACAGGATAAGTGATGGACAAACTACTCCAATAAACCACTCAATAAAAACTTTTAAAGCTTGTTGCTTGGGGACAAAACACATGCACACAAAAAAAGAACAAAGAAACACACATTCACAAGAGAATATCCTTAAAATCAAGACAGAAAGGCACATCGTCAAATTGACACATCCCAACCAACCCTACTACTAAGTATCACAATCACAATGACATCCCAACAACAAACAAAACACTGCCCAAAATCAAGCAACTTTAAAGCAAAAGGATTGGTTTAAAAAGAAGAAAACTCACTCTGCAGGTCCTCAACCAAAGCATAATGAACAGTATCTTCTAACAACAGACAAGCAACATGCAAATAAGTCCATGTTACACTAAGTTCATCTACGACAACCACATATAAAAATTATCAAAAAAGTTATCATACATATATTATAAAATCTAGAAATCACAAAAAATTTAAAGCAAGTAACTTCAAACAAAAAACAACAAACAAACAAAAACAAACAAGCAGAAGCCAAAGTGACTGGCCTTTATTCAACACAAGCAAGCAGCTGACCCACATCAAGACCAATTAATCACAATCAGTGTACAGCTGTGTCAAGGGCAGAGAACTTACATCGTTCTTGGTTATCTTCCCTTCACTGTCACAAGTGATGGAGTTGAATGTTTCCCTTAGTTTTCTGAAACAGAGCAGTTGCATTTGGTTGGCTGGATTTTTTTTTTTTTTTTCTTTCTTTTCTCTTTTTTGTTTTTTTTGTTTTTGTTTTTCTTTTGTTCCTAGTAAAGTTTTTGAGGAGAAGAAAGAGATGACCACACACCTCCAACTTCAACAACAGTGCTGATTCTGTGGTCTGGGGATCCAAGAAGTCGCCCACAGATGTCTCAATCGTTTGACCTGGAAAAGATTTGTGACATCGAGTGTGGCTCCTACCGCTGATCCCAGCGAAGGAGAGAGGAGAGGTGAGGTGAGTAAAGTTTTCTCGAAAGCGTGTATGCATGCTACTCTGGGTGTCTGGCCCAAACTGCCCAATCATTATGTTGCTGCACAGTCTGCATACTCCATCTTTGATGGATTACCTTGCCATGTAGACAGCCATAGTCATTTTTGAGGGGTATGCTTGTCGGGCGTACTTGTGTTTCCATAAGGCATTGAACAATAACATCATTTACAGGAGTCTTGTCACACATATTTGATTTTTCTGCATACATACATCTATGTAGGCCCTCTATATATGTGTGTACATGCGTGCATATATGTTTCTATGCATGTTTATATTCTGAAATTGTAAGCGCTTAGGGCAATAACAGGCTAAGCACATTAGATACATTCATAATTACTATTAATCACATTCTTCTCTTTCTTCTGATTATTATTACTAACATTTTTCTTCTCATAATTATCATTATCACTACTCACAGAAGAACAACCACAATTACTATTATCCATATTCTTCAATTTCTTATCATTATCATCAATATTCTTTTTCTTCTAACTATTGTCAGTATTCTTTTCTTCTGCTTATTATTACTAATATTCTTCTTAATATTATCATTATTACAACTCACAGCAGAGCTTCGCCAACCAGACAGTAGCCATATTTCACAGGTTGTGCCCCTTGTTTTAACGTCAACTCCTGCACTCTGATGCCCTGCACAAACACACCGCATTGTTACTCTTGTATTGGTAGTTGTAGTAACACAAACATCATATTGTTACACTTGTAACAACACAGACACACCACATCATAACACTTATAGTAACACAAACACACCACACTGTAACATTTACAGCAACACAAACATCATATTGTAACACTTGTAACACAAACACACCACACTGTAACACTTGCAGTAACATAAACACACCACATTGTAACATTTGTAGTAACACAAACACACCACATCGTATCACCTGTAGTAAC
This sequence comes from Monoplex corrugatus, assembly GCA_030674185.1. Taxonomy (NCBI): domain Eukaryota; kingdom Metazoa; phylum Mollusca; class Gastropoda; order Littorinimorpha; family Ranellidae; genus Monoplex; species Monoplex corrugatus. Next base: position 51,229,009 of record JAPXFY010000026.1, read on the forward strand.
ACAAACACACCACATTGTAACACTTGCAGTAACACAAATGCACCATATCATAACACCTGTAACAACACAAACACACTACATCATAACACTTCCAGTAACACATGCACCACATTGTAACACTCGTAATAACACAAACACATCACATCATAACACTTCCAGTAACACAAATGCACCACAACACTTGTAATAACACAAACACACCACATTGTAACATGTGTATTAACACAAACACACCAGATCATAACACATTTAGCAACAAAAACACACCCACATTGTAACACTTGAAGTAACATAAACACATCATATCGTAACACTTGTATTAACACAAACACACCACATTGTAACACTTGTAACAACACAAACACTCTACATCGTAACACTTGTAGTAACAGAAACACACCACATCATCTCCCCAAGTAACACAAACACACCACATCATCTCCCCAACAAACACATCAAATCATCACTCTCGTAGTAATATGCAATCTAAATCACAATAACAGGCATGTCAACGAGGCACTCAGAACTTTGAACATGCAATCATGAAGTCTGGGATTTGAACCAGCCTGGGTGGTGCCTGGTAGGTAAAGGGTGGAGATCTTTTAAAAAATCTCTCATGTCAATGCACATTCAGACCTGGCACAGCCTGCACCAACTTGGTTACATGTGCAAATCATTGAATATTGCCTTGTATTTTTGTTACTGCAGATTGACTGTGTGCAGGTTAGGTCATTATCCCCTGGGAGCACTCCCCCCCCCCCCCCCTTCATTTCCTGCCTGCATGTGTTGTTCTTTATGAAATTACATATTTATGCATAACTCTACCAGTGGGACATCTCCCTTATTGGTGTGGGACATCTCACTTACTGCTGTGGGACATCTTTACTGCTTTGGGACATATCCCTTACTACAGTGGGACATTTCTACTGATGTGGGACACCCTTACTCCTGTGGGACATCTCCCTTACTGCTGTGAACATCTCCCCTATTGCTGTGGGACATCTCCCTTACTGCTGTGGGACATCTCCCTTACTGCTGTGAAACATCTCCCCTACTGCTGTGGGACATCTCCCTTACTGCTCTGGGACATCTCTACTGTTGTGGGACATCTTCCTTACTGATATGGGACATCTCCCTTACCACTGTGGGACATCTCCCCTCTGCTGTGGGACATCTCCCTTACTGCCATGAGACATCTCTCTTACTGATATGGGACACCTCCTTTAATGATATGGGACATCTCCCTTACTGTCGTGAGACATCTCCCTTACTACTGTGGACATGTCCCTTACTGCTGTGAAACATCTCCCCTACTGCTGTGGGACATCTCCCTTACTGCTGTGGGACATCTCCCTTACTGCTGTGAAACATCTCCCTACTGCTGTGGGACATCTCCTTACTGCTCTGGGACATCTCTACTGTTGTGGGACATCTTCCTTACTGATATGGGACATCTCCCTTACCGCTGTGGGACATCTCCCCTCCTGCTGTGGGACATCTCCCTTACTGCCATGAGACATCTCTCTTACTGATATGGGACACCTCCTTTAATGATATGGGACATCTCCCTTACTGTCGTGAGACATCTCCCTTACTACTGTGGGACATGTCCCTTACTGCTGTGGGAATCCCCCTCCTGCTGTGGGACATCTCCCTTACTGCTGTGGGACATCTCCCTTAATGCTGAGGGACATCTCCCTTACTGCTGCGGAACACCTCCCTTACTGCTGAGGACATCTCCCTTACTGCAGTGGGACATCTCCCTTACTGCTGTGGGCCATCTCCCTTACTGCAGTGGGACATCTCCCTTATTGCTGTGGGGCATCTCCCTTACTGCTGTGAGACATTTCCCTTACTGCTGTGGGACATTTCCCTTACTGCTGTGGGACATTTCCTATACTGCTGTGGGCCATCTCCCTTACTGCAGTGGGACATCTCCCTTATTGCTGTGGGACATCTCCCTTACTGCTGTGAGACATTTCCCTAACTGCTGTGGGACATTTCCCTTACTGCTGTGGGACATCTTCCTTACTGCTGTGGGACATCTCCCTTATTGCGGAGGGCCATCTCCCTTACTGCTGTGGGACATCTCCCTTACTGCTGTGGGACATCTCGCCTACTGCTGTGGGACATCTCCCTTACTGCTGTGAGATATCTCCCTTACTGCTGTGGGACATCTCCCTTACTGCTGTGGGACATCTCACCTACTGCTGTGGGACATCTCCCTTACTGCTGTGAGACATCTCCCTTACTGCTGTGGGGCATCTCCTATACTGCTGTGGGCCATATCCCTTACTGCTGTGAGACATTTCCCTAACTGCTGTGGGACATTTCCCTTACTGCTGTGGGACATCTCCTATACTGCTGTGGGACATCTCCCTTAGTGCTGTGGGACATCTCCCTTATTGCTGAGGGCCATCTCCCTTACTGCTGTGGGACATCTCACCTACTGCTGTGGGACATCTCCTTTACTGATGTGAGACATCTCCCTTACTGCTGTGGGACATCCCCCTTACTGCTGTGGGACATCTCACCTACTGCTGTGGGACATCTCCCTTACTGCTGTGGGACATCTCCCTTACTGCTGTGGGACATCTCCCTTACTGCTGTGGGACATCTCCCTTACTGCTGTGGGACATCCCCCTTACTGCTGTGGGACATCTCACCTACTGCTGTGGGACATCTCCCTTACTGCTGTGGGACATCTCCCTTACTGCTGTGGGACATCTCTACTGATATGGGTCATCTCCCTTACTGCTGTGGAACATCTCTACTGATTTGGGACATCTCCCTTACTGCTGTGGGACATCCCCCCTACTGCTGTGGGGCATCTCCCTTACTGCCATGAGACATCTCCCTTACTGATATGGGAAATCTCTACTGATATGGGTCATCTCCCTTACTGCTGTGGGACATCTCTACTGATATGGGTCATCTCCTTACTGCTGTGGATCATCTCTACTGATATGGGAACATCTCCCTTACTACTGTGGGACATCTCCCTTACTGCTGTGGTACATCTCTACTGATATGGGTCATCTCCCTTACTGCTGTGGATCATCTCTACTGATATGGGTCATCTCCCTTACTGCTGTGGATCATCTCTACTGATATGGGTCATCTCCCTTACTGCTGTGGTACATCTCTACTGATATGGGTCATCTCCCTTACTGCTGTGGTACATCTCTACTGATATGGGTCATCTCCCTTACTGCTGTGGTACATCTCTACTGATATGGGTCATCTCCCTTACTGCTGTGGTACATCTCTACTGATATGGGTCATCTCCCTTACTGCTGTGGTACATCTCTACTGATATGGGACATCTCCCTTACTGCTGTGGATCATCTCTACTGATATGGGTCATCTCCCTTACTGCTGTGGATCATCTCTACTGATATGGGACATCTCCCTTACTGCTGTGGTACATCTCTACTGATATGGGTCATCTCCCTTACTGCTGTGGTACATCTCTACTGATATGGGTCATCTCCCTTACTGCTGTGGATCATCTCTACTGATATGGGACATCTGCCTTACTGCTGTGGGACATCTCCCTTACTGATGTGGGACATCTCCCTTACTGATGTGGGACATCTCCCTTACTGCTGTGGGACATCTCCCTTACTGATGTGGGACATCTCCCTTACTGATGTGGGACATCTCCCTTACTGCTGTGGACATCTCCTTACTGATGTGGGACATATCTACTGATTTGGGACATCTCCCGTACCGATATAGGACATCTCCCTTACTACTGTGGGACATCTCCCTTACTGCTGTGGGACATCTCTACTGATATGGGTCATCTCCCTTACTGCTGTGGATCATCTCTACTGATATGGGACATCTCCCTTACATCTCCCTTACTGCTGTGGGACATCTCTACTGATATGGGACATCTCCCTTACTGCTGTGGGACATCTCTACTGATATGGGACATCTCCCTTACTGCCGTGAGACACATCGCCCTTACTGCTGTGGGACATCTCCTTACTGCTGTGGGACATCTCCTTACTGATATGGGCCATCTCCTTACTGTTGTGGGACATCTCCCTTATTGATATGGGACATCTCCTTACTGCTGCGGGACATCGCTACTGCTGTGGGGCATCTACCTTACTGCTGTGGGATGTGGGACATCTCTCTTACTGCTGTGATCTCTCTTACTGCTGTGGGACGTCTCTCTTACTCCTGTGGGACTCTCCTTTATTGCTGTAGACATCTCCTTTACTGCTGTGGGACATCTGTCTTATTGCTGTGGGACATCTCCTTTACTGCTGTGGGACATCTGTCTTATTGCTGTGGGACATCTCCTTTACTGCTGTGGGACATCTCCCTTACTGATGTGAGACATTTCCCTTACTGATGTGGGACATCTCCCTTACTGCTGAGACATCTCCCTTACTGCTGTGGGACATCTCCCTTACTACTGTGGGACATCTCCCTTACTGATGTGGGACATCTCTACTGATGTGGGACATCTCCCTTACCGATATAGGACATCTCCCTTACTACTGTGGGACATCTCCCTTACTGCTGTGGGAATCTCTACTGATGTGGGACATCTCCCTTACGAATATGGGACATTGCCGTTACTGCTGTGGGATATCTCCCTTACTGCTGTGGGACGTGGGACATTTCTCTTACTGCTGTGGGACATTTCCTTTTTAGGTACTAAGCAGCAGCTATCATTGCTGAGCACGCTATGGGCCCACTGAAAAGACTGTTACCACAGTCTTAACCCTATAACTCCCACACCATATCCACTAGCTGCAAAAAAATTAACCCTTCGACTTCCTCGCAATATTCTTGAGCTTCCAAGTCAAAGTTCTGGCAAAGCAGGATGCTGGTGGACGGGGTGCAGAAGTCAACGGGTTAACTTTGTCCACTTTACCAACACATTCACTGAGCGTCCAGTTTAAATCTAATGATCAACACCACAGATGTCTTGTTACTTCTCGAGCCCAGCTGATACCTCAATATTTCTATGAAAGTAAGTGTGGAGTAGAGCAGTGTTACATAGTCTCAATTCAAAACGAACCTTTACAGCATCATCACTGTCATCTCCATCATCAACATCATAGCACTGTGAAATATGGTATCTGACACTGTGACCCTTTATGCCCTGTACCGTTATGATGACCTCAGTTCTGGTGGGTGTGGAGGTGTGTTGCTGTTCACAGTCTGTCATGATGCACTAAGCATTCTGATGGAGTCAACTTGGGGTTTCAAGACCATGCCAGCACACAGAGTTTTGCGCATGCTCAAGGGGTCTACTAGATAACAGATGGCAGATTGGATGGAGTACAACCAGTACAACACAACACAGTACATGGAGCACAGCCCAACACAGCACACATAACAAAGCATACACAACACAGCACAACAAATTTAACAAAGCTCACACAGCACAACAACTTTAACAAAGCCCACACAGCACAACTTTAACAAAGCCCACACAGCACAACTTTAACAAAGCCCACACAGCACAACTGTAACAAAGCCCACACAGCACAACTTTAACAAAGCCCACACAGCACAACTTTAACAAAGCCCACACAGCACAACTTTAACAAAGCCCACATAGCACAACTTTAACAAAGCCCACACAGCACAACAACTTTAACAAAGCTCACACAGCACAACTTTAACAAAGCCCACACAGCACAACAACTTTAACAAAGCCCACAGCACAACAACTTTAACAAAGCCCACACAGCACAACAAATTTAACAAAGCCCACACAGCACAGCAAATTTAACAAAGCCCACACAGCACAACTTTAACAAAGCCCACACAGAACAGCTTTTAACAAGCCCACACAGCACAACAAATTTAACAAAGCCCACACAGCACACCAAATTTAACAAAGCCCACACAGCACAACAAATTTAACAAAGCCCACACAGCACAACAAATTTAACAAAGCCCACACAGCACAACAAATTTAACAAAGCCCACACAGCACAACAACTTTAACAAAGCCCACACAGCACAACTTTAACAAAGCCCACACAGCACAACAACTATAACAAAGTACACACAGCACAACAAATAACAAAGACACACAGCACAACAACCAACTAACACAACACACACAGCAAACATAACAAACCACACAGACAAACCAACATAACAAAGTACACAACAGCACAACACAACATAACAAAACACCACACACACAACACACAGCAACAACAACAAACACAGACACACACAAACACAACAAACAACACAGCACAACCAACAAACAAATAACACAAGACACAACAACACACAAACAACAAACAACACACAACACAACAAATCCACACACAAAACAAACTAACAAAGCACACACAAACAAAACACAACACACACACAAACAACTAACAAAGTACACACAGCACACAACAAATCCACACACAGCACAACAAAACAACAAAAGTACACACAGACAACAAAATCCCACACAGCACAACCAACAAACAAAGTACACACAGCACAACACACATAACAAAGCAACACACAAGCACAACACAAAACAAATACCAACAGACAACACAAAAACAAAGTACAACACAGACACAACAAAACCCACACAGCACACAAAACAAATAACACAGCACACAAAACACACACACAACAAAACAACACACACAACACAACAACAAGCAACAACAACATTAACAAACACACAAAACACACACAACACAACTAACAAAGTACAACAAACAGCACAACAAACCCAACACAACACAACAAACACAAAAAAGACAACACACAACAAACTTAACAAAGACACACAAACAAAAACAACAACACACAACAACAAAACCACACAACAACCAACAACAACACAAACACAAAGACACACAACAAAACACACACAACAACTTAACAAAGACACACAGAAACAAATCACACACACAAACAAACTTAACAAAGACCACACAAAACAGCACAGCACAACAAACTTAACAAAGACCACACAAAACAGACAACACAACAAACTTAACAAGACCACACAAAACAGCACACACAACAAACTTAACAAAGACCACACAAAACAGCACAGCACAACAAACTTAACAAAGACCACACAAAACAGACAACACAACAAACTACAAAGACCACACAAAACAGCACAACACAACAAACTTAAAAGACACACAAACACACGCACAACACACAAACTAACAAAAGAAACACAAAAACAGCAAGACCACACAAACTGAACAAAGACCACACAAAACAGCACAGCACAACAAACTTAACAAAGACCACACAAAACAGCACAACACAACAAACTAACAAAGACCACACAAAACAGCACAGCACAACAAACAAGACCACACAAAACAGCACAGACAACAACTTACAAACAAGACCACACAAAACAGCACAGCACAAAAACTTAACAAAGACCACACAAAACAGCACAGCGCAACAAAGACCACACAAAACAGCACAGCACAACAAACTTAACAAAGACCACACAAAACAGTACAGCGCAACAAAGACCACACAAAACAGCACAGCACAACAAACTTAAAAGACCACACAAAACAGCACAACACAACAAAAGACCACACAAACAGCACAGCACAACAAACTTAACAAAGACACACAAAACAGCACAGCACAACAAATTTAACAAAGACCACACAAACAGCACAGCACAACAAATTAAGACTACACAAAACAGCACAGCACAACAAACTTAACAAAGACCACACAAAAAACACAGCACAACAAACTTAACAAAGACCACACAAAACAGCACAACACAACTACAAAGACCACACAAAACAGCACAACACAACAAACTTAACAAAGACCACACAAAACGCACAGCACAACAAACTTAACAAAGACCACACAAAACAGCACAGCACAACAAACTTAAAGACACACAAAACAGCACAGCACAACAAACTTAACAAAGACCACACAAAACAGAACAACACAACAAACTTAACAAAGACCACACAAAACAGCACAACACAACAAACTTAACAAAGACCACACAAAACAGCACAGCACAACAAACTTAACAAAGACCACACAAAACAGCAAACAACAAACTTAACAAAGACCACACAAAACAGAACAACACAACAAACTTAACAAAGAACCACACACAACACAACAAACTTAACAAAGACCACACAAAACAGCACAACAAACTTAACAAAGACCACACAAAACAGCACAACACAACAAACTGACACAAAGACCACACAAAATAGTGCAGCACAACAAAGACCACACAAAACAGCACAACACAACAAACTGACACAAAGACCACACAAAATAGTGCAGCACAACAAAGACCACACAAAACAGCACAACACAACAAACTGACACAAAGACCACACAAAATAGTGCAGCACAACAAAGACCACACAAAACAGCTCAACAAACTTAACAAAGACCACACAAAATAGTGCAGCACAACAAAGACTACACAAAACAGCACAGCACAACTTTACAAAGACTACACAAAAAAGCACGACACAACAAACTGAAACAAAGACCACACAAAATAGTGCAGCACAACAAAGACCACACAAAACAGCACAGCACAACTTTACAAAGACTACACAAAAAAGCACGACACAACAAACTGAAACAAAGACCACACAAAATAGTGCAGCACAACAAAGACGACACAAAACAGCACGACAAACTTAACAAAGACTACAAAAAACAGCACAGCACAACAAAGACCACACAACACAGCATAATAAACATAACAAAGACTGCACAAAACAGCACAGCACAACAAAGAGCACACAGCACAGCACAATAGACACAACAAAGACCACACAAAACAGCACAACACAACACAACAAACACAGGACATACAACACATCAAAAACAATACAACACAACACAGCACGGTACAACAGTACAACACAACACAACATACAGAACAACACAACAAAACAGCACAATAAACACAGCACAATACAATATACAAAACAGCACAACACAACGCAAAACATGCTACAAACTGACACAAGTCAATGTCAGACAGGTACCTGTGAGAGGTTCAGCACACAACAGTTGAGAGTGTTGGTCATGTCACTGAACACCGGGATTCCGTTCCTCTCTATCAGATCTATCAACACCTTCCGCCCCCGACGCAGGTCCTCCCGCTCTCTGTAATCAATCAAATCAATCAATCAATCAATCAATCAATCAGTCAGTCAGTCAGTCAATCAGTCAGCCAGTTAGTCGGTCAGTCAATCAGTTAAAGCCTTCCACTCTCTGTTTTCAATCAACTGATTGATCAATGAAGCAGTTAATGAATCAGTCAGTGGCCCCGTTAACTCACTGGTAAAAATGCCATGTTGATAATGTAGAGTTAAGTGTTCAACCCTCAAGTAATCCAAAAGTTTGTTTTTTTTTATTTCATTTTCTTCTCCTTTTTCTTTCCTAACTGGCCCATAAGCTCAACTGGTTGTGATCAGACCCTCTGGCAGGCCAGAATTCCGTTTTCAGAGGGTTGGCCAATTCTTGTAACAGAACCGCTGACCAGGTGCTCATGTCTCGACTTCGAACCGAGCCTTCAATACAAAAACTTGCTGTTCGCTGTCTGTCTTGATGCACTAAGCATTGTGGTGGTGTCAACTTGAGGTTTCATGACCTTGCCAGCACATAGTTTCCTTCAAACTCAAGGGATCTGCAACGTAACATGGCAGATTGGATGGAGCACATCTGCACTACAAAAACTTGCTGTTTGCTGTCTGTCTTGATGCACTAAGCATTCTGGTGGTGTCAACTTGAGGTTTCATGACCTTGCCAGCACATAGTTTTGCTCAAACTCAAGGGATCTGCAAAGTAATACATGGCAGATTGGGTGGAACACATTTGGAAGAGTCTGTTGTCTGTCTGCTTGTTCTAATCCTCCTGCCAAAGATTTATCACATAGCAGACAAACAACTCAGGAGAAAAACAGAATTTAAAAAAACAAGAGGATGTACTGTCCAACATTCATTATGAGCAATATGATATGTTTTGAACAATACAACCATACAACAAATATGACTGCACTTTATTCAGACACTAAGCAAACAAAATTACTTGAAATGTGAGTATAGCAAATACATAAACAGAGACAAAAACAAACAAACAGGTACTCACTTCTCAGTTATCATTTCGTCATTGACGACAGTGATGTCTGCCTTCAAGTCCGTGAACATGATGACAATCTGCCTGTGACAACCTGATGCATGCACACACGAACACACACACACGCACACACGCACGCACGCACGCACGCACGCACGCACACACACACACACACACACACACTATTTAACCCTTTAATTTAACCCTTTGACTCCCGCATCCTATCCACCAACAGCAAAAACTTAACCCTGTGACTCCCTCACTCTATCCACCAGCTTCCTGTAGGAAGCAGGTGGACAGGGTGAAGGAATCAAAGGGTTAAGTTTTCGCTTTGTTGGCATGGTTGACAATGCAGGATGCTGGTGGACTGGGTGCATGAATCAAATGCCTAACAGGGTACAAAAATATATAAATATACTGACATATTAACATGAGAGAGATAGCAAGCAATTTACAGGTAGAACACAGAAAGAGATGAAGTGATGGGAGATAAAACACATGGCAATTTCTTACATAATAATGATAATACACAAATATTTATTTCACAAATACATGCATGCACGCTTAACACACCAAAAACAGTCATACTGATATCATAAGCGTGCGCGCACGCACACACGCATGCACGCACGCACGCACACACACACACACACAGTGTTAAAAAACAAACAAAGCAAAATCCAACACCATTACTTTTAATGTGGAATACATGCAAAACTAAAACATTATATTACACAAGATTATTTTAAAATTACTATTAAAATATCAAAAAAAATCATCCAAAATCATTACCATTAAAAACTACAAGTCCTACAAACCAAAACTAATTAATGATTAATAATAAAGTTGAAATGGATCCCTTTCATTCCCTCCCCCACGACTATGTTCAGCACATCAGACTTCCAATCGAAAGGTTCACATTCAGCCCTGCCCATGCAGCACCTGGTGGGTGAAGGGTGGCAACTCTTCCTATACTGAAGGCAAACATGTGCAAAGACCTGGTACTAGTGCTAGTGCCTTACCCCATTCATGGAATAAGCTTTATTATTAATCATTAAGCGTGGGCAAAAGCTGACATGCTAGAAGACGACAAACCGATTCTGTAAACAGTTTTTATTCCTCAATGGAGACAGCATCATGTGGCAGTGGAAGAAAATGTTGATCACTGTCTACATCAGGAAGGAGACACACATGGCAGTGGCGCTGTCCCATATGTTTGTGTCACTAACATTTTAACGTAATATGTTTACGCCAGGAAAAAGAGACATCTGGTAGTAATGATCTCTGTCTTTACTGTCTTGGATAAACTGTTAACAGCAGGAACAAGAAACACCTGGCAGAAGTATCGTCCTGGATGTTTCAATCATTACTATTTCATTTTATTTGTTTATAGCTGCAGGGTACACATGTCATTTACATGTAACAAAGATTATTCCAGTTGTAGGCTGATAAAATACCAGTATAAAATATAGACTAGGTAAAACATAGTCTAGGTAGGGCCTCAGGACCTGGTCAGCTCATGGGTTTATGTGCAGGCTTAAGGCTTGTGCCATGATCACTTGTGACGTTAGTGCATATGGAATTCGTTCCAATTGCGGAGACATCATCTTGAGAAACTGAAACTGGAAACCCATTCATATATATGCACATACAGATCATCACACTTTACCCCATGCATGTATATGCACACACAGAACATCAAACACACCTTATCCCATTCATGTATATGCACATACACAACATCAAACACACCTTATCCCATTCATGTATATGCACATACACAACATCAAACACACCTTATCCCATTCATGTATATGCACATACACAACATCAAACACACCTTATCCCATTCATGTATATGCACACACAGAACATCAAACACACCTTATCCCATTCATGTATATGCACACACAGAACATCAAACACACCTTATCCCATTCATGTGTATGCACACACAGAACATCAAACACACCTTATCCCATTCATGTGTACGCACACACAGAACATCAAACACACCTTACCCCATTCATGTATATGCACATACACAATATCAAACACACCTTACCCCATTCATGTATATGCACATACACAACATCAAACACACCTTACCCCATTCATGTATATACACATACACAATATCAAACACACCTAATCCCATTCATGTGTATGCACATACACAACATCAAACACACCTAATCCCATTCATGTATATACACACACACAACATCAAACACACCTAATCCCATTCATGTGTACGCACACACACAACATCAAACACACCTTATCCCATTCATGTGTACGCACATACACAACATCAAACACACCTTATCCCATTCATGTGTACGCACATACACAACATCAAACACACCTAATCCCATTCATGTATATGCGCACACACAACATCAAACACACCTTATCCCATTCATGTATATGCACACACACAACATCAAACACACCTTATCCCATTCATGTGTATGCACACACACAATATCAAACACACCTAATCCCATTCATGTATATGCACACACACAATATCAAACACACCTAATCCCATTCATGTGTATGCACATACACAACATCAAACACACCTTACCCCATTCATGTGTATGCACATACACAACATCAAACACACCTAATCCCATTCATGTATATACACATACACAACATCAAACACACCTTATCCCATTCATGTATATGCACATACACAACATCAAACACACCTTATCCCATTCATGTGTACGCACACACACAATATCAAACACACCTTATCCCATTCATGTATATACACATACACAACATCAAACACACCTAATCCCATTCATGTATATACACATACACAACATCAAACACACCTTATCCCATTCATGTATATGCACATACACAACATCAAACACACCTTATCCCATTCATGTATATGCACATACACAATATCAAACACACCTAATCCCATTCATGTGTATGCACATACACAACATCAAACACACCTTATCCCATTCATGTATATACACATACACAACATCAAACACACCTTATCCCATTCATGTATATACACATACACAACATCAAACACACCTAATCCCATTCATGTGTATGCACATACACAACATCAAACACACCTTACCCCATTCATGTGTATGCACATACACAACATCAAACACACCTTATCCCATTCATGTATATACACATACACAACATCAAACACACCTTATCCCATTCATGTGTATGCACATACACAACATCAAACACACCTTATCCCATTCATGTATATGCACATACACAACATCAAACACACCTTATCCCATTCATGTGTACGCATATACACAACATCAAACACACCTTATCCCATTCATGTATATGCACACACAGAACATCAAACACACCTTATCCCATTCATGTATATACACATACACAACATCAAACACACCTTATCCCATTCATGTGTATGCACATACACAACATCAAACACACCTTATCCCATTCATGTATATGCACATACACAATATCAAACACACCTTATCCCATTCATGTATATGCACATACACAACATCAAACACACCTTATCCCATTCATGTATATGCACATACACAACATCAAACACACCTTATCCCATTCATGTATATGCACACACACAACATCAAACACACCTTATCCCATTCATGTATATGCACATACACAACATCAAACACACCTTATCCCATTCATGTATATGCACATACACAACATCAAACACACCTTATCCCATTCATGTATATACACACACACAACATCAAACACACCTTATCCCATTCATGTGTATGCACACACAGAACATCAAACACACCTTATCCCATTCATGTATATGCACACACACAACATCAAACACACCTTATCCCATTCATGTGTATGCACACACACAACATCAAACACACCTTATCCCATTCATGTGTACGCATATACACAACATCAAACACACCTTATCCCATGCATGTATATGCACACACACAACATCAAACACACCTTATCCCATTCATGTATATGCATATACACAATATCAAACACACCTTACCCCATTCATGTATATGCACACACACAACATCAAACACACACTTATCCCATTCATGTGTACGCACATACACAACATCAAACACACCTAATCCCATTCATGTGTATGCACATACACAACATCAAACACACCTAATCCCATTCATGTGTATGCACATACACAACATCAAACACACCTAATCCCATTCATGTGTATGCACATACACAACATCAAACACACCTAATCCCATTCATGTGTATGCACATACACAACATCAAACACACCTAATCCCATTCATGTGTACGCACATACACATGTTAATGATCCTGTAAGTCAAATCACTATCTGCTGGCTCATGGAAACATGAAAATGCCCAGCATTCAAACCCCTGTAAACATGCAAACAGATTGTGCAGCAACTTGACTCCTACACAGTGTGGGTCAACAAACAGGTACTCACACACACATCCCAGAAAACATTCCTCTGAGCAAAAAGCAAACTGACCCAGCAGCAATGCAGGGTATCCAGTAGGTGGCTTAGCTTGTAGCTCCCTGAAGATGTTGCGTCAGAATAAGCACTACCCAACTTCAACAAAATGACCCAAGCAACACTACAAGGTTTCATCTCGCAAGTGGCCCCAAGAAGACTTCACAGTAACAATGGTTTCTTCTTTTTTTTTAAACTTCTGTTATAAAGTAACATTTTCTGTTGCCGTTTAGTGTTGTGCGGATGAAGGAACCTTGGATTGTCATGTTGGAAAGAACAGTGGAAAGATAATGCCACTAAAGCAACTATAAAATCTTCTTGTATAGAGCCAGTCTCCAAACTCATCTGTATTACACATAATAAGACATTTTAGTGTGGTATAGAAAACTCAAGCTGATAGTGAGCTGACCACATTCCACTATGTTGTTACAAAGTCTGCATCTTTGAGAGGCATACATGCTGAGTGATTTCATGTTCACATAAGTCAGCCACTGACATGACTTACAGAACTTTCGACATGCATATTTGATATTCTGTATGTGTATATATACATGAAGCAACTCTAGTTTAGACACTGGCAGGTCTGCACACACATCAACTGGGAGATCAGAAAAATCTGCACCCTTTATCCACCAGACAGTTGTCCAGAAAGACTGAACCCAGGACCTTCTGACTGGACGTCCAACAATTAACCACTTGATTACCACGCCTGATGATGGAGAGAAGAAAAAAAAAGCCCAAGACAACTTACGCACAAGATGAGCAATCTCATACAAGAACTTACCCACAAGTAAGCACAACTTACTCAAAACATAAGCAATCTCTCACAACTTACCTACAAGATAAGCACACTTTTCCCATAAGTATGATTTACCCACAAGACAAGCACAGCTTACAAGACAAGCATAACTTACCCACAAGTGAGCGTAACTTGCCCACAATCACAATTTACTAACAAGCACAACTTACCCACAATCACAATTTACTCACAAGCACAACTTGTCCACAAGTGAGCACAACTTACCCACAAGACACACAATTTACTAACAAGATAAACATAACTCACCCACAAGTGAGCACAACATACCTACAAGACAAACACAACTTGCCCACAAGACAAGCACAACTCACCCACAAGATAAGCACAACTTACCCACAAGACAAGCACAACTCACCCACAAGATAAGCACAACTTACCCACAAGACAAGCACAACTCGCCCACAAGATAAGCACAACTTACCCACGAGAAGCACAACTTACCCACAAGATAACCACAATTTACCCACAAGACAAGCACAACTTACAAGACAAGCACACCTTACCTACAACTTGCCCATAAGATAAGCACAACTTACCCAAAAAACAAGCACAACTCGTGTGCAAGACACGCACAACTCGCGCACAAGACTTGCACAACTTACCCACAAGATAAGCACAAGTTACCCACAAGACAAGCACAACTTACCCACAAGATAAGCGATCTCACACATGGAGACAACACCCCGCGTCCGATTGTCGATGACAAACAACAACAGTTCTGCCACCTGCCATACACACACACGCAAACACACACACACATACGCACACACACACACACGGACGCACACACACCACAAGTTATCAAGTTAACACTCCTCTCAACCAACACGATTCGCAGTCTACTCTGATAGAACGCTGGTGCTTTTTTTTTTTCTGTCCCTCTCTTCCTAGTGATACAGATCAGCTAAGTGGTGGTGTGGCAAGTCCTCTGTTGTTGTTGTTTTTTTGTTTGTTTGTTTTTTTTAAGTATCCACAGGGTATGTATTGTCCCACAGTCACCATAAATCTTCAGCACACATTTTTAAGCATTCACTGTAGATTTATCACCTGATATCCACAATAAACAAACAAATGACAGGACAGAAAGAATATGAAATGAGACAAGACACACAACTGACAAAAAAACACATAAAACAACTCCAGCATTTGCGAGGAATCAGAATCAGAATTTGTTGAAAAGGGATACATCACACCCTAACTGTAATGTATGTCTTGATTAGCGCCCCTGTTACGAGAGACTTAGCTGCCCTGTTGATATAGCTTAGGGGAATCGTGAGTTGAACAGACCTTTTTTTCATTATTCAGAGAATCTAACACGATGTCAGAAGTAAACTGGAACTGAGAAGCAGCGCCTGCTAATTCTGTTTCTTTATTTGATAAAAAAAAAAAAAATTTAAAAAGAAAAGAAATGGAAACATACATTCGCCCACCAGAGGAGCTGTTGTCAAGATCATCATCAACAGACAATCCTAGCACTTGATATGTCTCCATCCAAATCTGCCAGTGATGAGCTGGCAGTCTCCTTGATCTTGCCCAAACTTATGCGCTGGCAAGGTCTTAAAATGGTACAGGAGAGGGAACATCTCAAGTACATGGCTGTAACAACTGAACCAGGAAATGTGCTAAAATGGCTTTGTTATCATTATCATCATAAGTGTCCAAAGCCCAGCCATACCAGGGCTATAACTATGTCTAACAAGACAATTACATCTAAACACATCCATAACCCTCGAAAAAAGTTAGACCTCAAAAAGGAAATCAAGTACACATACCATTGCATTCAATCCAGTAGTAATCTAAGATGTGCCCCTGGCGTTGGCCATTCCACCAATTTATCACCAGGAGGATTACAAAAATTACAAGCCTGGATACAATTGCATAAAAATACTAAATATGCAAAAACATAAAAACTGGCCGCAAATTGCCACTAAGCAGCTCATATTTCCTTAGAGCTAAAACTGCAATATGTACCCAATTATCAGTCATAATACAGAATCATGGAAAACATAAAATAAAGATAAATGAAACAGCAAGCCAGGAAATGAGAAAGGAAGAGATTACAGAGAGCTTAAGAGCACGTCAGAAACAAAGAGAGTGAAAGAATGGCTCACAGGATCTTTAACGTGCTTGTTCTGCATGGGTATAAATACAAAGGAGGCTCAGGCACTAACAGTTCTGCACATACACTGATCCGGGAAACCGGATGAATCTCCATCCTTTAAAAACCAGGGAACCAGATGAATCTCCATTCTTTAAAAAACAGACACTATCAGGCATGGTAAAACAAATGAAAATACAAAAAGTAAAGGTAGTCCCATTGCTTAGACGACCATAGGACAGTAAGATGGTAAAAACCTCACTACTCTCAGGCCAGCTGTTTGAAGGCAGATCCTGCTCTTCTTCTTTATTGCTTTATCTTCCCTAACCCTGAACAGGGTCAGATACCTACTCACAGCTGGCTGGACTGGAGGCTACATGTACACAGATTCCTGAGTCAGGCTTTAAGCCCATGCAGTCAAACTGAAAGGTGGAGCTAGCTATCCATCTCTTCAGGTGAAAGCTACAAAAAAAATGGAAGGAGGGTGGCAGGAGAATATGCTCACCTGTTTTGCTCGGTCTTCCAGTTCTATTAATTCAGGTCTCCAAGTGTTCACTTGCTGTAAAACACAAACACAAACACACACAACACAAACAACACACACACACACACACACACACACACACACACACACACACACACACACACACACAACCCCACAAACATAAACATGTTCATACACACAAGCACACATCCACGCATACATGCACACACATAAGGACACCCATCAATAACAGAATATTTTATAGAAAGATTATGCACAGTTCAGACAATAATGATGGTTTTCAACACATGACACAAGCTATCAGTAACAATAATAATGGTTTGCAACACATGACACAAGCTATAAGTAACAATAATGATGGTTTGCAACACATGACACAAGCTATCAGTAACAATAATAATGGTTTGCAACACATGACACAAGCTATAAGTAACAATAATGATGGTTTGCAACACATGACACAAGCTATAAGTAACAATAATAATGGTTTGCAACACATGACACAAGCTATCAGTAACAATAATAATGGTTTGCAACACATGACACAAGCTATAAGTAACAATAATGATGGTTTGCAACACATGACACAAGCTATCAGTAACAATAATAATGGTTTGCAACATATGACACAAGCTATAAGTAACAATAATGATGGTTTTCAACACATGACACAAGCTATCAGTAACAATAATAATGGTTTGCAACATGACACAAGCTATAAGTAACAATAATGATGGTTTGCAACACATGACATAAGCTATCAGTAACAATAATAATGGTTTGCAACACATGACACAAGCTATAAGTAACAATAATGATGGTTTGCAACACATGACACAAGCTATAAGTAACAATAATGATGGTTTTCAACACATGACACAAGCTATAAGTAACAATAATGATGGTTTTCAACACATGACACAAGCTATCAGTAACAATAATGATGGTTTGCAACACATGACACAAGCTATCAGTAACAATAATAATGGTTTGCAACACATGACACAAGCTATAAGTAACAATAATGATGGTTTGCAAACATGACACAAGCTATCAGTAACAATAATAATGGTTTTCAACACATGACACAAGCTATAAGTAACAATAATGATGATTTGCAACACATGACACAAGCTATCAGTAACAATAATAATGGTTTGCAACATATGACACAAGCTATAAGTAACAATAATGATGGTTTGCAACACATGACACAAGCTATAAGTAACAATAATGATGGTTTGCAACACATGACACAAGCTATAAGTAACAATAATGATGGTTTGCAACACATGACACAAGCTATCAGTAACAATAATGATGGTTTGCAACACATGACACAAGCTATCAGTAACAATAATAATGGTTTGCAACACATGACACAAGCTACAAGTTATTTGCTTTGCCTTTTCCATCGCTGTAAACTGAGAAGTGTTCAGGGGATGTGAAGCTGACAGTCTGCAGCTAAATAGGAAGTGTGGCATAGTCATACATAGATGTAGACTGAACATCTCTGCAATTCTATCTATCCATCACTGTCTTTGAGATGCGGCACCAAGTTTACTACAGCCTGCTGCACACAAAACCCTATGAGCTAACAAGATCAGACAAACTGAGGTTGATCCATTCTTCGATATTTTGTCACTCAGGTTTGTCCCTGTCAATCAAAGCCTCTTGCTGGAATTTACTGGGTGCACTGGCAGAAGGATTCTCCATCTCTATGTATCGGGGGTGTAGATACAAACAAGTCAACAAACATACTGAGGATGGTTTGTCTCCAGACATGTCAACCTGCTCTTCCTCTGTTGACCATGTCAACCTCCTTCAAGGATTTAAGAGATGCCACAGTATGTACTATCCTTCATCTTGACAGCAACCAAGTCAATCAGGCATGCTGAGGCATTATTTATCTCCCAGATCTCCCTTGTCTATTTCAGCAATGGCCTCCTTCCTGGGATTATGAGACAAGAATCAGCCATGACCCTCATCTTTGATTTGGAGGTCAACAGCAAGCAGACCAGACATGCTGAGGTTGTTCATTTCTTGATGATTGCCACCCAGCTCTTCCTCTGTCCATCTCAATTACGGCCTTCTTATAAGATTTGTGGGGTGCAGCAAGCAGAATCTGCCATCTTTGTGGTACAGAAGCAACCTGACCAAAAAGACCAAACATTTACATGTGAAACTAATTCTAGTAAAAACCTATTGTTCATTCAGACTGAAATAAGTTTTTTCCAGCACACTTGACATGCGAGATATCAGAAAATTAAATAAACTCACAGGATTGTAAAAAGTGATGCTGTGCTGTTTGAAGTAAGGGATTGCCTCTTGCTGGCGCCACCTTGTCGGCCCTTTGGAAGATCCACAAGAACCACCCAGGAACACTGAAACATCCTCTGAAAACTCTTACACCGGTAAACAACTACGGCAAAGCCTGTGACACTCAATTTCTGAGAATGTCTGCTGCTTGTGGCTACTGGAACCAAGAGATCAGAATGTCAGACCTGTATGGCCTGAATGTGATCATCCTTGGTAGTACCTGGTGGTAGGTTTTTGTTTTTGTTTTCTCTCAGATCAATATACGTGCAGACCTGCTGGTTCCTCAAGCCCCTTCATGTGTGAACACACACAGAACATCAGATACACACATTAGTCCTTTGACTCCTGCACCCTGTCCACGTGCATTGTCAACCATGTGACAAAGCAAAAATTTAACCCTTTGACTCCCTCACCCTATCCACCAGCTTCCTGCTGGTGGTTATGGTGTGGGAATCATAGGGTTAGAGATCCTGAAAGCCGTATCAGCTAACTGATGGTTTATGTCATTATGAAAACTGCCAGCGTGCACATCCAAACAAAGAGGTAATGTGCAGACTTGTGCACGATCGTAATGCCTACACAGTGAGGACTAAACACCATTAAAAATAAGGAATTATACTTTGTGGGCCATGAGCAAAAATGAATCCATTCTCCATATCTTGGCACCTTGAAATAACAGTATTTTACAACAGCCCACACCTTAACCATTATGACAATACAAGCCACCCACTGCATTCCAAAATACTACCAGTATTCCCTATATCAGTTCATAAATGACTTTAGTTATTTCATAGTTACTTCACAATCAGTTGCTGATGGTTGATTCTGTTTGAAACAGGGAGCCTACTTGTGCATGCGTGCGTGTGTGTGTGCATGTGTGTGGTGTGTGTGTGCATATGTGTGTGTGTGCATATATGTGTGTGTGTGTGCGTATGTGCGTGCGTGCGTGCGTGTGTATATGATATACCCACACAATGCAAATATCCAACATTTTTTCTGGCGTTCTGACTTTTCTTGGATTTATGTGTGTACATTGTTTTTCTCACTCTTTGTACAGTAAGACTGTTGCTCAAAAGTCTGCATGCTCAATCATCGGTGAGTATGCATGCTGAGTGTTTTCAAGGTTCCATAAGCCAGCCACTGACCTGACTTACAGGATCTTTAACGGGCATGTTTTGATATTCTGCATGCATCTCACCTGTTGCACCTGTTGGCATCACCAGGTTCGGTGTTGACCGCTGCAAATCTAGACACAACCATCTCCCTCCTGGCCACTCTGTCTTGACTTTTGTGGACAATTTCTTGAATATTCAGGCCACTGATGCTGGTTATGTTCTCAATGTATGAGACTGGGGTGTCATCATGTGCACGCATATACACACAAAAGGGATTCGTAGAGGAGACTAAGAATCTCGACCAATTCCTCATCACACAAAGAGGTTTATGCGGACTGATCCCAGGATCTTTCACCTGAACGTCCAACGTTTACCACCTTAATACTATGCCTGATATGTGTCTGAAGTGTGTGATCTGTCTGTTTGTTCAACAGACAGAAATCTGTTGTGTGTGTGTGTGTGTGTGTGTGTGTGTGTGTGTGTGTGTGTGTGTGTGTGTGTGTGTGTGTGTGTGTGTGTGTGTGTGTGTGTGTGTGTGTGTGTGTGTGTGTGTGCACTCACCTGCATGTAAGTGTGTGCACGTTTGTGTGCATGCATGTGCACACAAGTATGTTCTCATGTGTGCGTGTTTGTGCGTGCGTGTTTGTATGTGGGTTATAAGCATTCCAAAACATATGATCTGTGCCTTTGACTTCACTGAATTCAGCAGTCCTTTTCCATCTTTTTTTTTTCCAACATTGGTTTTTCAATTCACCAGACATATAAAACAGCTTTTTTATATTTCCCCCGCTATTCCAACAATTAAAGCACACAAAAGTCTTTCAACTTACCCTGAAAGTTGGACGAGCTCTCTGAAACAAAGAAACAGAAAGACATTGAACATTCCATACTCCCTGTTTTGATCTTAAAAAAAAAAAGAAAAGAAAAAAGCTTTGCCGGGGTTAAAATGGTAAAGGTCATCCCACAACCCTGAGATCGTAGGGGAATAAGGTGGCAGAGACTTAAACATTTCTCGAGGACAGCATTACGACAGCAGCGCTCATCTCCTCCCCTTCACCGCCTTACCTTCCCTAACCTTGAAGAAATGTCAGATACCCATCCACCGCTATGTATACTGGCAGCTGTGCGCAAAGTTTCTATCAAGCATGATTCGTATCCATACAAACTTGTGCAGTCAGACTGGAAGGCAAGTGCTCAGCATCTGTGCTAATCAGGCCTCTAATAATCTGTATCAAATAAAATTTTTATAAAAGTGAATAGAATTTTCATGAAAGTGACCAATCTTGAACAAAGCTCATGCAATACTGTGAAGAAAGGACTGAACCTGGTCATGTAATAATTCAAGGTCTGGTTGGCAAAATGGCAGAGTAACACCCCCCCCCCCCCCCTTTCAAATATGACAGTACCAGTTCGAGTCTGAGTCTGCAACAAACACGCACACACACATGCATGTATACACACACACAAACACACACACACACACACACACACACACACACGCACGCACATGAAGCACAAGTACATACATGTAAACACAAACACATAAGGCAAACACCTACTCATACAATGGATCACAAAGAGACAAGAGACTCAAGAAATATAATGACAGCAAATTCAAACAAACAAACAATGGGGAAAAAAACAGAAAAAAGAAAGGAAAAAAGTGAGGTAGATGACAGACAGAATCCTCTGTGTTTCACAATGAACTTCTGAACACACACATACACGCACACACACACACACGCACACACACACACACACGCACACGCACACACATACACACACACACAGAACAAACAGATCCCAGTGACTTTGATCTTGGCGCTACAACTTTCAGATTTATGCATCTTTGACTCCTCAGTCTACACCTTTGAATCAAATAAATTTTGTAGAAACATTTGCCATTAAAAACACACACAAAAACAGAATGAGAATGCATATTCATGTCACAAAACAAAACAAAAATTTTTGGCAATACACAAAAGACAACGAAAAACAAATTCACTAAACTTAGGACAAAACCACCACCACAACATAACTTCCTTGCTCAGTTGCTGTTCCGTAGATCTATTGAAAAAGCTGACAAAAAATATGAAATGTCTGTGAAATGTCTGGTAACTGGTAGGGGAGGGAAATGTGAGAAAAATTCTATCATGTAAAAGCGATTATTACATATTGTTGTTTTATCAAGAGAGTGGTCTAAGCCCAAAATACTGGAAATGAACAAACTGTAATGCATATGCTTCCTTCCTTCCTTCCTTTCCTTTGGTGCCCACGATCTTGAGGATGATCATTCCGGCACATAAAGGGGGGGTGTTGTAGACACAGTCCATTCGTAAGCTCCGATCATTTCACTATTCTCATTGTCCGTAGACATTGCTGAAATCCGTTACCGAAAGGGCCACATGGTGTCCAGAAACTCACTGTTGGGCGGAGGCTCGCGACACAAAAGCATCAACTGTTGCTGCCTCTACTGTTTCTTTGGGAAGATGGTTCCAGTCCCCAACAGTCCTGGGTAGAAAAGAGCCACCTCTGTACCGAGTTCTGGTGTTGATGAGGCAGAACTGCTGGTTGTGGGTCCAGCGCTGTCGTGGTGGGGGTGGGACTAGCTTGCTCCTGATAATTGGGCACTGGATTAGTCCATGGTGGATTTTATAAATGAACCCCAGGCGTGTGGTTCTTCTTCGCTGCTCAAGAGATGGCCATCCCAGTTGGTCGATCAATTGGCTGACACTTGATGTGTTGTGATATCGGTTGAACATGAAATGGGCGGCACGTCTCTGAACAGCCTCCAACTTGTCTATGCTCTTCTGTGTGTATGGATCCCATACTGATGATGCATATTCAAGAAGGGGTCTCACGAACGCCTTGTACGACTTCTCCTTGATGGAACTGGAGCTGATCTTTAAATTACGCCTGAGGAAACCCAGCATTTGGTTAGCTTTGTTTATCGTCTCGTTGATGTGGGTGTCCCATGTCATTTCACGATGTAGTGTGACGCCCAGGTATTTGGCTGTGTGGACGGTGTCCAGGTTGTGGCCATGCAGGACGTAGGAGTGATCCAGTGGGCTCCTGCTCCTGTGACTGGCATAGACACGCACTTTGCAGGGTGGAACAGCATGTCCCAGCTCTTCTCCCATTCTGATAGGCACTGGAGGTCTTGCTGTAGCTGGTCTTGTTGTACGCTGTTGATTACAACCCTGTACACCGCTGTGTCATCCGCAAATAGTCTTACCAGTGCCGTCAGCTTGTCCGGAAGGTCGTTGATATAGGCCAGGAATAAACAAGGTCCCAACACGGAACCCTGAGGGACTCCTGACCTAACGCTGACATAGGAGGAGTGGTGACCGTCAACTACGACTGCTTGGCGTCGATTCTTAAGGAAGCTGTTGATCCATGTGAGAGTGGAGCCTTGTATACCATAGCGTTGGAGTTTGTGGATCAGCAGACTGTGGTTACAGACACACTCACATGAACAGACAGACAGATCTCTGGTCAGTATGAAACAGACAGACAGACAGAACGATCTCTGGTCAGTATGAAACAATCTCCCTCTCTTTTTGGAAGGGACGTTGAAAAAAACAAAAGTGTGGCATAAAAGATACGGCAGCAAAACAAAACCAAAAAAATGTACCTCTCCTTTTCCTCCTTCCACTGTTTCCATGACCGGAAGTCTTGCTGAGAAGAATGGAGCGGGGCATAGGGATGATATCAGGACAGTCATACTTGTGTCGAAGTTCGTCCACCAGCACGCAAAACTCACCAAAGGTCACATGATCCGCATCACAGGGGCTGCCGTACTCCACCGCACAATGCACCATCTCCTGAACTGAAAACAGGCAAGAGATTGTAGCCTGTGATCTAAGAGTTCTTCTCCTTTCGTTGTTTTCATAGTAACCAAGAACTGAGAATTATGTCCCTTTAGTGAGTTTTGGTCACCACTGTGTTTGTGAAGATCCTTGCAGTGATGAAAAAAAATCTCAGATGCTGCACTTCAGCCTGCTCTTTCTTTAGAGTTTTATGCAACTAACTATTGCCACTCTACAAGATCATGATCATGCTTTTTTTCTTCTTTATTTTCTTGGATATAAGTATTGTTTGGACCACACTGCGCAGGTGTTATGTTACAGCAGAGTCTGTTTACTTCGTCTTTGGTAGGTTGTGCATGCCAATTATGCAAGGAGCACTGGAGGACGTCAGGGTAGGTGCAAGCTCACATAGGCTACACTTAGACTGAAGTGACTTTAGAACCTCACCATTAGTCTTCCTCATGCCCCATACAGAAGAGAGTATCACAAAATTTTATATCATCCTGGTTGACTACAGTTACCTAAAGCCAGTGTTACCTACAGTTACCTGTATGTGTTGATTAGTCAAACTATAGGTGTTGATTACAGTTACCTATAAGTGTTGATTAGTCACCTATAGGTGTTGATTAGTTACCTATAGGTGTTGATTAGTGACCCATAGGTGTTGATTACAGTTACCTATAAGTGTGAAACAATGTGTCAACAGGTAAACCTCTATGGTCGACTCAAGTTGTCTAAAGTGGCAAAATGTTTCAGTACAATGAACTTCAGCACAAGGAAGAAAACTTTACGAGCAGACTTAAGATGTCAAAACAATACATGATGAGTACAACAGTCAAATGATCAGGATGCAAGACAACCAACCGGACAATCTGGGTCCACCCTGCCTGGGCATAGCCTGCAGGACAAAGGGTGAAGACTTTTCTGACCATGTCAGCAAAATTTTTCATGTGTATTGTTCTTGTTATTTTTGTTCAAAGCCCAGCCAACTGCACAGAGCCAATTCAGGGCTATAACCATTTAAATACATACACAATACTTCAACAGGAAAAAAAGGAAAAGAAAATTCAACAAGAAAAAAAATGAAGTACACATATCAATACATTCGTGCATATATTATGACTCTGGTGTTGACCCCTCCGTCCAATTTATCAAACAGGAGATTTTAAAAAAACATACCTAAATACAAATTTAAACATAACTAAGGACACTAAAGCATATATAAAAACAGGCCTAAATTACCAAAAATTGCTTCTGCATATCTCAGTTCCCTAGAGCCAAATATGCACTTAATACATATGCCCAATTATCAATCTTACGAAAAAGTGTGAAAGATTTAATCGAACACATACAGGTGAATGGAACAGCAAGGCAGAAAATGACAGAAATGACAGAAAGCAAAGGAGGAAGAAAGAAACAAACAGAGTGACAGAAAAGAGGAAATTTCTAGCACAGAATTTCCTGAAAGAGCCCCAGGCATCCTCATGAATTGTTTGTGTGTATAGAATGCAGAACATCAAATATACGTGTTAAAGATACTATATGCCATGTCATGTTTGTGCCTTATGGAAACACAAAAATATCCAGGAAGCATTGCTGAAAAAGGAATGCAATGATCTACATGCGGGGCAAACAAACCAACAACAACCATCGTGTGTGTGTGTGTTGTGTGTGTGCGTGCGTGCGTGGTGTGTGCGTGTCGTGGTGCGTGGTGCGTGCGTGTGTGTGTGTGTGTGGTGTGCGTGCCTACACAAACAATTTAAATATACACAATACACATAATATTGCTGAAAAAGGAGTGCAATGATCTACATGCAGGGCAAACAAACCAACAACAACCATATGTGTAAAGCCTTGTTGTGTGTGTGTGTGTGTGTGTGTGTGTGTGTGTGTGTGTGTGTGTGTGTGTGTGTGTGTGTGTGTGTGTGTATGTGTATGTGTATGTGTACACAAACAATAGATATATTACACACACACACACACACACACACACACACACACACACACACACACACACACACTTATGCATGCAGGGCAAGCATGAACGCAGCAAAAATAAGAAAGAAAGAAAAAGCACTTACTTTGCGAATGGGAGGGAAACAGGTCAAGGTCGTTGAAGGCCATGCGAATGTTAGAGATCTGCAGCCATCCGTTGTTGTCATACTTCTTGAAGACATTCCACAGGTCACTGCAATGAACAAACAACAAACTTTTTTTTTAAATCATGCGAGGAGAGAGAGATAGAGAGAGAGAGAGTCCTGAGAAAATTAAAAACTCGGACTTTGACATGTAATGTAAAATGGCCTTAGGCCAAAATACATGCCATGCCGGAAGCATAGGCGAGGTTGGAATGTGCAAGAGAAGGGGAGGAGGGGGAGAGTAAGCTCCTCATCACACATACATTTCATCATCTTACGGTAAATCTGAGATGTTGCAACATGAATTAATATCAATTCATCAGAAACTAAATTAAGATACCTGGTCTACGCAACACCAGTCAAACCATATTCTGACATGAAATAGTGGAAAATAATAAGTTGGAGACATATGAGACTGTAGCACTTTGTAAGAAATACTTTTTACAGTCAAGATACATTTTTTAACCCTTTTGACTCCCGCACCCCATCCACCAACTACAAAAAGTTAACCCTTCGACTCCCTCACCCTATTCAACAGGTTGCTTTGCTAGCATAGTTGACAATGTAGGATGCTGGTGGACAGGAGACAAAGGGTTAATGTAGTAAACTGTAATGTACGCTTTGCTTGTGACGAACAAATTCAAATGCCTTTCTTAAGTCTGCAAATTCAAACACAAATTTCTACCTTTCTTAAACATATATTTTGGAATAATGGCACATGAAATAAACACTTGACTGCTGTATACTTTCTGTGAAATTCTGCTTGACTTTCTAAAACTGAATTACTGTCTTCCAGCCAGGAGTACAGTCTGTTGTTTAGTACTGTTCATAACATTTAGATGTAACACTCAGCATACACCTCATAACTGCTGCATTTCCTGATCTCCTTTCTTGCAGATTGGTATAATGATGGCTTTAGAGCATTCCTCAGGATATACTCCTTTCTCAAACATTGCATTTCAGTTCTGTAAGAAACAAATGAACATCCTTATTTCCACTTTTAAAATTTCAATAGAAATGCCATCTATACCACTTGTTTCAGTTTTGTAAGAAACAAATGAACATCCATATTTCCATTTTTTAAATTTCAATAGAAATGCCATCTATTCCACTTGTTTCAGTTTTGTAAGAAACAAACGAATATCCTTATGTCCATTTTTAAATTTTCAATAGAAATGCCATCTATTCCACTTGCTTTACACATACTTAGGTTTGGCAATTACTTGTTTAATTTCGTTTTCAGATATATCTTTTTTTTAATGCATGTTCAGTTTTCACATCAAGGTTTATATTAGAATGTCTCTCTCCTCATGATCTTGGAAAAACTTTCTTAAAATGATTAAGCCAGAAGCAATTTTAAGTAATTTAGGCCCATTTTTATATAGGCCCTACATTCTAGTGTGTTTGAATTTGTATTCAGGTGTGCTTTTTAAATCCCCTGTGCAATAAATTGGATGGAGTGGTAAATGCCTTAGGTTATGTGCACAAATGCATCGATATGCGTACTTAATTTCCTTTTCCAATTGTTTTCCTATTGAAGTATTGTATGTTTTGAAATGGTTATAGCCCTGCTATGGCTCTACACAGTCCGCTGGGCTTTAAACAAACACAACAGTAACTGTAGCCAAATTTATTTGTCTGTTGGTGTGTTTTACCAACATCTTTCACATTATCATGTCTAATGTCATCTTCTGTAATACCTGGATGATGACCAGACTCTGTGACTGTCTCAACAACGAGTGATGTAATGTGGATGTTTGCACATAGTTCATGTACTTGATCCCATGGATGTAATATACAAGCTCATACAGCTGTGATTTCAACCTGTTTCACACTGCCTGTTCAAAATGACACATTCCAATACATAACGCAACTCAAGTAGCTGGTTGCCAAAGGTATCTGCCTGTATGTGACTGTCTTATGAATTTTTAAAAGAACTGTTTGTTATCAGAAATATCAAACTTATACTATCTCCACTAAAACAATAATTACCTCATCATGTGTGTGCGTTAAAATCTCCATTACTCAGTATGGAAAAAAATCGTCATATAATTTATTTCAGTGAAAAATACATTGTTTTAGCATTTCTAAGACAAACATTTGCTGTAATGTATGGTACATAGAATCTTATGGATGAATGTACATACGGATTAACAGTATGTCTTTATGTACAGAAAAAAATCTTTGTAGATTTTTACTATTGTAGCGTTGTTTAAAAGCCCAGCCGACTGTGCAGAGTTATGTCAGGGCTAAAACCATCTACAACTATGGTGTTTTCATTCTTCACTAGTAATCATTTGGTAAAAGAAACAAAACATTTTCATATCAAAATGATACCATCCCCAGAATATCTATCTTTATGAGAGAATTCTTCTTGATTTTGATGTAAAAATTACATAATCGGCGAAAGATGGAGAGTCAAAATCAGCAGAAACAAATGTTTCAGTCAAGCACAACACATCACAGAAAGAAGAAAGTTAACAAAATCCTTATTTTCTAATTTTTGCAAAAGCCCATTTACATTATAATTAAGAAATTATGTACATTTTGTACATGTGGGATGATATTGTAGCCTGTCACCTAAGTTTGTTCACGTTCAACACAACACCACTTTCACCAACAGTTGGCGTATTTATATTCTGGCCTGACGTTTTCCATATTTCTGGCTGTTTGAGGCATCACTTACTTCCATTTCTGATCCAGGATTCTGGGATTTGTTTATTTTCTGGTCACAAATTTGTGACTGTGTTTGAATAAGTCAGTGAGACGTTACCAATGCTCCTGCCACCCATTTGTGTGTATGGGAGTGGCAGGCCTAGATCTAAGGTCAAACATTTTGAGGTTGAATCTGTGTGTCCTGTAAAATTACATCTTGTTATAAATTTTGAGGTTGAAATGTTTGTCCAGTAAAATTACATCTTGTCAAATAGGACACACGTTTCTTTTGAAAATGAATTCAGTCATCTGTTTGACTACATTCAAGAACAGGAGTAGAACAGCAGGCCTACTTTTTTTTTTCTTTTTTCTTTGAATTTCTGTGGCCATTCGATAATGATCACTGTGTAACTTGTGGCCATCTGACTGATCATTTCTAGAAAATTATTCTTATACAATATCATGTTTCTATTTCTATCTTCCAGAACTTCAGTCTCACATATATCATTTTGACTCCTACTTCAACACTGTAACAGTAATAATTCATCAAGATCTGGAAACAAGGATCCCTATGTGGTAACCAACAATTACAAATAAAATACAGATAAAGTCAGTCACAAAATCAAAGCAAGCACAGATCCATTATCAAAGGGGAAAATAAACACAAGTCATAACAATCACAAACAACACTAATCCAAAGGCACACAAATCAATTACAACACATGGAAAAGTGTGATAAGATTTTAAAAAAGTAGATACATTCAGAGCCCTGTAATCCACAGGTACACAAACCAATCACAACACATGGAAAAGTGCGGTTGGACTTTTACAAATAAACACAGTCAGAGCCCTGTAACACACAGGCACAGGAACAAAAATCACACCTCATCAAAAAGAATG
The DNA here is from genome assembly GCA_030674185.1 of Monoplex corrugatus. Taxonomy (NCBI): domain Eukaryota; kingdom Metazoa; phylum Mollusca; class Gastropoda; order Littorinimorpha; family Ranellidae; genus Monoplex; species Monoplex corrugatus. The sequence continues at coordinate 51,259,997 of JAPXFY010000026.1, forward strand.
GTGAGACTTCTACAAATAAACAGTCAGATAGCAAATCACACATCATCAAAATGGGTGGTGAGACTTCTACAAATAAACAGTCAGAGGCCTGTAATCCACAGGCACAGAACAAATCACACCTCATCAAAATGGGTGGTGAGACTTCTACAAATAAACAGTCAGAGGCCTGTAATCCATAGGCACAGAACAAATCACACCTCATCAAAATGGGTGGTGAGACTTCTACAAATATACAGATAGCAAATCACACCTCATCAAAATGGGTGGTGAGACTTCTACAAATAAACAGTCAGAGCCCTGTAATACACAGGCACAGAACAAATCACACCTCATCAAAAAGGGTGGTGAGACTTCTACAGATAAACAATCAGAGCCCTGTAATCCACAGGCACAGAACAAATCACACCTCATCAAAATGGGTGGTGAGACTTCCACAAATAAACAGTCAGAGCCCTGTAATCCACAGGCACAGAACAAATCACACCTCATCAAAATGGGTGGTGAGACTTCCACAAATAAACAGTCAGAGCCCTGTAATCCACAGGCACAGAACAAATCACACCTCATCAAAATGGGTGGTGAGACTTCCACAAATAAACAGTCAGAGCCCTGTAATCCACAGGCACAGAACAAATCACCTCATCAAAAAGTGTGGTGAGACTTCTACAAATAAACAATCAGAGCCCTGTAATCCACAGGCACAGAACAAATCACACCTCATCAAAATGGGTGGTGAGACTTCCACAAATAAACAGTCAGAGCCCTGTAATACACAGGCACACAACAAATCACCTCATCAAAAAGTGTGGTGAGACTTCTACAAATAAACAATCAGAGCCCTGTAATCCACAGGCACAGAACAAATCACACCTCATCAAAAAGGATGGCAAGATTTTCAAAAATCAACAACAACAACAACAAAAAGCACACACACACATAATCAGAGCACAGTGTCATCATTCTGCCCGTGTGTCTACGTCTGATGTGCATCGTCTTTTCCAACTGTAATCTGTGTGTGTGTGTGAGAGAGAGAGAGAGGGAGGGAGAGAGAAAGAGGTGGAAACAGAGAAACAGAGCCAGTGGAGACAGTGTGTGTGTGTGTGTGTGGTGTGTGTGTGTGTGTGTGTGTGTGGTGTGTGTGTGTGTGTTGGTGTGTGTGTGTGTGTTATGTGTTTGCATGTGGGCACGTGTATGTGTGTGGTGCGTGCACATGTTTATGTTTATGTGTATGTTTATATGTATGTGTGTGTGTGTGTGTGTGTGTGTGTGTGTGTGTGTGTGTGTGTGTGTGTGTGTGTGTGTGTGTGTGTGTGTGTGTGTGTGGGTGGGTGGGTGGGTGGGTGGATGTGCCTGCTGTGTCAAATATAGAAATGTAGTCATTATTTTTGTACTTTTAAAGGCCTTTTATTGTTGTCATTGTTGTTGTTGTTGTTGCATGATGGACTGACATACGGAAGTAGACATTTTATTCAAATTTATTTTTACTTAACCACTGTACATATTATAGTTTATCCCTTGTCATCATAGCGGTAAAGATTGACATGATTCTGCATGTTAATCATGCTTTGTGAAGCCCTTACGGCTATTGTGAGATGAGCTGTTGAACAATTAGTCATAATTATCATTATACATCATCTGAACAAGTTTTGTCCAACATTCATTTATGGAGAAACCTCTACATTCACTTTACATATAATTCGACAAGTCTATAGTAGCATTTTCAAGTTTACATTATAAATTAATAAAAAGAATTATTCCTGTATTGGGCTATTCTCCAAACTCATTTGGATCGACTGCACATTACACATTAAAATTTTTATGAGACAATGTAAAACATGCAGAAGCAATTTCTCTCTCTCTCTCTCCCTCTCTCTCTCTCTCTCTCACACACACACACACACACACACACACACACACAACACACACACACACACACACACAACACACACACACACAACACACACACACACACACGATTCAAGTTCATATTGCTTCCAGCCCAGCCGACTACAAGAGCCACACACACACATATTAGAACAGACACACTGATACGCACGCACAAATGAAGATATACTAACAATGCCCAAACATACAGTGCCACATATAGGTCTACAGTCATGAACATGTGCCTACATGAATGACAACACCATGCCATGTGATCAAGAGTCAGAACTTTAAAAACAATATGAACAAACACTTATCATGATACAGACTTCCCAAACCCCTTCATACTCATGGGGAGGGTGAAGGAGATCAGGGGTGGTAACTAGATATTTACTACACATGACTTTTAACATCAGATATGAAAAAAAGAAAAACCTGATTGGAACCGAATGAAAGAGACAGATGAAGGGAAAGAGGGGGGAAAGAGGAGACGAGGAGGAGAGAGGGGGAGATGAAAAGCATTATACATACAAGGGTGCAACTTAGAAAAAGTAAAAAAACTGAAAGGGGTCCAGGGGCGGCAGCGCCCTGTATGGGGGTTCTGGGGGGCAAAAGCTTTTTCAAAAAACATTCTCCATTTCTGACTCTTTTGAAAAAACGGATTCCTTCGTCAAACAGAAAAAGTTGCACCCATGTACATAAAAATTTCAATTTGATTTCAATTCACGGATTGTCTGGCTGTGATGGCAGAGCTGTGGACTCTACATCGTATATCCTGAGTTCAATTCACGGATTGTCTGGCTCTGATGGCAGAGCTGTGGACTCTACATCGTATATCCTGAGTTCAATTCACGGATTGTCTGGCTCTGATGGCAGAGCTGTGGACTCTACATCGTATATCCTGAGTTCAATTCACGGATTGTCTGGCTCTGATGGCAGAGCTGTGGACTCTACATCGTATATCCTGAGTTCAATCCTGGTCCACAACATAAAAACTGACTATCTTAATGCTCCAGTCATTCTGGTGGTGCCAGTTTTGTGTGTCATAGGTCCTCTTCTACCCTTCCCTCCCACCCTGCCTCCTTTCAGTTCAAGCCCAAGATCTTGCTAGCACATACGAATTTATTCAAGTGTGTATAATTTTCCAAACAGAACTCTTGACAGCAAAGCATAGGAAGTTTCCACTGAAATTAATGTAGGATTCTATGAGAAAGCATAAAAACGTTTCTATTGAAATTAATGTATGGATTCTGTCAATACAAGGCATAAACATTTTCTACTAAAAGTGATATCGGATTCTCTGAGTGAAACACACACGCACGCACGCACGCACGCACAGCGCGGATACAATGAAAGGAACAGAAAGGTTGTTGTTTTTTTGTTTTTTGTTTGTTGTTGTTGTTTTTTGGGGGGATAATGTATCTGCAAGTGAAAAGCATAGAAAATGCACATGAAAAGTTATGTATGGATTCAACATGTGAATAGCATAGAAAGTGTGTATGAAAATAATCAAGATTCTATATGTAAATACCACAGAAAGTTTGAAAATCATCATAATGACAATAAGTTGTAATTAAGTTAGAATTGAAAGTGAAGTTTACACAAAAATAATGTTTGTATTGAACATAAAGTTTATACTGAAAGTAATGTATGGATTCTAATTGTGAAAAACATAGAAAGTCTATATTGAAATAATGTATGGATTCTATAAGTACATAGAAAGTTTACACTGAATGCAATGCAATGATTCTGCACGTGAACAGAGCAGAAAGTTTACATTGGAAGTAATGTACAGACTGTATGAGTGAAAAAAAAAATCCCAAAGAATTTCCATTGAAATACTTCAACAGGAAAAAAAAGTAAAAGAAAACTAATCACACATATCAATGCAATCATGCACACAATCCAAGGAGATGCCCCCAGCATTGATCACTGGCCAATCTACCACACAGGGGACTAAAGAAACATACATGAATACAAATCTAAGCATAATCAAGTACACTTAAACATACGGGCATAGATTACCTAAAACTGCTTCCACACATCTTATTTCCCCAGAGCCAAAAATGCACTTAATACATGTACCCAATTATCAATCTCAACAGAAAGTATTTCAGACTTTATCAAGATATACAGGTGAATGGACCAGCAAGGCAAAAATGATAGGAAGAAATGACAGAAAGCAAAGGAGGAAGAAAGAAACAAAAACAGTGACATTAAAGGCGAAATTTCTAGCACAGAATATTCAAAAGGAGGGGATACTATTTATACCGAAAGAGCCCCCGGCATCCCCACAAACTGAAAGTAATGTATGGATTATAAAAGTGAATTCCATAGAAAGTTTACACTATATATGTACTAAAAGTATGGATGGATTCTATACATGAAAAGAACAGTTGACACTGAAGGTAATATATGGATTCAGCATACACTATAAAATAAACAGCTTAAAACCACCCATGAATAGTAGTTATATCTATTAAGTATGAACACATAATTCAGATGTGAAAATATTCAGTATCAATTCTTGTGTGTGTGTGTGTGTGTGTGTGTGTGTGTGTGTGTGTGTGGTGTGTGTGTGTGTGTGGGGTGTGTGCGTGTGCGTGTTGCATGTGCGTGTGCGTGTGTGTGTGCGTGTGATATGTGAGGTGAATGTGTGTGTATACATCTTTATTCATTTCTTGTGTTTACTTGTGTGTGCGTGTGTGTGTGTGCGTATATGTTTCCCTACATTCACACACAGAGTCAAGAGCCACAGAAGTCAGAAACACGAACACACTGCACCCACCCCCGTCTCTTGCTCTCTCACACACACATAGACTCACAGAAACACGCACACAAACACACTCTTCTCACACTCTCTCTCTCTCTCTCTCCCTCTCTTTCTCTCTCTCTCACACACACATACACACACCACACAGACAACAAATACCAACAAATTACCTGGACATGATTTTCTTTCACACCTGCCCCTTGTTAATTATCTCAAAAACCACAAGATCACAGACAATAGCAATTAAGTCATATAACCACAATGACGTCAATGCCAAAAATACACCGTTTTATCTCCTGTTCACCACCCTAGCCCTGTTTGCTGTTGTCTTTTCAGGTAAACATGGCAAGATAAAGACAATCATGAACACACTGTACATGTCATATGCACTCGTTCTAGTCTCAAACCCTATACATGTTTCGGTATTTATTTAATCTATGAACAATGTGTTACATGCCAGCCATGTGTGTATGATAGACATGATAATAATAACTGGGCATTTACGTAGTGCCTTTCTTCAGGTACAAAGCGTTTTACAACTGACGATTTATCATAATCACCCATGAACAATGTGTTTACATGTCAGCCATATGTGTATGACAGACATGTGATAACAACAGCTGGACATTTGCCTTTCTTCAAGCACAAAGCATTTTGTAATTGACAATTTGACTGTGCGCGCACACACAGAGCTGCACCCACACCAGCACACATATGCATGGATGCACATGCACACACATTAACGCAACACAACACATTTTGAAAGAACATGTCAGCAGATTACGATTGAGGAGATGGGTGCTAATGAAACAACTGCTGGATACTGGAAATTTCTGAGACTGGATTTGAATGAAGATAGAGACAGACTGTGCTGAACAGCAAAAGGTAGCAAGTTCCAGATTTTTACAGCAGAAACTATAAAACCTCTTCCATTATGTTTTTCGTTTTTGAATTTTCAGACTTGGAAGATTCTGTCATCATCGGTCCTGCAAAGGAAAGTTGTGGTGAGGAGAAGAAAAGGACGACCACACTTCTACTTCAACAATATCGCTGAAGTCTGTGGTCTGGAGATCTAGTAGGTTGTCCACACCTGAATGTGTTACCTGGAGAAAACGTGATGTCAAGCGTGGCTCCTACCACCAATCCTGGCAAGGGAGAGAGATGAGAGATGATCATAACCGAGGACAGGTACCCCATTTACAGCCAAGTGGGGACAGGCGCGCCGCGCGCGCACACACACACACACACACACACACACACACACACACACACACACTTACACACATACAAACACACAACCCATTCCCTTTCCCTCCCTCTCTCTGTCTCTCTCTGCTCTCTCTCTCTCTCTCTCACACACACACACACACACACACACACACACACACACACACACACACACACACACACACACACACACACACACCACCACCCACCAATAAAGTACCTGGACATGATTTTCTTGTCACACCTGTCCCTTGATAACTATCTTGAAAACCCACAATGTAGACAGACACTATGATGAAAACAACAGTGTCAAGTAACCACAAACACAGGTGAGAAACAGACATCAGCAATAAACAGAACGTTTTATCATTTTGCTCTACCTCACTATTATTTAACCTTTTGACTCCTGCACCCTGCCAACCAACATTATGCATTCTCAGCAAAGCAAAAACTTAACCTTTTGACTCCCTCACCCTATCGACCAGTTTCCTGCAGGAAGCTAGTGGATAGGGTGAGGGAGTCAAAAGGTTAAGTTTCTGCAGTTGGTGGATAGAGTCAAAGGTTTAAGCATGCTCACAATATTTTATCATTTGTTCTGTATCAGTATATGTCACACACTGTTCTAATTATTAAGCATGCTCTCTGCTCTCTTTCAGTTTATGAACCGAGGTGAGGAATGATCTGGACCACTGATTGAGTACTACAGGTGTATTTTTTTTCAAATCACCCCCCCTTCCCCCCCCCCCCCCCTAAAAGGAGACATTATTTTATATCACCCAGCATGTGCGCGTGTGTGTGTGTGAATATGTTTGTCTCTTCTCAAAACAAGTTAGCCAAATTTTCTCAAATATTCCTGGGTAGATCTTTACCAAATTATGGACAAAGACGTAGACTGTTGAGCAGTCACAAATGTGTAAGTTTGGAGAACAAGGTATCAAGGTCAAGTCACACCAACCAAAAATGTGTCTAAAATCAGCACTTTTTGAGGAAGGCATGTGAACAGCTCTCTCTCAAAACTTTTTGACAATATTCAAATTCTGTTTTCATTGTCGTGACAGTCTATCACTGTCTTTGATGCACATCAAGTTTTATTTCAACTGAATCTCTTCAAGATTATAGTTCCCTTGAAAAGCCCAAAATTTTGATTTTCTGTAATGATTTTTCAATTAAAAGGAAGATTGCTAGAATGCTTTCATCAGTTTTGAAAAAAAAATGTTGATGCACTATGTTGATGCGCAGTCTGCATGTTCCATCTTCAATGGGTTACCCTGCCATGTAGCTTATTTTGGTCCACACTGTGCAGGCACTATGTTGACGCACAGTCTGCATGTTCCATCTTCAATGGGTTACCCTGCCATGTGGTTTATTTTGCTGCATAATCAGTGTTTCTTTTAAGTTGGGTTTGGAATGTAGGAAATCTCAATTCTCTGTTTCTCCTTATAATGCAATTCTGTTTCATTTTGTTGGGTTCGGAATGTTGAACATATCAATTCTTTCTTTTTTCTTATCATATGCAGCACCCCCACCCCCTTTTTTTAATGGTGGAATGGTCGGACGGGCATACAAAGCTTTTTTCTCCTTTAACCTATAACCTTTCAGATTTTTTTTTATATAATTTTATCACAGACAATTGTTCTGTTGCCATAGGTTCTCTTTTGTACCCAAGGCCAAAGGTGCATACAACATATGGGACCTATGTGTATAATCTCTTTCAAGAGACTAGCACCCAACTACCTCTCAAATCCAGTGGGAGGGAGGGGACAAGAGTCCAGCCAAGGCATTAATCGAAAACACACACAACACACAAATATTCCTTTTCTCTTACACACACAGACCACACGTGTGTGTACACACACATGTGCACATGCACACTCAAACGCGCATCTCTTTTTTCTCACACACACACACAAAGACCATAAATGTTTACACACACACACACACACAACACACACACACACACACACACACACACACACACACACACACACACACACACACACACACACACACATGTAGATACACAGATTTCTTCCTTTCTAACACATACACAGACCACACATACGTGTACACACACACACACAAAACACACACACACACACAACACACACACACACACACACACACACACACACACACACACACACACACAACACACACACACACACACACACGTGTACACACACACACACATATATGAATGTACGCCATATATTTCTCTCCGTCTCATACACACAGACCACAAACAGACATAAACATTCAAACACAAACATACATCCTTCTCTCTCTCACATACCCTCCAAGGATTGTTTTTTGTTGTTGTTGTTGTTTTTGTTTTTCGTTTTGGTTTGTTTAAAGCCTGGCCTACTGCGTAGTTTCAAAACACTTCAACAGGAAAAAAAGACAAGAAAATTACGTACACATATCAATGCATTTGCGCACATAATCCAAGGAGATGCACTTGGCGATGACCACTCCATCTAATTTATCACACAGGAGATCTAAAAACGTATCTGAATACAAACATAAACATAACTTCATCATCATCATCAGGTGCCCTGCCGCATGGCGTTGGCGATCATAGACTTCCATCTGCCTCTATCTCTCATTGCCCCTAGCATTTCCCCCACCCTCCTCGTCCCCAGCCACTCTGCAAGTCCGTCCAGCACTTTCTCTCTGGGTCTACCCGGTGCTCTCTTTCCCTCCAGCTTTCCCGTTGTGACCAGGTGCTCCAAATCCCCCTTCCTCATAAAATGGCCTATAAATGTTGCCTGTCTTTTCCTAATCTTCCTTATGAGTGATCTACTTGTGTGTGCCTCCATCAAGACTGTCTCGTTTGTTTTCTTTGCTGTCCATGGAACCCTCAACATTCTTCTTAGTAATCTTAGAAACCACATCTCGGCTGCCTCAATCTTGTTTGTTGACTGTCCACGCCTTGCATCCGTACAACAGTATTGGTTCTATATAACATTCAAGAACTCTCTTCCTGATGTTAATTGATAGGCATTTGTTGGTAAGAATGCTTGTTATCTTCTTGAATGCTGTTTTGGCTCGGCCGATTCTGCCGGCTATTTCTGATGTGCATCTGCCGTCTGATGAAATGATCGTTCCCAGGTATTTGAATTTATCAACATGTGTCAAGGTTGTGCCATTTGCTCTTATTTTGCAAGAGGGGATTTCATGTTTTTTACTGATCACCATGACTTCAGTCTTCCTGCTGTTTAGTTCCAGCCCCTTACCTTTGCTTTCTATTTCTAGTATATTCACAAGGTTTTGTAAGTCTCTTTCACTTTCTGCAATTAGCACGGTGTCATCTGCATATCGAATGTTGTTTATCATTTTCCCTCCAACCTTTAATCCAGGGTCTTCTTCTAGGTTTCTCATGATGTTTTCGCTGGAAAGTGAAAACAGATCTGGTGACAAAACACAACCCTGTCTGACTCCTCTTTTGATATTTTGAAAAGAGCTTATATTGTTTCCTATTCTCACTGCAGCTGTTTGTTCCCAGTACATATTTCTGATTATTCGTAGATCTTTTCCATTAACATTGAGTCTCTCCAGCTGGTTGATCAATTCATCATGTCTTACCCGATCGAAAGCCTTGGTGTAGTCAACAAAGCATAAATACAAATCCTTATTCATCTCATTTGACCTCTCTATGATAGTTCTTAGGATACATGTATATGGCATTAATAGTTCCTTTCCCTTCCACAAATCCACACTGTTCTTCTGCTATTTCTCTTTTGATTCTATTCCTTAGCCTCATCATGATTATTCTTAACAGGATTTTTGTTACATGGCTCATCAAACTGATTGTGCGATGGAGTTTGCATTCTATAGCCCCTGTCTTCTTTGGGAGTGCAGTGAAAATTGATTTTGACATATCTTTGGGGATTTTTCCAGTGTCGTAAATTTCATTTAGGAGGACTGTTATTTTTTCTATGCCAAATTCCTCCAGGGCTTCAATCATCTCTGTAGTAATGTTGTCTGGTCCTGGGGCTTTTCCCGGTTTCATCTTTTTCAGTGCCGCTCTAACTTCATCTTTCATTATGGGTGGTCCTTCAAAGTTCTTTTTTATAAGTGTTCTTCGTTTCTGTCATCCTCAAAAAGGTCTTTAATGTACTCTCCCCATCTGTCTAATATTTTGTCTTTTTCCATGATAAGCGTGCCATCTTTTGATTTCAAGCAACCAGTTGATGTGCATGTATTTTTTTCTGTGGACAATTTAAACATAACTTAGGACACTAAAACATGCACAAAACCGGGCCTAGGCTAAATTGCCTAAAATTGCTTCCACATATTTCCCTAGAGCCAAAACTGCACTTAATACATGAACCCAATTATCAATCCTAAGAGAAAGTACGTAAAAATTTATAGAATCCATACAGGTGAAGGGACCATCAAGGCGAAAATGATAGGAAGAAATGACAGAAAGCAAAGGAACAAGGCAGAAACAAAGAGAATAACAGAAAAGAGGAAATTTCTAGCACAGAATTTCAAAAAGATGTGGATAGTATTTATACTGAAAGAGCCTCTCGCATCCCCACTTGGGGTGTACTCTCTGAGGATGTGTACATGTATACATATTATACACACTCAAACAATACACACACACACTCATATATATATATGTGTATATAAACAGATACATCTCTCTCACAACATGTTCTGCTGACAAGTTCACAAGTTCTGCTGACATGCAGAATTCCTAAATAACTGTAACCTTACCAGACTGCAGCCCTCTACCATACCAGTTTGGACTAAATCACCATTAGCTTATAAACAAAAGTATTAACTGGCCTTCATACTGTTCACATTCTCTGAATGAAAGAAAGACAAGCAAGCAAACACACATGCATACAAAAGTATACATGACTGTGACACTAATGATATGTCTGTTTTACATATACTGTATTTCTTGTATGCTGCAAGCAGTGTTCCTTTTCAAAAAAAAAGTTTGAAATTTTTCACGTCTTCAGCTTGTTTCTGAAAACTTTTCGGGCAACTGCTAAAGCTTGCACGTCAGTTCTAGCACATATCGGGCTGTCAAGGCATGCTTAACATTATTAGTCTTCAAGTGTCTCCATGAACTGATAAGAACAGCATGGAGGACCCTTAAGATCAGTAACCAATGGATGATAGTTGATGAAACGTACATTCCAAAAGAACAGAATATGAGTAACTTAACCAGTTCAGACCAACATCATCTCTGTACATCGAAATCTCTGTCAAGGCAGCAAGGTAAATCAAATACCTCACGGAAAATGAGTACCTCGGTTTGTCAGCCCACAAAGTAGGCATGCCAGGAGTGTCTGGCTCTGTTGGGCATGCCACAATGATTTGGGAAGCAATCCAAACGGCTAAAGCAGAGAAGAGGGATCTCAATGTGGTGTGGCTTTATCAAGCAAATGTGTATGGATCAGCCCACACAAGATGATTAAACTTGCTATCAAGACATATCCCCATGTCCCAAAGAGCAACTGAGAAATGCTGAAGACATACTTTCATGCCTTCTCAATGCAGCTCTCAACAGACTGGGTCAATTTTGAAATAGGCATAGCAATGGGCTGCACAATTTTTTCAATGCTCTTTGTGTTGTCAATGAGATCATCTTGAAAGCAGCAGTGCGGAGTTCAGATCCACCTGACCTCAGAAGTGGATATCAAATACCTCCTCCCAAAGCCTTCATGGATGACACAACAGTGCTTTCCCAGAAAAGAAGAAGAAACACTCAAATTCCTGAAGCAGAGGAGTTAGTTGCTTCATCCAGTTTGAATTTCAAATTTCAAACCTCTCCAAAATGATGGAGTCTCTTACTTAACAAAGGGTAAAGTAGCCAAAACAATAACATTTACTGTCACTAACCAAGCCATTCCAACCACGAAAAAGAAACAGTCAAGCGTCTCTAAAGACAGTATGATGACTCCTTCAATGATACAAAAAGGGGTAATGAAAGGCAAATGACAGAAACAAGCCTTCAAGTAACAGTGTGGCCCTCTTGGCAAATAAAAAAACTAATGCCTGCAGGTCATGCTGATGCTGATTCTAAAGCTCCTATGGCCGCTACTGATATACAGTATATACACAATATCAGGACTAGCACAGTGGAATCAATGGAGGCCAACATCAGCAATTACACAAAGAAACGCTTGGTGTCCCACTTGGTCTCACTGATGCTGAGCTCTATTGTCACCAGGGAAAGCTGTAGTTTCCCCTTAAACTGTATTGCCAAGGAGTACAAGTCGGGAAAGGTCAGGCTTCTTAGCATGCCTTAGAAGTCCGGAGATGAGGTTGTGAAATCAATCAGCCCAAGCTGAGAACTGGCAGAAAATGTAAAGTCCAGAGAAATTATAAGGCACATGCAGACCAACAGGCAGGGAGTGGGATTAAGAAAAATAGAATGGTGATCAAAAGCCAACGGTAAGGTAAAAAGAGAATGTGGTAATAAAAGAGAAGAAGAAAGAACAGGTTGCCAAAAGAATCCAGAAGGCAATCCAGTATGGCCAACAGGGGCAGTGGACGACTTGGGAAAATGCACCCTGAAGAAGTCTAAGATGGAAAGTGGAATGATATGTGGCAGGCATATGGTCCCTCTCAGGCTCAGTTTCACCCTCAGATCAGTGTATTACAGCCACCTCCTGCCCTGTCCTTGTGAAATGGGGGAGTCAGATGATTCTGCATGCCTGCTTTGCTAGGAAAACAACGGAGTATGTCCTGAGGTCATGCACAATAATGACAAGCAAAGTAAGGTTCACATGGAAGCACAATCAAGTGCTTCAAGAGACTACACGCGTGATTATTACAGCCAAAGGAAAAAATATTCCACCAGAAGCTCTGACAACCTACATGACAGGAAGCAGCTAACAGTGGCTTGAAAAATCTGTCACATCCAAAGAATGAATGTGGGTCAGCTGCATAGAGTGGATGACTCAATGACTGGGAGTACATAGCAAAGTCCTTGTAAAATTAAAAGATATACACACAGTGATGATTTTCATAATCAAAATGGTTGGAATAATAACTTGATTAAATACAAACAAAATACCTTGAACTTTAAAGTTTGGAGAAATAACTGATTACAATAAACTGAAACATGTGACATAAAATAGATAAATGTAAACATGAGCAGGAAGTTCAGAATAAAACCCAGCAAAATTAAGCCAATATCGTTTTTGATTATAATGCTCTGATAAATGCTGACCCCAATACCTGGAAGCAATGGTTAAGTAAATGTGACGTAGGTATAAATCTAGATAATGAATAAACACTGAAGCATACGATATTAAACCAGCTGCAATCTTAAAAATGTTAACAAACAAAGAAACAGTAATTCTAATCATTTTACCTACAATAATGCACATACAACTTTTGGCTCAGAAAACTAAACTTCAAGACAGATCACACTGTTTGGACACTGTCTTGAAACATAACCAAAGAAACTAGATTATGAGGAATACAATGGAAAATTCTTCCACAGTATATACCCTAGAAATATATTACTGCAAAAAAAGAAAAAAAATTATCAAGTGTTCTTTTTGCTGGAATGAAATCGAAAATGTAAGAACACTTTTTCTACCAATGCACCCTAGTTCAACATTTCTAAAACAAGATCAAAAAGCAGATACAACCTTTCACTGGAAACATTATCAAATTTACTCTACATGACAAAGCATCAGTCATAAAAACAACTAAACAAACAGAGCTGAAGGCATTTAGTGTTAGCCAAACCGCACTGACTATTGTTCTTCACTTAATCCTTACGGGCCAAATATGTATCTGTATACATAAAGAATATAAAAAAAATCCTCGCATATGCTTCTCTTAACTCTTATGTGACAAGCACAGGCGAATTTCTAATTAATTTTGACACAAAAGAATACACACACTTCTTCATAAACTCTTCAATATCATGCTGCCCGATTTGAGTTATCACACACACAACACACACACACACACACACACACACACACACACACACACACACACACACACACACACACACACACACACACACACACACACACACAAAACACAAAGTTCAACAAATCTTTTTCTCCCCCTGAAGAAATGCATAGTGTAACATGTGTCAAGTTTAATCACAGGCTTTCTGGGTTAATTAAGAAAAGGACTAGACAGAAATTGCTATAATTAAGACACAAGACGCCAAACAAAAGTGAAATTAACAATTTGATCCTCATATGTGTCAATTCTTCATGGATTTTTTCCCCCTTTCTCTCTCTCTCTCTCCACATTTCAATACCTACACGAGGCCTTTCTCCCATCACATAACTGCAATTCACACAGTAGACAGCCAAATACACAAACAAGACTCAACCTGACGAAGGCCTCAAGTAGCAACTGGTGGGGGGGGGGGGGGGGGGGGGACAACCACTCTATGAAAAACAAGCTCTGGTAATAATCAAACTCATAAAAATTGGGCTCTGGTATGGGTGAATCTAAAAATATTTTTCTAATTTTTAAAAAAGACTGGTAAGGATGAAACATAAAAAAAAACAGGCTCTGGTAATAAACTCATTAAAAAACGGGATGTGCTAATAAAATTTAAAAAAGGGGGGGGGCTCTGGTAAAAATCAACCTCATTAAAAAAAAAAGGGCTCTAATAAAGATCAGATCAAACTCATAAAAAAAAGGGGGTTCTGGTAAGAATTACAATTATAGAATAAAAAAAAACAACAACAAAAAAAGGAGCTCTGGTAAGGATCAAATTCATAAAAAACAAGCTCTGGTAAGGATCAAACTCATAAAAACAAGCTCTGGTAAGGATCAAATTCAATAAAAAAAAAAAACAAGCTCTGGTATAGATCAAACTCATAAAAAAAAACAAGCTCTGGTATGGATCAAACTCATACAAAACAAGCTCTGGTAAGGATCAAACTCATAAAAAAACAAGCTCTGGTAAGGATCAAACTCATAAGAAACAAGTTCTGGTAAGGATCAAACTCATAAAAAACAAGCTCTGGTAAGGATCAAACTCATAAAAAACAAGCTCTGGTAAGGATCAAACTCATACACAAACAAGCTCTAGTAAGGATCAAACTCATACAAAAAAAAAAAAAGACTAGTAAGGATAAAGCTCACAAAGACATAGTCTGGTAAGGATAAAACTCATACAAAAAAAATAAAAAAAAAATGGTAAGGATAAAACTTATAAAACACTGACCCTGGTAAGGATCAAACTATAAAAAAAAAATTAAAAACGGACTCTGGTAAGGATAAAACTCATTAAAAAAAATTTACAAAAAAGATTCTGGTAAGGATCAAACTCATAAAAAACAGGACTCTGGTAAGGATCAAACTCATAAAAACAGGGCTCTGGTAAGGATCAAACTCATAAAAACAGGACTCTGGCAAGGATCAAACTCATAAAAAAACCAGATTCTGGTATGTTTAAAACTCATAAAAACACTCTGGTAAGGATACAACTCATAAAAACAGACTCTGGTAAGGATAAAACTCATAAAAAACACTCTGGTAAGGATACAACTCATAAAAACAGACTCTGGTAAGGATAAAACTCATAAAAACACTCTGGTAAGGATACAACTCATAAAAACAGACTCTGGTAAGGATAAAACTCATAAAAACACTCTGGTAAGGATACAACTCATAAAAACACTACTGGTAAGGATACAACTCATAAAAACAGACTCTGGTAAGGATAAAACTCATAAAAACAGACTCTGGTAAGGATCAAACCCATAAAAAGACGGGCTCTAGTAATAATCAAACTAAAAAAAAAAAACAGATGGTAAAGACGAAACTCCATAAAAACATATTTTAAAAAACAGACTCTGGTAAGTATGAAACTCATTAAAAACAACAACAACAACAAAACGGACTCTGGTAAGGTCACACTCATAAAAAATGGGCTCTGGTAATAAACTCATAAAAATCAGGCTCTGGTAATATTCAACCTCATAAAAATCAGGCTCTGGTAATATTCAACCTCATAAAAATCAGGCTCTGGTTATAACCGAACTCATAAAATGAGCTCTAATAATAATCATATTCATGAAAAAAAAAAACAGGCTTTATAATAATAAAACTTTTTTTTAAAAAGTTGATGCTGGTAGAAGTCTCTGATAAACATCCAACTAATAAAAAAACTTACCCTGGTAAGGATCAAACTCATAAAAAACGGACTCTGGTAAGGGTAAAACTCATGGGAAAAAAATTCTGATAAGGATCAAACTCATAAAAAAAAAGATTCTGGTAAGGATCAAACCCATAAAAAAAAAACATTCTAGTGAGGATCAAACTCAGAACAGGACTCTGGTAAGGACCAAACTCCTAAAAAACAGACTCTGGTAAGGATCAAACTCCTAAAAAAAGACTCTGGTAAGGACCAAACTCATACAAAACAGGCTCTGGTAAGGATCAAACCGATAAAAAAAAACAGGCTCTGGTAAGGATCAAACTGATAAAAATGGCTCTGGTAAGGATCAAACTCTATAAAAATGGCTCTGGTAATGGATCAAACTCGTAAAAAACAGACTCTGGTAAGGATCAAACTACCAAAAAAAACAGGCTCTGGTAAATGATCAAACTGATAAAAAACACGACTCTGGTATGGATCAAACTGAAAAAAAAAACAGGCTCTGGTAAGGATAAAACTAAAAAACAGACTCTGGTAAGGATCAAACTCATAACAGACTCTGGTAAGGATCAAACTCAAACAGACTCTGGTAAGGATCAAACTCATAACAGACTCTGGTAAGGATCAAACTCCTAAAAAACAGTCTGGTAAGGATCAAACTCATAAAAAAAAAAACAGGCTCTGGTAAGGATCAAACCCTAAAAACAGACTCTGGTAAGGATCAAACTCATAAACAGACTCTGGTAAGGATCAAACTCATAAAACAGATCTGGTAAGGATCAAACCCATAAAAAACAGATTCTGGTAAGGATCAAACTCATAAAAAAACAGGCTCTGGTAAGGATCAAAAACTCTAAAAACAAAAAATTCTGGTAAGGATCAAACTCATAAAAAAACAGACTTCTGGTAAGGATCAACTCATAAAAAACAGATTCTGGTAAGGATCAAACCCATAAAAAACAGATTCTGGTAAGGATCAAACTCATAAAAAAACAGACTTCTGGTAAGGATCAACTCATAAAAGAAAAACAATTCTGGTAAGGATCAAACTCATAAAAAACAGATTCTGGTAAGGATCAAACTCATAAAAAACAGATTCTGGTAAGGATCAACTCATAAAAAACAGATTCTGGTAAGGATCAACTCAAAACAGACTGGTAAGATCAACTCTAAAAAACAACGATTCTGGTAAGGATCAAACTCATAAAAAAGATTCTGGTAAGGATCAAACTCATAAAAATACTCGATGGTAAGGATCAAACCCTTAAAAAAAAAAAGAACAGGTCTGGTAAGGATCAAACCTAAAAACAGATTCTGGTAAGGATCAAACTCATAAAAAAACGTTCTGATAAGGATCAAACTCCATAAAAAAAACAGATTCGGTAGGATCAAAACCCATAAAAACAGATTCTGGTAAGGATCAAACTCATAAAAAACCAGATTCTGGTAAGGATCAAACCCATAAAAAACAGATTCTGTAAGGATCAAACCCATAAAAAACAGATTCTGGTAAGGATCAAACCATAAAAACGACTGGTAAGGATGAAACCCATAAAAAAAACATTTTAGTAAGATCAAACTCATAAAAAACAGACTCTGGTAAGGATCACACACACACACACACACACACACACACACACACACACACACACACACACACACAACACACACACACACACACCACACACACACACACACACACACACACACACACACACATTTCGTTTGTGTTGAGTTATTTTCATTTCATTTCATAGCGATAAATACTTAGGTTAAAATATTTGTTGCAGTGTGTACAGGTAGTAATGTTTTGATTTTCATATCTTTGATTTTGTTTTGCCGACACATACTAGGGCCTATAGACTGTATAGTATGTCGACCAAAGGAGATCAGCCAAAACACAGACGAAACTCCAGGAAGGACAGTAATGAAAGGAAAAAAGGGAGCAAAGAGAAGGAAGGTGGGACAATTACGAGTGAAAACAGCAACTGTAAGTACTTTTTGTGCTTGAAATGCTCGAATGCAGTTGACGATGAAGGGAGCAACATAGGCAGCATTGAATGCCATAGTTGCAAACAATGGTGTCACAAAGAGTGCACCAATCTGACAGAGAGAGAGTTCAGTTTTCTCTCAGAGGGAAATATAAATATTCAGTGGGTATGTCCGGATTGTCTTTCTGGTGGGAAAGAAAAACGGGGGCCACTGGAAGCAAAGATAGATTTACTGCTATCCATGTTCCAGTCTGTTGAGAACAGACTGAAGAAAGTAGAAAGTGCTACTGGGGTCTGTCTGGACCAGAAAATTGAAGAAATAGTAAACAAAAAACTTGATGAAAAAGATGAAGGAAAGGGAAGAGAAAGAGAAAAGGGAGTTGAACCTTGTTGTTGCTGGACTGACAGAGAGCAGTAAGCCAGATTCCATAGAAAGACAGCAGGAAGACATGAAAAAAGTACAGGACATTGTTGACAAAATATGTCCTGATCTACAAGACAAAAAGATAGAAGAACCAGTGAGACTAGGCAGAGTGGGAGGGTCCAGGCCGAGACTTTTAAGGATAAAGGTCCGTTCATGGAACACAAAGAGGGAGATCTTAAAAAATGCATACAAAATAAACAAGGATGTCACTGCCAAGGACAATAAAGACAGGATTTTTATAAATTCTGACTATACCCTGCAGAAAGATTACAACAAAAAGAATTAAGAGCAGAACTGAAAAAAAGAATTGAAAATGGAGAGAAAAACTTGAAAATTCGAGGTGACAGGATTGTGACAGTGCAATCAGTAGGAGCTACTGGGGCAAATGACGTGAAACATTGACAATTAAATCAGCCAGAACAATAAAAAAAATGCAGAAAATGTAAATATTGTAAATAAAGGGAAGTTTGTAAGCAATGAGTGTAAAGATTTTTATACAAATATTGATGGATTAATAAACAAAAGAGAAGAATTATTGTTTTTGATAGAAGAAGAGGAACCCAGTATTGTTGCCATCACTGAGTTTTCTAAGCAAAAGTCAGTCAGATTATTTTTTAGCAGAATACACTATTCCTGGCTATACTGTATTTACCAATGCCAAACCTAAGAGGGGCGTTTTGATGTATGTTAAGACAAACCTGAATGCTCAGGAATGTATTAAACTTAACACGACACATTTTGAAGAATGTGTATGGGCACATTTTGTCACTAAAGATGGATTAAAAGTCCTACTGGGATGCATATATAAAAGTCCTAATACCACTTCAGAAAATGAAGAAAATTTATGTAAACTGTTAAATGATAAATATATATCCTCATTTGATAAAGTTTGTATAATTTTCCTAACATCGACTGGAAGGGAAAATGGACAGGTGTTAGGGATAACACATTCATTGAATGCTTGAATGATGCATATTTAATACAAATGGTAAAATCACCAATTAGAAGAAGGGAGGGACAAAAATCAAATATTCTTGACTTGGTGATAACAAATGATGAAGAATTTATATTTTAAATTAAACATTATTCGATTATTATCCCATAGGCAAAAGTGACCATGAGGTACTGATTTTCGAGCTGTATGTTCAAACACCCAAAACTCAAAATACCACAAATTATAAGTTTAATTTCAAAAGAGGAAATTATGCAAAGATGAAACAAGAACTGAGTCAGGAAGATTGGACAGTTTTAAATTCCATGGATGCTGATAAGACTTGGGACACAATAAAAAAATAAAATCCTACTTTCCATGGAACAAAATATACCAAAAATAAAAACCAGTGATAATGTAAAAACTAAACCACTGTGGATTAACAAAAAAGTTTGGAGATTAATAAAAAAGAAGCATTATCTTTTTAAGAGGTTTTTAGAAACTAAAGTGGGGAAAGACTATCTTCATTATATAGCGATAAGAAACAGTTGTACCAAAGAAATTAAACGTGAAAGAAAGAATATGAAAAAAACAACAAAAGACTGTCAGTTTAACCCTAAAAGATTTTGGAAATATGTGCAATCAAAGTGCAAAGTAAAAGTAGGTATTTGTCGTCGGCCTCTTTACATCTCAGGAGATGATAGTCTGCACCGGGAGGCATTGTGGTCATGACGTGCACTTTCTGCTGTGGTTGTGCAGGCCGATTCTTGAGTGGCAATCTCTGTCACATCTGCCACAGACAAACTGAGTCGCTATTGTCTGGTTTCTGGAACGTTGCTTGCGAAGAGCACTTTTCTCATCTGCGCTTTCTGCTCTCCTCCTCTCCGCATTCACAACGCCTTGCTGAACGGCTGTCCGCCACGCTGCCCTGTCTTCCGCCAGAGTCTCCCAAGAGCCTGGGTCAATCCCTGAGCTTCTAAGGTCCCTTCTGCATGCATCTACAAAGTGTAGCTGTGGGCGTCCTGGAGTTCGCTTCCGGTTTGCCAGTTCGCCGTAGAGAACGTCTTTTGGTATGCGTCCATCCTCCATTCGACGCACATGGCCAAGCCAGCGTAGTCAGCGTTGGCTTAGAAGGGCAAAGATGGTCTGTAGGCCCGCACGACGGAGGACTTCTGTGTTGGTCACCTTGTCTTGCCATTGGATGCCGAGGATGCGTCGCAAGCAGCGGAGATGGAAAATGTTGAGCCTCTTTTCTTGGCTGGCGTATGTGGTCCAGGCTTCACTTGAGTAGAGAAGTGTGCTCAACACACATGCTCTGTACACCTGCATTTTGGTGTTTGCAGTGAGACTGCTGTTTGACCAGACCCGCTTATTCAGTTTAGCCATAACAGATGAGGCCTTTGCAATTCTGGCGCCGATTTCAGCATCCAGAGAGAGGTTGTCATTTATGGTGGACCCCAAGTACTGAACTTGGTGGACAGTATTGAGGTCGTAGTCTCCAATGTGTAGAGATGGTGGTTCTTCACAACCTTGGCCTAAGATCTCAGTTTTCTTCAAGCTGATTGTGAGACCAAACTCTCTGCAAGCGTGGGCGAAGCGATCAACGAGCCTCTGGATATCTTGTTCACTGTGGGAAGCCAGCGCAGCAGCATCTGCGAAGAGAGCTTCTCTGATGGTCTTCTTTTCCACCTTAGTTTTGGAACGAAGCCTGGCAATGTTGAAGAGCTTTCCATCGGTCCTTGTATGAAGATATACCCCTTCTTCAGATCTGCAGAAGGCATAGGTCAGCAACATCGAGAAGAAGATCCCGAACAGAGTTGGGGCCAAAACACATCCCTGTTTCACTCCACTGATTGATTCTAAAAGGCTCTGATGTGGACACCATTATAGCACACAGTGCTATGCATATCCTCGTGAAAAGATTCGATGACAGCTGATAGTCTTGGGGGCAGCCGATTTTCTTCAAAAGCTTGAAAAGACCACTCCGACTGACCAGGTCAAACGCTTTCGTGAGATCAATGAAGGCGAGGCAAAGGGACACGTGCTGCTCGCGGCACTTTTCCTGTAGTTGCCGGACAGAGAAGATCATGTCGATGGTCGATCTTCCGGCCCTAAAGCCGCACTGGGACTCCAGGGTAGATGCGAGCTGCCAGCCTCTGAAGACGGTTAAGACGACTCTGGCGAATGCTTTCCCAACAATGCTGAGGAGAGAGATTCCGTGATAATTATTACAGTCACTTATATAGAGTCACTATCCTGGCGTCTCTCATGTCTCTCGGAATGAAGCCTTCTTTCCAGCATAAGCACAAAAGTTCATGCAACTCGTTGAGAAGAGCAGACTTCCCGCACTTGATGACCTCTGGAGGTATTCCATCTTCACCAGGGGCTTTTCCCGTCGCCAAACCGTCAATCGACTTGCTTAGTTCTTCAAGGCTTGGCTCAGCATCCAACTCCTCCATGACAGGCAAGTCCTCAATGGCATTCAGGGCAGCATCGGTGACAGAGTTCTGTGTGGAGTACAGCTCCAGGTAGTGCTCTACCCATCTCTCCATCAGCTTTGCTGAGTCTGTGACGCTCTCTCCTGCTTTGGATTTAAGGGGAGCTGACTTGGAGGCTGCTGGACCAGTCGCTTGTTTGATGCCAGCGTACATGCTGCCAGTGTTGCCTGAATCTGCAGACTGCTGAATACTTGCGCTTAACTGTAGCCAATAGTCGTTGGCGCATCGCCGAGCAGTTTGTTGGGCCTTGCTGCGGGCAGCTCTGTATGCGTCACGAGTAGTCTTGTATTTAGGAAAAAGTAACCCATGTAACAAATATTCTATGATAATAATAGAATGTTTTGAAGAAAATGATTTAGGAGTAATATTTGATAAAAGTCTCAAATTTGATAATCACATTCAAAATGTTGTTAATAAATCAAACAAGTTGCTTGGAATCATAAAAAGAACATTCTCATACATAAACAGGGAGACATTTTTATATTTGTACAATGGCTTAGTGAGGCCTCATTTGGAGTATGGTAACATTATTTGGTTTCCACGTCTTAAAAGAGTCAGCATTGATAGAGAAGATACAAAGAAGAGCTATTAAATTAATTCATGGTTTTCAAAATTATTCATATAGAGAAAGATTACAATTACTCAATTTACCCAGTTTAAAACTAAAAGCAAGAAGAATGAGGGGAGATCTGATCCAAAGTTTCAAGATTTTTAACAATATAGATGACGTAGATAGAACAGAATTTTTCAAACTGACAAATTATGACAAAACAAGAAATAATACTGATAAAATATTTATAGAATATTGCAAGACTAACATTAGAAAGTTTTATTTTACAAATAGAATTGCACATGTATGGAATAAATTACCAAACGAAATTAAAGGAGCACAAAACACAAACTCGTTTAAAAACCAGCTTGACCATTGGAAACATTACATTGAACTTAAATACGAATATGATGAATGAATCATCAAAAAAACTGGGCATACGACAGACCTTGACTGTAAGAAAAGAAAAAGAAAAATGATGGGACTTGAAATAGCCAAACGGCTAATTATAATATGTTATGTCCCTATTACTAAACTAAAACTAAACATGAATGTCCATGTGCGCGCGCGCGCACACACACACACACACACACACACACACACACACACACATGCACACACACACACATATGTGCACACGTGCACACATACACACATATGTGCACACGTGCACACACACATGTGCGCACACACACACACACACACACATACATTTATACACACCCACACTACCACCCCTGTGACACACTTTTTCCAAAGGGGGGATTCAAATATATAACCAGTACTACAGCTCATGTGGCAGTTTGCCAACTGTCACAATGTTTATTCACTGGAAAATGTTAAATAATAATAATTACACTGCATGTCAACCTAAATTAATCCTTCCCCCTGCCCTTCTTTTAAACAGAGTTGGAAAGATTACTAATGTCTCGAATGCCACTCTTGGGAGTTACAGCTCATGAACACAGAAAAACAGAAACACAGACACACAAAATTAATGTGATTACGCTACGCTGCTGCTATGATCTGACTAAGTATACATTTGCTATGATAAAAATAAGTTTTGTGTTTGGATGATTTGGTTGGCTGTTTTTCATTGTTGTTCACTTGTTTTTTTTTGTGGGTTTTTTTGTTGTTGCTTGTTTGTTTGTTTTTTTATTATTCATCTATTTATTTGTTTATCTATTTTGGTATTTGTTTATCTATTTTGGTTGTCCCATTTTCTACGCCACCTTAATGGCCACAGACACTGGCATAGTTTTTATAATGTGATGACGATGATGATGACGACGATGAGGATGACAATCATAATACTACGGAGTTCGATATGGGATTGAGACTGTGTGACAGGGCTGTACTCTATGGTTACTATCATGTCTTGGCATCAACCAGGCCCAGTAAATACAGACACCTGCAGCATTGATCGGAAGATTTGAGCAACACCCTCAATGACACATCTAAGTTACCTTACTGCTACGATTCTAAGTTAGCTCACTGCTATGATTAGACTAAATTGTCAAACTGCTTAGATAAGTAATGATAAGGCTTAGTTAATTTTTTACATCTTTGCCCAACTAAAGGCTGGGCTCCACAAAACTGTTTTATCTGCCTATCCCCATGAAATTCTTAGGCATGAGATGAATTACACTTTACAGTTCTTCAAAATGTATTTTTCTGACCACTGCGCAACTGATTACTGACTTTCTTCTTCATCTGCTAAAGGTGTTCACGTGATCAACAACCACCAAGCTCCCAGGCAGATAGCAGGAACTAAAAAATATACGGCCACATTAAAGCCAGATGTGGCCTTGTTGTTATTGTTGTTATTGTCTCGCATTGACTATTGCAATTCACTCCTGTCTGGTCTTCCTGCCTCCACCATTCACATCCTACAGCGCATTCAAAACAATGCTGCACGCCTTGTACTCAAAAAGAAAAAAGCTGACCACATATCTCCTCTCCTGGCACAACTTCACTGGCTCCCTGTATCAAAGCGCATACAGTACAAACTAGACACCATGTGCTACAAAAGCCTCAATAACGCAGCCCCCGATTACCTGTCAAGCCTACTTGAGATCTATCTTCCCTCACGTACCCTCCGCTCTGCCTCCGATCCTCTGACTTTTCGCTTTCCACGCACTAAGCTCAATACCTATGGCCCACGAGCCTTCTCTGTTTCTGGTCCACTCTCCTGGAATAAATTTCCTCTCTCAGTCCGTCAGCAACCTACTTTTGTCTCCTTCAAGTCCGCTCTCAAAACTCACCTTTTCTCCTCTGCATAAAATCCTAACCTCACTCAACCCCCCCCCCCCCCTCTGCAGCCTGTCTCCGCTCGGAGGGGAATCACTTTGTTTTAATATATAATTGTATATGATATGCTCTCTGTGGTTTTCCATTGCTTTTATTCTTGCTTTTATTGCTTTTATTCTTTCTCCCCATTTATAGCCATGCGTGTGTGTGTGTGTGTGTGTGTGTGTGTGTGTGTGTGTGTGTGTGTGTGTGTGTGTGTGCGTGCGTGCGTGCGTGCGTGTGTGTCTGTTTCAGCGCTTAGATTTGATTTTGTCGAGATTTTGCGCTATATAAATATTGTAATTATTATTATTATTATTATTGTTGTTTAAAGCCCAGCCAACTGCATAGAGCCATATCAGGGCTATAACCAATTCAAAACATATAAAAATTCAACAGGAAAAAGAAAGAAAAGAAAATCAAGTTCACATACCAATGCATTTGCGCACATAATCTAAGGACGTGCCCCTGGCACTGACCACTCCGTCCAATTTATTACACAGGGGATTTAAAAAACACACCTGAATACAAATTTAAACATATCTAAGGACACCAAAACATATAAAAACGGGCATAAATTACCTAAAACTGCTTCCACATCTCACCTCCCTAGAGCCAAAAGTGCACTCAATACATGTACCCAATTATCAATCCTAAGAAAACGTACGTAAGAGTTTATCAAACGTATACAGGTGAATAGTCCAACAAAGCAGAAATTGATAGGAAAAAATGACAGAAAGCAAAGGAACAGGGCAGAAACAAAGAGAGTGACAGAAAAGAGGGCATTTCTAGCACACAATTTCCAGAAGGTGGGGATACTACTTATACTGAAAGACCCCCCGGTATCCCTTCGGGAGGTAGATGTGGCCTGACCATGTAGACAGTGATCAAAAGAAGAACTGATTTTCAGTTGGTTTTATATATATATGTGCATTTTTTTAAGCTAACAACGTCAGACACAACTGGCATTGCCAAGCAATTGCTCCAAATGGTATTGGGTGATCTGGACAGCCAATATGACACAGAAAGTGACAGGAATTTTGAGAAATCATGGAAAACATTTATAAAGTGGAACACATGACTTCTCAAAACAGTTCTAACCAAAAAAGAGCAACTCTGAAATGAAGAACAACTGTCTTACTTGACTGGTCTGTAATCTGCTGTTATTCCTGTTTAAACTATTAAAGCCAAGCCAACTGTGCAGAGCCATATCAGGGCTATAACCGTTTCAAAACATACACAATATTTCAACAGGAAAAAAAGAAAAAGAAAATTAAGTATACATATCAATGCATCTGCGTACATAATCTCAGGAGATGCCCCTGGCGTTGACCAGTCTATCCAATTTATCACACAGGGGATTTTAAAAACCTCAATTATACAAATTTAAACAAAACTAAGGACATTAAAACATATAAACAGGCCAAAATTACCTAAACTGTTTCTGCATATCACATTCCCCTAGAGCCAAAAATGCAGTAGTGCATGTACCCAATTATCAATGGTAATAGAAAATACATTATATAGACTTTATCGAACACATACAGACGAATGGACCAGCAAGGCAGAAAATGATAGGAAGAAATGACAAAAGCAAAGGAACAAGGCAGAAACAAAGACGGACAGAAAAAAGGAAATTTCTAGCACTGAATTTCCAGAAGGTTGGGATACTATTTATACTGAAAGATCCCCTAGCATCCTCATGGAGGGAATTTGTTGTATAGAAACTATATAATTCATATGAATCAATCAAAATAAATTTTTAATATACAATTAAACAACAACATTAAACTAACATTAACAACTTTTCAATAAATACTGAATTTCTGTAATTTTTACATTAAACTACAAGTACAACTTTTCAATAAATACTGAATTTCTGTAATTTTCTTGAACAGTTCATTATATATCAGAAGTTTAGTCAAGCACCTCCCATTTCAAGCCATAGGGCCAAAAACAGCTGAGCTAGGAACATTTCCTAAACTGTATAGTAAGTCTTGTAGGATTGGTAAGGGTCAAAGGCACATAAAATACACATGATATACTATAACTGAACTGAAGGTTACAAGTAGTATTATTAACATTAGTAATACTAATAGGGTTTTCTGCCCATTTAAGTCCCATCAATTCTTTATAATAAAGTTTATAAGATTTTCAAAACATGTAAATTATATGTAAAGAAAAGTTGTGTGTAACATTCAATGAGTTCTGCTGGGAATAACACAATAAACACAAAAGCCTACACTCAATGGCTAACACCAAATTTAACCAAACACACACACAGTGACACACCCTTTATATACACACAACAGTAATTTATATGAATAGGCTCAATAGTATAAAGGCCTAGGTTTGTAGCCTATGAAATAGTGCATACAGCCCCAAAACAAATGAGCACATTTGTAATAGGCCTACATCATGTACATGGGGATAGGAATTTCAGCAAACAGTTAACAGTTCATCAGCCAAGATAACTATTCTCACACAAATCTATATGCCAATTTAATGTGGCGAGGGGCCGGGATTTGGGAAAAAAAAAAAACAGTTGACATGATTAGCTAAATTAAAATTTAAAAATTAATTCGATATTGTCATATTCCAAATACTGAAATAGGCTTAAGCCTAGCTTAATAAAGAAAAAAAATTAAGTTAGGCTAATTTTTTTTCTTTTTAAACAGTACGTCTCCTCCAGGAAAAAAAAGTTGCTTGGTGAGACGGTGACATAGTCAGTCGCCTAAACAATTTTCCGACCAGACCAGCAGGCTATACAAGTCTACCTTTACAATTTTTACATTCAACAGCCACAAGCCGACAAACTTTGAGCAGTTTGGCTATGCCCATAGTAACAGTTAGGAGAGTTAAACTTGTGAAACCACCGAAGAATTTGTTCTCTTCTTGTCGCTGTCGGCCGTCATGATTCCATTTACATCGCTGTTAAGACCGGTGTCCGTTTGACGCTTACCACCTTCACTATGTATACGTTTTTATTTTAACTTCACTGTGTGAGGTCATTATTTCTCTTACGCTACAGAGCTTTCGTTCACGATTGAGCCATACATTGTCCTGGCAGTCTCACACAATATGAGTGCTGGCCAAGACTAACCTAACAGGGTATTGACAAAACATTTTAAAGACAACAAGTCCTACATCTAAATATCAAAATGATTTTATTGATACTTGTAGTGAGAAATATGACCATACATTACTGTGTAACTTAAAATTGGAATCATTTTAACAACAATATCTAGAATCTAATAAACGATCAATATTTTTCTTTACTTCCGTTAGGCCTAAAGTAGTAAAGAGAGATAACCGCAGTCAAGCAGCCGAATCTTACAGAACTGACAAGATGGTGAGTTCAGTACTTCATAGCCTACAATATTTTCTGTTTTTGTTTTTCTGGTCTTGTGTATGCTGGAGCTATCAATCAGACCAGAAACAGGAAAGAGTCATAATGTTTTTGACTGTGACCAGGCTTCTAAAATCATCATCTGAGCTTTGTTTATCACTCCATCCATCCCATCATGACAGTCACAATGTGACGAGTTGGCGGTTCAATCCAACGGGGGCAACGTGTACAAAAAATAAAACATGAAGAAGTTGCGTGAGCGGCACTCGCCGGTAGCTAATTTTTAGTATCCGTGCTGCCCTCTTCACCCACCCCACCCCCCTTGCCCTCTTCACCCTCCCTTCCCCCTCCTACCTCCTCACCCCACCACCCTCATTCCCCCCACCCCCCACCCCACCATCATCATGATTAAAACTGAACTCTTAAGACATGTCCACTGCCCCAGATTTATCTGCTGCAAACCCCCCAGTTATAGGCGCCAGAATAATCAAGTTTGATTGTGGGCCCTCAACACTGAAGACGAAGAAGTATCAGTGCATTTGTAGGGAGAGGGAGGGAGGTGTCATGTGTATATGTGTGTGTGTGTTCCGTGCAAAGTTGTTTTGTGTGTGTGTGTCCTGTACTTCCAGAATCGTTGAGGTTAAAGGTAGAGTACCTCAATGTAAAAGTCTCACTGCATGTTCCATCGCCAGTGCGATGTTTCGGATACCAGAAATTTGGACACATAACGGACAGCTGTACCGACACAGAAAAGTGTGCCATGTGTGCTAAGGAGGCACGCGAAGGAACGTGACGGACCAGCACTATGTCTAAACTGTGGAGGAAGCCATCCTTCAAAAGATGCCCCATATATATATGGCAAGTGGAACAAACTGCACAGAGAGTGAAAACTGAAAAAAGGATACCTTTCCATGGAGCAAAATGACCGATGGAAGGCAGTAGCCCATCTGCAATGTAACGTGTCAGTTGTAAAGAAATTGAGCCTAGTCTCCATTGCCAGTCAGATTGAACTTGATGTACAAAGAATACTTTTGAGATATTGCAAGACATGAAAGCCCACGGCGGAAACATCAGACCCACTGTTTCTCAGATTGCCCAGCAGTCAAAACCATCCAGTGTTGGACAGCCTCAGAAACCCACCCTCCTGCCCCGGCCATCTGGGAACAGCTCCACAGCAAGTGGGGAAGGGCAGAAGCCTGAGAAGATCATGCTGGTGGAGATGAAAAAATCTCCCCCAGCGCTTAAAGGGCCTAAGCCCTTCCTGCCTGCAGGCAGGTCTCCACACGTCACGGGCCCATATAATATATTGATTGACTTTTCTCTTGCTCGTTAAATGAATGCCAGTATGATTTCATAGATTCATCCACCCCATAGACATTTATCTTATCTATGTATTTATTTATTTATTTGTCCATTCATTTTTTTTTTTTTTTCATCTGAAAGCACACATTTAAATAGACGTGAAAAGAAATAACCAACGATCATTGACATAGGAGATAGAAAAATCTCTTTAATCTCTTCATTGCGACAGAAGTGTATGTATGCTAGGATAATGTATATCTCATTTGAAAACGACATATATGTACATGTATGTTCACATCACATCAACAATTTCCTCCATTTTTAATCTGGGGAATCCCAATTCACATGAATCCAAAAGCTCTGTCCATCTGCATGAATTATGCATGAGGTCAGAAAACAAACTGTTCTCATCAATGGCACTTACTCTCAACCTGCATACCTGACCTGTGGTGTTCCACAAGGATCTGTCCTTGGCCCTGTTCTTTTCACTCTTTATACCTCCCCCCTGTCCACCATCATCAACTCCCACTCTATAAAACACCACTTCTATGCTGATGACACCCAACTTCAAGACAGTGACTCACCTGATAATATACAGCGCCTGTTGACTCGCACCACTGAGTGTTACTCGGACATTAAGAACTGGATGACACACAATAGACTTCAGCTTAATGACGACAAGACAGAAGCTATCCTCATTGGCACCCGTCAGAAACTTTCCCAGCTGCCTCCTCTTTCTCTCCCATTATGTAACACATCAGTCCCAATTTCTGATTCAGCTAAAAACCTTGGTGTCTGCATTGACTCTACCCTGTCCATGAACAACTTTGTTTCTCAAACTGCCAGATCTTGCTACTATCATCTCCATCGTATAAGCCTGATCAGGAAGTATCTCTCTGTCGAAACAACTGCAAAACTCGTTCTCTCCTTCATAATGTCTCGCATTGACTATTGCAATTCACTCCTGTCTGGTCTTCCTGCCTCCACCATTCACATCCTACAGCGCATTCAAAACAATGCTGCACGCCTTGTACTCAAAAAGAAAAAAGCTGACCACATATCTCCTCTCCTGGCACAACTTCACTGGCTCCCTGTATCAAAGCGCATACAGTACAAACTAGACACCATGTGCTACAAAAGCCTCAATAACGCAGCCCCCGATTACCTGTCAAGCCTACTTGAGATCTATGTTCCCTCACGTACCCTCCGCTCTGCCTCCGATCCTCTGACTTTTCGCTTTCCACGCACTAAGCTCAATACCTATGGTCCACGAGCCTTCTCTGTTTCTGGTCCACTCTCCTGGAACAAACTTCCTCTCTCAGTCCGTCAGCAACCTACTTTTGTCTCCTTCAAGTCCGCTCTCAAAACTCACCTTTTCTCCTCTGCATAAAATCCTAACCTCACTCAACCCCCCTCTGCAGCCTGTCTCCGCTCGGAGGGGAATCACTTTGTTTTAATATATAATTGTATATGATGTGCTCTCTGTGGTTTTCCATTGGTTTTATTCTTGCTTTTATTGCTTTTATTCTTTTCTCCCCATTTGTGGCCATGCATGTGTGTGTGTGTGTGTGTGTGTGTGTGTGTGTGTGTGTGTGTGTGTGTGTGTGTGCGTGCGTGGGCGTGTGTGCGTGTGTGTCTTTTCGGCGCTTGGATTTGATTTTGTCGAGATTTGCGCTATATAAATATTGTAATTATTATGTATGCATGTGCGTACGTATGTATGTATGTATGTATGTATGTATACGCTTAGATTTATGTATGTATGTATGTATGCATGTATACGCTCAGCTTAGATTTATGTATGTAAGTATGTAAGCATGTATGTATGCATGTATACGCTCATATGTATGTAGGTATGTATGCATGTATACGCTCAGCGCTTAGATTTGATTTTGTCAAGATTTTGCGCTATATAAATAAAATATATTATTATTATTATAGGTCAGCAGCCAATCACACTTTGCTATGGTCACTGCACTGTAGAATTTGTGACTACCCCCTCAGAAATGTTGACCTTTCTTACACAACGGCTGATGACATGCTTCGACTGGGCCAAGTGCTGTGAGAAAGGAAGTGTGTTGCCAAAGGTTTTAGCTATTTATAATAATAATTAATAATAATTACAATATTTATATAGCGCAAAATCTTGATAAAATCAAATCTAAGCGCTGAAACAGATACACACGCACGCACGCACGCACGTATGCACGCACACACACGCACGCACATGCACACGCACACACACACACACACACACACACACACACACGCACGCACACGCACACACACACACGCACACACACACACACGCATGGCTACAAATGGGGAGAAAGAATAAAAGCAATAAAAGCAAGAATAAAAGCAATGGAAAACCACAGAGAGCACACCATACACAATTATATATTATAACAATGTGATTCCCCTCCAAGCGGAGACAGGCTGCAGAGGGGGGTTGAGTGAGGTTAGGATTTTATGCAGAGGAGAAAAGGTGAGTTTTGAGAGCGGACTTGAAGGAGACAAAAGTAGGTTGCTGACGGACTGAGAGAGGAAGTTTGTTCCAGGAGAGTGGACCAGAAACAGAGAAGGCTCGTGGACCATAGGTATTGAGCTTAGTGCGTGGAAAGCGAAAAGTCAGAGGATCAGAGGCAGAGCGGAGGGTACGTGAGGGAACATAGATCTCAAGTAGGCTTGACAGGTAATCGGGGGCTTTTGTAGCACATGGTGTCTAGTTTGTACTGTATGCGCTTTGATACAGGGAGCCAGTGAAGTTGTGCCAGGAGAGGAGATATGTGGTCAGCTTTTTTCTTTTTGAGTACAAGGCGTACAGCATTGTTTTGAATGCGCTGTAGGATGTGAATGGTGGAGGCAGGAAGACCAGACAGGAGTGAATTGCAATAGTCAATGCGAGACATTATGAAGGAGAGAACGAGTTTTGCAGTTGTTTCGACAGAGAGATACTTCCTGATCAGGCTTATACGATGGAGATGATAGTAGCAAGATCTGGCAGTTTGAGAAACAAAGTTGTTCATGGAGAGGGTAGAGTCAATGCAGACACCAAGGTTTTTAGCTGAATCAGAAATTGGGACTGATGTGTTACATAATGGGAGAGAAAGAGGAGGCAGCTGAGAAAGTTTCTGACGGGTGCCAATGAGGATAGCTTCTGTCTTGTCGTCATTAAGCTGAAGTCTATTGTGTGTCATCCAGTTCTTAATGTCCGAGTAACACTCAGTGGTGCGAGTCAACAGGCGCTGTATATTATCAGGTGAGTCACTGTCTTGAAGTTGGATGTCATCAGCATAGAAGTGGTGTTTTATAGAGTGGGAGTTGATGATGGTGGACAGGGGGGAGGTATAAAGAGTGAAAAGAACAGGGCCAAGGACAGATCCTTGTGGAACACCACAGGTCAGGTATGCAGGTTGAGAGTAAGTGCCATTGATGAGAACAGTTTGTTTTCTGTGTGATAGATATGAAGTGAACCAGGAGAGAGCAATGTCAGAGATGCCAAAAGTATGATGAAGTCTAGAAAGGAGAATACCATGGTCAGTGGTATCAAAGGCTGCAGACAGATCAAGGAGTGTGAGGAGAGAGACTTTGCCAGTATCAGTTGCAAGGAGGAGATTGTTGAGAATGTGTAGTAGAGCAGTTTCAGTGCTATGGCACTGGTGGTAGGCTGACTGGAAAGGATTGAGGAGATTGTTGGCAGACAGGTGAGAGTTCAGCTGGTTGAGGACGACTTTTTCAAGTTTTGACAAGAAAGAGAGATTAGAGATAGGCCGGTAATTTTTCAGTTCATTTGGGTCTAAATTGTGTTTCTTGAGGAGAGGGTGAACAATAGCAGACTTGAAAGAATCTGGGACAGTTCCAGTTTGAAGAGAAGTGTTGATGATGTCAGTGATGAATGGGAGGAGAGTAGGGAGACAGTCGGAGTAGAGAGAACCTGGAAGAGGATCCAGTTCGCAGGTTTTGAACGACATGGATCTGATTGTGTTGAAAATTTCTTCTTGTGAGACTGGGGTAAAAGTAGTAAGAGGTGTGCCAGAGAAGGAAGGGTCAGGTGGGCATGGTTGACAGGGTGTCCTGCCAAGCCTGTCACGAAGAGTTTGTATTTTGGTGATGAAATACTTGGAGAATACAGATGGGAGTTCTTCATTTGTATGTTTTGTTGCATCAGCAAAAACAAGCTATTTCCAAACCAAAATCCTGAATGCCTCTTCTTCAAAAGAACTCTTTACAATCATGAATCATCTCCTTGGCACACGAAAAGATTTACCTCTCCCAACAAATCATACAAATGAAGAACTCCCATCTGTATTCTCCAACTATTTCACCACCAAAATACAAACTCTTCGTGACAGGCTTGACAGGACACCCTGTCAACCATGCCCACCTGACCCTTCCTTCTCTGGCACACCTCTTACTACTTTTACCCCAGTCTCACAAGAAGAAATTCTCAACACAATCAGATCCATGTCGTTCAAAACCTGCGAACTGGATCCTCTTCCAGGTTCTCTCTACGCCGACTGTCTCCCTACTCTCCTCCCATTCATCACTGACATCATCAACACTTCTCTTCAAACTGGAACTGTCCCAGATTCTTTCAAGTCTGCTATTGTTCACCCTCTCCTCAAGAAACACAATTTAGATCCAAATGAACTGAAAAATTACCGGCCTATCTCTAATCTCTTTCTTGTCAAAACTCATTGAAAAAGTCGTCCTCAACCAGCTGAACTCTCACCTGTCTGCCAACAATCTCCTCAATCCTTTCCAGTCAGCCTACTGCCAGTGCCATAGCACTGAAACTGCTCTACTACACATTCTCAACAATCTCCTCCTTGCAACTGATACTGGCAAAGTCTCTCTCCTCACACTCCTTGATCTGTCTGCAGCCTTTGATACCATTGATCATGGTATTCTCCTTTCTAGACTTCATCATACTTTTGGCATCTCTGACATTGCTCTGTCTTGGTTCACTTCATACCTATCCAACAGAAAACAAACCGTTCTCATCAATGGCACTTACTCTCAACCTGCATACCTGACCTGTGGTGTTCCACAAGGATCTGTCCTTGGCCCTGTTCTTTTCACTCTTTACACCTCCCCCCTGTCCACCATCATCAACTCCCATTCTATAAAACACCACTTCTATGCTGATGACACCCAACTTCAAGACAGTGACTCACCTGATAATATACAGCGCCTGTTGACTCGCACCACTGAGTGTTACTCGGACATTAAGAACTGGATGACACACAATAGACTTCAGCTTAATGACGACAAAACAGAAGCTATCCTCATTGGCACCCGTCAGAAACTTTCTCAGCTTTCTCCTCTTTCTCTCCCATTATGTAACACATCAGTCCCAATTTCTGATTCAGCTAAAAACCTTGGTGTCTGCATTGACTCTACCCTCTCCATGAACAACTTTGTTTCTCAAACTGCCAGATCCTGCTACTATCATCTCCATCGTATAAGGCTGATCAGGAAGTATCTCTCTGTCGAAACAACTGCAAAACTCGTTCTCTCCTTCATAATGTCTCGCATTGACTATTGCAATTCACTCCTGTCTGGTCTTCCTGCCTCCACCATTCACATCCTACAGCGCATTCAAAACAATGCTGTACGCCTTGTACTCAAAAAGAAAAAAGCTGACCACATATCTCCTCTCCTGGCACAACTTCACTGGCTCCCTGTATCAAAGCGCTTACAGTACAAACTAGACACCATGTGCTACAAAAGCCTCAATAACGCAGCCCCCGATTACCTGTCAAGCCTACTTGAGATCTATGTTCCCTCACGTACCCTCCGCTCTGCCTCTGATCCTCTGACTTTTCGCTTTCCACGCACTAAGCTCAATACCTATGGTCCACGAGCCTTCTCTGTTTCTGGTCCACTCTCCTGGAACAAACTTCCTCTCTCAGTCCGTCAGCAACCTACTTTTGTCTCCTTCAAGTCCGCTCTCAAAACTCACCTTTTCTCCTCTGCATAAAATCCTAACCTCACTCAACCCCCCCCCCCCCCCCCTCTGCAGCCTGTCTCCGCTCCGAGGGAATCACATGGTTATAATATATAATTGTATATGCTATGCTCTCTATAATTTTCCATTGCTTTTATTCTTGCTTTTATTGCTTTTATTCTTTCTCCCCATTTATAGCCATGCGTGGGTGTGTGGGTGTGTGTGTGTGTGTGTGTGTGTGTGTGCGTGCGTGTGTGTGTGCGTGCGTGCGTGTGTGCGTGCTTGCGTGTGTGTCTGCTTCAGCGCTTAGATTTGATTTTATCAAGATTTTGCGCTATATAAATATTGTAATTATTATTATTATTATTAAATCTTTTCATGTGCCAAGGAGATGATTCATGGTTGTAAAGAGTTCTTTTGAAGAAGAGGCATTCAGGATTTTGGTTTGGAAATAGCTTGTTTTTGCAGATGCAATGAGGGTGGATACTTTTGTTTTAGAGGCTTGGAAAAGTTGCCTGTGTACAGTGAGTTTGGATTTGCGCCAGCGGCGCTCTGCTCTGCAGCGGGCACGTTTTGCACAGGCAATCTCATGAGTGAGCCAGGGGGTAGTGGGGCGGTCAGGTACAAGACGGGTTGTGGCTGGAGCATGAGTGTCCAGAAGATGGTGGAGAGTAGTATAGAATTCATCGGCAAGGTTATGTGACTTTTCAGAAAGGAGACGGGAGGCATCAGATGAAAATGTGGAGAGGTCGATAGATTTGAGATTGCATCGAGTCACTGTGCGCGTGGTACGGGAAGGAGGAGAAATGTGTTTGAGCTGCCCATGGAACACACACAGCACATATTGAGACATGCTTTAGGTGAACTCTGACTGACCTACACTTCAGACTTGGTAACAGGGGAAGGGGAGAGTGATGAGGAGATGGAGGTTTTCTTAACAGCTTTCAGCTATTGTGCCAGCATATTTAGTCAGTGAAGCTCACTTATTTATAGCGTGTGTTCCATGGGCAGCTCAAACACGAGAGTCCAATGCAACAATTTATCAAATTTGTTGAGTTTCTGTCTTCTGTCAGTGTTTCTGTCATTTGGGAGGAAATAAAAAAAAAAAGTGGTGGGCGTGGCAGTGAGTGAGTGTTTATGTGTGTGTGTGTGTGTGTTATTATTCAGTACTTTATATGTACATAGGGTTTGGAGATATATCTCCAATACTTTTATATGTTTTCTTAGAATATTTTGTTTTTTAGATTACTAATCCATAATGTATAACAATGAATTGTGTGAAATTTATTTTTGTCAGTTTTATGGCCCATTCTTCACTAACCAAAGTGTCAGATACAGTTAAAACTGTCATAAATGGATAGTCTTTTCATTTCTCTTTCAGAAAACAAGGGTTATGATTACTTTCATGCAATAATTTGCATGCTAGAATTTTTTTGTTAATTATTACCCTACCCATGCAAAATCACTTGGCAAATAGCATATACTAGCAAAACAATGTCCTTGGCACTGAAGGGGTTAATCAGCAGGCAAAATCTAGGCAGGATCAAACCCAATTCTGAATGGAAGGCAAACATCCAAACCAATGTGACTGTTGTGTAACTTTGTAAGTGCATGATAATGTGTGTGTGTGTGTGTGTGTGTGTGTGTGTGTGTGTGTGTGTGTGTGTGTGTGTGTGTGTGTGTGTGTGTAGCCCATAGGCCTATAACATAAGAGAGTAACTCGAGGTTTGAATTGGTCATTTACTGGCAAACTTGTCCATGTCTTGAGATTGATATTGCTGTGGGAAAAGATAGCCTAGATTTTGGAGGCTAATGTCTTGCTTTTTCTGTAATCAAGTGGTGAAATTTTCATCTGTATTATGTATCAGGCGACAGGTCATGACCAGGCAGTAGGCTGGGCAATGGTCAGCCTCAGTTCCTTTATCTTTGTCTACTACAGCATCTGGGTGATTGTGCTGGTAAGTAACCATTACATTGCATTATCTTTTATTTATGTATTTATTTATTTTTGGGTTCAGTTTGGTTCGAGGGCTTTGTGCTTGTTCATATGGTTTGGTTAAGTGTTTTTTTGTTTGTTTTGTTCTTTGTTTGTTTGTTTGTGTTTTCATGATTCATTTCAGTCCTTTGACTGCTTTGTTTCATGCTGCATGAGCTTGGTCATCACTCAGATGGTTGGTATGTCCATCACAGGCATGTTTATGCTGGTCGAGATGTGTGTATACATGTTATAGATTACTGGTGAAATGATCCACAATGTGCATGCAGCATAATTTTGGTGCATAATCTGCGTACTCTCACTGCAGTGTGGGATTTGTTTTCAGAGTCGGCAGCTTTTGTATGATCACAGTTACCTATTCAGGACATGGCTGCTGCAAGCCAACAGCACTCCTGGCCTGAAGTTGCCAAGAAAAATTGGTTAGAAAATAAGTAGCGGGACAAAAAATACCACTGTCAGCTTTTAATTGTAGACAGATTGGCCCAAAATTTGGCACGATTATAGATTTGTAGAATAAGCTTTAGTTTCATGTCATAAAAATGTTATGTTGCCCACTTCTTTGGGTCTGAGGCCTACTTGCATCTTGTCATCATTATTGTTGACCACATGCACTACTTCTACTTTGTCTCTCAAAACCACTGATTCAACATCAGCTGCATTGTCAGTCTATTCAGTCACCTTCTGCATCAAAATCGTCATCACTTGGACTGAAATTTTAATTGTTTGGTTACTTGTCTTTGTCGCTGGCTACAAAAAGTTTTTGAAGGATTTCTTCTGTCATATATGGTCTCTGATTTTTCATGGTTTCTGATGTTAAAATTCAAAGAAAGACTGCCAAAGGTAAATCAAACAAAGGACAGAAGACTGGTTACAGGGAATAACTCTTGAAACATCAGATTGAGAAGATGTAGATGTGGAAGACATTTGAAATTGGAAGTTCGCTGGTAGAGGATACACTGGAGACAGTGCTGAATGACGTTGTGCCACACCTGCCAAGTGTCTTCTGTCCATAGTTTCTTTGACTTAGGCCTCCAGACTACATTACTATATGCTCATTTAAAAAAAAAAAAGGACTATCAATATCATTCAACAATACTACAGGGCCTTAAAAAGAAAATAATAAACTAGATTTTGCCTACTGCGAAACTATGATTTTATTTCATGCAGTGTGGTTCGCTTGAGGCATTTTTGCCCTCATATTTAAAAAAGAAAGAGAGAGAAAATTGTGAAAGATAGCAAGACAGAGTGAGTGAAAGAGAAAAGTGAGTAAC
Source organism: Monoplex corrugatus (assembly GCA_030674185.1). NCBI lineage: Eukaryota > Metazoa > Mollusca > Gastropoda > Littorinimorpha > Ranellidae > Monoplex > Monoplex corrugatus. The sequence goes on from JAPXFY010000026.1 coordinate 51,298,549, forward strand.
AGATGGGAGGGGAAATAGAAGAGAAAAAGACAGTATGTCGAAACAGTTTGTGTGTATGTGTGTGTGTGTGAGAGAGAGAGAGAGGATGACAAGTTGGGTCAAGGGTCATTCACCGAAAGGGCTTGAATATATGTGTATACGTGTACCCTGGAGATTAGAAATGTGATGTCTACCAACTTGACTACTGCACACATCAAGAAGATTTTAGTAGAATGTATTTGGAATTGTCTAAGTGTGATAAATCTCTCTTGAGCAAACTGTGTACTCCAAAGCTGACTCAGAACTCTCACCGAAACTGCACACCACACAAAGAAGGCTCACTGGTGGAACTGTAAGCATGTGATCATTACAAGATATCACTGTCAGCTTATTTCTCTATCAATCAGTGCATACTTTTTTTATACAGGCAGTATTTTCTAATATGCTGTCTGATTTGATGATGATTTTCCGTTCTTTTTGTCTGATCTTCAGCCATTTGTGGAACCTGGTGTGTTTGTACATAAACTGTTTCCACCACGGATCTATGCCATCGCTGGTCCCCTTTTGGCCGGAGTCTGTGCCTTGGCTTTGATAGGTCAGTTGATTAGACAGATGCTTGTATAGATAAACTTTGCTGTTGTTTAGTGAATGCAAACGGGCATGATAGCCATTGGCTATGACTGTGGATGATCAGAAGATCCAAGTTCGATCCTGTTCAGGTAGGGCCTGGTGAATAGAAGGTGGATATTTTTTTGTCTCCCAGGTCAGCACATGTCCAGACCTGCAACACCCTTTTGTGTACATGCATGCAGAATGTCAGATACATCATGTAAGTCATATCAGTGTTCAGTGGTTTATGGAAGCACGAAAATACCCAGCATACACAACTCGGTAAAAGGTGCATAAATGCCTACATGTCAGGCTAGCCCATTGAAGATGAGATATGCAGACTATGCAGCAACGTAACACCTGCACAGTGTGGGCCAAACATCCAGAACAACTTTTGCGTACACACATCCATGAAGCACATTGCCCAGAAAACACACATAGTGAAATAAAACAAAACAAAGGTCTATGCAGACATGTTTTGCGGTGTGAATTGACCATAGGACCCGTGGGGAGGCTGGGGCTGTTTAAATGTAAAAGATCCACAGTATTGTGGAAATTCTGTGCATGAAATTTTCTCTTACCCCATTTTTTTTTCTGTTTGCCTTTCTCTTTATCTGCCTTACCAGTTCATTCATCTGTATTTTTATAGAAGTTCAAGTGCACTGTTTTCTCTCCTCTCTCTCTCTCTCTCTCTCTCTCTCTCTCCTCTCTCTCTCTCTCTCTCTCCTCTCTCTCTCTCTCTCTCTCTCTCTCTCTCTCTCTCTCCTCTCTCTCTCTCCTCTCTCACTCTCTCACACTCAGTCAGAAATCAGAGTGCATCCAAGACTGTGCAGCAACATGTGTTGCAAGCACAATGTGGACCCACCCACCACAACAGTTTGCATATATGTATAACATCAAAATCAACATGATACGCCTTAGATGGATATAACTGAATCATATACATGTATGCATTCATACATACGTATGTATGAGAGACAGCAAGACAGTGAGTGAAAGAGAAAAGTGAGTAACAGAGAGGAGGGGGAAAAGAAGAAAAAAAGAAGAATGTGTTGGAATAGTTTGTGTGTGTGTATGTATGTATGTATCAGGATGATAAGTTGGTTAAGGATCATTCACTCAGCAGGCTTGAGTGTATCCTAGTTCAGCATCTTTGTGTGTCATGGAGGTTCTCATCTGAAAGACTGGCACCCAGCGACCACAAAAGATTTAGTGGAGAAAGAGAAACACATGCACACATGGAAACACATATTTAGAACACAAAAAGTGACTGCAGTTGAGATGTCAGATAAATGGTTCATCCTCACAGTCACATTAAACATGGTCAGTAATGCCAGATCATCATCATCAGCATGTGCCCCCATGCATGGCGTTCGCAGTCATGGCCTTCCATTTGAATCTATCCCTTGTCACTGCAGGTACCGTCTCTGTCCTCAGCCACTCTGCATCTGCAAGTCTCTCCGATGTTCTCTAAATGCCTTTATGTCTTCTGTCCTATTTACAAATGCCTTTTTGTTCTCTTCCTTAGATGCTCCGTTTGTTTGGTTTTGTTTTTTGCTGTCTATGGAACTCTCAACATTCTTCTTAGAAACCACATTTCAGTTTCTTCAGTCTTGTTCTGACTTTGTGTGTTTACTGTCCACGCCTCACATCTGTACAACAGTATTGGTTCTGTATAACACTCAAGAACTCAGTTCATGATGATGATTGATAGGCATTTTTTGGTAAGAACGCTTTTTATTTTCTTGAATGCTGTTTTAGCTTGGCTGGTTCTGCTGGCTATTTCTAATATGCATCTGCCGTCTGGTGAGATAACCGTTCCCAGATATTTAAACTTATCAATCAGTCTCAAAGTTGTGCCATTTGCTGTTATTTTGTATGAGGGAATTTTTTTTTCATTGATTACTATGACTTCAGTCTTCTTGCTTATTTAACTCCAGCTTTTTATTTTTGCTTCCTATTTCTATTATATTCTATATTCAAAAGATTTTGTAGGTCTTTTCATTTTCTGTAATTCCAACAGTAATGACAGATAAACAGCTAAAAATAAACTCCACCGTTTTGAATAAAATAGGTAGCAATATCCTGATTTAGACAAAGGAATGAGTAAGCTAAGCTTTTGTCCTAAAATCTGTAAAAATGGGTTGGAAAAGTGAAAAAGAATCTGAATCAGTAGTTTTTTGTGTTGTGATTGTGTCAGACTTTGTGTATCTCAGCCTGTTCCCTATGACAGGGTCAGAAAGCTTAATTCATGTAGTCAGTCATTTTTTCCAGTGTATTTTCGTGTCTGTTGCAGGACTGTTTGTATGCTATATCTCTCTGAAGTCCAAAAAGAAGAAAAGTTGAGTCAACAGGAAGATCTTCAGCTCTTCTCTGTACAAACTGACAACATTCTTCATTTTGTTTTCATTAGAATGAATGTCTGTAAATTATGGTGCTTGCATCTGTATTGAAAAGATTAAAAGATTTTTTTAAACTAATTAGTCTTCTTTTGTGATTTTTGTGTCATTTTTACCCGTAGTTAACCTCAAGTGCTTTGTACATATTCCATACAAGGTTAAAACAATATTGTACCATGCCTACACACATGTATCGTACATAGCTGTTACCAGGGATGGGGATTCTATATTTTTTTCATCTGAAGTCAACTTTTTTAAAGTTACTTTCAGACCAAAAAAAATCTGATGAAAAAATTTGGTGAAAAAAGAGGCAAAAGTACTGTTTTCAAATGTTCCTAGTACCCAAGAGTATTCTATGAGTACAAGTATTCACTGAGATTGCTCGAATCCAAGAAACATTTTGAGGTAAGCAGAAGTAATTTGATTCCTTTTATTGGATCTGCAAGATGTGTGAATGGCATGTTAACTGAGAATGATTCACATTCTCATTAAATGAGATTTTAAAATAAGTTTTTTTCAGCAGTTTCAAAACCCTTTATTCAAGAACCAGAATACTGCTTTTTCGTATAAGTTTGAAAACATTTTCCTGGGGGAACACACCTCCGGACCTGGTACATATCCTTTTTTTTTTCATTTTCACCAATTCCTACCCATATGTTATGCCACTCTCGTTTTTTGCTTCCTGTGTTCACAATCTACATGATCAGGCTTGATCTGGCAATGGATGTGACTATATTTGTCCAAACTTCAAAAACTCTAAAATACTTACGATTCAAAGATAGTAGCATTAGGATTCACTGGACGTATCTTGTGGCTAGTCCTTACTACCTTACACATACAAGCATAAAATTATTAAGTGAAAAACAATATATAAGATAAAAAAAAGGAACAATAAGAAACCCTTAAAAGTTACATAAAGTAAACCAAAACAAATAAAAGCGAAATGTAAAAAAAAAAAAATCCAACCAACAACACCCTCCCTACTACCAGGAAAGTACAAACATAGAAACAAAGCAAAAGAAGAAAATAAAGCATGAAAAACAAGGAGGGAGACATGCTGTATCACAATGCTGAAAACGGAAGAACCATAGCACAGTACAATATCAAAGAAGTTATGCAAATGAATTTTAAAATAGAATGTCAGCTTCCCATATGTCAATCGGTTAAGTTCTCTACAAAAGCATGAAAGACAAAGGCAGACACATGTAAAGCAAAGTACATAATCCCTAACAACAACAACAATAGCAACATAACAATACATCCAAATCCTGCTGGCTTCCATAGAGCTATGTGGTCAGTAAAGTTGTAGTTGGCTGAAGGTGTGACATATGCTGCAATATTTCTCCAGCTGTGTGGTCCTCTTGACTACAGAGGTAGGTTGGTGAAGGTGTCAGATTACTTTGAACTTGCAGTTCATGTGTGCATTGAGCCGATTGTGGTTAGTGCAGAACCTCATTGAGACCACTTGTTATATAACATGTGTCCGCATATCAAATTTCCCTAGAGCCAGAAATGCAGTTAATATATGTACCCAGTTATTGATCATAATAGTGTGTAAGGCTTTATAGAATATATGAAGGTGATTGGACCAGCAAAACAGAAAATGAGAAAAGAAATGACAGAAACAAAGGAAGAAGGGGGAAAAAAACAGTAGGAACATGGAAAAAAAAACAGTGACAGCAAAAGGACATTCCTAGTACAGAATTTCCAGAAGGTATGGATACTATTTATACTGAAAGAGCCCCCGACACCCACAGTGATACACAGTCCGCATACTCCAACTTCAATGGGTAGCAGAGAAAGACGGCAAGGCCATTCTGACAATCTCCCGTTTTATACAAAAGTTGTTACAGAAAATCCAGATTTTGCACTTTTCACTTCACTTTGAAGAAGCATCAGATGAATTAAAGCTTGGTGACAAGCGAAAACGATGTTTCACTGTCACAACAGTGAAACAGAATGTCAGTGTTGCCGGAAGTTCCCAAGAAACTGATGATTACTCGCCTCCCCCCCCCCCCCACACACACACACAAAACAAATAAACAAAAAGAACCAATTAATTTAGGCAACTTCTGTTGTTGTTGGTACGTGTAATCTTGATCTGAAGCTATGACCTCGAAACAAATGTATTCCGTACTCCTGTATGGTATACAATTTTTAATAAAATTTGGTTAGGATTTATGCAGAAATAACCACAAAAAAATCTTGCACATTTTGGTCAAACACATGTATACACACACACACACACACACACACACACACACACACACACACACACACACACACACACACACACGTACACGTACACGCACACGCGCCTGCGCACACACCTCTGATCAGTATGAAATAATGAAAAAATATGCAAAAACTTTTGAAAAATAACATTAATTGATTGGTATTGCAGAAAACGAGTGAGGAGGAAATGACAGAAAGAAACACACAACAATAGTAATAATAATAATAATATATTTTAAAATTAAAATGGCTTAAAAAAATAAAACACACAAAAAAGGCAGTGATAGAAAAGTAATTTCTAATTCAAAATTTCCAAAAGGTGGGGTGGAGGGGCATACCCACCGTGGAGATCATATCAAATATTTCACCGAAGAAGTTATGTATGGAACAATAAGCAAGACAAGCTTTCAAGGAAACAAGAAAGACACAGAGAGAGAACTCAAAACGAAAAGAAGACGACGAAAAGGCAAACAAATGTCAAACTAAAGTGGATGTGTGGCTTGGTGGATCACGCACTTGCTATGGGAAGCAAGAGGTTTTAGGATGCCCAGGGTCAGTTGTTTTGCCCATTCCACCACATCACAGATTTGAAGCCCAAAATACAGGCTTACATGAAAAATCAGGGGCAGGAGGACTGGAACAAACAGACAGACGACAAACTTTCCCAAATCCGTCCAAACCCTAAATAGATTTTTCATTCTGTTCCTAGGAACCGTAGTAAACAGACACTCATTCTTGCCTTTTAAAAAATGAAATGAAGCACTTTTGGTGTATACTGTATGACGAACCGCTTAGATTGGACTTGCACAATGTGATACATAAGCACTACACAATGGACTCCTTAAAGAAACTCTTCAGAGATGGTCCTCAGGATGCAATTGTCAAGTTTTACAAGAAATACCAGTCATAGTGGTTAGCGCAACGGACTACCAACTGGAAGGTTAAGGGTCTGAATCCCTATCAGTCCCTTCAAAAATAATTGTGGGATTTCCAGAAGGTGGGAATACTATTTATACTGAATGAGCCCCCCGGCATCCCCTCATGGGGACTCTAGATGCACTTCAACTCCATGGCTTAAATCCTATTCTGCAAGTTAGCTGAGATTCCGTGTTTTTCAAGCGTTTAGGAAAATGGACATAACAAGGGATCACAACACACTTATTTGAGAGCTGAACAAGATGTTCTTGTCCCTCCATATCGGTTTTAGTCTTGTCAGCATTGTTACTGTCTGCGCAGTTCTGGAAAACACTTCAGGTTTGAAGCCTTCATCTGTAACAGTTGTCCCCAGGCAGGTGAAACGTTGCGCTGTCCCCAGCTGACGTCCTCTGACCCTAATGTCAGTACTGATGTTACTGGTGTTAATAATCATCAGCTTGGTCTTCCCAGCACTGATTTCCATTTCATGCTCTGTTGGAGTGTCACCAAGACGTCATACCAGGCTGGTTATTCCTGTTCATCTCTAGCCAAACTATGAATGTCATCAGCAAAACATAGGTTGGAGATTTTCCTACCACCGACATTGATTATTTCTGCATGATCTTCCATAGTGCGACAGTCATAACTTGTTCTAGAAGAAGCTTGAATAAAGTGGATGAAAGAAAACAACCATCTCAAACTTCGGCTGTTGTTTGGAATCTATTGGTTAACGCTGCCGTGGATGAAAACTGTACTTGTGGCCTTGTACAGGTGTTCCATCACTTTGACCTGGTTGGCGCAACATTATCTTACGATGGCCCGTTAGGCTGCATGCCAAACCACGTCAAACGCCATTTTAAAGTCTGTGAAGACCTGAGAGAGGTCTTTCTGATGTTGAAGGTACTTTGTGATTCACATAGTATTCTGAGGTGGAAGTCTGTACAGCAGTGCTTCTCCCTGCTCTGAAACCTAAATGTGCTTGAACACTGACATTCTCTGGTTGTGGCTCCATCCTGTTCAATAGGATTTTAAACACGACTTTGCTCATGCTGGTTAAGATGCAACTTTTTGACACAAGAGAAACTGACAATTTTGGTCAAAGGCCACACACCTAACAGGCTGAGAATACCCTAGCTTTTATTTCTTCTCAGCATCCTGTATGTGCGTGCATGCGTGCGTGCGTGCGTGCTTGCGTGCGTGTGTGTGTGTGTGTGTTTGTTGTGTACATCTATGCAGGTGAGATACAGAGAGGATGACAACTTGAGTCAAGGATCGCACAGGTTACGTGTGCCCTAGCCCATCATCAATGCGTGTGTGTGTGTGTGTGTCAGTATGTGCATCTGTGTGTGTGTGAGAGAGAGAGAGACTGTGTGTGTGTGTATGTGTGTGTGTGAATGCTTTTATTAATTTATATTATTTTGTCCTTTTTTACTCTACAATTCTGAATACTTGTTTTCAAGTCATGTTTTGTCAATGTCTTTTTTATATTTAATTAAACGTTTAAAAATTTTTGGCTCCTGTATTGAGTATGCTTTTGACATGGACCGTTTAAGCAATATAAGTGAAGTTCTCATAACATCATCATCATCATCATCATCATTGTTATCAAACTTTACAAAGACTAGCACGTCATGTCTTTAGCAGCCCTAGGCCTATTCAGTAGTAAGACTATTTTCAAGGGAAAGCCAAGGCCAGGAACTCTCTGGACATGTGCAACACGTAGAGCTCTGCAGGGGTTGTGCTACATGTTTATCTGGTCAATGTGTGCAATCTGATCGTAAAAAAGAAAAAATTTAAATACAAACAATGACACTATTAAGCTAAATGTGTATACTAAAATATAAGTTTTGGTGTTTGAAACATGTATTTGTGCTGAAAGCTGAAAATCTTCCAGACTGACCCTCGCCACCCACTTTCCACCTAAACGAGTTAGCACAGGTTCAGTCCTGATGACCACCAGAATTGTGCAAGAAGTTTTCGTGTTTTTTTTCATTCAGGCTGTAACATCTCTTTCTCATTCACTGACCTAGCTGTCTGTCCATCAGCTTCCTCGTGTCTGTCTTCTGCAGCTGGACCCTAGTCCATCACTTGGCAGATCCAGCACATCTGTCTTTGCCAATAAACCGAAACTTACACACTTCCGCACATGTTCCAGCACTTTGTCACGTACGCATGTGCTGATACACATTAGTTATGATCTTTTCAATGCGTTTCTTCTCCACGTGTCTGGCTCGTCTCTTCAACAACGTGTTCAACTGAGTGCCGAGTTGAGAGGTAAGACAAAAGAAGGCGGCCCACACGTTGACAACATCTGAGATACGTACACCATTTGCACCCAGCAGTCCCATCACACCAATAGGAAACCAGCAGCAGAAATCAGTGACTACAATCAGAAGCAGACGTCGTGCAATGGCGACATCCTGATTTCGGCTGTCTTTCTGCAGGCCTTTTGACGACTGGCGGATGGTATGATAGATGATCACCTGACTAACTCCAATGACAGAGGAAAGGATAAAGTTGAGAACGATAAAGACACCAAAAGCATACTGCTGGCCAGTTGAGTGATGGGCAAAAGGCAGACAGATGCCGTTCTGACTATAAAACGTCCAGTGAGACACAGAGAGAGGTAAGGTGGCCAAAATACCAGCAGTGACCAAGGCCATACACAGATGCTGACCATCTCGACAAACGGAGACGTTCACTGAACGGAAATCGAAGCAGAAAAAAACGATCTATAGTGATGAGACAGATGACGAAAAACGACATCTCACAAGACAACATGCCCAAAATGCCTACAATTTTGCACACTAAACTGTGTTTCCATTGTTCATCTTTCAAAACATAGATACCTCGGAAGATCACGTCTGCCACTCCAATCGTGGCCATGTAAACTCCCATCAAGAAATCAGAAGCACTGAGGTTGACGACCAGGACCTTGTAAGCCAAAGAGGTCCCTTGGTGTTCTATAAAAGTCCTGTAGACCCATACTCCTACATTGCCTGTCATTGCCATGGTAGACAGAATCCAGAGCAACACTCTCAAAAAGTCAGACTTCAGAAGGTCACTGCACGATGACAGTTCATCCACAGGGGCATGGCATTCCGCCAGCTGGGCCATTTGAAAATGACGACAACACAGTTTGTGATTGTCAGTGCATAACACCTGTACAGACTTGCCAAATATTTTTGTCTGCAATGCTTTCACTAGGTTGTGACGAACATCTAAGACTGATATCTGTATTGACCCTGTAAGTCCCTTAGTTGTGATTGTATCTAATCCTATACCAACGATCACCAGACTGTGCAACTGACTAAAACCAATTCTTTGCACAAAACCAGAAAACGCCGGATCTACGAGGTTTGCTAAGGGGTTAAAGGACAGGTTGAGGTGCAACAACTCAGACAACTGACTCAGTTTCACGAAGTCAAATCTCGTTATGACTCAGGTCGAGTACACGGAGCTGGCTTAAAGAACTGAGCTCCACCTCCATCAGTGTACACGAGGAAAGGTTCAGATGTTGAAGATAACTCAGTGATTGAATGCCCCTAAAACCAGACTTGTCTGATCCAGACAAGTCGAGATAGCGCAGCTGAAAATGTGCCTTGTAATCAAACCCTGACCAGCATTGGAAAGCATGACCTTCACACACACACTGGTCAGGGCAATGTTCCTCTTCACAGTAACGTTCACCTTCATTGAAAGGGCAGTGGTTGACCCCATCACAAAGGTAGTCAGGATGAAGGCAATTACCTGTAATCCTGTAATCTTCTTCTCTGTTATGGCAGCAAGATTGACAAAATACCTGACTGAAAACAAGTATCTGGATATGTCAGTCCAAAAGGGAGGCATACCAGGAATGCCTGGATGCTTGGAACATGCCACGTTGATTTGGGATGCCATCCAAAAAGCAAGAACAGAGAAGAGAGACATTGACGTAGTTTGGCTTGATCTGGCGAATGCATATGGATCAGTTCCACACGATATGATCCAGCTGGCTCTTGAAATGTATCACATCCCAGAAAACATCCGAACAATGCTGAGGAAGTATTTCCAAGGGTTCTCAATGCGGTTCTCTACCAAAGAATACACCACGGACTGGATAGACCTAGAGGTGGGCATTGCAATGGGCTGTGCAATCTCTCCCATACTGTTCGTGTTGGCAATGGAAGTCATCTTGAAAGCTGCAATGAAGAGTTCAGGTCCAGTGAATCTGGGAGATGGATACCAGATGCCTCCTCTGAAAGCTTTCATGGATGACACAACAGTCTTGTCCACGGATGAGGAAGAGACACACCGAATCTTAAAGCAGCTGGATGAGCTGGTGGCCTCTTCAAGAATGAGGTTCAAACCTAAGAAATCCCGAAGTCTCTCACTGCGAAAAGGAAAAGTGGCAGATTCAGTCAAATTCATGGTAGCCAACCAAGCCATCCCCACTGTCACAGAAGAGCCAGTAAAAAGTCTCGGAAGATGGTATGATGACTCCCTGAAAGACACACAAAGGGGATGTGAAACCAAGCAAACAGCAGAAGAAGGCCTGAAGAAAATAGATAACTGCGGACTGCCAGGCAAATACAAAGTCTGGTGTCTACAGTTCATGCTGATACCAAAGCTGCTGTGGCCACTGCTAATCTATGACATTTGCACCAGCACAGTCGAAGCAATGGAAGCCAAAATCAACAAATACACAAAAAAATGGCTCGGTGTCCCACCTGGTCTCACTGATGTTGCATTCTACTGTCGTCAAGCAATGCTGAAGCTACCTCTTAAATCCATAGTGGAGGAATACAAAGTTGGAAAAGCAAGACTGTTGAGCATGCTGGAGGAATCGGAAGACAACATCGTGAGATCACTTCATCCAAAGCTGAGAACTGGCAGAAAGTGGAAAGTCCAAGAGGCTGTAAACAATGCCAAGAGAAACCTCAGCATCAAAGAAATAATTGGACACACGCAAACCAACAGACAGGGACTGGGAGCAACAAAAATGCAGTGGTGGTCCAAAGCCAAAGGGAAGGAAAAAAGAGACATGATCATACAGGAGTTGAAGGAAGAAGAAGATGTCAAAAGAGTGCAGAAGGCAGTCCAGCAAGGTCAACAGGGGCTATGGACAACATGGGACAGTGCACTCCAAAGAAGTCTCAGCTGGAACGATATGTGGCACATGGCTCCTCTAAGGATAAGCTTCCTCCTCAGATCTGTATATGACCTGCTCCCCTCGAATGCAAACTTAGTGAAATGGGGGAAAGCAGACGACCCAGCATGTCCGCTCTGTCAGAAGAAACAAACAGTGGAACATGTCCTAAGCTCTTGCAAAGTAGCGCTAGCCCAAGGAAGGTATACATGGAGGCACAACCAAGTTCTGAAAGTGATCACAGATGTGGTTAGCGAAAAAACCATGACCCCAAACGCACCAATTGCTATGACAACGTTCTACAAAGCAGGAGGGAAACAGGTCTGGCCCGAAAGTGCTACGACAACCAGCACATTGCAAAAGGGTCTTCTGGATGGAGCAGTCGACTGGGAGTGTACAGCAGACCTCCCAGAGTGGAGAAATTACCCAGATGTCATCAGCAAGACAGGCATGAGACCAGACATCGCTCTCCACTCTGACTCCTCGAAACAAGTGATTCTGATAGAACTCACTGTGCCATACGAAAGCAGAATGGAAGAAGCACATATCTACAAGACCGAAAAATACGCCGGTCTTGCCAGCACCCTGAAGAAAGCAGGTCTGCGGGTCAAAATCTTCGCCATAGAGGTCGGGGCAAGAGGGTTTGTGGGCACCTCCGCTTATGATCTCATGAAACAACTCGCCATTTCTGGGAAGAAGAGGACTAGAGCCCTCAAAGCGATGGCAGAGGCAGCAGAAAGGAGCTCAAGCTGGATCTGGGCAAGGAGGAACCAAAAGTGAACTTCATAAGGACTAAATTCCCTACAGATGATGTGTGCCCCGTTAGCACATTGGTAAAACCGCGTACCGCAGTTCTGAAGCGCAGAATCGCCCAGGTTCGCTCCCCGGCGTGGGAAAAAAAAAAAAAAAAAAAAAAAAAAAAAATAGACAACAGCAGAAGGGCATCCAGGAGTCATGACCTGGATGTGGCCCGGCCCCCCGAGAGTGTAAGGAATTCAGGGCCGAAACACTTGTCTAAAGGGGGTTACTTCTCTGAAGACCTTCTGTTGTCTAGCTCTCCCTAGAGTTTCTTTCTACCAACAACGAAAGAAACCGGGGCAAGTGCAGTCAGCAACGTGTTCATCATCTCCTAAAGGACAGTCTGTGATCCCGTTGTTCAACAGGTAGGTGGGGATGCAGAAACCCTGGGTACACTGGAAGTGTGTGTCTGGACAGACTTCATCTCCATCCTTGAGTTCTTTTCCCATGGACAAACCCAGTCCATCCATGTGCAACACTGCTGGTGGGTAAATACCCTCTGCTGGATTCAAGTTATCTGGCAAAAAAAGTCAACTTTATTATCTCCAAAAGAGAAATCATATCATTGTCTTCCACAAAAGAGCAACACAAACATGCAATATATCTACAATATCGTAACATGTAACATAAACGCAATCACATATATAAAAAACAAACTAAAATGAAAGCAAACATGCACAGCCTACCACACACATGCGTACATACACTCCCTTGAAGGATTAAAATCACTGAAATGAACTTATCAAATAAATCATGTGCGCGCGCGCTTACACACACACGCTTACACACACACACACACACACACACACACACACACACACACACACACACACACACACTCCCATATACTCACTACGCATGCATGCTTCAGACTGTGTCTTGATTTAGGAATTTCACCGATTTCGGGAGGAAACTTTTGTGTACAATTCCATTATACTAAATTTGAAGGAACGAAATCGTCTCTCTGATGGCCTTACATACCACATTCCATCTGTACAATTGATCAACATTAATCTGCCTTTCACCCATTATCTCTCCACCGACATTCACCAATCCATGTCACCAACCCAAAATGCCGTCCCAAAACTAAATCCATAGCAAAAACAAATCTGAATACAAATTAAAGGTCAATTTGTCACTGAGGTGTAGTGTCAGTGCAGCGCACTACTGACTAGAAGGTTGTGGGTTCAGATCCCCATCAGTCCCTTCAATAATCAATGTGGGATTTTTGGCTCCAACTCATAGCTGAGCATGCTATGGACTTATTGGGAAGACTGGAACCATCAGAACGTTTCTGATGAAAATATGAAAATCTGCAGTCTGAAAGAAACGCAAAGCACTGTCAAATGTTTTGCCATTGATATTACACCACAAAGCAGACGGAGTAACCTTTCTTGTAATGTCATATCAATGGGACACTCTGCCATATCCCGGCTACTGGACCTGGAAACAGGTACAACTCCGGTGGCCTGACAACAGCCATTTTGGATCTTCTAAACAAAGGAGAATTAGTCATTCAGGAGAAAGGACGTTACATCGAAGGAACATAGAAAGGTACTGGTCATTTCAATTTTGCACAGACATTTTCTGTCCATTGGAAAACCTTCGTAATAACGCTAACGCCCGAAGAAGAATCCAGACAGCACTGAATGATCACTGCAAAGAACCTATTGCAAGGAAAGTTTAATACAGTGTGGCGCCAATTCAAGTGATCTAAGGACAGTTGCGAAAAAGGTTTCCACAGTGACATAAAAAGTCCAGACGTTAAAGATGTTCTTCAGTTTAAAGGAATAGAGTACAAGAACAATGACACTATCATCAGAAAATGTGCAAACTACAACTAGATGAAAGAAACGTGCAGACTACGAAAGGCATGAAACGCACTGCGATTGTACATGTTAAATACGTTGGAGAGATAATGAGAGAGCCCATCGTGGAGGCAAAATTTTACAGCATCAACTGATTCTGGGATGAAGAGTGCAATCATTCAAATGACTTCTGCAGTTCCCAAAGCAGGTGCTTCATGTCACCAACCAAAGTTGCATTGTAACAGTCAGTCTGACACCAGACAAAGAAACAGGTGAATACTTTCGTGGACTCAGCAGAAAGAAAAAGCACTGATATAAGTTCCAGGCAAATGTTAGGAATGTGCCCCTTACGACAGACTGTTTGGGTCAAATGTAAAATCCAAGATTACAGTAATGGAATATTTGTGCCACTGATATTCTCAAATTCAAATAATACAAATCATTAGTCATTAATGGCCCTCATTTTATCTTGTAGTCCTGTATAGAGTATTGTGGCAATTAGCAACTCCATGGGAACAATTTCTATAGAGATATACAAGACATGGATGGAATCAGACAGTTGTATTGTCCACTGAAATACAGTGTATACTAAGTTAGTGAACCAAAGTAAAAAATTTCTCCGTACAAGATATGGGTGGACAAATATGGTTTTGATTGTTATTGTTTAAAGCCCAGTCAACTGCCCAGAGCCATATCAAGGATATAACCATTTTAACACGTACACAACATCTGGCTGAAAAAAAAAAAAAAAAAAAAAAACAGGGAAAGAAAATGCGCAAAAATAAGCTATGGATATGCCTCTGTCGTTGACCATTCCATCCAATTTATTACCAGAGAATTAAAATAAAAACCAATAGCATAACAACTGAATGCAAATGGTTGATCAGAATGGAACTTTGATTGAAGAACCTCGCTGGTGAAACTGATCTAGTAGCTTGACATGCCTATGGTAGAGAGTCCAGGACTCGCATCCATACAGCAATGCAGTGAGGGCTACTAATGTATAATCAATTTTTAATTCATGATAGACAATACTGTCATGTACAGAACAACATAGGACGGCAAACTTTGAGTTCTTAAGAGTCTACTCATCTATGTATGCATTTATGTTATATGTTTTCACTGCTGATTATGCTTTATGTACTTATGTTTTCAGAATATGGTTATTTTAAAACATGAATAGGATTAGAACGCCTACTTAATAGAACAATATTTTATGAACCACAAAAACATGAATAGGATTAGAACGCCTATTTAATAGAACAAAACAAGACATTTACATTTTTTTGGCCAACTGGGCTTTGTTAAGTGTATACAAAAAATGCAAAAAATATACAAAGAAAAAAAAAAATGTACACAGCATTTATCACAAGAAACAGTAGTATTTTTTTGTACTGAGTGTTATGCATTTATTTGGTTTTTGTCTATTAATATCACTTATAGTGAAAAGACGTTAAATCAAAGAACGAACGAACACACACACACACACACACACACACACACACACACACACACACACACACACATACACACAAACACACACACACACACACACACACACACACACACACACACAGATGCACGCACGCACGCACACGCACACACACAAAACACATGTGTGCACACTCACAAACACATATACATACATAAAATGTTGATGTACTGTAAACACACACATTATTGCAGTATGAAAATAGTTAACTGAATGCACACATCTGCTGAACGCCATATTGTAGAAGCTGTCTACTGTTTTTTTTTTTATGCCAGCTGTTATCTACTTGTTCTTTGTTGTCTTTTACACACGCCCGACAAAGGCCAGTGTTATTCTTTGCTGTCTTTTGCACACGCCCGACAAAGGCCAGTGTTATTCTTTGCTGTCTTTTGCACACGCCCGACAAAGGCCAGTGTTATTCTTTGCTGTCTTTTGCACACGCCCGACAAAGACCAGTTGGCCAAAGATTTGCGCCTGTCTTGCTTTGTTATAACAAACATGCATTCTAATACTATTTTTATTTGTTCTGTTTCATATTTGCTTGAATGCTGGCAGTCTCTTTGATTCAGATTCCTTAGTCAGTTCATCAAGATAATAATACGAAATCAGAAACTGGCAATAGTATCACTAGATCACAAAGAATACACAAATTAGAAAACAGTATACATCATCTGATAAATACAAATGTTAAATATGCAAACACACACACACACACACACACACACACACACACACACACACAACACACACACACGCGCGCGCACACACACACGCACATACACACACACGCACGAACGCACGCACGCACACGCACACACATTAAACGTTTATGAAAGTTTGAGGATGTTTCTTATTATTGTTATTTTCTTTAAAACTCAGCTGACTGTGTAAAACCATATCAGAGATATGACCGTTTCAAAATGTACACAATACTACAACTGGAAAAAAAAGGAAAGAGAAAATTAAGTACACATATCGATGCATTTGCACACATAATCTAAGGAGATGCCCCTGGCATTAACTACTCCGTCCAATTTATCACAAAAAAACGTACCTGAATACAATTTTAAACATAAATAAGGATACTAAAACATATACAAAAACAGGCCTGAATGACCTAAAATTGCTTCCGCATACATTTCCCTAGAGCCAAAAATGCACTTGATAACATGTACCTAATTATCACTCGTAAAAGTATGTAAGACTTTATCAAACACATACATGTGAAATGGACCAGCAAGGCAGAAAACGATAGGAAGAAATGACAGAAAGCAAAGAGTGACAGAAAATAGGAAATTTCTAGCACAGAATTTCCTGAAGGTAGAAATATCATTTGTAATGAAAGACCCCTTGGCATCCACACGAAAAAAAGGGCGGGGGGGGGGGGGGGTGGGGACAGGATGTGTCTGAAAGAAATATGCTTTGATGTGTTTTCTGAAAGAGACCAGACAATCACTTTATCTTCAAGATGCTGGGAGTATGTTTCACACTACTGGGCCAAAACAGAATTTCTTTCTACTTGTACTTGGAGATTACCAATGTATGGTTAACCCTTTGAGTCCCGTACCCTGTCCACCAACATCTTGCTTTGCCAATAATGCCATTAAAGCAAAACAACCCTTTGAATGCAGAAAGCTGTGGACAAGGTGAGTTTTTGTTGGTGGTGGTTAGGATGCGGGAGTCAAATGGTTAAGAAGCTTCTTGAGACCTGAGAGGTTTGGAAGCAGAAGTTCTGACCAATATTGGCACTGCATTCAAATTTAGATATTGAAAGCAAAATGTGGCAACTTTATACTCAGTTTATGCTTTGATTAGAGGCCAATGTAGTTTTCGCAAGAGCACTTTTGCACTTCATCATTTGCTCTTCTGTAGGACAAGTTAACTGCCCTGATTTGGATTCGTTTGACTATGGATAACTTTATAAGTATGACTGCCCCCATTCAAATAAACAGGAACCAGAAAAACATGAAAATAGAATCAGAACACGTATTTCACACACATGCACATGAAAGAATCTCGTGCATATGAAGACATGAGACAAGCACAAATGCATGTATATGAAAGAATCACTGTACTGCATTCTGTAAAGGAAGTCATTATGGTTTGTCGTTGAGATCATATGGCGTACGTGTTCCAAGTTTATCTATAAGATGGGTTTCCTTTCTTTTCTATCTCTGATATTGTTATTGACTCATTCTGTGCTGTTCTTGGCAAAAGAGATGACAGGTTTTGCCATTGCTTAAGAAAGGCAGACCTCCAATCTCATACATCAAGAACATAACCAACATTTGTGGCCTAAATATTCCGAAAGTTATCCACAAAAGCCGAGACAGAGCCATTTGGAGGAGGGTGGCTGTGTCACAGAGTGCACAGAGTGCAGCAGCCAACACTAAACCTGGTGACGCCGACAAGTGAGACAGGTGAGATACTGTAGACTTCCATCTGATTCATGTGATATTCTAGTTGCCATTTTTGTTCATTTAGCATGTTTACCAGTGGAAAGGGCTAACTTTCAGTAATAGCACACAACAAGCACACAAATTCATTTTCTTTCTTGTTCTCAATATCTTCCGTAGTTTAGCTTGTCATTCTGTAATTAATACTCACGACAGAGTTCGTGACGATAATGCTATGAATTTCATAAAGCCCCATCAGGTTTACCCTCCAGCTGTCCGGCTGAACAGTTTCAGCACATGGACGTACAGCTTCTGTGAAACCGTCCACTGCGTTCCCCGGAACATTATTTTTAAGGGTTTTGCTGGAGGTTGCTGGCTTGTTGAGAGCAACGCTGATCAATTCTAAATGGAAAAAAGCACAACATACTAAGATACATACCAGCTCATACTCATAAGAAACAGTTTCACATGAAAAGATAACTACACCTTGTATACCAAGTCAGGAACCAGAAATAACATGAAACTAGAATCAGAACGCGTATTTGATACGACCAGACAAGACAGGCACACATTTTCGGCCAACTGGCTTTTGTCTGTTTGTCGTTGTAATGTAGAGTGACAGTAGGACTAGAAATATGTCTTACAGTCTTTTGATGTCCCATCGATTTCTTTACATGATTCGAGCATTGGCATGATGCATTTATCACGTTGTGTAAACTGCTATACCCTCAGCCCTTATTTAGAAGATTTCCTTATATGCATTTATGTCAGGGGCAATGATAATTGTATTCGTTAGTAAGTTTTCTACGGGTACAACAGCACTAGTAAACATATTTTACTTTTCATTTGCTACAGGATTTTCTATCTCTTCATTTATATCTGAAAGCCAAGAATATGTAAATGTACTCTGAAAGCCAACCTGATCAGCTGTCACTCACATCAACATTACCAACTGGGAAGGTACCTCTCTCAGCAGAGTAAGCTGGAGACAGAAGGGTACACAGTGCACAGTCATATTTGAACAGTGTAGAACACCTACTGTTCAAGAGAATAGGGGCCAACAGAAACAGAACCCAAGGTCACAGGACTCCTTTTCATGTAGTGCCCGTAAAAGAACAATCGTCATACGTCTCCAGGATCAGTGTTGTATCCCACAGGAAGACTCATACCAGACGACATAAGTCAGTATCCCAACTCATTTCCTTAATCGGCAACAGGTATTGGCAAATTGTTGGGTTTTTCTTCATCTGCTTCGTCACGGAGGAGGTAGATGTTTGTGTTGCTAACCAGAATGTCAGTGTTCCTTTGTGTCAGGTCTTTGACAAGAATGTCATTATGTGCCTCCTTGATGACTGGGTATCCATCAATTACCTAAGCCCCAAATATGGAGCTCTGTTGTGACATTCTTTTGGTCACAAGACAAATTTCCAACATGGTTGGATGATTGTCCCCCGCACCAAAAATGGTTATTACCTCAGAAACACCTGGCTTGAAGTTCTGAATTTTTCCAAAATAATCAGATTGACAGAAGTCAGTCAGATTAAAGACACTTGGCACCAAGGCTTCTGCCAGTTCTTTGACTGTTGAACAGCAGCTGTTGTGAGCTGTTCAAAAATGACTGTGCCCTGTCATCGGCTTACTCTGTTGTGGACAATGTCTTCCTAGCTGGTGGTGTTGATGTTAGGTGCTATTTACATAATTACAAATGCATTTGCTTGTTTACTTGTTTTAATTCTAAGTGAATTGAAACATAATCTGTATGTCAAAAAACTTTCTATTAACAACTTTCTATAACATAAAACCGTTATCATTGGTAAGCTGATGGACATTACGCTCTTTCTTTGTTTCCTGATACAGTGTTCATTGCTAGCGTTTCTTTCTTACTGCTTGCCAGTCATTGCTGCACCATCAGCTAATCTGTCAACCCTGTCGTTATATAAGGTGGCACAGTGAGATAAGATTCAAACTGTTCTTACCTTTTCTCCTTTTGTCCGAAAGATGAGGTGAGTTTTCCACTGAAACAAAAATTAATCGATTTACCATCATGGAAGATTAAATTTCGAAGACGGTGAAAATGACACTTACAGATAATGTCTCACTTTATGATGACTAAAAATCAGCAAGTGTAGTTCGATTTTACATTCTTTCCTTTTTTATTTTTTGTTTATTTTTGTTGATATCACACTTTGAGTAATTTTCCAGAAAGTGGAAAGTGTAGGGAATCGTGCTACTAATCTTTTAGATAATTTGAAAATAATAAACTTGAACAACAGAGGGTACTGCATGCGTACATCTCTCTCTCTCTCTCTCTCTCTCTCTCTCTCTCTCTCTCTTTTTTTTTTTTTTTTCTCTCTCACTTTCTGTGTACTTTCAGAATAATGTTCATGTGCTTTTTCTCTCCTTATCTCTTTGGTCTTTCTCCTTCTTCAGAAGACTGCTTTTGGAGTGTGCTTCTGTGTGTGTGGATGGAGTAATGCTGGTTTCAGTTACTTGTTGCTTTTTCCTTGAGTCCTCCACTTTTGTTCCTGGTGTTCGTGGCTTATATCAGGTATCTCTTGAAGTACAAATTGCTGGTGACGTTACCAGTATTCATCATTCAAACTTACTGAACATTGATTCTACATTTATCATTCACATTATTTATGCCAAATTGATGCAAATGATATTATGCCTTTACTTTGTTTTCTAATACACTATTCATTACTCAGTGAGGAAGTTTTACATGCCTGCCACATTCATTGCTGTACCTTCAGCTATTCTGTCAACCCTGTTGTTATATAAGATGGCACAGTGAGATAGGATTCAGATTGTTCTTACCTGTTTTGCCTGAGGTCAACAAAAATGAATCAATTTATCATCATGGAAGACTTCAAGGCTGTGAAACTTAATATGTGCTGACAATATCTTACTTTGTGATGACTAAACATCAGCAGGTCTAGGCCCCCCCCCCCCCCCCCCCCTTTTTAATTTTTTTTTATTGTGTTCATTTAGGTGGAGATCAGAGTTTGGGTCATTTCCCAGAGAGTGGGGAAAGTGTATGAAATCTTGCTATTTATCTTTTGAACAATTTGAAAATAATGAACTTGGATGGACATTGATCTCTCTCTCTCTCTCCTCTCTCTCTCTCTCTCTCCCCTTCCTCCCCCCCTCTCTCTCTCTCTTTTTTCTCTTTCTTAGTCTCTATTCTTTCATAATTATGTTCATGGTAATTTCTTCTCCTTGTCTCCTTGGTCTTTCTTCTTTTCCAGCTGCTTTAGGGGTTTGCTTTGGTGATGGTCATATGTTGGCTACGTGAGTGGATGGCATGGTTCTGGTTTCAGTCGCTTGTTGCCGTTTCCTTGGGTCTTGTTCTCTTGATTCTGGTCTTCGTGAATTGTACCAGGTGTTTCTTTAAGTACAACTTGCAGGTGATGTTACCAGTATTCATCATTCAAGCCTACTGAATATTCATTCATACATTTATCGTTCAGGTTAGTTGTCATTCGTTCAGTTCCAAGTTATCACAGCTAGGTTCCCATTTTCAACATGTCACTTCAGAAGATATATCACATAATCAAATTCTTACTTTATAACCTATTGTCTCAACTGGTTAGAGCGTCAGGCTTATAATACAGGGGTCGTCGATTCCACCCTCAAACAGGCCACAGTTACGTCCCTTGGGAGGGCCAGTTTTATCCACGACCTGTTTCTCTTCCAACAGAACTGTGGGTTCAAGATCTGATGTCTTGAGTTCAATCCTAGCTGGCAACATAAAAATGGCCTGTTGGCTTTCCATCTTATCGTCCAGGTATTCAACATGAAAACAGCCTGTTTGCTAACCATCTTCATGTCCAATCATTCTAGAATTTTCTGGTTTTCTTCCCATTTCATCTTCATTTCAAGACCTTCTCAGCACAAAAGGTTTTGTACAGGCTTTAGAAATCTGCGACTTAACTGCCGCTGATCTGGATAGAGCGCGTATGGAATTGTCCATGAACCCTTCCTAACAATCTCCAAACTCAGTATTTGATAAATGCATAAAACACCGCAAGTGAGTAAGAATGATATTGGACAAAGCTTTAACTCTTAATCTAAATTCTTTTCTTCCAAATATTTTTCAAGATGCTTGACAAAATTATAATTGTTAGTCTATTCTGTTTTCTTCAAAATATGTTTAAAGATGCCTCTGGCCCTCCAGTGTGTTATTCCATGTTACATTTGTTTTTCTCTAGTGTGCTACTGTAATGCTACATTTGTTTTTTTCCAGTGTGTTACTGTCATGTTACATTTGTTTTTGTCCATTGCGTTACTGTCATGTTACATTTTTATCCAGTATATTACTGACATTTTACATTTCTTTTTCTCCAGTGTGTTTATGTCATGTTACATTTATTTTTCTCTAATTTGTTACTGTCCTGTTACATTTTCTCTTGTGTGTTACTGTCATGTTACATTTATTTGTCTCCAGTGTGTTACTGTCATGAAGATCATGACATCAATTTTATTTTCACCTTATATTACATTGCTTAAAACAATGGTATTACTAATGACTAAGAAATTTGTACTTACACGGTATGAAAGAAAATGCGATCTTGTAAAGAGGCAATGCTCTTTAGTTCTGGTGCTTCTGGGACCAACCACCATGATATGAATATCTGTCAACATATCATGCAATCATATCTAACAGATCATGTAGTCATGTTCACACACATCATGTAGTCATGTCTAAACCTACTGAGTGAATTTTCAATCTAATTTCTCATTTGACCTATTCAGCAATGGTAGGCATTTTCAGACCTAGAGAAATAAAGGTATGTGTTATGTGGGTAAAAAATTTCTTAAATTTGCACCTATGCCACTAAAACATCTCCAGACCCACTGAAACTGAGCTCACCAAGACAGCAGTGCATGAAGTGCCACAATACCTATGGCAAGTTTTGACAGTGCTGTGATGATGGGAATGGGGATAACAGAGCTACACAGCTTACTTTCACAATAATATTATGTCATGGTATCAGCCAGTCCTGAGGAATACCGAGTCCTGCAGTGTTCATCAGGAAATTTGAGATAACCATCAAAGCAGTATTCACGATGTGGATGAGATTTGACTGTGGTCCAAGTCTTCTCAACAAGTTCATAGCACGCTCAACTCTAGGTAGGATCCCACAGGGCTAAAAAATACTACAATGATTTTTTTTTTATGTTAAGACACAAACCCATTACCTCCCACTCCCAGCCTAATGAAATATAATATTATAAATTTTGTGAGTGCTGCAGTTTTACGATATATAAGAAACAGCATTGATTAAAGACATACTGACCAGAATGTTTTAATTAAGGTAATGCTAACTTGAACTAAATCTGTCCATATTTTCAAGCTCACACCTGAAAGGTGTCATGGGATGATGAACTGGCACCTGTATCTAGAGATGGGAGGCCTGGCGTTGAGTCGTGTTGTAGACTGGAGTGTGTCTGCCAAACTATTTGACTCCCTGTTGCGTGATGTAATGCTTGACAGATGTTGTACCAACAATCTTTTCACATGTCTTCGTTTCTTATCATGTCTCTTAATGCTTATGTTCAGCTTCTGTTCAGGTGTATCTATGATCCAGTAAGTTACTCATTAACTTTTGACTTAAGATTCCAATCCATCCCCTCTCTCTCTCTCTCTCTCTCTCTCTCTCTCTCTCTCTCCCCTCCCTCTCTCTTTCAAATAATCATTCTGCGTTTGTGTCTGAGTGTGCACATGTGTGTACATACATGCGTAACTGTGTGTATGGATGTTTGTGTGTGTTAATTCTGTTTTCTTCCGTCCCCATTCCCACTGAAAACCTCTAACGGCACTGCTAAATGGCCATTGGCCCACGTCATAAAAGTCCTATGAGTCTTGAGATCTCTCAGATAATAACACTAAAATAAAATGACCAGTCGCTGTGGTGTAGTGGTTAATGCAACCGACTACCAACTGGAGGATTGTGGGTTCGAATCCCCATCATTCCCCTCAAAAACATATCATTGTGGGTTTTTTTGGCTCTAACCGGCTCTTACCCAGAGTTGGGCGTGCTATGGGCTCATTGAGAAGACTGGGACCACACAGTCGAGTCTTATCCACTTTACGGATGCGTCATTGATGGTGTTGGTAAAATCTTCTGACCAGCACCACAGGTTCTGCATCTCTCTGGCCTGGTTGATGCCAGGATATATTATGATAGTAAGCGTAGAGTACAGCCCTGTCACGCAGTCTCAATCCCAGATGGAACTCCATAGCATCATGATTATCATCCTCATCAATACCATCGTCATCGCATTGGAAAAAAAAAAAGAAAAAAAATGTGCCAGCTTCTGTGGCTATAAGGTGGCGTAGAAAATGGGACGAAATTAAAAGGTGAGCACAAAGATAACCTCCCTAAGTGCGATAATCCTGAAAAAAAAAAAAAGAATAAAAAAGAATTAAAAAAATACCTCGGCTGTTTTCGTTTCTTCAGCCTCTTTGATGACGTCAGCACAATTCATATCTGAGGCAGCTGCAGTGATGAGGAGAATGACGTCTGGCGCGTCAGAACAATTTCCATTGCGTGCAGATATAGTTGTTTCTTCGTTGCGTTGTTCTCATCACTGGTTGGTTGTCAAAAACTTTCGAACATCTAATATCATGGAAATGGAAGTCCACGAAATGATTTTTCAGTGAAACTTAGAAAATGTTGAATTTTCTGAGCATTATAATCAGGCACAACGAAACCATCATGAGAACCCTAGAAGAATGCCCTGGGATAAAGGTTGGACGAAAAATGATAAACAACATTCGTTACGCAGATGACACCAAGCTAATTGCAGAAAATGAAAAGGACCTACAAAACCTTGTAAATATAATAGAAAAAGAAAGCAAAAATTTTAAGGGCTGGAGCTACATTGCAAGAAGACTGAAGACGTGGTAATCAGTAAAAAAACAAAAAATCCGCTCATGCAAAATAACAGCAATCGGCACAACTTTGAGACAGGTTGGTAAGTTTAAAAATCTGGGAGCGGTCACCTCACCAGACAGCAGATGTACATCAGAAATAGCCAGCAGAATCGGCCAAGCCAAAACAGCATTCCAGAAGATGGAAAGCGTTCTTGCCAACAAATACATATCAAGTAGCATCACGAGAAGAGTTCTTGGGTTAGGGTTAGCAACATGGTACAACCAACTGAACTAACAGGCCAATAATTGTGGCACACTTGGGTGTCAAGTCCACGATCTTTGTGTTATGTACATCACAGTGTAACCAACTGAACTAACAGGCCAATAATTGTGGCATACTTGAATGTCAAATCCACGATCTCTTTGTTATCAGCATCATGGTATAACCAACTGAGCTAACAGGCCAATAATTGTGGCACACCTGGTGTCGAATCCACGACCTCCGCGGTCGGACTCGTTGTAAGACAGATCCAACGAGACGTAAAGCTATCATCTTTGGGTAATGAAATGTTTTCAAATCTCGGAATTCAAGTGTCTGTCTTTGTTTCTATGTATGCATGTCTTTGTTTCAGTCCTGTGGCTGGGCTGGACCTGGCTGGTACACGTTGTGTGACTATGTCTGGGGCCTGTCATCTCCCCCCGCTTTGTCATTTGGTATGTAAACAAGGTAACTTATGACTGGGTCCAAATGAGTCATGTAACGCGTGGACAGCCCCCTTTCCTTGATGAAATGGCTATTCCAGCTGATGTAGGCCTACTTTCTCTGTGCAGTTATGTGGTATTTTAACAGTAAAAAGACGTGTCATTACGTCATTCACTGCTAGGCCTATGGGATGGTGGGAAATGCATAAAATCATTTCGCGATGTCGGCAACCATGGACGGTCGACTAGGTATCCTGGCATCGTATCCCATTTTGTGGCAGCGGTCTTGTCTCCAGAACAGGCTTTCTGGGTGCTGTGGGAATGCCTGGATCCATGGTAAGAGGGAGAGGGGTTTTGAGATTACGTCGTAGACGTGCTGTACTTTCAAAGTTTCACTTTTGATTTTTTCTCTGTTGTTTCGATTTTGGGCTGCTATCTAAATTTAGTCATGTTAGAAACAAAATGTCGAATATTTCTATTAATAGGTATGTCACAATCGGCGATTACGCGTGCGCGAAAACTGTAGCGGAAGACTGTCACCGGCGTGGCGGCACATGTGAGAGGGTAGAGGCAAACAATCGCTGTTTGTTTCGTTAATGTATTCATGTGTCCGATAATTACCGATCTGAATACCGAAGTCCGTACTTTTCCCGTGATGATCTGGTCATTTTCACGAGCTTCCTCTGATTTGCTGACGTGACAGTGGTGGTGTGACTTGTGGTGTTTGCGGCCGTATCTCCCAAACTTACAGGTATAATCATAACCTCAAGTGAATTAATTACCAATAAGAACATGCATTTTCCTGCTTATGTGTAAAATTTGGTGCAGATTTATTGAAAGAAAACCATTTTAGGCCATATTACAGATAGTGGGTGTGGTGACCGTTGTTATTCACTTATTGCCTGTTGAAGTTGTTCACAATGGCCGCAAGACTTTTTAGTGCCGATTAACCGTTTTCTTTTTGTCATACCAGCTGAACCTATTGGCTTATCTCCTTCATTTTTCACGACATACAAGACAATGCATTTTTAGTGTACTGTGTAAAATTTGGTGAACAATTATTGTCTATGACTCGAAATACAAGCTTCAGTTTGACGCTGGTTGTCAGCCACCAGCGTCAGTCTAGATCTAGTAGACGCTGGTTGTCAGTCTAGATCTAGATGACTCGGCAAACTGCGTCGATGGGCAGCCGAACTTTGAAGGTCTGCTGCCCCTCATTATCAGCTTCTAGACTTCTGGACTTCAGATTGTCAGATTGGATAAGATTAAAACTCGTACTACTAGTACTACTAGGCAAGTTTAGCAAGAATCATAGTGTAGATCTAAATAGGACTACAATAGTTAAGGATGGTGAGGGACAATGGATATTGGTCATGTAGTAGTGTCTCATCTCCTGATATGTGTACACCCACACAACAGTCTTGATGACTGATGTTTGACAGACACAGCTCAGTGACAAACACACACACACACACACACACACACACACACACACACACACACACACACACACACACACACACACACACACACTAACTCACTACACACACACACACACACACACACAGTAAATACCCAAAGGTGTGATGAGCCGATGCACAGTAATGCTGAACTTCTAAATTTAATATTATCACACTGAAAAAATCTTGAATTTTTTTTCCAAATTTAAAGCCTAGGTACAATGATTAAGATTAATGCTTTAAATGTGATTTTTTTCTTATTTCAAATATTCAATATGCCTTTTAAATTGGTGTGAGTCCAACTGAGCTTAGGCCTATAGGCCTACTGCATTAATGTATGGGCATGACGAACCTCCATCTTTTTTCACTTTAAGTTTGTTTTGTTCCTGTCTAAAGTGCACAAGGATGCTTTGATATGGACTGTTGGCAATGTATAGGTCTAAATACAATGATTATTAGGTGCTAGTAATTGTGATAACTAGTAGTAGTAGTCCTTGTCTGTCATTACTATTACTGTTGTCATTCAAATGTCTCATAGTGGGTAAGGTCTTTATCCATCCAGATAAAATGAGTGACTCCGATGCCACCCTCCGCCCACCTGGGTATGAGTGGGATGACTCGGAATGTTTCATCGTCCAGTCACAGACTGATGCCATTGTAAGTGCATATTTTGATAATTTCTGTGCAAGACTTACACAACACATGTAGGCCTGTACAGTCAGTCAGCTGATCTCTTGCTGTCAAGTGTGTACACTCTAAGGGGACTGGGGTGTGTCTAGGTAATGACACTTGGATACCCTTCATGTATGATTATTTTTTTCCATTTTTGTTATTGTTTAGATTTTCATTTGACATGTTTGGTTTTACACAGATGACTTTCATGATTCCATTCTTAGAATGTCTGCACATTTTTATAATCTCTTCATTTAGCAAGCTGTAAATGTGTCTATGGATTGTGTGCTTTTTTGTGTATGTGTGGACTATTTGTATGTAACTCATGTAAATATGTTTCAGAATTTTGTTTTTGCAATGTAGCTTATTTTTATGTCTGGTGTTTGTGCGTGTATGTTATGATATATTTCTGCTGATGCCCTTTTCATCTTGTTACCTGTATTTATTTTGATATAGCATTATGAATTAAAACACTTGTAACCAAATATTGTCGGTCTTTGTGTTTTTGTTTGCATTTAATTTTGTTTTTTGAGTGATATACATATAGATATTTACATAACTGTGTGTGCACACACACATATTTATGTACATAATACATTATCTTTCATGTTGTATGACAGCTTATGAAAAAGTGTGTGATTACGCAAGGAAAAAAACCAAAACTTTTTGAAAAAGGTTTGCTTGTCAGGGTAAATATTTGAAAAGATACACTGTCCTTACTACCAGCTGAATTTTTAATTCAAAATTGCAATATGAACTTTCCAGATGAGCAAGTTATAAACCAATTAAGTCTGTGAATCTTTTTTTCCCCTCAGAACAGCTTAATTAGTAATTAATCTGTAATCTCTAGTCTTAATAAAGACTCATTTCAATGTTACCAGGAAACTTGAGTTTTTTTTCAGTGAAATATTCAAACAATTTTCATGTCTATTTTTAAGGGTTTTTATACTACCATCACAGGCTCTCAATTTTTTATTTTGATTAATCAATATGAATATATTTACATCACATATATATCTATACACACATGTATATGATATATAATGATATACATAGGCCTACATATCACTTATAATTATAAACATCTGTATATAAAAACCAAGAGGTATTTAATAAATACACAGGTTGACAACTTCTTAAAGGTGGTTGTTCATGAAAAACTGTAATTAATTGATTATTACATAAAGATTCAGCCTAATGGTATTGAATAACTGTTGTAATTTATCATTATAATTATCTTGAGGCTTTACTCAACAATTTTCAAGTAAGAAATTTGATGATTTTGGAAACTGTAAAGATTTTAGGAATCTCAATTAATTTTCGCTTTAGCCAGTTGAGGCAATTAATGAATTAATTCCTAATTAATGCAAAAACCCAGAGATTCATGAAAGTCGTAATCATCTTGGCTAAACAAAGACCTTTCTATGGATACTTGATTTTTTTTCAATTGGTTCAGTCGTTCCAAAGTTATGGTGCTTTTTGTGATGAAACGGCACATACGCGGTCACAGTTTTTGCTATGTAATCCAATGAAGGAAAACGTTGAAAATTTAATTATTCAAAAAATCATAACTTTCGTCACAGATAATCAATCAAAGAACTTTTTATACCATTTTAAAGTTCTTTTTTTGCTCTTTTCAATGATGGTAATTGCATATTTATTAAAAATATTTGAAATTTTTGGTAACATACCTACTATTAAATACGTAATTACTATTTCGACTATTTCTTTCATATGCTTACATTGCAAAAAATGTGACTGAATGTGTGGTGTTTCTTCACATAAAGCACCGTAACTTTGGAACGGCTGAACCGATTGGAAAAAAATCAAATATCAGACCAGTAGAAAGGTCTCCTTTGCCCAATATGACCAAGACCTTCATACTAATTAGAAATTAATTAATCACTTCAGTTGGCTAAAATGAAAACTGAGATTCCTAAAATCCTTACAGTTTCCAAAATAAAGTAAAGTAAGAAAAGCCGCAAGGTAATTATGATAAAATTTAGATAAATTACAACAGTTATTCAATATTATTAAACTCATTCGTTATGTAATAATTACTTATTGTTTTTCATAAACAACCATCCTTAAAAGTTTTCAACCTGTGTATTTATGTATTTACTTTCGGTTTGCAGATCTATATTATAAATATATTCAAAAGGCCTAATTAATTGAAATACAATTACAAAATTGAAAGCCTCTGCTTGAAGTATGAAAGAAACTATTAGAACTCTCAGTTATGAAAATTGTTGGAATATTTCACAGATAAGTGCTATCTTCAGTTTTTTGGTGACATGAAAATCAAATCTTTATGAAAAGATTATCGATTAATTACTAATTATTGCCTTCAATATACTGAGTAGAAGAAGATGATGATTCATAGACTGAAATGCTTTGTAACTTACTCTTCTGAAACTTTCATCTTGAAATATGATTTAAAACTTCTGCTGGTAGTAGTGATAACAATGTATCATTTCAACAATTTACCTTTAGAATAAAACTGCAAATCTGTTGAAATGGTTTTCTTTAATGTCTTTTTTTTTTTTTTGGCTTATGTAATTGCAGACTTTTTCATAAGCTGTCATACAACACAATTATTTACATATGTAAATGTGTTTGTATGATCTGTGAATGTTATGAATGAGTATGCATATGCATGAGTGCATATTGCTTTATGTACACACACACACACTCACACATACACACACACACTCACACATACACATACACATACACATACACATACACATACACACACACACACACACACACACACACACACACACACACACACACACACACATACACACACACACGCATGCAGAGACACGTCTCTCTCTCATTCTCACACCACACACATCAGCACGCACGCACGCACGCACGCACGCACGCACCACACAACCACACACACACACATAGTTATATATAATTTGTGTGCATATCTCAAGTTGTATGTGTGTGTGTGTGTATGTGTGTGTGCATGTGTGTGTGCATATATTATATGCCTGAGAGCCAGTCCTGAGAGAGAGTGAGAGAAAGATACTACTTACTAGTGAACAGAATAGTATTGATGTGTAAGCAGTTATTTCTAGAAATGATGATGTGACTGAAACTGTGATAGTTGTGAGGTTACAGTAATGTACGAACAGAGATCCTGTCAGTCAAAAAGCAAAACAAAAACAAACACACACAAAAAAAACAACAAAACCACCAAGATGGCTATATTGATTATAAATGTTTAAATGCATAATGCTGGAAGAAAATAAATTCCCATCTCACTCTAAGACTTGAGTGTACTACTCAGCTGCTCGTGTATTGCGAAGTCTGATGCAGCAGTGTCTTTTTGTCTTTTGATTGGTGGGCTATTGTCCGAAAATGATTATTTTCTAAAATGCCAATGTCTTTATATGTTCCTCTTAAGTAAATGCGTATGTGCTATTCTAACTTCAGTGTATATATGTTCATGTGAGAGATACTCTAGTGTACATATATTCATGTGAGAGATACAATTATGAAGACTTCATGTGTTAGAACCACCTCTCCCAATTAAAATGCCAAAAACCAAATAATTGATGAGAATGATAAATAGCCTACATACACATATTGTCTATCTCCAGTAATATTTTTTATTTTTCAAATTCAATCAATATGGGTACAAACATGAATTACTGCACAGCAATACATGACCTGTACAAAGGAGTGATAGTGCATATTAAAACAGTAGTTTAGGACCTGCGGAACAAGTTAGTCAAGTGAGAAAGAATTGGCAGATCCTTCGGTCCAACTGACAGTGAATTCCAAAGAGATGGTGCAAGAAATAGAAAGCACAATGCTCAAGCTGACTTAAGATGGTATTTTATCACCATCAGAGGCTTTTGTTTTGAGAACTGCATGCATCTGCTTTATTTACTATTCAGATGAGAAAATCCTGAAACAAGTGTTACGTGAATCAACAGAGCAAGAGAAGATGAGCTGACTGACTGTATAGGCCAACATATGTAAATCTTGCACGAAAATTATCAAAATGTCCTCTTACAATGGCATCAGTCTGTGACTGGATAATTAAACAGTCTGAGTCACCCCCATCATACCCAGGTGGGAGGAGGGTGGCATCCGAGTCACTCATTTTATCTGGATAAGTAAAGACCTTGCCCACTATGAGAAGACATTGGTATGACAACAGTAATAATAATGATAGACTAGGCCTACTACTATTATTTATTACAAATATTAGGACCTACTAATGATTCTATTTAGGCCTATACAGTACCAACTCCAAGCCAAAACAGCAATCAAGAAGATGACAAGCATTCTTACCAACAAATGCCTATCAATTAAACATCAGAAAGAGAGTCCTTGAATGTTATATAGAACCAATACTGTTGTACGGATGCGAGGCGTGGACGGTCAGCAAGCAAAGCCAGAGCAAGATTGAGGCAGCCGAGATGTGGTTTCTCAGAAGAATGTTGAGAGTTCCATGGACAGCAAAGAAAAACAAGACAGTCTTGATGGAGGCAGACACAAGTAGATCACTCATGAGGAAGATTAGGAAAAGACAGGCAACATTTATATAGGCCATTTTATGAGGAAGTGGGATTTGGAGCACCTGGTCACAACGGGAAAGCTGGAGGGAAAGAGCACCAGGTAGATCTAGGGAGAGAATGCTGGACGGACTTGCAGAGTGGCTGGGAATGAGGAGGGTGGGGGAGATGCCAGGGGCAACGAGAGATAGAGATGGTTGGAAGTCCATGGTCGCCAACGCCAGGCGGCAGGGCACATGATGATGATGATGACAGTACCAACTGTCCATGTCAACGCTTCCTTGTGCACTTTAGAGAGCAACAACAAAAGAAACCAAAACAAAAAAATTGGAGGTTTGTCATGCCCATACATTAATGCAGTGTAGGCTTAAACTCAGTTGGACACACACCAACTTAAAAAAGTATGTCAAATATTTGGAATTGTGTAATATTCACATTTAAAGCATTAATCATGATATTAGACCTAAGCCATTTTGTTGTTGAAAATTTGAAAATTGTGTAGTGTAATGATATTAAATTTAGAAGTTCAGCATGATTGTGCGACAGCTCATCACACCTTTGGGTATTTGATGCAGGCATATACAGATATTGTTATTGATATTTTGTTTAACCCTTTGACTCTTGCTCCCTGTCTACCAGCATCCTACATTGTCAACCATACTAGCAAAGCAAAACCTTAACCCCTTGCCTCTTTCACCTTGTTCACCAGCTTCTTGCATGAAACTGGTGGATAGGGTGAAGGAGTCAAAAAGGTTAAGTTGTTGCAGTTGGTAGATAGTGTTGGGAGTCAAAGGGTTAAAGCCCAGCCGACTGTGTAGAGCGATATCAGGGCTATAGCCATTTTAAAACATATTCCATACTTCAACAGGAAAAAAAAGGAAAAGAAAATTTAGAGCACATATCAGTGCATTCATGCACATAACCGAAGGAGATGGCCATAACGTTGACTACTCCATCCAATTTATCGCACAAAGGATTTAAAAAGCAACCTGAATACAAATTTAAACATAACTTAACCCTTTGACTCTCGCACCTATCCACCAACTGCAAAAACTTAACCCTTCAACTCCCTCACCCTATCCACCAGCTTCCTGCAGGAAGCTGGTGGATAGGGTGAGAGTTTCTGCTTTGCTAGCACGGCTGACAATACAGGATGCTGGTGGGCAGGGTGCGGGAGTCAAAGGGTTAAGACACTAAAACATACATAAAAACAGGCCTAGATACCAGAAATTGCTTTCATATATATATCTCATTTCCCTAGAGCCAAAAATGCACTTAATACATGTACCCAATTATCACTCCTAAAGAAAAAGTACATAAGACTTTATTGAAAACATACAGGTGATTGGACCAACATGGCAAAAAATTATAGAAATGACAGAAAGCAAAGGAACAAGGCAGAAACAAAGAGTGTGACAGAAAAGAGGAAATTTCAGATGGAATTTCCAGAAGGTGGGGATTCTTTTTATCATGAAAGAGCCCCACGGGGATATATATATGTATATGAGCTGTGTCTGTCAGATATAAATCAGCAAGATTGTTGTGTGAGTGTAGACATACCAGAGGACTTGACACTACATGGCCAGTACCCACGGTCCCTCGCTGTCCCTAGTGTTGTCCCATATACTTTGATTCTTACTAAATATGCTGAGTTGTGTGACTGAGTGGACACATGAATTAATGAAACAAAGAGCGATTGTTTGCCTACTCTCTCAAGAGTGCCATCATGCAGGTCACAGTCTTCTGGGAATTTTTTTGCGCACGCATAGTCACTGATTGTGACATACCTACTATCTTGATATCGGGGCTATTGTACTATGTAGTCAGATTTTCACTCATTTATTTGGCATTGTACACAGAAAGGTCAATAGAGATTGAAGATTAAATACCTGGAATCCACCTTCCCATAATGTGCCCCTGGTATAGCTAGTAAAATGAAATAGAACGGAAAAGCACAAACGCCATCAAACACCAAAAGTCATCCATCCACGATAGGAGTTACCCATTCAGACCCAAAAGACCAGGCTGAAATATTCAACAAGTCCCAAAAGACCAGACTGAAAATGCAACAAGCAATTCCACACAATATTCAGGAAAGGCATGAAGAATTTCATTGGAAATGTAACAAGCCCACCAGAAACTTCCAGTAGTGTACAAAATCACCATCAGTGCACCAGGAGTGAAAAAAATGCTACTCCATACCTTCAACCCTAACAAAGCGGCTGGGCCAAATAACATCAGCCCTTGTGTCCTGAAAGACCTGCCAGAAGAGATAGCACTCATCCTGATGCCCATTTTCCAATAGATGTTGGCTTTTTACCAACAGACTGGAAATAAGCGTACATAACATCAGTTACATAAAAAAGTGACCAACACAATCCTACCACCTTTTGTCTAGTGTCACTCACCAGTGTAACCTGAAAAATATTGGATCGTATTCTGATCAATATGATTATGAACCCCAGGAGCATAGTAACATGCTTTGCAACCAACAGCCTACATTCTGTAACAACAGATCCAGCAAAACTCAACTTCTCAAATTTACAGATGAGCTGATCAAAAACTCAGTGCAAGGTAAACAGACATAATCATTATGGACTTTACTAAGGCCTATGATAAGGTTAACCACAGCTGCTTGATCCATAAGCTCAACTAGTACCAAATCCAAGGGGAAATCAACAGACAGATCTCCTGACTTCTTAAACAGCAGAAGACAGGCAGTGGTTGTCAGTGGTGTCTGTTCAGAATTAGTCGCGTCCAGTTTAGTTTCACACAAGGGAGTATTCTTGGACCTTGTTTGTTCCTCATCTGCATCAGTGACCTTCCCGATACTCTGACAGCACAAACTCAACTCTTTGTGGATGACACAGCAGCATACAATGTGGTGACCTGCCCAGATGACAAGACTTGTCTACAGCAAAACCTGGACCAGCTTGCTCTGTGGGAGAAGAGATGGGATATGGCTATCCACCCAGAGAATTGCACCTTACTACTTGTGACTTCATACCAGAATACCCCTTCAACACCAATATAAATTGCATGGCCATATTCTAGAAACCGTTAACAAGACCAAACACTGAGGTGCAACTATCAATAAGGACATGAACTGGAGTGAACACATCAATATATGCACAAAAGCCTACAAGATTCTTGATTTTTTTAAAGGGAAAGATCTGGAGGATATGATTTGTCAAAGAGTGACAAGAGTCTGAGACATCCATAACACAGAACCCATCAGTCGGGTAGGCCAGAACCTCAAGACTTTGCTACAATATGGAATTCAATACTGCAGTTATTTGCAGGTGTTAGTTATTTAGGTCCTCTTGCTATAGCTGTTTAGGTCTTCTGTTATTAATGATCATATTTATCTTCCAATGTTCACAGTGATATTGTAAATCATTTTTCTGTGATGCTGTTCTCCAAAATCACATAAACTCACATCTCATTATCCTTTTACAAGATTAAATGTATTTGTATAGATTGAAACTTGATACACACTGAGATACAGTCATACCACTTTTAACAATAATGATTGTAAATAATTCTTCTGTGGTGCTTTTCTCTAGAACCATTAGGACTGGCTCACATTATTTAACTTACAAGAGATGGAGTATACACTCACACAGATACATACACATAAATGAACCTCCCAGTCGGCAGACCTGTATTTTACTCCTTATCAGTTGGCTGTTGCACCTGTTGGAGCAGTATTAACAAAATCATTCAAGTCTTTCAAAGGCCAGCATTTTGTCCTGTCAATATTGGTGTCCTTTTTCTTTGCAGTGCTATCCCACTGCTTTTGGTGAGACATCTGTGCTTTGATATTTTTTTTACTAGTTTGAAATACTGATAGTTTGAGAGCAAATTGAATGTTGTTGTTATCGGTTCATTTTATATTGAATGTTGTTGTTATTAGTTCATTTTTATAAAATATCATATAAAATGAAGCACAAATACATAATTGTTATACTAAGTTATAGTATCACGTTTAAATTACTTCGAGAGTAAACTGCATGTTCTTATGTTATTAGTTAAGGCTCACTTCATTTTTTTAAGTATGAAATGATGCATAACTGGTATAGTAACACATTTAAGAAATTCAAAAATATAAGGCTTAAAGGTGGAATAGATTGAGAGAAGGTCAGACAAATACAGCAAAATTGTATATGAATTAGACATATTTCATATGTGTATATAGAAGATTATACAAATTAGACTTATTTCATATGTAAGTTACATGGAGGCTGAGAGAATGTTGGCTGAACTTAATTTTATATGATGTCATGCACTGATGCAGAGAATATTAGTTGCAAAAGTCATTAATGAAAGTTATTTTCGTCATGATAAAAAAAAAAAATTGTTTGAAATACATATACATGTATTTTCCCCCTGTTGCATTTCCTGACCTTGCAGAGCTATTTAGATTGTGTGTGGTCTTAATGTTTCGTACAATCTCAGTTCTTGTTTGGCTGAACTATTTAGATTGCTGTGTTATTTTTGTTGTTGTTTATTTGTTTGTATATATATGTTTTGTGGTACTATCTCAGTCGTTGTGTGACTGAACTATTTAGAATGTCTGTTATTTTTGTTGTTTGTTTGTAAATGTTTTGTACTATCACAGTTCTTGTGTTGCTGAACTATTTAGAATGTCTGTTATTTTTATTGTTTGTTTGTAAATGTTTTGTACTACCTCAGTTCTTGTGTGACTGAACTATTTAGAATGTCTGTTATTTTTGTTGTTTGTTTGTAAATGTTTTGTACTATCTCAGTTCTTGTGTGACTGAACTATTTAGAATGTCTGTTATTTTTGTTGTTTGTTTGTAAATGTTTTGTACTACCTCAGTTCTTGTGTTGCTGAACTATTTAGAATGTCTGTTATTTTTGTTGTTTGTTTGTAAATGTTTTGTACTACCTCAGTTCTTGTGTGACTGAACTATTTAGAATGTTTGTTATTTTTGTTGTTTGTTTGTAAATGTTTTGTACTACCTCAGTTCTTGTGTGACTGAACTATTTAGAATGTCTGTTGTTTTTGTTGTTTGTTTGTAAATGTTTTGTACTACCTCAGTTCTTGTGTGACTGAACTATTTAGAATGTTATTTTTGTTGTTTGTTTGTAAATGTTTTGTACTACCTCAGTTCTTGTGTGACTGAACTATTTAGAATGTCTGTTATTTTTGTTGTTTGTTTGTAAATGTTTTGTACTATCACAGTTCTTGTGTGACTGAACTATTTAGAATGTTATTTTTGTTGTTTGTTTGTAAATGTTTTGTACTATCTCAGTTCTTGTGTGACTGAACTATTTAGAATGTTATTTTTGTTGTTTGTTTGTAAATGTTTTGTACTATCACAGTTCTTGTGTTGCTGAACTATTTAGAATGTCTGTTATTTTTGTTGTTTGTTTGTAAATGTTTTGTACTACCTCAGTTCTTGTGTGACTGAACTATTTAGAATGTCTGTTATTTTTGTTGTTTGTTTGTAAATGTTTTGTACTATCTCAGTTCTTGTGTGACTGAACTATTTAGAATGTCTGTTATTTTTGTTGTTTGTTTGTAAATGTTTTGTACTACCTCAGTTCTTGTGTTGCTGAACTATTTAGAATGTCTGTTATTTTTGTTGTTTGTTTGTAAATGTTTTGTACTATCTCAGTTCTTGTGTGACTGAACTATTTAGAATGTCTGTTATTTTTGTTGTTTGTTTGTAAATGTTTTGTACTATCTCAGTTCTTGTGTGACTGAACTATTTAGAATGTTATTTTTGTTGTTTGTTTGTAAATGTTTTGTACTACCTCAGTTCTTGTGTGACTGAACTATTTAGAATGTTATTTTTGTTGTTTGTTTGTAAATGTTTTGTACTATCTCAGTTCTTGTGTGACTGAACTATTTAGAATGTCTGTTATTTTTGTTGTTTGTTTGTAAATGTTTTGTACTATCTCAGTTCTTGTGTGACTGAACTATTTAGAATGTTATTTTTGTTGTTTGTTTGTAAATGTTTTGTACTACCTCAGTTCTTGTGTGACTGAACTATTTAGAATGTTATTTTTGTTGTTTGTTTGTAAATGTTTTGTACTACCTCAGTTCTTGTGTGACTGAACTATTTAGAATGTTATTTTTGTTGTTTGTTTTGTAAATGTTTTGTACTACCTCAGTTCTTGTGTGACTGAACTATTTAGAATGTTATTTTTTGTTTGTTTGTAAATGTTTTGTACTACCTCAGTTCTTGTGTTGCTGAACTATTTAGAATGTCTGTTATTTTTGTTGTTTGTTTGTAAATGTTTTGTACTATCTCAGTTCTTGTGTGACTGAACTATTTAGAATGTCTGTTATTTTTGTTGTTTGTTTGTAAATGTTTTGTACTACCTCAGTTCTTGTGTTGCTGAACTATTTAGAATGTCTGTTATTTTTGTTGTTTGTTTGTAAATGTTTTGTACTACCTCAGTTCTTGTGTGACTGAACTATTTAGAATTAGATTGTCTGTGTTATTTTTGTTGTTTGTTTGTAAATGTTTTGTACTATCTCAGTTCTTGTGTTGCTGAACTATTTAGAATTAGATTGTCTGTGTTATTTTTGTTGTTTGTTTGTAAATGTTTTGTACTACCTCAGTTCTTGTGTTGCTGAACTATTTAGAATGTCTGTATAGTGTTATTTTTGTTGTTTGTTTGTAAATGTTTTGTACTATCTCAGTTCTTGTGTGACTGAACTATTTAGAATGTCTGTTATTTTTGTTGTTTGTTTGTAAATGTTTTGTACTACCTCAGTTCTTGTGTGACTGAACTATTTAGAATTAGATTGTCTGTGTTATTTTTGTTGTTTGTTTGTTTGTTTTTACTCAGTTTTTGACTTGACTGATCTGCTCAGATTGTATATGCTTTTTTTTTAAAAACTTTGTTCTTGAATGGTTGCCCACAGATGTCTAAAGTGTGTGACATGGAGAAAACTAGTGATGTTGAGCGTTGCTTAGACTGCTGATCCCGACAAGAGAGAGAGAGAGAGAGGTGAGAGGTGTGTGAGTTCTTGAACTGACTGAACTGTTCAGAATGTCTGTAGTATTTTGATTTTATTTATTGTCTTAGTTCGTGAACTGTTTGAACTGTTCATAATGTCTGTAGTATTTTTTTTTATTGCCTCTAATCCTTAACTGACTGAACTGTTCACAATGTCTGTAGTATTTTGATTGCATTTATTGTCTCAGTTCGTGAACTGACTGAACTGTTCACTTTGTAGTATTGTTTGGACTTCTTTTGTATTGTCTCAGTTTTTGACCAACGTCTCAAGAATACCTTGTTAATTGTGTAATTATGTGTTTTCATTGTCTTAAGTTCTTTACCTGGCTGAAGAGGAGCTTGGACAAAAAGTTATCTTAAATTTCCTATTATGAACATGTTACATTCTGAAGATTTGGTTTGTATCTGTTTTCAGAGTAACTTTAGGCGCACTTTGACCTGATCACCTATTTTTTGTTGTTGGGCAGAGTTCTGAGTGGTTACAGTGACTATACTTCCCACCATGGCATCAGAACAAACAGCAGATGCTGGTGATAGATTAGGTTGTAGCATCTGCCATGACTATTTCAGTGAACCTAAGCTACTTCCTTGTGGACATCTGTTGTGTCGCCATTGCCTCCTGTCATGGATGCAGTCCAAAGATGACGCCAGATGTCCCCTCTGCCGAAGCCTTGTTGTGAAACCTGGTGAGCACAGAAATCAGAGTTATGAAGACATTTCTGACAGTTTACCCACGGATCTGTCAGTAGTACGACTTGTAGAGGCAAAGAAAATCCTGAGCAAAAAACACAAATGTTGTGCATGTGAAGATGTGGTGGCCACATCTCTGTGTTTGAACTGTCGAGACACCATGTGCTCTTCCTGTGCTAAAATTCACGTCAGATTCTCCATGGCCAGGAATCATGTGATTGAAGACTTGTTGAACCTGACACCTGAAAAACTGGCTGCAAAACGTTGCACGACCATCTGCATGTCCCATACTGGTGAGTTGTCGAAACACTACTGCAGTACTCATGATATATCCATCTGCCATCTGTGTGCTACGTCACGACACCGAAATTGCCATGAAGTGAAGGAACTTGAGAAGAAAGTGGAGGAGGCACGCATAACGCTGGTACAGCTGGTAAGTAAACTGAAAGCTGGGGAGATGAACATGGTGAAATCTGTTCGAGATCTAGACCAGCATCTTCAGGAGACAGAGAAGAGAACCAATGAACTGGTAATGGAAGTCGACAGAATCTGTAGCCAGCTAGAGCTTGCCATTGAAAACTGTCGTTTCCGTCTTAGGAGTCTGTTGCTGAATGCATTCTCTGATGTGAAAGAAGCTGTGCAGGAGGTAAAAGCATACCTGTTAGAACAGAAAGGCAAACTGACTTGTCATAGGGTTGTGACAGAACGCGTCCAGGAGATTAAGACTCCTGATGATGTCATCTCCATGGCTTCTGTGATGAAGAGTCGTGTGGACAGCTTGGATTGTGATGCTGTCTTGCCAGATAGTGGCAAGGTCATTTCCAAAGTGTCATTGGAAGTGGATCCAGAGACCCTGTCCATCTTGGAGAAGATGCTCAAAGAATTGGGTGAAGTCACAAATGTTCCTGTGGATATCTTGGCTTCAAAGGTGAGTAAGTTTTTATTATGTCATATATTTGTGGTTAAAAAAAAAGAGTTAAAAAAGTGTGATAAATCATTGGTGCAAACTGTGTGTTCATGTTAATTGTATTTATGTATTTACTATCATAAGGTATGTGTATTTGTGTGATTAATGTTTCTTTTAGTTGGTCTCAGTTTATAGATTCATCTCAGGTGGACAGATGTATGATGATGCCTTGTGAAATTTGTGATGCTGATTATATTCAATATATTCTTCAATTGAGATGCTTTGATTGCTTATAAGTTATGTACAGATCTTTTGAAAATTTTTTTTTAATTGGCATAATACTGGTCATCACAAATTGATCACAGTTTTGTAAATAGGTTTTTTAAAGTGTCAAAAATTGAAGAGATTAACTTTATTTAGAGGAAATGTTTCTGTGTAGTAAGAAAACCCCACTGTGTTATGAAAACATTGAATATAGAGAAAAAGGCATGGTCTATTTGTAAAGAATCTTTTTTCTTCCCATGAATGTGACAAATTTCCACCCAGCTTTTAGCCATATGCAGGAACAGAGAGATAAGGCAGATATAAAAGAAAGAAAAAGAAAAAAAAAAGAAAAAAAAAAAAAAAGATATACTTAGACATTTAGGGAAGTTAGACAAGATGCTTTTAAACCATTTTAACAATGCCTGTAAACCATTTTAACAGTGCCTTTGTTTAAACCATTTTAACAGTCTTCCTTTTAAATACAACATTCATTAGAGAACATTCAGATGTTTTACCGCTCAGAGGTAAGTATGACCTTGAAGATGCTTCAATTGAAATAAGAGTTGACATGCTTCGCAGACAGTGGTTGACTACGACAACAATGAAAACAAATTCTAACCAGTCGCCATGGTGTAGCGGTTAGTGCGACGGACTACTGACTGGAAGGTTGTGGGTTCAAATCCCCATCATTGTGGATTTTTCAATTCTAACCAGCTCCTACCCAGAGTTGGGCATGCTATGGGCTCATTGGGAAGACTGGGACCACACAGTTGAGTCTCATCCACTTCATGGACGTGTCATTGAGTGTGCTGCTTGATCCTCTGACCAGCACCGCAGGCGTCTCTATCTCTCGGGCGTGGTTAACACCAGGATATATTATGATAGTAAGCATAGAGTACAGCCCTGTCACACAGTCTCAGTCCTAGATGGAACTCCATAGCATCATGATTATCAATAATCCTCATCAATATAATCATCATAGCATTGTAAAAACCACGCCAGCTTCTGTGGCCATTAAGGTGGCCTAGAAAATGGGACAAAAAGTAAAAAACACACGTACAAAAATCTAATGTTATCAAAAGTTCTCATGAAAGTGCTGTTCACACATCTTCCTCAAAAAGCGCTGAGTTTAGGAACTTTTTTTTCATTTGTGTGACCTTGACCTTGGAGCTTTATCACATCCAAACTGAGCTTTTTCAGTCCACAGCAGTCCACAGCTTTGATCAAAATCTTGGTGAAGGTCTACTGCAAAGAGAATCTTGTTCACATTTTGTTACAGACACACACATGCACCTTTCCTGCTGATGTTAATAAATCATCTCTCTGATTATGTGAAGCAGTCTCCTTTTTTAAAGAAAAGGGAGATTGAAAAAAGGCTCTCCTTGTCCAGTAATGTCAAAGTCTCATTATACTGAATTTATAGTTGATACTATGTTT
The DNA here is from genome assembly GCA_030674185.1 of Monoplex corrugatus. Classification (NCBI taxonomy): domain Eukaryota; kingdom Metazoa; phylum Mollusca; class Gastropoda; order Littorinimorpha; family Ranellidae; genus Monoplex; species Monoplex corrugatus. The sequence goes on from JAPXFY010000026.1 coordinate 51,340,860, forward strand.
CAGCCTTTCCCGATGCACTGGAGATTCCATGACAACCATGGCACACACATCGTCCTGACCAACAACGGCCAGACAGCAGACAGAGTGACGGGCACGACGCCACAGAATGGCATCGTTCTGTCTCACCACCCCATGGAGATCAACGTCCTTTACCAGGTAACATTAAATGATTGTTAATTTCAATTTTTGTTTTGTTAGGATGGTGTTACCATGCTCAGAAAATATATGCACTGACAACATGAATCACATGTAACAGAAAAGAAGAATCTTATCATGGATGGAGTATGGGTGGATCTTTCACTTGGTTTGTTTCCACAACTAAGTAGCTACAGCTGTTAGTGGTAGGGGGCTAATTAAACAGTGTCTTCCATCAGTTGGATCAGAACAGGCATGGCTGAACTTCACTGAAGTTACCCAGCAGCACTGCTGTCTCTTCTGGTGAGTGAGCTGGCAGTTGACATGGCTGGCTCCTGTGGACTACTCAGCAAAGAGGCCAACAGAATGAACTTAGGTTTGTTGGGTGTAGAGGAGCAGAGATGGGTAGGATGGTTGCAGTGCCACTGAAACGACATAGTACAGGCCTGGACTTTTCTCCTCAGTTTGACCGGAAAATCGAGCTGAATGTCTAGTCATTCAGAAGGGGATGAAAAACGAGTTGGACCCATGTGCTTTCTGGCTGTGCACGCTAAAGATCTCACAGCAGTTGAAAATCATGAAGAGCAGGGCATTGCCCAACTACCTTGGTATAAAACATTGGAGAGATAGGTTGATTTCCCAGATCCCACCCCTTGAAGACCAGTTATCCTTCTTGCCTTTCTGAAGTCTTGGTTAAAAAAAAAAAAAAGGGAATATGAATATGAATTTGAAGCGAGGGAGAGGGGATGGGCGCCGCCCTCATGGTGCTGGCCCCGGGAAAAGATGAGGTCTCTGCCACCTCACTCCTTTACGACCCCAGGATTATGGAACTATTTAGGTAAGACCTCAGGACCTGGCCAGCTCATGGGTTTATATGCAGGTTTAAGGCTTGTGCCGTGATCATTCTGAATCTTCTCCATCACATGGCACCTGTGACCGTTAGTGCATATGGAATTCATTCTTAGCGAGGAGACGTCATCTTGAGAAGTTGAAACTGAAACTGAAACAACATAGAAGATATGGTATTCAAAAGATGGGGAATAATAATATGGAATTGTGGCAGCAAAAATGAATAGATAAATAATGAAATGGAAAGAAAACAACAACAGCAAACAAGATGATCAAACCATTCTAAAGCACCCATTTTGTACAAAAATTGATAAAGACAAACAAATATTCATTTCTAATATTCATATTTCTTTTTCCAAACTGAACACATGTCCTAAAAGCAAAACAATATGATATTATTTAGAGGTCATTTCAGTTTGAAATGAAAAAGGTAGAAGTGTTTGTGTTACTTCCGCTCTGCCTTCGCCTAACACTTACCCTTTATGCTTTTAAATCCAATTTAAAAACCCACCTGTTTTCCCAACAATGAATTCTACAACAAATTCTTTCCCTCAGTCTGTATATTAAATATTGTGAGGTGGTCTTTGCTGATTGTATGTGTATGCCTGATGCGTGAGTGCGAATTGATTTGAATTGTCAAGATTTGGCGCTGTATAAATACTGTAATTATTGTTATTATGATGATAATTTTAGGCAGTGAATTGGTCATTGTGACCTTAGTATGTGTCATAATGCTGCTTAATGTTCAAAATGTTTAACCAGTTCAGTGCCTATAAGCCGCCAGCTGACGTCGTACAAAAGGTGTTGCTATATTGCCTATAAGCCGTCCGCTGACGTCGCAGGAGTTTTCCGATTTTTCATTCACAACTGTGTGAGCCAGTAAGCACACAGGAATGCTGCACACTGAGCTATATGTGTCTACAATATAAAAATAGGATGTAAATTAGGATACGTCATAGGGAAAACACCTTTATTGTCGCTAATGATTTGGTAACTGGACCACGTGAAGTAGAGCACAATGTGACGCAACCTTCGACAAGCCGAAACAGTGGCTCACGTCAGCGGACTTTCACGGCTCTAGAGGCCGTTCAAATGATTTTACAGCATGATGACGATTGAGAGAATTTGTTATCTGATGATTCACTTCAACATGAGGGTGGAGAAAGTAACAATGACCACGCCGACATTCAACGCTTGCTGGCTGAATCGATGCAAGCAGACGATAACAAGAACGAGTCAGACCGCGAATGCCGTGGTCAGTGCGAGTGGCGAGCGCGCAGGCTGTGACACTTCGGACTTTGGACCCAACAGTAGTGAATGTGTTGGTGAGAGGGGTCACGCACGTGTTCGTGGTGTGGGAAGGGGGGAAGATGAGAAGGGGGAGCAGGAGAGGAGAGGTGCAGAGGAGCTGTGCCCCAGTTAGAAGGCATGGCAGGGTCGTGGCGATCAGCGAAGTGTTTCGTTCACTGAAAATCTGTTGGCCTCCAAATGGACAACAGTCAGACATTCCTCAATTTTTATGAAATCCAGGATTGAAAGTGGGAACTGGGGACATGTGCTATGCTTCTTCAAGCTGTTTCTGACTGATGAGCATGAGCTGATTGACTTATTTGAATAAGGATTCTGATTCTGGGCTTATTTTCTCTTGTTTTGATTGCAGAACCTGAAGAACAGAGAGAACCAATTCATGAGTGTCATGTAGTTTGACTGTTCAGTGTCTGAGTACACTGACTGTCATGTAGTTTGACTGTTCAGTGTCTAGTACAATCACGTTTATGTTTACCGAAACCAGGTCTATCATTGTTGGGACGGTTACTTACTTATTTGTCTGCATGAGTTTAGAATCATTTTATGAACATTTTATGATGTCATATGTTTTGTTTTCATTTATGTATGTAAACTGACAACAAACAAGTCATTTTCAGCTGTTTTTTTTGTTTGTGTGTTGGGTATCAATCTGTAGAGATGGAAACTTCCTTTTTAGACAACACAAAAAAATTATTTCCACTTTGGAATGCCTGGACAGGTCTTTGCAATCAAGCTAAGAAAAAAATAAGCCCAGATTCAGAATCCTTGTTCATTTTCCTTCAAAAAATACTAATGTTTCTTTGTTGTATCTCTTATAGTTTTTGCACTAGAATTTTTTGTTAATTTTTACCCTCGAATCCTCAAAATTCCCTGGCAATGGGGAAGCACATGTTTACATTTTTCTCTGGCACTGAAAGGGTTAAATGAAGCTTATGTCTGGTTTTACGTAGAAGAGTTGTAATAATAGAAACATGAAATAAATTCCTGGAATTTCAAGAATACAATTATCCACATATAAATTTTCTTTCAATATATGCCTCTGTATGTGCCATTTTAAACCTCTCAGTTGGATCTGTTTGTAAAAGCGTCAGAAATTCATCAAAATTGTAAATTACATTCTTTTTTTTTTTCTTGAACGAGTAAGCATATTGTGATCATCATCATCATCAGGTGCCCTGCCGCATGGCATTGGTGATCATGGACTTCCATCTGTCTCTATCTCTCGTTGCCCTGGCATTTCCCCCACCCTCCTCGTCCCCAGCCACTCCGCAAGTCCATCCAGCATTTTCTCCCTGGGTCTACCCGGTGCTCTCTTTCCCTCCAGCTTTCCCGTTGTGACCAAGTGCTCCAAATCCCCCTTCCTCATAAAATGGCCTATAAATGTTGCCTGTCTTTTCCTAATCTTCCTTATGAGTGATCTACTTGTGTCTGCCTCCATCAAGACAGTCTCGTTTGTTTTCTTTGCTGTCCATGGAACTCTCAACATTCTTCTTAGAAACCACATCTCGGCTGCCTCAATCTTGTTCTGGCTTTGTTTGTTGACTGTCCACGCCTCAAATGACATTTAAGAACTCTCTTCCTGATGTTAATTGACAGGCATTTGTTGGTAAGAACGCTTGTCATCTTCTTGAATGCTGTTTTGGCTTAGCCGATTCTGCCGGCTATTTCTGATGTGCATCTGCCATCTGATGAAATGATCGTTCCCAGCTATTTGAATTTATCAACCTGTGTCAAGGTTGTGCCATTTGCTGTTATTTTGCGTGAGGGGATTTCATGTTTTTTACTGATCGCCATGACTTCAGTCTTCCTGCTGTTTAGTTCCAGCCCCTTAACCCTTACCTTTGCTTTCTATTTCTAGTATATTCACAAGGTTTTGTAGGTCTCTTTCACTTTCTGCAATTAGCATGGTGTCATCTGTGTATCGAATGTTGTTTATCATTTTCCCTCCAACCTTTAATCCATATTGTGATACAGATGTAAAAATAAACGTTGTTTGGGGCAACCCAGCCACATTTTTCAGTATGTAGCTGTGGATGTGCTAATGTTTAGTTGTGTAGCTCCTATAAGACCTTATTCTCCCAGTAATCACCTGGACATGCACAAACACACATGGACACAATTTTCCAATTCAGTTAAAGTTCAGTGTTCAATAGATCCTTTCCCACCCCAGTTTAGGACATGGAGGATAGTGATGATAATGAAGACAACATTTGTATGGTGCCAAATCTTGATAAATTAATCAAATCAAAGCACGCACAGTCATCATTCACGAAAGCATTCAGTCACAATGACCAAATCTCAAGAGTACAAAGCACACACACAGGGAGAGGGGGAGAACAGGATGGCAATAGGATGAAAGGGTGGCACACAAAGGAAGAAATCACCGCCAGACAAAACATATGTCTTCAAGTTAGACTTGAAGAAAGACAGAATATGTGACTGCCAAAGAGGGGAAGTTTGTTCCGCTTGTATGGACCAGACACAGAAAAAGAGTGGTGACCAGCTGTTGAACATCTGCATCAAGGAATTTGTAAACAAGAAACGGAACAGAGAGATTGGGCAGGGGTGCATATTCCGAGGCGGTTACAAAGATGAATATATAAAGTACCATTGAAACACTTGTAGCATAATGCATTGATTTTGTGGAAAATTTTTTGAGAAGCAGGCAGCCAGTGTAGAAAGTGAAACCTCTTTTTATGAAGGGCAAGATGGGTCACAGAATTCTGAATACACTGGAGGCATGCGGCAGAAGCTGCAGGTGAGCCAGACAGCAGAGAGTTACAATTGATATAAAACAAGATAAGAGAAGTCACAAGTTCAGATGCTGCTGAAGTTTAAAGATAAAGCAAACTGGATAACAGCAGACAAAAAAAAATTCAATGGGATCAACATGCAACATAAATTAGAAAGAATTTACAACAGTCCAACAGACAAAAGTTCATTCTAATTTATCTTACGATTTATCTTTACAGATGATAAGTATATATTTTTTTAGAAAATGTCACACATTTCACTGATTTTGTATTTGATTGTCTTCTTTTTCCTCCAGAAATGAAGTTATGCAATGAAAACATGGGATTAAATGCTTTTGTGGAGTAAACTGCAATCAGTTGTCAATGGAATTTAGAACATTCAAAAATAAAGGGATACTCATTGCCTCAGGCATTATCATCACAAAGCTTTTTTCAGACCTTTTTATTATTTATCATTTGTTTCACAACAGATGGACATCTAACGCACAATGTGCAATGAAAAATGACAAAAAAAATAACCATCACAAAACTTACATATTCTATCTGTCTGCTTCTTTGCATCCCATCACAAAACCTACATATTCTGTTTTTTGACAGCTGTATCGAAGTTTAATCAAAGGAAAACATAAATATCTGGTAACTATGTAATACATTTTTCTATTCCATGTTTGTCTTAGAAAGTTTGATATGATATGTGTCTACTATAGTTTTTCAAAACTCTTTCAGATTTTCTGATAATTATCATGGAGTAGCAGTTTTACAAAATCCGTAATTGTTTCAAAAACTACGCGCGCATGCATGAGCGCACACCGCACGCGTGCCACGTGCACACACACACCACACACGCACGCACGCACGCACGCGCACACACACACACACACACACACACATACTTTGTGAAGTAGAATAGACTGTTCAGATTATGTCAGGATTAAGACTGCATGACAGAGCTGAACTCTGCACTTCTTTTAAACTAGACACTGGCATCAACCAGGCTTACAGGATACTCGCTGTAAGATTGGTCAGAGAATTTGAGCAGCACCCTCAAGACGTACCATTGAAAAGTATGACACTCAAATGTGTGGTTTCAGTCTTCTTGATTGAGTGCAGACCACACTCAAATCTTGGTTGGAGCTGGCAGAAGCAGAAAGATTTTGTACAGATTTAGACTGATGTTACTTGAACACATAACTTTCTAGTTGTCAATCCAGTGAGCTAATAACTATGCCACTGTGACTCATGGATACAGAAGATTTGATTTCTTGTGATTTTACTTCTTATAGAGATTAATTTTCACTTGACCTGTACAATCTATGGTGTACACACACGTTTCACACACGCATGCATGCACACTTTGCGAAGTAGAATAGACTGTTCAGATTATGTCGGGATTCAGACTGCATGACAGAGCTGAAGTCTTATTAAGTCTGCTATGAAGTTTATTATGTCATTTTATTTGATGATATGACTTTATTCTTTAATCGCACATTGCTCAGTGAGCGTGTCATCTGAAGTTCTTCATCACTGAATTTGTCTGCTTGGCATTTCATATCTATTTGCATTTGAGGTTTGTCTGGAGCATGAAATAAATTCATTAAAAATTCAAGGAAGTGTTGAAAGTTATTATAGCAGTATTACCTAAGTTTTCCTTTCATTGTGCATCCACAAGTGGTTTGAAGCTTCTGTATGTACACTTTCTCCTTGTCATTGAGGCCAAACTGTTGCACATCAGTCAACTCGTACCCCCTGTGGGAATGCGGTGGGGGGTGGGGGGGTGGGTGAGGGGTGGGGGGTGGGGTGGGGGGGGGGGTGAGGGGGGCTTTTCAGTATAAATAGTATCCCCACCTTCTGGCAATTCTTTGCTAGAAATTTGCTCTTTTCTGTCACAATTTTTGTTTCTTTTTTCCTCCTTTGCTTTCTATCATTTCTTCTTATCATTTTCTGCCTTGCTGGTCCATTTACTTGTGTGTGTACATTAAAATCTTATGTATTTTCTCTTAGGACTGATAATTGGGTATATGTAATATACTAATAATAGGTACCGGCAGGCACGTCATTTTGCTGACATCATTGTGAAAAATTGACGATTTTGTTGTTTTTTATCAAACGCATATTCAGCTGTCACATCCTACTTCTTTAAAGCATTATGAGGAAAATAAAGATTGATTTCTCTTCTTTCAGTCGAGTGTATTCTTGTTATTACTGAGTGTGTGTGGTGAATAGACGATGACAAAATATGAGCTGTGTGTGTGTGACGCTTTCCGCGTGTTGTGCCGCTTTTTGGGTCGAGGCCGAATGAAGCCCCAAACTGACACTCTTTTTTTCAACTGAAAGTCTACGCGCGACACTCGCACTGCATAGCTATACGTAGTATCAAAATGTAGTCAGGCCACGAGGAAATTGAATACCTAACAGCCAGTCTGATTTGATTAACCATTTGCAAGATATTAACCCTTTTGTACGCACGGTGTTCTAAAAATTTGAATTCTGACGAACACGAATCTTCAAAATATGGCATCTTCAGGTGAAAATATAAAACAATGAATACTCTTTCGAGTGCGCATGGTTACAGTCACATTCATACGCTGTCGCGAATAGACTTTTATCAGTTTGAATGAGTACCGACTTCCATCGTCTGTCCATCTCAAACCAAGATGAGTCGAGTACTTTCGATTCTGTGCCGTCAGTTTTTGATGAAATTTGAGTACATATCGGTAAGTATGTATGAATTAAATAACATTTTTTCATCTTATGAGTAAGTTTTACTCTGCTGTGGGATTAGATGAATAGATTTTAAGCTTTTTGATCAGAAGTGGCACACAATCATTTCAGTCACAAACCAGCACATGTTTTCTCAGAAGAGAGAAAGCCAGGCAACTTAAGTTCGTCTTTTCCATAAATATTGACTGTCAGCGATGAATAATTTCTTTAAAAGTTATAATAAAAGTCTTATAATCTGAATTATTTTTTATGAATGTTTACAGATCAAACATGATTATATAGATCTATATAAATATAAGATTCAGTGATGATTATATAGATCTATATAAGATCATGATGAAAATTTCTTCAAAAAGTTATACAAAAAGTCTTAGAATCTGACTTTTTTTATGAATGTTTACAGATCAAACATGATTATACAGATCTATATAAGATCAGTGATGAATAATTTCTTAAAAATTATACAAAAAGTCTTAGAATCTGAATTTTTTTTATGAATGTGTTATAAAAAAGTATATAAACATGATATAATTTTATAAGAATAATCTTAGAATCTGATTTTTTTATGAATGATTGTTTACAAAGTAAACATGATAATATAAGATACTTAAACTGAATATGAATGATTGTTACAAAGTAACTGATTATATATAAGACCTACTATTTCTGTAGATCAGAGTGCAACTGTTGTTGGATACAGTGTTGTGTATTACATGGTGTAGGCTGTAAGCGTGTGTTTGTGTGTGTGTGAGTGAATGTGTGTGTGTGTGTTGTGTGTGTGTTTGTGTGTGTGTGTGTGTGTGTGTGTGTGTGTTGGTGCATGCTTGCACATGCAAACAGTGCTATACTAGACATGCACTTCAGTATTAGGTACTGTGTATGTGTATGTGTTATGTTTGTTGGTATTTTATTGAATTGTGTCACTGACATAGATTGTGACTTGTACATAATTTGAGAGGTGCGTGTGTGTTTGTGGGTGTTGGTGTTTGTGTGTGCATCAGACTGAAGTATAAATCAGAGTAGTGTTTTGTCTTGTTTATTGCAGAAAATGATCAGTTCCTCAAACTGAAGTCAGTTTTTTGTGGCAAGTGGAAAAGGCTGTCGTCTGAATCTCCCACAGGTGACACTGGACAAGACTTTGCTTCTGCAGGTTTGTAAACTAAATAAATGTAGTACGATGTTTCCAGAAGGGCAGAGGGTGAGGCAGGGTATAAAATAAAATGAGGACGTGGGGAAATATAGTGTGGATTGCAAAAAGTAAAATTATGACAAGTGCACATACATGAATTTGCAAACATCTCCTTTTTTTTTTTTAATTCAAAATGGGGCAATGTATCATCATTCAAAATGGGACAGTGTGTCATATGAAGAAGACTGAGCAGAAGTATGTGCAGGAAAAGACAATGTTTTACCGTCAGGAGAGAGATCTCGGCTGTTTATGGGTTGATTTTCATCAAATTTTTATCTGTAGTATCAATAGGTTAAAAACATTAAGCTATCTCATTTCCCCTTTCTGTCCTTCTATTACATTTACTGAAACACTTATTTATTTAAGCATTGATTGCATATGATGGGTATGATAATCAAGTAGGCTATCAGGTAGTCAGAGGTCAAAACTTTACAGGAGTATCTAGGTTTGGATCCTGTCTGGGTCTGATGGGTAAATACTGAAAGGTGGAGATATTTCCCATAGATCTCCAAGGTGAACTTAACTGCAGACCTGTTAGTGCCAGACCACCTTCATGTGTAGGCATGCAGGAGATCAAATCATATAGAAGATATATAGGCCCTACATATTACTGATCCCAAAATCCAAAAATTGATATGACTTCCTACTTGGCTGTTATGAGCCATTAATGAGAACACATGTGGGACTTGCAGCTCATGAACATCAAAGATTGTCAGTCTTGTATTGTCATTTCTTTTCCAATACTTGTGAAGACACACATGCAGTACAAATTAGATCTCTCTCCATCTAGATCTATACACATAATAAAAGTCACTGAGACTGTCTTCCTCTATGTCACCAGGTGATGCTGCTGATGGAACAGGGCAACAAGCCATTTGATGAGGCGTACAGTTTCTCTAGCAACTGTTTCCGTCTGCTGAAATTTCCAGACTACCTATCTCCATCAAAACTGAGACAAAGTTGAAGACTACACACCCATCTCAGAGAACAGCTTTTCTTTCTCAGACTGTGCTGATAACTGAATGTTAGCCCTTTCCTTGAAGAGACTGGACTTTCACGTTCACAGCTTCTTTCAGGAAATCTGGTGTTGTCTTTTGTGCCTCAGTCTTTTGGTCTTCTTAACCCTACCAGACCTGAGCCCCTGAGCGTAATTGTGCCCCCTGCCTGGCCTCCTGAGCAAAATTTTGAAAAAAATGTATATACGTTAGAAAACTGTTCATATCATGCACACCAATGGTTAGAATTATATGAAACGTGGAGAGATTGTAGAAAATAGGCCTACCTTTCATCTAACGCCAGTCCAACCCTCAATCACACAAGCATCTCCCCTATCACTTGGTTGGGGGGTACGGGCACGCCCCCTTTTTCCAACACTCTGTCTCGACCTACTTCTTTCATTGTCAGAATCATCACTTTCACTCAATGCTTCATCAACGTAATCATCGTCACTTGAATCGGAAACGTATTCCTGATCAAATTCTCCAATCTGCAAAATGTCCACCACTTGTTGAACTGTGAAGCGAGTTGGCCTCGCCCGTTTACCTGTTGAAGTGCTTGGTTCATCACTAGCTCGATTCATGGTCAATTTTGCACCCAAATCACCTCAAAATACCATCAACACAAAGGCAGACATTTGCAATAGGCTGAACACACGCTCACACGACGCTTAGCAACGGTTGGGTGGCTATTTTTAGCTCTTGATAAAGTGATGATCATGTGCGTGTGCTATTCCCGCTATAGCGGGAACTCGGTATATAGTCATTTTCGTCATTCCCGCAATAGCGGGAACTCGGTCTGGTAGGGTTAAAGACATAAGTTCTCTACGAAAGAAGGAAGATAAGCCTTTTTAGGTGAGAAGAACATGATGTAGTCCACAGAAAGTACATCATTTCGTCAGACATACAGTTGGTCCCTTCATCAACCAGCAGAGGAACCTGGAGTTTGGCCAACTTGGATGAAATTAAACCCAAATTCAGGCTTTACATGACCCTGTTTTGTTAAATAAAAAAGCAAACTAGTAGTAGTACCACATGCATTACTATTACTCTAGTCTAGTAATAGTACAACTCTATGCCTGTTGTGTCAACACAAATCGTACAGTCCCTTTTCAACATTGGTTCCTTTGGAACCCTGACATTTGTTCATGAAATCATTTTTTATAAGTATAGCATAAACACTGACACACTTCATCAATACAAAGTGGACATAAGTTTATATCGCTAGAAAGTAGGCAAGCTTAAAATTCAGGTTCTTGCTTTTATAATGGCCATCTCTCATGATGTGACTAGCATAACTTCACATTTGGCTCATGAAATCTGGGTATTTTAGTGAGGGATTGACCTCATACCTTATTCTGATATCCAACAAAAGTTCAAAAGTTACAGTCGTTTGTACTCCTATGTCAGCTTGGTGCCTCCGCCACAGGCGATTTTGGCAATTTCATGAAGTTTTGATCTCTATAACAAACAAACGTGGCTATTGTTCATCTTCAAAAAAATTAGACTAAGTCTATATAGACAGTTGTACTAAAGTACAAACACAAGTTGCAATTAAAGCACATCTTCTCCAAGATATGAACCTGTAAACATACCCTGCCGTGCTAATTTGAACTTACGTAAGATACGCGTTTTGCCATTTTTGCTCCCTTATAACTCTCTTTGTAACTGAGTAAATCTCCTGCTTTTCTATTTTCATGTAACCTTATATTACAAAGAATCAGTTATTTCAAAATGAAATCTCTAGTTGTTTTTTTTTTTTTAATACACATAATCAAAAACAGCTTTCCATAGTGTTTTTGCGTGTTACGTTAAAGGTGTCATCTTAAAACGTCATTATCTCAGGAAAGAAAAGAGATAGAACGTTACTTTTTTTTTCATTTTGTTTCTATCAAAAAGTTTTATATGAACAGTATGAAGACTAAGCACTTCATGTTTATCCTAATTTTGCCTGCCGGTACCTACTAATAAGTGCATTTTGGGCTATAGGGAAATGAGATATGCGAAAGCAATTTTAGGTAATTTAAGTCTGCATTGCATGTGTTTTGGTGTCCTTAGTTATGTTTAAATTTGTATTCAGGTATGTTTTTTCAGATCTCCTGTGTGATAAATTGGATTGAGTAGTCAATGCCAGGGGCATTTCCTTAGATTATACGCGCATATGCATTGATATGTGTACTTAATGTTTTTCCTTTTTTTCTTTTCAGTTGAAGTATTGTGTATGTTTTGAAACGGTTATAACCCTGACATGGCTGTATGCAGTCTGCTGGGCTTTAGACCAAAATAACACTGCTTTAGACCAAAATAACACTGACAGTCAACTCACAGTGAAGAAGAAAATTTGGATGAAAGTCTAATTAACAACTTTTGTTCTTCAGCTTAAAGAGAATGTCCGTCCCTTGTTTTATTGTATGCTGTGTCATCGAGGCCTTACAGTGACATTGTGTATTAGTCACTGTGACTTTGAAGAAACTTGGATTTGGTTATACTCAACTTGCAGTGAGAACAATGACAGATTGTTGAATAACAATACACAGAATTGAAGAAGCGCCTGATAAAGTGCTGTTCAGTCACCTTCTTTGAAAAGTGCTGATTTTAGGCTTTTTTTTGGTCTGTGTAACCATGATGTTTGTGCTTTACTATCCAAACTTATTATTTGATGACTCTTTAACAGCCCAGTGTATATTTATGCCTCTGGGTGTGTTATTGTACAAGTGTCTTTGCAGTTGTGTGTTTGCATGTGCATGTAATGGGTATAGACACTGATTTCTGTGTTTGTGTGCAGGTGGAAATGGTGGAGACCCTCAGTAACTGGGGCTATGTGTACAACATGGTGGGGGTGGCAGTGCAAGATCCCGACACCCTTACCCTGCCCTCACACATCTACAGGGGATGTCCCTTTGCCATTGTGGTCAACTACCAGTGTGTCTTAAACCGAGGCTCTCAGGTATATGTATATGTGCACGTCTACAATACTGGAATCACCCAATAGAATGATAGGGCCCTTACTTCAGCTTCAGTTATAGCTGCCTTTGCATATGTTGGTGGAGGTTTTTTTTATTTCAGTTGGTTTGGCGACATGTTTCTTCAACAAAATAAAGCATTGTTCATCACCATTCGTGTTTGCCTGATTTTTTGTTGTTTTTATTTTGTCTGTGGTTGTGACAAAAAAGGCGCCAGAAAGTGGGACATGGCTTGGGTTGAAACTTGTACAACAGTGTAACTTAATCACAACAAACAACACACAAATGAACTGTGTGTGTCCTGCTAGTAAATAAAACATTAATCCCACCCACAATAAGCCATTGCAAAACTTCATGCAATAAGTTGCGTTTGGTGTATCCAAAAATATGGCGATCATGCGTTTCATTAGTTTCCACAGATAACGCTTGCATTTCGTTCTACCCACACAACACACTTGTGCTTCAACTGATTCAAAATTACTCCAAAATGCATCTTTGGGGATCGTTCTTCCTGCTCACGATTCAGTTCGTTGAAATATGAAGCTGAATGCAAGTTTCTCTGAAGGTGCTTACAGCGTGGCACGTTTTGCTTCCTAGTGCACACAACGTATCCTTCTTGCTCATCATCAAAGACAAAATTATCTTGGCTCCATCCTCTGAATCGTAAGTGTTTGAGAACAAAGAAAATGTGTACGTGACAAGCGGCACATGGCCCATGTATGCTCAAACACAAGCTGGACATTGGTTGACTCGTCTCCACCCAACGCTTTGAAACGCACATCACATCTGCTTGACGTCACCACAAGTGTCGGCATCTCCAGTTTGGTGTGTGTGTGTGGCAAGCAAACTGAGGTAAGGATACAATTTTGCTTTTATTGTTTATTAAAAATAAATAAGATTTTCTGGATAAAACTCAGTAAAAGAGTAAATAAAGGCTGATTCTCTCTAAATGCGAATCAAATGTGGGCATTTGCGATTGTTTCTGTAGTAACGCACAAACATTTCAATACGATATCTACTGTGCATGAAAATGTTGAAACTTTCTTAAGTTTACAGTGTACAGGCAAGTCTCTTATATTTCGCAAAACTCTGCATGCATTCATGATCTTATGTGTACAACGAATCATAGTCGTGGGATTCTGCAGAAATGAAAGCGGTAATTTGTTGTTTCTCTTGTAGTGCACATAACGAATAAACGTTACATGGAGCATTTTCGTTGACACTTTTTGTTTATGCAAGCTTTACTGCGTGTGTTGTGACTACTAAGAATATTGTGAGCCCTACTGTTTGTGTTTCGGAAAGGAACGCTCTCAGCAAAAAGGAAATTTTGTGGAATAGTTTTAAGTGCCACTGGTTTTAGATTCCACGGCAACGCACGCTTGCTGAATCTTTGTTATCAATTTCCGTTTCGCAACAGATTGATGTCTTTGGACAGAAAGCAAACAATTATGGAATTCCAATTACATGGTCCAGTTAAAGACATACAGCTGTTGAAATCTACAGAAAAATTTTAAAAGTTCGCACTTTGTGAGTGTGAGTTACTGCAGAGACGAAACATTGTTACAGATTTTGTTTCAAGGTATACACGTCACAGTCTGCCTATTTTGTTTATTCTTCCCCAGCCACTGAACTGTAGATCTAGATCTATTCTTTCTTTGAAGATGAATACAGGAGAAGGAAAGCCATATTAGCTATCTTGCCAAAAGAAACGTTCGTTGGTTACAGTGGAAGCGATTCAGATCTACTGAGATGACAATTGTGCTTCCTCCTTACGCACATTTTTGATTGGACTTACCTGAAACTGGCTCAGCATACAGATCTACATTGTGCTTTTTATGCCTTACTTTTCAGTGGCTATTAAAAGATTACTTGTTAAAACAACGGATTGGATTATACTTCTTGTTTGTGCGCTACAGAGAAACCACTCTCACTCCTTGTCTTGTTATTATCATTACTACTATCATTACAAAAATTAATATTAGTATTATTGTTGCTGGTCATTATTCTACAATGGACTGGTAAGGATACATTGTTTTGAATGCAGTACCATGGTCATAATTTTGTCCAATAGGACAATAAGTTAAAAAAATTAACCTGCTGTAGGTTTTGAAAATATACATAGGCATAAGATCTGATCAATACAATGTCGCTTACACTTCTTAATGTTGAAACTTTTAGTTCACCTTTTCCACATTATACAATAATCAAAGCATTTATTCAGAGCTCTGTGTGTGTGTGTGTGTGTGTGTGTGTGTGTGTGTGTGTGTGTGTGTGTGTGTGTGTGTGAGAGAGAGAGAGATTTCCAGGTTCTGAAGTCAGAAGATGGTGAGACGCTGGTGAAATTTATGCGAGACAGAAGTGGACACTTCAGCTTTCCAGATATTGATGACATTGCTTGAGTGGCCAGTGACAACCTGAGTATCCTGCAGCCACCGACCATTAACCAATGCGGGTACCATATTTTTGTGTTTAAAAGCTACACCAATGCAGTGACTTTACAGCTCAAGTTGTGAAAATGTGACCAAAAATGGAATCTCAACATGAACTGATGAACTAGTCCCCCCCCCCCCCCCCCCCCCCGCTTTATGACTTCCAGCAATCTGAGAATAGACCAATTCAAAGAATGAATTAGTGAAAGGATGAATCAGCTGAATTAGTGCATTTCCACTTGTATGTATCACTATGTGACATCAAACAAAATTCAATATTCGCTGAAATGCAAGAAATTATAAATCCAGTCAATTTGAATAAATTGCTCAAAATCCAGCAAAGTCATTGCATACAGCATATTGTAAAGTCCTGCAAACAAAAATTAACAATGTAGAGAACAATCTAATGCATCAAGAGCACCTAAATGTAAAAACAGTGATTTATTCTGATGTTGCTCGATGGAATACAAGAATGGTTTCCCATTTGGATTCCATTAACCCTTAGCTGTTCACAAGGCCCGTAACCGCCCTGCGGAAAAAATGTGCTGATCCGTTCATAGCGGTCGAGATCGCCCTACCTTTTCCGGCACACGTGTGGGGAATTTCCATCACTACTGGCCTTGCTGTCTTATCGCACATGTGGTTAGAATCTTGGTCAGTCCTGCGTTGAATGTTCTAGAAATAGTACGAGCATTCTGGGATGCAAGGAACTTTCCATTCACTAGGCCTACTGAAAGACTTAGTTACTCAACTTACTGATGCTGTGGTACGTGCTTTCATTCACAACTGTGAGCGTGGGAAAGATGGCGAGTTTCAGCGAAGACGAATTTGTGGATTACACTGAAGCAGAGTTGCAGGAAATTTTTAGAGAAATAGATCGTTTAGAAATTGAAGAAGAAGATGAAGAAGAAAAGGAAGATGTAGAGTCGGATGTTGAAGTAGGTGGTGATGGTGAAGATGGAAATGACAGTGACATAGATGACGATGTACCGCTGGCTGCACTGGTGCAGGCATGGCGACCGGTGACACGTGGCTGTGAAGTCAGAGAATTTTCACAAGTTGTTGGGTTCTAAACATTCGCTGCCCGCTGATGCGAAACCAGTAGACTATTTTTTTTTGTTTCTGCCACTAGAATTTTTTGTCAGTGCTGCTGAAGAGACCAACAACTACGCTGGTCAGAAGATTGCGGCAAAGGGGCAACCTGACCCACTTTGGAAAGAGACGACAGCTCTCATCATGATGGGGCTAAAACATCAGTCCCGTCTATGGTGCTACTGGTCAACTTTCTGTCCGGGACTGTTTCCGGGACTATCATGCGCTAAACACCACGACACGGGCTACAACCAGCGCTTGTGACACCACTGGTGACACTGCCACTGACAATGATGGTGACAATCACAGTGACGATGACAACAACATATCACCATCATCACAGTAGCTGCAAAGTTGCTGTATAGGCACATATGTGTAAATAGTGTATAGGGAATGAAATCTGTAGACGACCATGTACAAAATATCTTTGTAAAACACTTCTGTTTCTTTCTGTTTATGTTCATTTTGGTGACATCGTGACAATTCTTTTCTGACATTTGTGTTGTGCCTGTGTATTGGATACTATACTGGAGGAGCAGAGACAGCGTCGGGTAGGACAGATGTTGTGTGTATAACTAACAAATGTTGTTTTTAGACAATAGAGCTTGTTTGTATGCTAACCATTGTATTGTCACCATAAAAATACCTCTGTCTGTGACATCTTTGGTGACAGGGGCACGCACACTAGACCCAGGACACACAAAACCACATGCAAATCAAACTATGGACACTTGTGTATATGTGTGCAAAAAATCTTTCTTCTGTACTTTCAAACAAGTGAATGGCAGTATGTTTATCAGCATGACTGTACTCGGATGAAAAAATGTCAGAAAAATGCGAATACTAGGAGCTAGCTTTACATCTAGCAGTGCGAATGCGAAAGGGTTAATGCACGCAACATTTCCCAGTTACATAAATATGGCTATGCCCAAATGCTCATCATTGTCATAGAAAGAAAGCTATATGTTGTCTAAAATAAATCAAGATACCTCCATAACACAGCTCTACCATTGTCAGCGAAAAATTGTCAAGCCACAATGTTGCGTGGGTTACGGTCTCCACCTATACATAAGTTTATATTCAGGACATGGTTCAGTTCTTCTGTTCAAGTTTATCACTGGACACATGACCTTAGGTGTCTGTATTGATGGCATCATCCTTTCCATGAAGCCTGGTTATTTTATCTAAAAAAGCAGTAGGCCTACCAAGTGGAAACCATGTAATGCACATCACGCCAGTCACTTGGTCTACATTTTGCTGATTTTTAGTGAAGCCTTTAAATGAACTCTGTTTACTTTTTTCCCTGTTTATTAAAGGTATGTCTGAACTCTTCAA
Source organism: Monoplex corrugatus (assembly GCA_030674185.1). Taxonomy (NCBI): domain Eukaryota; kingdom Metazoa; phylum Mollusca; class Gastropoda; order Littorinimorpha; family Ranellidae; genus Monoplex; species Monoplex corrugatus. The sequence continues at coordinate 51,358,629 of JAPXFY010000026.1, forward strand.
AAATGTGTTTTACTTGCTTTTTTTATTACTTTTAATTTTTCACCCTCATGTCCCAGGTCTTATTCCAGTATTGTAGACGTGCACATATGAAATATGCATATGAACATTTTGCTGTTCCTTACATACATTTCCCCTGTGGGGATGCCGGGGGCTCTTTCAGTTAAATAGTATCCACACCTTCTGGAAATTCTGTGCTGGGAATTTCCTCTTTTCTGTCACTCTCTTTGTTTCTGCTTTGTTCCTTTGCTTTGTCATTTCTTCCTATCATTTTCTGCCTTGCGGGTCCATTCACCTGTATATGTGTGATAAAGACTTACGCACTTGCTCTTAAGATTGATTGTTAGGTACATGTATTAAATACATTTTTGGCTGTGGGGAAATGAGATAAGCAGAAGCAATTTTAGGTAACTTAGGCCTGTTTTTATAATTGTTTTATGTCCTTAGCTATGTTTAAATTTGAATTCAGGTATATTTTTTAAATCCCCTCTGTGAAAAATTGGATGGAGTGGTCTACGCCAGGGGCATCTCTTTAGATTATGTGCTCAGATGCATTGATATGTGCACTTAATTTCTTTTTCCTTTTTTTTTTATTTGTTATGATTAAATTTGGTATACTTGGCAATTTGGCTATATGGAATGATGCATTTTTGTTTACTCATGTAGTTCTGGACAATATAATAATTCTGGATGCGTACTAGTTCATGACCGTTTCATAGGTCTTATTCCGATTCCCTGTTTCAAGATCTGTGCACAGCGATATTAACAGGTGGTCATCAGTAGGTATTAACAGGTGGTCATCAGTAGGTATTTACAGGTGTTTATCTGTAGGTATTAGCAGGTGGTCATCATTAGGTATTAACAGGTGGTCATCAGTAGGCATTAACAGGTGATCATCAGTAGGCATTAACAGGTGATCATCAGTAGGCATTAACAGGTGATCATCAACAGGTGATCATCAGTAGGCATTAACAGGTGATCATCAGTAGGTATTACCATGTGATTATCAGTAGGTATTAACATGTTTTCAGTAGGCATTAACAGGTGATCATCAGTAGGCATTAACAGGTGATCATCAGTAGGTATTAACATGTGGTTATCAGTAGGTATTAACATGTGCAGTAGGTATTAACATGTGGTTATCAGTAGGTATGAACGGGTGGTCATCAGTAGGTATTAACATGTCATCAGTAGGCATTAATCAGTAGGCATTAACAGGTGGTTATTAGTAGGTATGAACAGGTGTTAGTAGGTATTAACAAGTGATCATCAATAGTATTAACAGGTGGTCAGAATTGATATTAACAGATGGTCATCAGTGTGTATTAACATGTAGTTATCAGTAGATATTAACAGGTGGTCATCAGTAGGTATGAACAGGTGTTTATCAGTTGGTATTAACAGGTGGTCATCAGTAGGTATTAACACGTGGTCATCATGATATGTTATTAGCAGGTGTTTATCAGTAGGTATTAGCAGGTGTTCATCAGTAGATATTAACAGGTGTTTATCAGTAGGTATTAACAAGTGGTTATCATAGGCATTAACCTTGTCACGACACTGCCTCACTATAGCTACTATTCCCTGAGTACACTGTAGGCAGGAAGCAGATATGCCCTGGGGACACCCTATTTTGGTCATTTCTATTTAATTTTCCTGAGTAGGCTTGTAAAAGCTAGCTTATTGATGCTAAAACAACTTTTTAAATCACTCTTTTATCTCCGTTAGTGAAGCAAAAATATATTCTGTAAAGATTCATTTAGTTAGTGTTTTGTATTTTTGAAAATGTCAACGTAAGCCACAAAGTCAAAAACCCCAGACAGCCACAGGAGATTCATAAAAATTATTTTCAGCATATGATGGCCAAAAATGCAGGAAAAAGGACATAAAAGACAATATTTCAACATTTTAGAACATAATGGTAACAAAGTGTAACATAGCAGTTACATAATTAGCAATAGCATCATACAAATAGTGTGGATGTACTATTTCAGTCTTTTCACATTTGCACATAGCTTCTTCTAAAGCAGTGATTTGTTCATTCATATGATAACAGAATAGCAAATAAAAAAGTAAATGATAAAGTGCACATAATTAGGAATTTTAGAAAACCCAAAATGAAAAGACAAAAATTAACAAACAAGTAAATTAACATGAACATGTAAACAAACAGACTCAGGCAGACTGAAAAGATCAATGGAAGGGAAGAAAAATATGGAAAGTATACACCAACCTTTGTATTTGATGATGAAGACATAGCCTTGATGATGATGTGATGAATTAATACAGGTTCATGAAAAGAACAAATTTGTCGAAATCATCTTAGCACAAATACACTGAAAAAGCCACAACCACTATACCTGAAACACTTAAAAAGCCACAACCACTACACTTGATACACTGATAAAGCCACAACCACTGCACTTGATACACTGAAAAAGCCACACTAACAACTTCGGCGGCCATGAAAGTTGCCCTATTAGGCATGTTTACACAGCAGAGTGAATGATGCGGGTAACATGAAGAGAAAGAGTTGGGGTTGGTTGCTTTCAACACAAATTAAACAATGAAATTGCCCCTGTTAAGCTGACAACATGGCATGTATGATGTAGTAGAGTTTCTTTGTGTAGTTTCGACACGTTTTGAGGGAATTTACGGTGACATACCGACGCATTTAATTTTAGAACAGGCGTCGCGAACATTCTCGCAACGTGTCCACAGCGAACTTTAGGCCGTCGCGAGTGGGCTTATGACGTGTCCTTACGGCATAGGCAGGCGTCACGACTATTGTCGCGTCATGCGTGAAAAGGTTAACAGGTGTTCATCAGTAGGTATTAACCCTTTGACTCCTGCATCTTGTCCACCAGTATCCTGTATTGCCAACCGTGCTAGCCAAAGCAAAAGCTTAACCCTTTGGCTCCCTAACCCTATCCACCAGCTTCCTGCGGAAAGCCAGTGAAGGAGTCAAAAGGTTATGTTTTTGCAGCTGGTGGATAGGGTGCGGGAGTCGAAGGGTTAACAGGTGGTCATCAGCAGGTATTAACAGGTGGTCATCAGTAGGTATTAACAGATGGTCATCAGCAGGTATTAACAGTGGTCATCAGCAGGTATTAACAGATGTTCATCAGTAGATATTAACAGGTGGTCATCAGCAGGTATTAACAGGTGTTTATCAGTAGGTATTAGCAGGTGTTGATCAGTAGATATTAACAGGTGGTCATCAGCGGGTATTAACAGGTGTTTATCAGTAGGTATTAGCAGGTGTTGATCAGTAGATATTAACAGATGTTCATCATAGGTATTAGCAGGTGGTCATAAGTAGGCATTAACAGGTGATCATCAGTAGGTATTAACAGGTGGTTATTAGTAGGTATGAAGAGGTGGTCATCAGTAGGTGTTAACAGGTGTTTGTCAGTAGGTATTAATGAGTGGTCATCAGTAGATATTAACAGGTGGTCATAATTGATATTAACAGGTGTTCATCAGTAGATATTAACAGGTGGTCATCAGTGTATATTAACAGATGTTATCAGTAGGTGTTAACAGGTGGTCATCAGTGTATATTAACAGATGGTCATCTGTAGGTATTAACAGGTGGTCATTGATATTAACAGGTGTTCAGTAGATATTAACAGGTGGTCATTAATCAGGTGGTCATCAGTAGGTATTAACAGGTGGTCATTGATATTAACAGGTGGTCATCAGTAGGTATTAAAAGGTGGTCATTATTGATATTAACAGGTGGTCATCAGTAGGTATTAACAGGTGTCATCAGTAGGTATGAACAGGTGTTTATCAGTAGTATTAAATGTGGTCATCAGTAGATATTAACAGGTGGTCATCATTGATAGTAACAGGTGGTCATCAGTAGGTATTAACAGGTGGTCATCAGTAAGTATTAACAGGTGGTCATCAGTAGGCATTAACAGGTGGTCATCAGTAGGCATTAACAGGTGTTCATCAGATGTTGACAGGTGGTCGTCAGTAGGTATTAACATGTGGTCATCAATAGGTATTGACAGGTGGGGGTTTAGTATGCTGCAACAATATTCTTTAGTAGAATAACAGTACCTCTGGAATCATGTCCTGGTCCAGGTCAAATTTTCCAGTTTTTACAAGAGATCAGTAGATTTCACCTGATGTGATTTTACGGCTGTTTTTCTTTAATTGCATTTTAGACTTGGATGGTAATGGTGAGTATAGTTTTTAACTGTTGTCTTTTATCTTAAACTGGTTGTCGTTTTTGACATGGTGTTAGCCCTGATATGGTTCTATTGTCGGCTGGGCTATAAGCAATATGAACTTGTATGAACTTCGTCAAGGTCTGGGGAAAGCTTGAAAACCATCTAAGAAGTAATTCAAGTTCCCCCTTGAACTGCAAAAGAAATGATATACTAGAGTCAAGTTTAAAAGAAATCTGTTAATGTGGAGTGAAGTTGAAAATATCTTTTTCCTGTGGCTTTCCTTGCAGATGTAGGATGAATGTCAGTTAAAATGAGTGTATATTATGTGCATATAGTTGTATCTGAAAGAGCAGCAAGTTGTTTGCAAACATTGTTCTCTGTAAGAATTGTTTATCATTGTGACTATGGTAATTATCGTCTTTGTGGAGAGTCTCAAGCCAATGCAAAATATGCTGAGTGAACTAAATGAATGCAGTAAAAAAGTAGGACTCAGTTACTGAAGAAAACAAAAATTATGGTCAACAACTACATCGAAGACCTAGACGGAAAAGTAAAGATAAAAAATGAAGAGCTACAAATGGTTGACCACTACATCTATTAGGCCACCACATCTCAGCAGAGTTCTCTTCCGAAGAGGAAGAAATCAAAGTGGCTGGCAAGTGTTTGGAAAAGCAAGTTTGGTTTTCAAGAATGACAATTCCAACTGTCCTGAAATGACAAGTTTACGACCATTGCATTCTGCCCACAATCACCTACAGTGCAGAAACGTGGAACCTAACAAAACAACAACAACAACAAAAAACTCGTTCTGAACCTAAGAGCCATGCAATGAGCACATGAAAGAATCATGCTTGGTATCACCTGGAAAGATCGCAAAACAGCTGAGTGGATCAGAGAAAGAAAAAAGTGTGAGACATCCTGGAAGCCATCAACAAAATGAAATGGAACTGGGCAGGACATCTTTTCTTTGGGGAATGGACAATCATTGGACAACAAAAACCACATTCTGGATACCAAGAGAGGCACTCACAATAGAGAAAGACAGAAAACTAGATGGAGAGAAACCCAGATGGATTTGACAAGAACTGGAGAGGAAGAGTGCGGAATGAAGTGAATGGAAGCAGCTGGGGAAGACCTATGTCCAACAACAGACTTTCAATGGCTGAAAGATAGATAGATCGATAGGTAGCTAGATAGATTGATTGATAGATAGATGGATGGATGAATGGATGGATGGATAGATATGGTCAACTATCATGGTCGATAAAGTCCAACCTAGCACTTTATTCATTTGTGTACCCTCATGTGGGATCTCAGGCCAAAGTCTGTTGCACACAGGCAGCCGCATACTGAACACTTAATGGAACGCTCTGCAGAGTTGGTTCTGGCCTTTATTGGTGCACTCTTTTGGCTGCTTTGTCTTTCATTTTCATAAGCTTTTGTTCCCTTGCAAATAGCTTGCCTCCATTCAGACCTGTTTGTGGCCATGATTTCCCGTTGTTCTTTATCAGTGTCACATTTCTGGAGGGATTTTTTCAGGGTGTCTTTGTAGCGAAGCTTTGGCCATCCTCTTGGTCTTTGGCCCTTTGTCAGTTCACCATAGAACTGCTTTGGTAGCCTATTATCCTGCATGCGCACGAGATGTCCAGACCATCTTAGCTGAGACTGTGTTAGCAGTGTATCAATGCTTGGCATCTGGGCTTGCAAAAGTACAAGATAGATAGATAGTTATGATTATGGTAAAATTGCAGTTTAGGTCTTTTGTGACTGAAACGGATCTGAACTGCATGAGAGAGGCGTGAGTTTTCTCTGTTATGTTTGGTAAATCGTAGATGTTCCTCAACAGACCATTGTAGATGTGGGGGCTCCTTTGCAAGAAATGAGAGCAGGCAGCCGGGTGGGCATGCTGTTAGATGGCAGGATGAACCTTCACCTTTATGTAGATGAACAAGACCTAGGAATTTTCACCTTTGAAGTGCCGCAGCCTTGTTACGTTTTGTTTGATCTCCACGCCTGCTGGAAAAAGGTATGGATTTGTTTGTTTGATGATGAGTAAAATGTCACAGTATTTAGTTTCAGCTTATTGTCTGGAGTGTTCGTTGGAATAAGCTACACTTTTTTTTCAGAATAGATAGGTAATCTAAAACATCATTAACCCTTTGACTCCCACACCTTGTCCACCAGCATCCTGTATTGTCAACCATGTTAGCAGAGCAAAAACTTAACTTTTGACTCCCTCACCCTATCCACCAGCTTCCTGCACTTAACCCTTTGACTTCCTCACCTATCCACCAGCTTCCAGAGGGTTAAGTTTTGCAGTTGGTGGATAAGGTGCGTGAATCAGTGGGTTAACCCTTTGAACCCGGCTGGCCGATGTGGCGGCCAGCGCGATTAATACCTCTGTACCCGGCAGGCCGCAGGAGCGGCCTGACATATCCGGTTGACCTGGCCTGGTATGGTGCTGGCGTGCGGTATGCGACCTACCGGCACCTACTCTCCTCTGCCACATCCTGTTTATATTACCGAATTCCAGACACCCTATACTTTTTCCTGGCAAAGTTTTAAGCATTAGAAGGATTTATTCTGAGACCCCGGTTTTCGCTAGAATTTCTCTAAAAATACTCCGGGTTGAGGGTATCAGAGGTCTAGAAGTACTTAGGGCTGACAGGGGTAATAATACCTGAACAGATAAACAGACAGAGAGATGGATATACAGATATACAAATGGACAGATAAATAAATACAGATAGAGTGATTGTGTCAATATTCAGAAAGGTTACATATATAATTAGTGATTGGACATTAAGGTCTTTCACTTGTATGCACACACACACACACACACACACACACACACACACACACACACACACACACACACACACACACACACACACACACACACACACACACATACACACACACACACACACACACATACACACACACACACAGAGTCACACACACACACACAGTCACACACACACACACACAGTCACACCACACACACACACCGACTCACTGTCACACATACTCATACACACACACATTCACACACACACACACACAACACACACACACACACACACACACACACACACACACACACAGAGTCACACACACAGTCACACGCGTGCACATACGCACACATGCACGCGCAGCGCGACACACACACACACACACACACACACACACACCACACACACACACACACACACACACACACACACACACACACACACAGAGTCACACACACACAGCAACACACACACACACACACAGTCACACACGCACACACACACACACACACACACACACACACACACACACACAGAGTCACACACACACACACACACACACACACACACACACACACACACAGAGTCACACACACACACAGAGTCACACACACACACACACTCACTCACTGACTCACTGTCACACATATACACACATATTCACACACACACACACACAGTCACACGTGTGCACATACACACACATGCACGCGCACACGCACACGCACACACATGCACACACAAAGAGCATCATTATTCTGAACCAGTGACACAAAATCCTAATTGAGATGTTTTATTTTAATCCCTCTTTTTTTTTTTTAACAAATTTGATTTCCTATCAACTTGGAGGGATGCATGTCCTACATTTGGCTTAACTCACTCCCTACTAGGCGATTTGGAATTTAACATTCCTCTGTATACTGGGCGTTTGTATAGGTTTTTAAAAAAATCATTAAAAAATAACAGCTATACACATATTCTTTTAATTTTGACACATGATTATCATCATATTGAACAAGCATTTTACAAAGTTTCAAAGCTGTAACCTTTATGGTACTCTTTTTGTTGCCAGTTGTAAAACAAGGTATGTTTTCATGGTAATGAAAATGAGGGTGATCACAGAGCATATAAGGGAAGTTCTCACTGTTCTTGAAAAGAGGACTGTTTTTCACATAAATCACATTGGAAATACCAGTAGAGAAATACCAGTAGAGAGTAAACAATAACTAATTGAGAGTTTCTACTCTCTACAAATAAACTAAAATCAATAACTTACTACTGATATCTTGTCGATTTGTCATTTCACATTCTCCTGTATACAGGCAGTTTGTACAGGTGTTTAAAAAAATCATAAAAAAATAATGAGGAAACACACACTCTTGAAATTTCCACACATGATTATTGTTTGATTGAATAAGCATATTACAGAGTTTCAAAGTTGTAACTTTTATAGTTCTCTTTTTGTAGGTGGTGATGAGAGAAAATATGTTTTTGTGACAACAAAATTGAGGGTGGCTGCAATTGGATAGTGGTAAAGTTCACACTGCTCCTGAAAAGTGGACAGTTTTCCACGTAAATCACATTGAAAATCCCAGTAGAGAGTGAACAATGGCTACCTGAGATTTCTACTTTATACAATTCAGCTAAAGTCAGCAAAATGCTGCTGACTACTTGGCGATTTGTAGTCGGCTTCAGCATACCAAGTGCTTGAATGGAATTTGAAAATTCATGAAAAATATTAACAAAGCACACATTCTTGAAACAGTAACATATGATTATTGTTTGACTAAATAAGCACAGCACAAGGTTTCAAAACTATAACCTCAACACACAGACACACACCCCCAGACACACAGACACACACCCAGGCACACAGACACCCACATCCATACACACACCATACAAACACATTCATACATACAACACATACACACACACACACACACACACACACAACACACACACACACACACACACACACACACACACACACACACACACACACACAAACACACATAAACAGAGTGCACACACACAGTACAAACATCCACACACAGTACAAACATCCACATGCACATAAAAGTGCAGATGTATACACACACACACACACACACACACACACACACACACACACACACACACACATATATCACACACTTATCCACATCACACACACACACACACACACACACACACATATCACACACTTATCCACATCACACACACACACACACACACACACAAACACATACACACACACTCACATACACCACACACACACACACACACATACATACACACACACACACACACACACACACACACACACACACACACACACACACACACACACATACATGCATTTCATTCACTGCTGTTCCATTTTCAAACTATTTTGCTAGTTCCCCTTATGCCTGAAGGCTTTGATCACTAAATCTCTTTGTTTCATCAACCATGTGCTTCATAATCAGGTCACTGAATATTTGGTCAAAAAATGAATGGGGGTGTGGTCTGTAATGCCATACAAGTTTAGCCTATGTGTTTTGCTGTCTGTCTATGGAGGAATAACTGAAAGGAAAACACACACACACATAAAATCTTCAAGCAGACATTCATCACGAAACAACAAAACCAACCTCTGTCAGATCAGCTAGTGGGCTATTTGCATAAGTGCTGCGCTACGAAGGCCACGGCTACACACTGTGTCACTCACCACACCCACCCCTCTCTTCCTTTCACCTTCTCTGTCAGACACATTTTTATCAATTCTATCCCTTTTGATGGGCTAAAACCACTTTCTTCATACTGTTCTGCATCTTCAGAGTCAGACCCCTTGGTAAGAATGACTTTTTTGCCCGACATAAAATGCAAACACATCTTGTTTGACCGCTGTGAGCGCAACTTGTTTGCAGCTGAGACGCCATTGCTCTCTCGTGGTAAACAGGAAAGGAGTCAGCACAAAGATAGCTCTGTGGCTGACCGGTCATAGGTCACTCGCCACGTGCAGTGGTCAAATGTTACTCTGTGGTAATGAGGCTTTAGCATGACCCACTTCAATTTCCACTACACAGCACTCTGTCACCAGTGGAAATTTTTGAATGTCAGATCCGTATATCAGGCCCTTAGTAAGGAAGCACTTCGCCGAGCCTGTCCGCATATCAGGCTGTTAGTAAGGAGTGATGTTTTCATTGTGTGAAATGTAATATTGATCTATCACTGTGTAAATTGCAACAAGTTTGCTTTTGACATGGAGTGTTTCGTCATCATCATGTGCCCTGCTGCATGGCTTTGGTGATCATGGCACTCCATACGAATCTATCCCTTCTCGCTGTTAATACATCTCCCACCCTCTCTGTCCTCAGCCACCCTGCAAGTCCATCCAATATTTTCTCCCTGGGTCTACCTGGTGTTCTCTTTCCCTCCAGCTTTCCTGTTGTGACCAGGTGCTCTGATTTCTCTTTCCTCATAAAATGCCCTATAAATGTTGCTTGTAATTTCCTAATCTTCTTTATTATTGACCTTCTTGCTTCTACCGCCATCAAGATTGTCTCATTTGTTTTGTTTTTTCTGTCCATGGAACTCTCATAATTCTTCTTAGAAACCACATTTCACGCAAAGTCAGAACAAAATTGAGGCAACTGAAATGTGGTTTCTAAAATGGAGTTTTTGGGTTATAGAAATGAAATTATAAGTAGAAGTGGTAGTAGTAGTAATAATAGTAGTAATAATAATATAAATGTATTATGTTTGTCAGCAGGGGTGCAGATCACGTAGAGATGGGGGTAAATCACGTAAGGAAGATGGAAATCACGTACAAAAATTATGTCAAAAGGGTATGAACACGTAAGACTTTGTCGTCTTGAGAGTATGGTCACGTAAGCATTTTTCCTCTGCCGGTCTCATCACGTAAAGGTTTTGAGCCGTGGGGGTATAGACCTATCGCTCCGTTCGCTCGCCTAGCCGCGGCGGGCAAGCTAACGACGCGACCGACATCGCTTAGCTTGCCCGCTGCGGCACATGCAGCATTGGGGCCGGGCATTACATTAGCGGTAAAAATAGTAACTAGGCTACGTCACACTTTTCTACAACTCTTTGCCTGGGCCAATGAAAATGCAGCGGAAACCGAAAAATCCTGTGTTGTCTGTGTTGTCTGTGTCAGTGTGGAAACTGGCATGTGTCACTGTAAAGAGTTGATCTTTATTCTAATTTAGTAGAAGGCCATGCTGCTTGCTTTTTTATAATTTAATTTATTTAAACCATTAGGCCAAAAAATCACTTGGGAAAACAAAATACCGAGTCTTTGCATCGGTGGCTCATACCCCAGAAATTTTGGCAAAGGGTATGTCTCACCTGTCTCACCTGTCGGCGTCACCGGGAACAGTGTTGGCCGCTGCACATGATGTCCTCACAAGTTGCCTCCAGCACTCTCGATCTTGGCTAAGTCTGACCACCTCCTGGAGTTTCTTGCCACTGATGTTTGTGATGTTTCTAGCAAGTGATGCAGGTGGCCGTCCTCTGTTTCTCTTTCCTTCCACTTTACCTTGGAGGACAGTGGACATCAAGTCTGTTCTCTCATTACGGATTGCGTGTCCAACATATTTCAGTTTCCTCCGTTGTATGAGTACTAGGAGCTTGCGTGTAGTACCCAACTCATTCAGTATGCTTTCATTTGAGCGCCTATCCGTCCATTTGACCCTCAGCAGTCTTCGGTAAAACCACAGCTCTGCTGCTTCCACTCGTCTTTCATCCTCTTTCTTCATTGTCCATGCCTCGCAGCCGTATAACATCACTGGCCAGACAAGACATTTTAAGAGTTTTATCTTAAGGTCTGCTGTTATGCTGTGGTCTTTCCAAATATTGTTCAATTGAACCATACTGTTCTTGGCCATTCCAATTCTCATCTTTATGTCTTTTGAGCATGTTCCATCGTGTGTCTTGACTGAACCTAAATATTTAAAGTCCTTGACATTTTCTAGAGGGACTTGGTTTAGCATGATCTGGTCCTGTCTAGTGTTATATTTGCCTGCAACATGCATAACCTTTGTCTTCTTTGAATTTAAGTCCAGCCCAGCTGCCTTTCCAACCGGTCTACCCTGTTCAGGATCCTCCTAGAGCCTGTAATGTTGTCTGCCAGTAATCCTGTGTCATCTGCGTAGCGTAAATTTGACAGGTTTCTACCACCAATATTTACTCCCATGTCTTCTATGTCTGCCTCTCTCATATGTTCAGTGTATATGCTGAAGAGATGTGGAGACAGGATGCAACCTTGCCTTACCCCTTTAGTGATGTTAAAAAATTTGCAGTTTTGATTATTCCATCTGATTGTTGCTTTTTGATCATTATATAATGAAGCTATGAGGGAAACCAGATGTCTTGGAAAACCCATTTTGATCATGAAGTGGAAAAGACTTTGGTGAATCACGCTATCAAACGCTTTGCTGTAGTCAATGAAAACGATGAACATCTCTTGGTCTGTGTTTCTGATCTTTTCTATCAATATCTGGAGTACAAACAGCATATCTATTGTTCCCCTGTTTTTCCTATAGCCTGCCTGACAGTCGGATAGCTCTTCCTCTACTTTTGGCTTTAACCTGTTTAAAATTATTATCAGCAGTATTTTACTGGCATGACTGATCAGTGCAATTGTTCTATAATTGTTGCAGTCTTTGACATTTCCACTCTTATGTAACATGACAAATTCTTGGAGCTTCCAGTCTGTAGGCCATTGACAAGTCTTCCATATCTTGCAGCATAAGTGATGCATTACTTTGAGTCCACCATCACCTGAGTGTTTCAACAACTCTCCAGGAATATTGTCAAGACCAGGAGACTTTCTGCATTTTAGATCTTTAATGGCAGATTCAACTTCGCTGAGCAGAGGTTCAGGTTCCATATCTCCAGGGGTCAATTCCAAATTTGGCTCTAAATTATTTTCATGGCTGTCAGGCTTGCCAAAAAGTGATGTGCCATATTCGTTCCACCTATCCAAGACATCATCTGGTTCAGTCAGAGTGTGACCATCCTTGTTGTTGATGCATTGGTTTGTTGCTTTGAAATTTGTTTTTTTCACTTTTTTTATTTGTTTGAAGAGCTCCCTCGACTTCCTGTTTTCGTTGTGTTCATTGATTTTACTGCATTCTTGTGCCAGCCAATTTGCTTTGTCTCTTCTGACTTTACTTTTTATTTCCCTTTTCAGTAAAGGGTATGAAAACCCCCTAAAAAAATTATTGGGGGTATGAAAACCCTCAAGTTTTTTTAGTGGGGGTATGAAAACCCTTGACTTTTAGAAGGATCTGCACCACTGGTCAGTGAAGATTTTTTGGGCTGTTTATAGGTTGATTTACCAAAGTTGTGTCACAGGATCCTTCCCATAAAGTTAAAGATGAGATTTTTCCAGAACCCTGAGGTTGTACAGAGTGAGGTAGTAGAGACCTCTTCTCTCAGCATTATGAGGATGGTGCTTATCTCCTCTCTGTGGCTACCTCCGTGGGGATGCCAGGGGCACTTTCAGTTTCATCTTCTGGAAATTCTGTGCTAGAAATTTCCTCTTTTCTGTCACTCTGTCTCTTTCTTCCTCCTTTGGTTTCTGTCATTTCTTCCTTTCATTTTCTGCCTTGCTGGTCCATTCACCTGTATGTGTTCAATCATGTTTTACATACTTTCACTTAGAATTGATAATTTAGTAACGCATTATGTGCATTTTTGGCTCTATGGAGATGAGATATGCAGAAGCAATTTTAGGTATTTATGTGCATTTTTATATATGTTTTAGTGTCCTTCATTATGTTGAAATTTGTATTCAGGTGTTTTTTTTTAAATCCCCTGTACGATAAATTGGATGAAGCGGTCAACGCCAGAGGCATTTCCTTAGATTATGTGCAAGAATGCATTAGTATGTTTAGTCAATTTTCTTTTCCTTTTTTTTTTCCGTTTGAAGTATTGTGTATGGTTTGAAATGGTTATAACCCTGATATGGCTTTGCGCAGTCGGCTGGGCTTTAAATGAAGATAGCAAATAACCTCTCCTTGGCTGCTTTATCTTCCCTAACATTGATGAAAGTCAGACAGTGATAGGTGGATAGACTGCAGGTTAAACACACAGAAAGCTTGAATGCCATTTGAAACCTTGCAGACTTGTGCAGTTGGATTGAATTGATTTCGCTTTTGCCTGTGTGAAATGCAAGTGGCGTTCCCTGTAGATAGCATGTTGTCATAGTTATGTGTCACACATTGTGTTGTTGTTTGTTGTTGTTATTTGTGTTCATTTGTCAGGTGATTGATACAGTTTATGTTTCTTTTTTGGTTTTTGGTTTTTTTGACTAGTATCACAATTACCTGTTTCAGTTTTCTTCTCATGATTTGTTTTGTTTTGTTGTTTTTTTTTGTTGTTGTTTTTTTGCAATATGTTTTTATACAGCATTGGTGTGCATGTCTGTCTGTCTTTGTATTTCATTAAATTTAATTAAATTATGTACTGACATAGCAACTCTCCCATTTCCTAGTTTGTTGTGTTTTGTTTGTTTTGTTACCATATAAATGCAGCTATTGTGGTCAGTTTTGGCAACACAAATGGAATTATTATTATTATCTATCAAAATGGATTTTCCCAGAGAAATTTGCTAGGAACAGTTCTTTCATTGCCATGGTATCTTTAACATGCAATAAGTACATGTTGCACACAGGACATCGGTTTATTGTCTCATCTGAAGACTGGCATCCAGACTATGACTCACCCCCTGGGGATGCCAGGGGCTCATTCAGTATAAATAGTATCCCCACTTTCTGGAAATTCTGTGCTAGAAATTTCCTCTTTTCTGTCACTCTCTTTGTTTCTGCCTTGTTCCTTTGCTTTCTGTCATTTCTTCCTAATCATTTTCTGCCTTGCTCACCCATTCACCTGTATATGTTCGATAAAGTCTTACATATGTTTTCTTAGGATTGATAATTGGGTACATGTATTAAGTGCATTTTTGATTCTAAGGAGGTGAGATATGCAGAAGAAATTTAAGGTAATTTATGCCATTTTTATGTTTGTTCTGGTGTCCTTAGGTATGCTTAAATTTGTATTGGGTGTATTTTTTATGTCCCATGTGCGATAAATTGGATGGAGTGGTCAACACCAGGGACATGTTCTTAGATTATGTATGCAAATGCATTGATATACATGTGTACTTAATTTTCTTTTCTTTTCTTTTGACTGCGCTTTAAACAACAATAAAAGAATACATGACTTAAGGTCTAGTGTAGAGAGGGTGTGGAGGAAAAAATCATGCCTGTTCTGCAGGTTTCTTTTATCTTAGGCACATGATGCTTTAATCTTTAGGCCATGCCCCATTGATTTGATGGAGAGTACTTTATCTCTACACCAACCAGTTGGTCACAAATGTGTAAGATTGATTAATTTTGACCCATAGCATTGGACTAGTTTGACGCAAAATTTGGCTCACATTGACCCAAATGTAAAAATATGTTGACAATAATTTCAGAGCTGTTTATGATCAGATCTCCATCAAATTTGGAACATTATATGCAGACGTTAATACAAAATGAACTGATGTTTGATATTATGTGCAGGTGTGAACATAAAATGAGTTGATCTTTACCAAAGTTGGTTGCTTGTAGAGTTGTCTACATTTTGAACTCTCTCAGGGTCTTCATTGGGATGAATGCTGGCTGTGTTTTCTTTGTCTCTTGTGCAAGTGGAGATCACGAGATGTGAGAACTTGTCTGTAGATTGCAGGAAACTCCAGTCCAGTGTCTCTGTACTATGGTGGTTGATCCTTCTCAATCTCCAATGTTTCTTTAATTTTTTATCTTGTATCGTGGCTTTTGAGGACTAGAATTTTTTATCTTTCCATGAAAATTAGTGTCCTATTTCTGTGCAGTGTTTTCCCACTGCTGTTAATGTCTATGTTTTCATGCTACTTGACTTTAGTGACTTGCCTTCTGGCAGTCTGTCCCATGTTGTTTTCACTGCCGCAGTCATCACAGGTCATGTAGTCTGTAAGGGGTTTACTTGCTTAAATCTGAGTCATTCACTTGTGTGCTTGTGTGTGTGTGTGTATGTGTACATTTTGTTGTTGTTGTCTGATCTGTGGTGGATTCTGAATGTGTCTTTGTGTGAGTTTTGGTATTAGTGTTGTATGATGGTGAGAGAGCACTGGGAACTGTAGAGAATTGACCTGGGATGTTGGATTTGAACTCAGAGCTGTTTAGAACCATGACCTCCCACTCACAGGCCAGAACATTTGCTCTGGAAGAGGCTTTATGGAGAGGTGGACACCGTTTATTGACATCTCTGCTGAACAGTCTGTTGACTACCATAAACATGAATTCAAACACTAATTCATTTTATGAAATATGTTGGTAGTCTGGTATTAGTTCAAATAAACCTTTTTTTATTTTTTAATTTACTTCCACATAAAAATGGATATGGCAGCATGGATTGGTCATGTTTGTCAGTCTCCTGTTTGAAAAATGGAAGATTGTTTCACACTGAGCAGAGGGAGGTGTCAGTCTGTCTGCATGTGTGTATGTTAGCAAAATGTGTCAGTAAGATGTTCTCAGCTCTTTCAGGTTGGGGTCACAAATGCATAACTTTCAGTGGTGTCAAGGTCAAGGTCCCACAGATACAAGAAGTGCCAAAAATCAGATTTTTTTTTTAGGAAGATGGGTCAGTAGTGCTTTTTCAAGAACTTATGACTGTTGTAATTCTGTTTTCATTATTGTGAAATCAACCATTGTTCACATTTCTCATCAACTTTTTTTCATTTGGAATTGTTTCAAGGTTACATTGAACTTGGATTTTCTGGGGTTATTTTTTTTCATAGAAAGTTATGTTAGAATGGCTTGACCATCTTGTTCTTTTCTTTTTTCTTTTAGTTCAGCATGCATGTGTGGTGGCTGGGCAGGCGGGCTGCCCAAAAAGGGAGATGAAGGCTCAGAGTTGGGCAAGAGAGGGCTCTTCTATTCTCTTTTGGTCCAGTAACAGGGCTGGATCTGGTTGGTGCGCATTGTGTGGCTATGTCCCGGGGTATGTCATCCCCCCACCGCCACCCCTTGCCATTCGGTTTGTAAACAAGATATCTGATGACTGGGTCCAAAAGGGACAGCCCCACTTTGCTTGATGAAATGTCTATTGAGTGGCATCAGGAGCTTTGGAGGTGATTGTAGAGAGTGGTGAGGCGTTGGTGCTCTGGTTCCCATCCGACACCCTTGGTTGTTTCTTGTCAACTTTGACTTGCCGCTTGGCCACTGACTTAATGGTATCAGGCCTGATGACCATAGGGAAAGACCTGCTGGTGGCTTGGAGGACATGTCAGACCAAGTTGAACAGCTAAATGCGCTGTGTCCAGAGCATCATACCTGGCTACTTTTGCAGCCTATTGAACACCTCCTGTGGATGTAGTACATGTAAAGCAGCACTGGGAGCTTCCAATTGCTAACTGTCAAGACTATAGTAAGGGGAAAAGAGCTGGCAGCTATGCGAGCTGGCAGCTGGGTGGGTTATCCAAAAGAGAGATGAAGGCTCAGAGTAGGGCAAGAGAGGGCTCTTCCATTCTCTTTTGGTTGAGAGGCAGGGCTGGACCTGGTTGGCACTCATTGTGCGGCAATTCCTGGGGTTTATCATCTCTCCACCTTGCCATTCGGTTTGTAAACAATGTAACTGATGACTGGGTTCAAAACGGTCATGCAGCACATGCATAGTGCCCGCCCCTCCCCTCCCCATTTGCTTGATGAAATGACTGTTGAGTGGTGTCAGGAGCTTGGGAGGTGATTGTCTGTAGAGTGGTGAAGCACTGGTGTTCTGGGTCCCGTCCAACACCTTGGTTGTTTCTTGTTAATGTTAGCTTGAAATCAGATTTTTTTTTGGCAAGTGTGTCAGTAGTACTTTTTCAAGAACTTCTGACAACATTGTAATTCTGTTTACATTGTTGTGAAGTCAGCCATTGTTCACATTTCACTCAACTTTTATTTGATTTGAAGTTCTTTCAAGAGTACAGTGACCTTGAGAAACAAAAAGTGGATTTTCTGTTGGTTTTTTCCCCCCCATAGAAAGTGGTGTTAGAACAGATAGGCTATCTTGTTCTTTTCTTTTCTTTTTTGTTTCAGTTCAGCATGTATGTGTGTTTATGTGACTGTATGCTTTCCTCAGCCACGTCTTCTTTCAGTAATTCTTGTGTTTGTTTAATTTCAGATTACCACTCTACCATTACAACGTACCATGACATGAGATCTCCTCAGTTCAAGACAGCAGGATATATATTATCACAAGAAGAGCTGCCCTCAGCATTGTGCTTTTCACACAGTGCTGACGGTGACACAGACGATTTCAAGTCTGACTAAAACCGAATGGGATCTACTCCATCAAATGGGAAGGCTAGCCACGCATCAAAACCACTACCAGTTACTAGTAATAAGCCAGCCGTGGCAGAAGTTGTAACAGTACGATCAGTACATATGTGATGTCCCACAACGAAATCAGTCTTAACTAGAATTTTGGGTATTTTGAGATATACATATCACTGGAGAGTGTACATTCTGCTGATTATTTTGGTACTTGAATAAAGCTTGTACTAAAAAAAAATGTAGAAGTTATGTATGTTTAAAGTCATTAAGTTGTATGACGGCCATTTTGAGAAAACGGCCTCTAAAGTTTTTGTGCTCTCCTACACATTTTCCTTAAATTTCTTTATTTGGTGGCTTTGACCCAGTTTGTTTCTAATTTTTGCTGTCATTATCTGAAAGGTGCACCAAAGAGTTTTCCATCAGTATATTACATGTGCGGGTACTGTACAGGTTACAGTTCATAATAAGAGACAAAAAGATGTACTTTTGGTAAGAAATTGCATTCTTTCTGCTGCAATCAGTGCATTAACCTTTTCATGACACTGCCTCACTATATCTACTATCCCCTGAGTACACTGTAGGCAGGAAGCAGATATGCCCTGGGGACACCCTATTTTGGTCATTTTTATTTAAATTTCCTGAGTAGGCTGCAAAAGCTTGCTTATTGATGTTAGAACAACTTTTTAGATCACTCTTTCATCTCCCTAGTGAAGCAAAAATATATTCTGTAAAGATTCATTTAGTTAGTGTTTTGTACTTTTGAAAATGTCAACGTAAGCCACAAAGTCAAAAACCCCAGACAGCCAGCCACAGGAGATTCATAGAAAATTGTTATTTTCAGTATATGTATATGATGGTCAAAAATGCAGGAAAAAGGACATAAAAGACAATATTTCAACATTTTAGAACATAATGGTAACAAAGTGTAACATAGCAGTTACATAATTAGCAATATCATTATACAAATAGTGTGGATGTACTATTTCAGTCATTTCACATAAGTACATGACTTCTTCTAAAGCAATGGTTTGTTTATCCATATGATAACAGAATAGCAAATAAAAAAGTAAATGATAAAGTGCACATAATTAGGAATTTTAGAAAACCCAAAATGAAAAAAAGACAAGTTAACACAAAACAAACAAGTAAATTAACATGAACATGTAAACAAACACAGACTCAGGCAACTGAAAAGATCAATGTGGAAGAGAAGAAAAAATATGGAAAGTATATACAACCTTTGAATTTGATGATGAAGACATAGCCTTGATGATGATGTGATGAATTAATACAGGTTCATGAAAAGAACAATTTTGTTAAAATCACCTTAGCACAAATACACTGAAAAAGCCACAACCACTACACCCGAACACTTAAAAAGCCACAACCACTACACTTGATACACTGATAAAACCACAACCACTACACTTGATACACTGATAAAACCAAACCATGCATGATACACTGAAAAGCCACACTAAAACTTATATTCACTTCTGCTACTTCAGCGACCGTGAAAGTTGTCCTATTAGCCATGTTTACATTTTCAGAGTGAACGACGCAGGTAACACGAAGAGATAAAGAGTTGGGTTGGTTGCTTTCAACACAAATTAAACAATGAAATTGCCCCTGTTAAGCTGACAACGTGGCATCGTATGATGTAGTAGAGTTTCTTTGTGTAGTTTCGACACGTTTTGAGGGAATTTACGGTGACGTACCGACGCCTTTAATTTTAGAACAGGCGTCGTGAACATTCTTGTGACGTGTCCACAGCGACCTTTTGGCCGTCACGAGCCCCTGGCGACGTGTCCTTACGGCATAGGCAGGAGTCGCGAATATTCTCGCGTCATGTCGCGAAAAGGTTAAAAAAAAAGATGTACTTTTGGTAAGAAATTGCATTCTTTCTGCTGCAATCAGTGCATTAAAATACCATTTTAAATTGATTAATAATATTTTTTCAAGAAAAAAATTTCTGTGGGGGATAGATTATAGTCTACAGAAATCAATTTTGAGAAAAAGTCAAAACACCCCAGATAGACCGTCAGTCACCTTTTCAGCTCCTAGTGCTGTTTGTCTGACTGCAAGTTAAGACTGATTTCGTGGTGGGAGGTCACATATGTGTAGCAGCTTGCGACAGTAGTAATAACGGTGGTAGTATTGATAGTGGTAGTACTGATGATAATGCAAGTAATATAAATCATGAGGTTGAAACTATAAAATGCACAAAAAATGTGGTAGTATTTAGATCTGTGAGGGTAACCTCCAGCAGGTTTTTTTTTTTCCAAATGAAGCATTTTTTTCTGAAAGTGAAATATCTAATAATAATAATAATAATTACAATATTTATATAGCGCAAAATCTTGATAAAATCAAATCTAAGCGCTGAAACAGACACACGCGCACGCGCACGCACACACACACACACGGCTATAAATGGGGAGAAAGAATAAAAGCAATGGAAAATTATAGAGAGCATATTATATACAATTATATATTACAATGTGATTTCCCTCCGAGTGGAGACAGGCTGCAGAGGGGATTGAGTGAGGTCAGGATTTTATGCAGAGGAGAAAAGGTGAGTTTTGAGAGCGGACTTGAAGGAGACAAAAGTAGGCTGCTGACGGACTGAGAGAGGAAGTTTGTTCCAGGAGAGCGGACCAGAAACAGAGAAGGCTCGTGGACCATAGGTATTGAGCTTAGTGCGTGGAAAGCGAAAAGTCAGAGGATCGCAGGCAGAGTGGAGGGTACGTGAGGGAACATAGATCTCAAGTAGGCTTGACAGGTAATTGGGGGCTGCGTTATTGAGGCTTTTGTAGCGCATGGTGTCTAGTTTGTACTGTATGCGCTTTGATACAGGGAGCCAGTGAAGTGCCAGGAGAGGAGATATGTGGTCAGCTTTTTTCTGGACATGAAGCAGTTGCAGAAATAGCAAAATTAAGGTAGTTGGTGTGAGTAGTAGTACTTGGTAGTTGAACTATATGCTGGAAGCTGGTAAAGCCAAAGAACATACTGTAAAGGGACATTGTCCTAGCTTGTTCAAATGACAAAGAAAACACATTCATACTGAACACAAATTAGAAATCTGTATTATTATATCACTTGTTGCAACAGTTGTTTATGAAGTAATAATTATCTTTACTATCTTAGTGTCGTTATGTGTAATGAAATTATCAACAACAACAAAAAAACAACAAAACAAAAATGAAAATAGGCGAGGTAGGACCTCAGGACCTGGCCACTCATGGGTTTATGTGCAGGCTTAAAGCTTGTGCCATGATCATTTTGGATCTTCTCCATCACACGGCATCTGTGGCTTCAGTGCATATGGAATTCATTCCGAGCTTGGAGAGGTCATCTTGAGAAACTTGAAACTGAAACTTGAAGACAGCAGGATGATGCCCACATTCATTCCGATGGGACCATAGACAGGAATGTCACTTTCTTTTTAAAAAAAATGATTTGGTTGGTAGTTTGTAATTTATACATGGAAGGAAACAGACTCCTTGTAGAACCTTTTTTAAAAAGAAAGATTGTTTCATGTTTACCTGAAGGAGGCTGTGTGTATGACATGAATGTGTTTACAAGGATTTCACCTGTTCGCAGGCATATTTTGCACAAGTTTAGGTAGCAGGTCGTTTTAATTTAGAAGTTGCAATGGTATGAGTTCAGCAGGATCTAACCAGTCCTTTTCTGGCTGCAGTGATCCCAGATGTAAAATCCTGTTGGCAATCATTTTAGAAACCAAAAAACTTGAAAACAGGCAGAAAATGTCCATTTGATTGATGAAACATGAGATCCACAAAACTTCAGCCAACTGACAAGAAATTCACAAGATTTAGGACACACACTAAAAAAGATCAGATAACATACCTGATAGGTAGATTCTGTTCGCTGACCAGGAGAAGATAAGTGTTTGGGAGTGCAAATTGATAACTAAATTTTGTCATCCTGTGTGCCGTAAAAACATTTTTGATGTTTGTGTGCGCATTGCTATGCAAATTTAAAAGTTGTTTATGGCTTGTGACGTCTGTAGTCCAAA
This sequence comes from Monoplex corrugatus, assembly GCA_030674185.1. Taxonomy (NCBI): domain Eukaryota; kingdom Metazoa; phylum Mollusca; class Gastropoda; order Littorinimorpha; family Ranellidae; genus Monoplex; species Monoplex corrugatus. Next base: position 51,380,992 of record JAPXFY010000026.1, read on the forward strand.
AGACTTAATCATTAATACTTCAGTGTTGGTGGGCATGGCCAGTTGTTTGGGTCATGTGTCTGTGGCATCAGTGTTTATGGAATTTGCCCCAAGCATTTCTTGAGAAACTGAATTTGAAATTGACCTCTTTGTGTAAGCTCAGTCTTCTTTTTCTTCCTCACCCTCAACTCCATGAAGAATCATTGAATGCTGTAGGCCTACTTGAGAACTGGAAATTCTGTGCTGGAAATTTCCTCTTTTCTCTTACTCTTTATTTCTGCCTTGTTCTTTTGCTTTCTGTCATGTCTTCCTATCATTTTCTGCCTTGCTGGTCCATTTACCTGTATGTGGTTGATAAAGTCTTGCATACTTTTTCTTATGATTGATAGTTGGGTACATGTATTAAGTGCATTTTTGGATCTAGGGAGGTGAGATATGCGGAAGTAATTTTAGATAATTTATGCTTGTTTTTATGTGTATTTTGGTTTCCTTTAAATTTGTATTCATGTGTTTTTTAAATCTCCTGTGTGATAAATTGGACGACATGGTCAACACCAAGGGCATGTCTTTAGATTATGTGTGTGAATGCATTGATATGTGTGCTTAATTTTCTTTGTTTTTTTTTCCTGTTGAAGTTTTGTATGTTTTTAAGCTGTTATAGCCCTGATATGGCTCTATGCAGTCGGCTGGGCTTTAAACAACTATAACAGTAACAGTAACATTTGTTGTTGTGTTTCATGGTCTTTAAACAACATATTAAACAACATAGATCACCTCTTTAAAACTAGTCTTCTTAGATATACCTTTTTGATTCATCAGATTTTGTCAGATTATAATAATCTCTCATTAACCCTTTTGACTCTGACACCCTATCCGTCAACTGCAAAAACTTAACTCTTTGACTCCCTTACCCTATCCACCAGCTTCCTGCAGGAAGCTGGTGGAAAGGGTGAGGGAGTCAGATTTAAGTTTTTGCTTTGCTATGGTTGACAATGCAGGATGCTGGTGTACATGGTGTGAGAGTCAAAGGGTTAAATGAGTACCATCTTGAGTGCTTGATTTATTATTCTTATATGTGTTGTGTGTGCTTAAATGCACATTTACACATAATTCCAGTACAGGAAATTAATGTCACTTAAGATTGAAAACTTTATTTGTACTTTAATAACAATTTTCTGTCCCTTCCTCTGCTTTAATCAACATTTTCTCCTGCAACAGTCATACAATCAACTTGCAATTTTTCATGCTCATCCCAGGGTCTTCATGCTTTTGTGGCAATCTGACAGGGTTTAGATGTCGGGGTTCCCCATCATGCAACATCAGCACTGCTTGGTGAATAAATATGTGAGAGCTCAGGGATGGATAGTGTTACATGATTTGCACATGTTGGCAATATTACATTATTTCCACATGCTGGAAATGTTACATGATTACCACATGTTGGTAATGTTATATGCTGGCAATGTTACATGATTTCCATATGTTGGCAATGTCACATGGTTTCCATATGCTAGCAATGTTACATGCTGGCAGTGTTACATGATTTCCACGTATTGGCAATGTTATGTGTTGGCAATGTTACATGATTTCCACGTATTGGCAATATTATGTGTTGGCAATGTTACATGATTTCCAAACATCAAGGGTTTTTCTCCTGGAGTTTTTTGTTTCTCTGTCCAAGATGTTTACATTGTGTCAGGAAATGGTGTGCCAGTGTGTCTGCTATATTTTTCCACTGTTGATGAAGATGATGACTTAGAAAGGCTTGTTCATGCATAGGATTTCTTTTATTCTGATTCCTAGTGCTCTCACCATTCCTCTGGTTCATTGATTCTCACATCTCAAGAATGGTAAAGAACTTGACTTTTCTTTGTCACAGGGTATTGATTTTGGGATGGACCAGTTGAGATTTTAGAATGCCTTAAGACAGTGTGCGTTCTCTTCGGCTGTTCCAAAAATGTACACCAGTCTTTCAGGCAGGCCTTTCACACACAGCACTGGATGCAGCATGATGATCCATCTCCCTTCTGCAGTAGATTCTAGGTGCAGTGTGAGAAGTGGTGGATTGAAGAGCCAACTGCTCTCACTATTAGCAGTTAGTGCTTTTTCTATGTTCCATTCAAATTTTTCTGGTTTTTAGTTGTGATGACCATACATGTTCTATGCAAGTTGTGAATAAGTTGGCAGTCACTTCCCAAACTGTGACTGGAGAAGAGATTTATCATGACACAACCACTGCTGTATATTAAACGCCTATTGGAGTGGCAGTACTGTTACTTCAGGTTCATGTGTACCTATAGCGTTCACGGACAAATTTTCAGGGTTTGTAACTGCTTAGTACATAGTTGAAATGCTAAAGACCGTAAGCAGGAAGCCTACAGAATTTTTCAAACGCGTTGCACTCGGATTTGAGTGCACCCGCACACAGTGGCTACGGCTCTGCACTAAGCAGTGAGTGCTCAGGGTGCAGCAGAGTTCTGTGCCGGCACTCAAATGTGAGTGCTCCGGGCGGAAAAAGTTAAATAATGAAGGTGTGGAATTGGATTTGAACATGTTGACAATACAGTGCTGACATCACATGACTGGGACAACTACCATGTCATACAGGCCTCAGATAGATGTGGAATGGGCAAGCATGTGACAAGACTGTTTGCAGAAAAACATTATTTTGTGTTTTGTACTGTGTCATGTCAAAATTAATGCAAACCCAAACCAGCAGGCTTGCTTAGCTGTCTAGAATTTTTGTGGTTAGCAGCAGTCTTTTAAGACAGGTTCAGGCACTTTGCTGAGTCAGCGTTCTTCCCTCCCTTTAGCACTTGTCTTGACGCAGTTGCTCTTTTTCATGGCCAGCAGTGTCCGAAACAGGTGCAAGATGCTTCTGTCTGATTTTTCATCTTTTTGTTTCTCAAGGTGTGTGTTTGGTGTGTTTTCTCTGATTTTGGTGTGGTGTATTCACACACCACAGCAGTTTCTGGCTCTTGTTTTCCCTGTGTTTTGAACTTTTTTTTTTGTCAGTCATTTCATGTATTTCTTTCCTTCCAACTTTCTTTTCTTTGCACTGCCTCGGTGGTCAATATGCCACGCAATACTGCTGATTGCTGGACTTGCAGCTCTAGTTTTGAGTTGATGCTGAACTCAATGAACCCCACATAGTCCTTGGATTCCAGTCCAGTGATTGGCCCACTAGATCTGCCCCAAGGGTCATATGGCTGGGCAAGGACGATGGCTCACAACAAGAAAGACAGAACCCCCACTCCCAGAGGTGTTTTCCCTACAATGTGCAGGTGCTCGGGGGTCCCGCTGGGTTGGAACCCTTCTCCAATGCAACACTGGACGGCCAGTGTAAAATTTGTGGAGGCTTTGCATCTGCTCCTATGCACAGAGGCAGGGGTCAAGCCTGGCACTGAACCACCGATTCCTTTGCTTTAGGTCAAGTCTTCCCCCTCCCCAAGTGGGAAAGGGGATGGAAAATCAACCCTGCAAGACCATGGCAGCCTCCCTAACTAACTTGGTGCCTGCCAACCCCCAACAAGGAGAGTGAGGTGGCTCCCAGGACTGGACAGTGGGCACCCCACATCCGTCATGGGGGGCCTTACTTACCTCTCACCTCATGGACACGCATGGTGCATGCAAGTCTGGTGCCCTCGGAGTGGTACCATCACCCTCTCTGAGCACTCGATGGAGGGACTGGCTGTATACCACCATTACGTCGTTACAGTCCTCGGACCGCCCCTCCTTACTACGCAGTCTGGCCCTTCTACTCACCCTGAGGGCTTCTACTCACCCTGAGGGGAAAGGGCGCTTGTAACCCCTGGGTTCTGGGGTATATCACACCATCCAGTACCAATCCCGCTGGTGGGTGATCCCTATGGAGCCTTTTACCAACTGGGTTGAATCCATGGAGTGTGCGGGGCATATGGGTGAGCAAGGATATGAAACTTACTGGGGACCTGGGCCCATCAGGCCACCTCAGTCCCCCAGCCACCCCCTGCCTACAAGAGGTTAGTAAACACCAGGAGAGGCTTGGTGGCGTCCACAGGCCTCTGCCACACTGACGAGCGCCTGTCTGGTAGGACACAGCTCCACTCCACTCCACAGTCCGGCCCTGGTACCCAGAATCTCCCCCACAAAGCCTGAGGCACTGAAATGGGGACAGGATGTTCATTCAAAGTTGGAGTTCAGCTACCTTCTGTGTTTACCTCTGGAGAGAGTGTCTGGCACCATGAGTCAGCATCCTGGTAGAATTTTAGGTCTGTAGGGCTCGTTGGCCTCCTTGTGACCAGCCATCAGCCAGTGCTCGGGTGGATCTTGGTGCACCTGGGTGCGGGCTAAACAAGCCCTGTTCTGAGGGGCGGGCTGGTGATCAGGAGGCAAACAAGCCCTCGTCACAGTCGGACCTAAAAACACACCAGGACCCAGAGTCATGGTGCCAGACACACTCGAGGTAAACTGGGAGGTAGCTGGGAATCTCCAACTGGCCACGAACACGAAGTCCCGATTTTAGTGTCTCAGGCTTAGGGATGAAATCCTAGGTACCAAGGCTGGCCTGTGGCATCTCCTGGGTCGAGCAGTGTCCGGCCTGACAGACGCTTGTCAATGTGGCAGAAGCTCATGGACACCACTGGCCCACTCCTGGTGTCTCCAATTGCTTGTAGTCGGAGGCGGCTGGAGGACTGAGGTGGCTGTCAGGGCCTATATTCCCCAAACACCCACTGCAGAGATTCAGTAAAAGGCTCTATAGGGTTGATCCATAGGCAGAGGTTGGTACTGGCTGGTATCGTATACCTCAGACCCCAGGGGTTACCAGCATCCTTTCCCCTCTAGGGCCAAATTGTGTAGAAAGGAGGGGTGGCCTGGGGTTGTGACTATACTGTGGTATGCAGCCAGTCCCTCTCCCTCTCCACTGGGCGCTCAGGAAGGGTAATGGTGCCAAGGGCACTCGATTCATATGTACAATGTGTGTCCTTGAGGCCAAAGGAGAGCAAGGGTCCCCCACGACAGATAAGGCATGCCTGCACTCCAGTCCTGGGAGCCACCTTGCCCCTCCCCATCCTTGTCAGGGTTTGGCAGGCAGGAAATTAAAGTGCCACAGTGGTGCCTGCAGGGTTGATTTTCATTCTCCCTTCCCAAACGTGAGGGGGGGGGGGGGAGGAGGTTCAACCTGAAAAGCAGACATTGATGCCCCCAGCCTCTCTGCCCTAAGTACAGATTCAAAGCCTCCATCAAGTGCCCAGGTTTATTTGCGTATAGATTGGCCGTTGAGTCTGAGGGAGGTTGGAACTCAGCAGGGACTGCTGCGTCCCAGTGCATTGTAGGGGAAATTCCTTTGTGGGTAGGGGGAAGGTTGTCTTACATGCAGCGAGCTCTCCTTACCCCATCATCTGTTCCAAGGGACAGATCTGGTGGATCAACTACCAGACCTAAACTCAAGGTCCGTGTGGGGTTCGTTGAGTTGAGGATCAAGATCAGAGCCACAAGTCCTGTGATCAGCAGTATTGCATGGCATATCGGTCCACCAATGTAGCACACAGAAAAGAATTGGATGGAAGAGAACTAAATCAAAGTGATCGGTGGAAAAATGTTAAAAAACACAAGGAAATGAGATTGAACAAGAAACTGCTGTGGTTTGGGGTGAGTCACACAAAAGTGACAGAAAATACACCAAACAAACACCACTAGGAACAAAATGCTGAATAACTAGACAGAGTTGTGTCCGTTTCAAAGACTGCTGGCCACGGAAGTGAGGAATTGTGCCAAGACCAGCGCTAAAGGGAGGGAAAGGCGCCGACTGGCTATCAGACGATGAGTGCCTGACTCTTGTCTTAAGGCTGCTGTTAGCTGCGAAAATTCTACACCAGCGAAGCATAACTTAATGGTTTGGGGTTGCATCTGGTAGACATGGTACAGTGTAGACACTGAATTATGTCTTTCTCAGCTACAAGCAGTCTTGTCACATGCTTGGCTATCCCACATCCACAACACACAAGAATTGTCATTAATCTAAATACAAATAAAATAGTGGAAATCGTTCAGACATTTTAAACCCAAAACATCAAAACCATGTGACTGTCCGCGTTCAAGCAAACAGGAATCAGAAAAAAACATGAAAACAGAATCAGAATGTGCGTTCAACACAAGACAAGACAAGACAGGTGCAAACCCTCTGCCAACTGGCCTTCGTCAAGCCTAAACGTAAGATCACAAACGAACACACACCAAATACAAAAATCTGGACAACAAAAAACAAAACCTCCCTGCTGCCCCGCCCAGCGGGAGAAAAGGACCAAAATAAAATAAAAATGTGTTCATGAGTAATGGATCTTGTTTTTTTCCTCCTCAGTCCTTATACTTTAGGCTTGACAAAGGCCAGTTGGCCAAGGGTTTGCGCCTGTCTTGTCTTGTCATGTTGAATGCGCATTCTGATTCTGTTTTTGTGTTTTTTCTGGTTCATGATTTTATGGTACAGCAAACACGCATGTCATCATTAATTACACAAATAGTGGAAATAAGAACGGTGAACATTCAGGCACATAATTACGAGTTGATCATCACTATACAAGCCATATCCATAAGTAGAGGGATAAAGAGGCATACATCTATGCAGACAGACCTACATCAACACAGACAAGCATACATACATGTCTACATTCATTTATCAAGTAAAAACCTTTAAACGACACATTGATCAAACAACTGACCCATACATGGTGAAAACGGAAACATGTAATTATCCAGGGAGTGAAATCTTTCGATATCATGGTGGTTATTAGAGGTCAGTCTGTTTCCATGGTTACACCACTAGAACTGTTTGATAGTATCGGGCCTTTCAACCACTACCCCAAAACACGCTCATACAATCCCTTTGAAAATTTTTAAATGTGGAAGATATTTCTCCCTCTGGGGGGATGCCAGGGGCTTTTTCAGGGTTCTGGAAATTCCCTGCTAGAAATTTCTTCTTTTCTGTTACTCTTTGTTTCTGCCTTGTTCCTTTGCTTTATCATTTCTTCCTATCATTTTCTGTCTTGCTGGTCCATTCACCTGTATGTGTTCGATAAAGTCATATGTATTTCCTCTTAGAATTGATAATTGGGTTCATGTATAAGTGCATTTTTGGCTCTAAGGAAATGAGATATGCGGAAGCAATTTTTGTCAATTTAGGCCTGTTTTATATATGTTTTAGTGTTTGAATTTGTAGTCAGGTATGTTTTTTTCAGAACTCCTGTGTAATGAATTGGATGGAGTGGTTAGCGCCAGAGGTATCTCCTTAGATTATGTGCACGAATGCATTGATATTGTACTTAATTTTCTAAATAAAAATTTTCAGGATTCTTAATTTCAAATCTTTGGGAAGCCCTCTGTCTTTCCATAATATCGATTATAGAGTCCTAGAATGCGAGGTGTTCGCTTTCCTCTATTTCAGCCGTGAAAAGAATGTTTGAGTCTACTGAACTGAAGTATTTGGTGAACTTTTCAATTCCGTTTCCAGGTCGAAACCTGCATGACAGTTATATGAAAAACTGACCCTATTAAAGAGAAAGTTACTCCATGAACAATGGAAAATTTGACAGGTATAGCTGTTCTTGCCTTTGTGTTTGTTCTTGCTTTTGTTTTTATTATTGTATATCAACATTATCATTATTGTTTAAAGCCCAGCCGAGTGCTCAAAGCCATAACAGAGTTGTAACCATTTCAAAACACACACAATACCTTGTCCATCCTGAAACAAATCTGAAAAAGAAACTTCAGTACACATATCAATGCAATCGCTCACATATTCTAAGAGCATGCCCCTGGCGTTGACCATTTCATCAAATTTATGGCCAGGGGTTTAAAAACCAAACTTGAATAGGCCTACAAATGTAAACCTAACTCGGTACACTAAAGACATATAAAAACTGGCCTAAATTACCTAAAATTGCTTCTGCACATCATATTTCCTTGGCGCCCAAAATATCAATCCCAATTATTATCAATTCCAATAGGAAGTACGTAAGGCTTTATAGAGCACATACAGGTGAATGGACCAGCAAGGCAGAAAATGACAGAAAGAGACCACAGAAAGCAGGGAGGAAGGCAAAAACAAAGAAAGTGACTAAAAAGTGGACATTTCTGACAGAATTTCTGGCAGATGGGGATATTAGTTATACTGAAAGAGCCCCCTGCTACCCCTCAGAGGGCTTGTAGCAACAAAAATCTTACAAACTCTTTTGTTGTTTTACACCTGACACATTCATGTCAACAATTCCCACACCCACTCAAATTTTCTTCTCTGTACAAAGCACAAAAACATTGTTGAATCAGTAAATTAGCTCAGCAAGCTTATCACAAATGCATATAATTGGTTGTACATGACATATTGCGGTCATGCAGTAACGCAGTAAAAGTGTAGGCCTACCAACAGTAAAAATGTACCAACAGTCAAAATGTACCAACAAACTGTTGCAACAGCACACACCAGATTACAACATACACTGAAAGACTGTCATAATTATGAAATAATGTCAACAATACAATCTGATGGAAACGCCCTTGTATCTATTCCAAGGTTTCACAAATGCAGGATTTATCGTGGTGTCCACTGTGAAATATTAGTTCACCACACGTTTTTTTTCACAATATGTACAGATCATTTAAAACTTGACCCAAGACATTTCCGCCCTTGATTTGCATGTACAAGATATGCAAAGCACATACGAAAAATCTGAACAGGAGAAGTAACAAAAATGGCAAAAAAATGTCTCCCTTTACCACACACACCCATCCCAATGAAGTAGGGACTATCTGTGAAACACCCGAAGTAAATGCAAAGTTAACAAGGCTGACAGCCAGAGAAAACCAGTATAACAGATAATGGCACCATCAGTGCTATTGTTGTTATTTCAGTCAGACGTTATCACTTTCAATGCAATCGCTCACATATTCTAAGAGCATGCCCTGGTCGTTGACCATTTCATCAATTTATGCCAGGGGTTAAAAAACAAACTTGAATACAATGTAAACTAATCGGTACACTAAAGAATAAAAAATGGCCTAAATTACCTAAAATTGCTTTTTGCACATCATATTTCCTTGGCGCCAAAAAGATTATCAATCCAATTATTATCAATTCCATAGAAGTACGTAAGGCTTTATAGAGCACATACAGGTGAATGGACCAGCAAGACAGAAAATGACAGAAAAACCACAGAAAGCGAGGGAGGAAGGCAAAAACAAAGAAAGTGACTAAAAGTGGACATTTTCTGACAAATTTCTGGCAGATGGGGATATTAGTTATACTGAAAAGCCCCTGCTTACCCTCGAGGGCTTGTAGCAACAAAAATCTTACAAACTCTTTTGTTGTTTTACACCTGACACATTCATGTCAACATTCCCACACCCACTCAAATTTTCTTCTCTGTACAAAGCACAAAAACATTGTTGAATCATAAATTAGCTCAGCAAGCTTATCACAACATGCATATAGTTGGTTGTACATGACATATTGCGGTCATGCAGTAAAAGTGTAGGCCTACCAACAGTAAAATGTACCAACAGTAAAAATGTACCAACAAACTGTTTCCAACAGCACACACCAGATTACAACATACACTGAAAAGACTGTCATAATTATGAAATAATGTCAACAATACAATCTGATGGAAACGCCTTGATATCTATTCCAAGGTTCACAAATGCAGGATTTATCGGGTGTCCATGTGAAATATTAGTTCACCACACGTTTTTTTTTCACAATATGTACAGATCATTTAAAAACTTGACCCAAGACATTTCCGCCCTTGGTTTGCATGTACAAGATTGCTAAGCACATACGAAAAATCTGAACAGGAGAAGTAACAAAAATGGCAAAAAAATGTCTCCCTTTACACACACCCATCCCAATGAAGTGGGACTATCTGTGAAACGACACGATGTCTCCTCAGTAAATAAAATGAAAAGAGCACACAACTGAAATGTAAGCAAGACTACAGCAACAGGCCAACAACTATCAAACTTAAAAAACTACAGGCTATCAGCATTCAATGCCCGTTTTAGAAAATTTTTTACTGAGCATGTTCAATGCCCATTTTACGATGATTTATCACCCGAAGAAATGCAAAGTTAACAACAAGGCTGACAGGCCAGAGAAAACCAGTATATACAGATAATGGCACCGTCAGTGCTATTGTTGTTATTTCAGTCAGACGTTTATCACTTTCATGAAAGAGAGGTGTGGAATCATGTTGATCTATTCCGTACGATCTGACAACTAGGACCAAAGGTGATGGATATGAAAACATTAAATGTTACAAAACAATCCAACAAAAGCTAAACTTCTCAATGTAGTTGGCCATGGAAATGACAAGTGCTATTTTTTATACACTGAACACACCAGTTCTCATCTGATCATTGAAGTTGAGCAATGTAATGCCCGGTTACAGCTTGGGGGGTGACTGGCTGAAAATGCCATGTGCTATGGGCAGTCTTTTCAGCAGTGACTGTGCGTACCCAACTCTCTCCAAAGTTAGGAAAGGTAAAGCAGTGACGGAGGACAGTTGTACAATGCCGTCATAATGTGGCTCCCAGGAAGTGGCAATGTCTCTACCACCTTACACTCCACTAAGACAAGGGACAGCCTGTATCTACCTCCTTAGTACTAAAATCCCCAGACTGACCAGTCAGGGCTGAACATGTTTGTCAAATGACCACTGAGCATCAGAAAGAATTAACTTGGAGAAAAAGAATGAATAAATCAATTATGAAATAAGTGACCCTTTTGATGAAATCCTGAAGCGAGATTTCTGACGTGCTGCCTCAGAATATAGTATAAGGGCTCAATCCAGTGACTATCTCGCCTTGAGTAAACATGCATCTGTTTTTCTTCTGTATTCAAACGATAATTCAAACCTTTTCACGGTATTGTATGCATTAAAAACATTCCTCACAATGTATTCCATGCAACATCTAACTGCAGAGCGAGAGATTTTTGGTATGATGACTTTCAATCCCATCAAAAGTAATTCAAAATCTCCACTCGTCCATTTGAACATGACACCATTTTAAACACCCTCCCCGTAAACTGGACGTGTGGCCAAGCAGATAAACCACCTGCCCTAGTGAGAGCCCTGACAATGCAGAATACATGACTCGTCAGGATTTTCACCCCATTCCACTAGATCTTGGAATGGCTTTGTGGATGACAACTTTTGATCAGGATGATTATGTGAGGTCCTATGTGCAACATGCACTTAATGCACGTTAAAGATCCAACAGCAGAAGAGTTGTACTGGCAAAATTCTGTAGAAATGTCCACATTCATAGGTAAACAAAAAAGGTAAAAAATAACACGCGTTCAATACAAAAAGGGGATTGTGTTGTACTATGACACCTTGCTTTCCCAGGGACAGCAACTTGCATTTTATGTCGGGGGGGAAAATTCCATTGTGACAATACCATTAATCAAATGTCTACTGTTAAATTTCACATGAAAATCCAGTCTCACTTTAATCAAATCTCTACTACCGGTGTTACTTTCATACTAAAATCCTGTCTCACCTCCCCTGTCCGCTCTCCGAAAGGCCATCGCGTCCACATTGTCCAACGTCCATTCAGGAGCGAAGGGGAGGGAACTGAGGGTTGTTCAAAGGAGGCAAGAAGGTGTCATGAGGCACACGCATGGGGGGAGCATCAGTTGGCGCACCCGTGAGGGATTCTGAATCACTGGAGTCCAGGGAGCTCTGGCTGCGGCTTGTCTGGCTGCCGTCCTCTGTCACCAGAAACCATCAAGTTATAACACAGGTCATACATAATGCATGATGACGATAATGATGATGGTGGTGATGCATATTAATCAACAGAACATTTGAGTTCTGGCCTTGGTTTGTTCTGCGGATATTGTAAACCAATAGTTACAGTCTTGATTACCACGTTTATGTGATAAAATAAACAGGACTGGTAGACTTAAGCCATCACATTGTGCCTTGTTTTGCTATAATCAGAAAATATACTGGATGTCTGACATCTACGCATGTCAGACCAATCGCACCGTTTCTGTGAGACCAATGACACCATTTTCATCAGCAATAATAGTGACGGTGATGGTATAATTTGAGAATGTAAACTAATTTCCGATTTTGCAACAGTTACAAAACAGAGAAAAATTACCTACTAGAACCTGCATATTTGTTAGTTTTGACCAACTTCCTCCCCGCCCCACCCCACCCACGCCGACAGTAACGTGCACTTTAATGGACAGAAGCAAACTGATTTCTGGTCTTTGTCCGTTTTCTTCTTTCCTTGTTTCTAGAACATTCCACAAGTTTGCTACTGGGCTCTTAATAATAACAGTTTACGCTCAACTGTTTTTCCCACCAGTAATATTAGCACAATGAACTCAGCTCATGTCTTGGATATTCTTTCACCTGTTCAAAGTTAAAAAAAAAGAAAGACAAGAGAAGGCTCTTACTCATATTGGAGGCATTGACAGCAGCTTTCCCAGCCAGGTATTTCTTGAGGAGGACGGCAGCCACAGCCAACAAGGCCAAGCCCAGTGCCCCACCCAGCACCCCTCCCACAATGCTGGGAATATTGTTTGGCGATGCTAAACAACAGACGTGAGGTAACAGATTAGATGATTTGTTGTCCTCTTGCAAGGAAATCTGTTTAAGAGCGACACACCACACTCATCATCATCATCAGGTGCCCTGCCGCATGGCGTTGGCGACCATGGACTTCAAACCATCTCGTTGCCCCTAGCATCTCCCCCACCCTCCTCATCCCCAGCCACTCTGCAAGTCCGTCCAGCATTCTCTCCCTGGGTCTACCCGGTGCTCTCTTTCCCTCCAGCTTTCCCGTTGTGACCAGGTGCTCCAAATCCCCCTTCCTCATAAAATGGCCTATAAATGTTGCCTGTCTTTTCCTAATCTTCCTTATGAGTGATCTACTTATGTCTGCCTCCATCAAGACTGTCTCGTTTGTTTTCTTTGCTGTCCATGGAACTCTCAACATTCTTCTGAGAAACCACATCTCGGCTGCCTCAATCTTGCTCTGGCTTTGCTTGTTGACTGTCCCCGCCTCACATCCGTACAACATTATTGGTTCTATATAACATTCAAGAACTCTATTTCTGATATTAATTGACAGGCATTTGTTGGTAAGAATGCTTGTCTTGAATGCTGTTTTGGCTTGGCCGATTCTGCCAGCTATTTCCGATGTGCATCTGCCGTCTGATGAAATGACTGTTCCCAGGTATTTGAACTTGTTAACCTGTGTCAAGGTTGTGCTATTTGCTGTTATTTTGCATGAGGGGATTTCATGTTTTTTACTGATCACTATGACTTCAGTCTTCCTGCTGTTTAGTTCCAACCCCTTACCTTGGCTTTCTATTTCTAGTATATTCACAAGATTTTGTAGGTCCCTTTCATTTTCTGCAATTAGCACGGTGTCATCTGCATACCAAATGTTGTTTATCATTTTCCCTCCAACCTTTAACCAGTTGATGTACATGTATTTTTCCTGTGGACAATTTCTTCAATTCGTCTGTGCATACCCTGAGGATCCATTTTGTGTCGTTCTTCTATCTCTTTGCATTTTGTGTTCAGCCAAGCTTCCTTAGCTTCATTGCACCTATACCTGATTTTTGTGTGTATCTTCCTGTATATCTCCTCGTTTCTCTTTGCCCTCCTCCTTTCCTCCATCAAGCCCAAAATTTCATTAGTCATCCAGCTCTTCTTTGCTTTTCTATCTGCCTTAGGGATTTCCTCACAAGCTTCATTTATTGAACTTCTCAACTCTGTCCATTGTTCCTCACTGTCACCAACGTCTTCCAGAGCACTGAATTTGTTTTGAACATGTACATTAATTTTTTTACGTAAAGAGTCCAAGGTTTAGTCTGATGTTGCTTTTGGACTGTTTCCTTTTCCTCAATTTCAGCCTAAACCTTCCCACTACAGGATTGTGGTCACTGTTGCAGTCTGCGCCTGGTAGTGTTTGCTGACAGTAAAGAATTTCTAAATCTTGTTGATCAGGATGTAGTCAATCTGATTTTTGGTATTATCTCCTGGACTCATCCAAGTCCATTTTCTTCTGTTAGGCTGCTCAAACCAGGTGTTTCCCACTATGAACTCATTCATTTGTGCCCATTCTACAAGTTTCCCTCCCCTTTCATTTTGTGTACCAAGGCCATGAGGTCCACCCTCTCCTGTCCCACTTCAGCATTAAAATCTCCCATTATGACTGCAACTTCTTGTGATTTACATTGGACCTTGGCCATCTCTAAAACTTCGTAGAAGTTGTCGATGTCTTCCTAAGTACTTGCGGATGTTGGTGCATACACCTGTATGATGTTGATATCAAATGGTTTGCCACTCAATTTGACCAGCAATACTCTGTCGGACACTGCCCAGTATCCCTTAACTGCTTTTGATTTGTTTTTGTCCATTACCACACTACTGGTAATTAATTAAGACAACATGAAAAGTGCAGACAAAGTAAATGAGCATTTTAAAACCACACACACGATGGACGTGATGGTCAGACAGGTAAGACATCACAATTCCTACTGGAAGGTCTGGAATCAATCCAGACTGGGTTACTGTCACTATTATTTTTGTTTAAAGCCCAGCCGACTGCGTGGAGCCATATCAGGGCTATATAACCGTTTCAACACATACACAATACTTCAACAGGAAAAAAGAAAATAAGAAAATTAAGATCACATATCAATGCATTCGCGCACATAAACTAAGGACATGCCCCTGGCGTTGACCACTCCGTCCAATCTATTGCACAGGAGATTTAAAAAAACATATCTGAATACAAATTTAAACAACTAATATCTGAATACAATTTTAAACATAACTAAGGACACTGACACATAAAAATGGGCCCAAATTATCTAAAATTACTTCTGCATATCATTTTTCTTGAGCCAAAAATACACTCAATATCCAATTATATTGAACACATACAGATGAATGGACCAGGGCAAAATATAATACGAAGAAATGACAGGAAGCAAAGGAGAAAGAAAAACAATGCGAGTGATAGAAAAGAGGAAATTTCTAGCACAGAATTTCCAGAAATTGGAGATATTATCTATACTGAAACAGCCCCCGGAATCTCCATGGGGTTGTTAGTGCTTACACCCCCTTTGCAGAACATCAAATACGCCAGTGTCTGGTGATTTATGGAAAAGTGAAAATACCCAGCATGGACGCCTGCTGAAGAATGAGTATGCAGACTGTGCAGCAATATTCCACCTTCATAGCGTGAACAAAACAGTGTGCATACATACATCTAAGGAAAATGGAAATGCTAAAAAGCAAACCAAAACCACACACACACACACATGCACACACACACACATACACACACACACACACACACACACACACACACACACACACACACACACACACACACACATCCTTCCCACACGCACGGACATAGTTTCAGATGATGACAGCATACTTCAACACAGAGGTGAGCAAGAGAGAGAATGACAATGATGATATATTAGGCATAAGATGAAAACCATTTTCAAACTGGATGTTGCCTCACATGTAAACACAAAAGAACTACAGACAAATTCTTACTGGCCTTTTAGATAATGATAGCATACTTCAACACAGAGGCGAGCAAGACAGCGACAATATATTAGGCATTATGTAAACACAAATGAACTACAGACAAATCAGTTCATGCTGTGCAAACAAAGCAAGGAGCTGTGGCTCAAGACAGAGGATGGAAAAGAGGGGAGAGGAAATGACTGGAAGGGTGACCGTGAGAGAATTAACATGGTCAGAAAATTGCATCATCAATTAGTCACACAATCGACTTAGTCGTTAGGGAGAGGTGTAGCCATGGGCCCAAGGGACATAGCAGTGGGCAGGACAGTACACTTCAGTTCAGCAAAAAGCAGTTCAGGCAAACTGAGACTGCTACAGTGTGTAATTTGCCATCCAACTCTTTCCCTGTTGAACTATTAGTAGAAGTATTTCATCTCTAAAGCCCGCCTCCAAACATGCACGAAAATTCGTTGACCCTGACAAAAAGCATGGAAAATAAAAAGGAACCAGAAAAAACACGAAAAAAGAATCAGAAACCGTATTTAATACAACCAGACAAGATTCCTGTTTGCTTGAATGCAGGCAGTCACACTTGTTATGGAAAATAAAATCTAAATTGTGATTTAAGAAACTAAACATGAATACAAATATATAAACACAATTGAGTACACTGATATAATTTTATTTATATATACAATTATCTAAAACTGCTTCTGCAAAAAATGCAGTAAATACAAGTACCAGTTTATTAATCTTGACAGAAAATGTGTAAGGCTTTGTAGAACACATGGACCAGCAAGAAAAGACCAGCAAGACAAAAAATGGGAAAATGTGACAGAAAGAAAAGCAGTAAGGCAGAAAAAAGAGAGTGATAGCAAAGAAAAATTTTCTGGCAAAGAATTTCCAGAAGTGGAGATACGATTTACACTGAAAGAGCCCTCGGCATCGCCACAGGGGGACTCTGTCAGAAGCTCTGATGGCTTCCCTCCAGGATGCCCTAGTAGATGACCTTGGACTGCGTGTTGTGGCTGGTGATGTCACCAAGCCCCAAAAGACTTTCAATGTTCCAAGGAACGGTTGGGGTAGGCCTACTATAGTGTTGTGATGTTCTGTATGTACTGATTTGTCTTCAAGAACTAGGAAGCAAGGGAGACGTAAACAGATAAAGTGGAAGACAGACCCAGCATGGCCAACAGCCAGCCAACGCCAAAACTACACCCTATAAACACAGCAAGTGTATAACTGACCACAAATTTGAGATAAATTCCCGAAGCAGTTCACCAGAAGAGAAAAAAAAACCCAAAGGACCAGGAGAAGAAATGACTGCAAGCACAATACCAAAGGTGGAAAAAAAAGAGAAAGAGTAGTGTACATACAAGATCTTCGCCATCTAAAAATGAGGCTGAAAATAGGAGTTGATTTCCTTTCATTGCACAGAAGATAGCGGGCTAGTTGGTAGAGCCACGGACTCAAGATCTGATATCTTGAGTTCAATCCCAGCCTGCAACATTAAAAACCAGGCCTGTTCGCTGCCCATCTTCATGTTTCCATCGTTCTGCAGGTGCCAGCTTAGCGTTTCAAAAGTCCCTTCTCCCTTTTTCCCGTTTCAAGACCTTGACAGTGCATAGGATTTTGTGCATGTTCAGGAAATCTGTCAGATAATTGCTGGTGGATTTGGGTGTAGCCCATAGAGCTGTCCGAGCATGGTGAATCTCATTTGAAATAACTCCAATAAGTTCAATAACTCCTGGCACAGGAGAATCTAAAAGGTGTGTTCCATCTACCTACCATAATGGCACAGAACTGATCTTTACAACAACAACAACACCACCACCACCAACAACAACAACAAGAGAGGCGAAAATAGGATCCCGCAGCGACCAGACCCTTCTTGCCAAGCTTAGGTCGGAACATCATCCTTCGCTGCGGGCCTATAAAAATAGAATTGACCCAACAACGGATCCAGTGTGTCCCATGTGCAAAGAGGAGGACCAAGACCTGGCACACTGGCTCCAGAGATGCCCGGCCACCGAGCACAGACGATGGCAACTGTTCAGGGAGGACAGCGGGAGACTGGACTGCCTCACACGTACCCAACGAAGGCGCTGACCCTGGCGAGGACAACGCTCCTCAGGGTCGTGGATTCGGGTGTGACGAGAACCGCAAGCGCAACCATCACGCAAGCGCCGATGTCGTCCCATCCACAATGAACCGATCGTCTCCCACACACACACACACACACACAACAACAACAAAGCAAAGAACGGCCAACAAGACTCACTGGAAGGGGAGCAGTCCACTCCTACGTCGTTGCTGTGCGTGCACTGATGTTCTCCTTCACCGCCTTCTTCTCCTTCACCTTCACCTTCACCTCCACGAGCACACAGCCAGATGGAGGTCTCACTACCAGAGCATTTCAAATCTTTCAACCATATAGTCCCCAGACCTTCTCCATAGTTACTGCTAACGTGGACCTTTGGCGTTGACCTGCATAAAAAGCGTATAGTTTTATGAATGGAGAAAGCATGAACAAAAACGCGAAAAATATCAAGCAAGTAGACTCTAATGAAACACAATAACAGAAAAACGAAGATACATTAGCCAAATATGCAACATAAAATGTTAGCCAAATTAATCATTACATCTTTTCATGTAGTTGACATCAAACATAAACATAGATTTTGATTACAAACACTTTGTGGGAAGAAACTGACAAAACAAGACTGTTAGACATGAAAACAGAAGAAAACTGCGTATTTTTGTCGAAATTATAGAAATGGGAAATTTCAGCCAAACACAACAAAGAAACCAATATTTACTCATTTAGGACAAAAACAATATATCCATGTGTTTGCCATCAGCTATCAGTATTTTTTTGTCCAATGATCGGTATGCATTAGAGGCAAAACAGACCAGCGTCAGACTTCATATGTGCCCTCTGCCACAGGGACTGTCATTCCCGCGTCGGACTGGCCAGCCACACCCGACGCTGCACCAGAATAAACACCGAGAGCGCAACTCCATAGTCTTCCGAGACTGAAGGATGCCTACTATCAGAGGCAAACCAAAGAGGATGTGGGTTGATGTGTAAAGGAGGCTGACATCGCACAGCTTTTCTCCTGTTCAGACCTTCCAGCTGGTTGTTCACCCTCAACTCCTCTCCACAACATCCATCGTGATACAAGTGGACAGATAAAAAAAAGAAAGAAGAAATGTGGGCCTTAAAGCCTTTATGTCCTATCTGAATTCCAACCTTCAGCAAGGTTTCTCTTCTTCTGTCATTCACTGTCCATAGGATCTGGCCAGATCTGGCAGCGAATGTAGCTGTTTTTTGCCTGTTGTTGCTGGCTGCCCTAGATCTTGGTGGTCATGCCTACTGTTGTCCTCTACTTGATAGAGGCAATTTCACTGCAACACTGGGTTCACCTGTTAGGTCATCTTGGTCCTCGAGGCAGACTGATGATGGCGTCAATTTGAAACATGATTTATCCTACACTGGTGGCTACATATTTTTTCTTCCCTCCCCTTTCTGTCCATGATGGTCAGCACTGAAACTTACAAACCTACATGCCAAATCTGCCTGTACAGGGACGTGTGTTTGTGTATCTGTGTAACATACCTCTATATTATCTGTCTAATCATCTGTCTATCTAGACAGATAGATAGATAGATACAGACAGACATAGATAGATAGACAGATAGATAGATAGATGTGTGTGTATATAGGAGAAAGAAAAAGTATCATCATGTGCCTTGCCACATGGAGTTGGTGATCATGTAGGAAGGTGCTTAATTTCAACAAGATGATCCCTTCTTCCAGCATATGAGACATTTTATGACACATCTTTGCCACCAGATGCACTCCTTACTCTCCATGATTATCACCATTGGTTTGTAACTGCTAAGCAGCTGACCTCCACATCTGGAGGTCCTTCCCCTACCCACCACCTGGGGACATGCTGGGTTGGATATGGTAGCTCACACTATAATCACAGTGACCCCCAGGTGGAAAAAATACACTGCAAAGTGCATGTGTTTTCAAACAAACTCTAGTTACGCACCCTTCATATCCCAGCATTCTGCAGACGACAATGGCGTCAGATTCCCCAAAGCCATTGTCACAGACAGTGCCCCATGTACCACTGGTGAACACCTCCACTCGCCCCTGGCTGTCTGTCTGGCCCCCAACCAGTCGGACTTTCACACTGGGCTCCGCTGTCAGACGTAACCATACATATATTACATATCTCCGGGGAGAAAGAGAGACAGACAGAGAGCAAGCAGGAGAGAGACAGACAGACAGACAGACAGAAATAGAGAGAGAACTCTGAAACTCGGAATTTTAATGAATTTAGGCCAACAGCCTCTTTCATAGGGGAAATCATACGGCACACATTTCTGTACAACATAATTAACACACTTCAGTGTATATACATGGGAATATTCGTAATCTGCTAATGTAGAAAATGACAGCTGTTGTTTCAAATTCGTATGTTCAAAATACTTTTTCTCTTATTTTAAAGGCAGCGAACAAAAACTTCGCCATGTTCACTGTGGTTCCCACAGAGTCATCCGTCATTTTTCTAATAATACAATCTTCTAAGTTATTGGCTTCAGCGATATCTAAATGACAAGACTGTCTGACCTGATTGTACAGAGGGCATTCAAACAGAAAATGTATCTCGTTTTCCTGCACATCTGGATAAACTGGACATGAAGTGCTGACAGTCGTAGGCACAAAGCGATATCTGAGAAAGTTTAACTGAGACACGCCCATCCTAAATTGTGCTATAGCATTTCTAAACACTTCAACATGAAAGAATAAACAAACAGATAAACAGACGAATAAGTAAGTAAAAAAAACCTCATCCACACTGATGCTCTATTCATCTAGCGTCCGGGCTTGGTCATAAGTCAAATCGTCAGTATATCCATCTGAGGAAGCATGTTTATTTCAGCCCAGATATGCACATGCTTGCCGTTTTATCTACTCTACGCAGGCAACATAACATACTCTGTCATTACTGTTACTGTTATTTTTGTTTAAAGCCCAGCCGACTGTGTAGAGCCACATCAGGGCTATAACCGTTTCAAAACATACACAATACTTCGACATGAAAAAAAAAAGGAAAAGAAATTACATACACATATCAATGCATTCACGCACATAATCTGAGGAGATGCCTCTGGCGTTGACCACTCCATCCAATTTATTGCACAGAGGATTTAAAAAACATTCCTAAATACAAACTTAACTATAAGGACACTAAATCAGACATAAAAATGGACCTAAACTATCTAAAATTGCTTCTGCATATCTCAATTCCCCAGAGCCAAAAATGCACTTAATGCATGTACCCAATTATCAATTCCATGAGAAAGTACGTAAGACTTTATCGAACAAGTGAATGGACCAGCAAGACACAAAATGATAGGAAGAAATGACAGAAAGCAAAGCAGGAAGAAAGAAATAAAAAGAGTGACAGAAAAGAGAAAATTTCCAGCATAGAATATCCAGAAGGTGCTCTACCGACACCAACTGCAATAATACATTAAAAATCAACAAACGAATCAGAATCAAACAATACAACAAAAGCACAACGCTCCAACTCACCCACATGGATGTTCCACTGGTGGCCGCCACAACCCAGCTGCTCAGACTCAATGGCTGACAACCTTGACTCGAACACGGTCATATAGATGGGCGACCCTTGAGGCAGGTCGTCAGGGGGAATAATCGTGGTTGGTGTGTTGAAGGTGGTGCTGTAGTGTTCATCGTGCGCTGCCGGGTTGGGGTCTCTGTCCGTGTAGGAGACGTAGATGTCCAGTTTCCCACAATCAACGTCCAGTGACTGGAGGCAGGAAGAAGAGAATAAAGATGAGTAATAAAGAAACAATTGTCAAGGTCCCTGCGACTTTGTATAAAAATCAAATGAAATAAAACAGTGAACACAGAATGTCAGAGGTTCCTGAGAACAGTGCTATCCACACACTTTTCTCAAGAAGAGCTATTCTTAGGCACTGTTTTTGTGCGTGTGACCTTGACCTTGGGACCATGACTTCCAAACTTATGCATGAGCTAGTCCTTAGCCTTCTGAAGCTTTGACCTGGTAAAAATCCGTCCATAAATACCCGAGAAAACCTTGCTGACATCTTTTCTGTCACACACAGACACACACACACACCTCCACGATCGACATGAAACAACTTCCATTTGTTTAGAAAAAGGGAGATTAGAGTCAACAAACGTACACGCGCACACACACACACACACACACACACAAACGTCCCTCTACAATCAATATTTTTTTAGAAAAAGGGAGAGAGATCAAAGTCAAAACACACACACACACACACACACACACATACACACACACACACACACACACACACACACACACACACACCACACACACACACACACACACGCACACACAGTGCCCCTCTACGACTGATATGAAACAACTTCCATTTTCCAGAAAACGGGAGATTAGAGTCCACACACACGCACACACACACTCACAGATACATACACGTCCCTCTATGATGATCGATATGAAACAACTTCCTTTTTTTTCTTACGAAAAAGGAGATCTGAGTCAACACACACACACACACACACAAAACCATGAGGCATACAGCGACCATCCCCCCCCCCCCCCCAATAAAGAAAAACCAAATGCACACAGAAATAGACGTCCACTCACAATGGTACCATTGGAGCCAGGGTTGGGGATACGCAGAGTGGTCACCTCACCTGCCTCAGGTATGTCCTTGGTCATCTGTGAGCCAGGTTGGAGAACAAGACTGGCTGTTTCACACACACACACACACACACACACACACACACACACACAACACACACACACACACACACACACACACTGGTAATCAAACATAAGCATGCGCGTGCAAACATACAATTAATGATCATACATTAAATATGCATGCCCACACATAAACACGTATGAAGAAACACACACACACACGTGTGCATACATATCCAAACAAAGTGCACACACAAGTGACAATCACACACATTAAACACATGTACACGCACTCAGAGAAACTCATTCACGTACAGGCACATACGTAGAGGCGCACGAACACGCATGCACGTACACGCGTATACACACGCGCACACACACACACACACACGCACTTATGCATGAATTTACACAAACATAGATACACAGGCACGAAATACATATGCATGCACAAGTGATGCTCACACATTTAACACACATGCTCACACATTTAACACACATGCTCACACATTTAACACACGTAATACACTCAAAACCGTGGACACACACACACACACACATATACACACACGCACATACACACACGATGCATGCATGCATACAACCATGCACATAAACAAAACACCACGCATGCAAGCATACGCGCATATACAATAATGACAAATTAAGCACACATGCTCGAAAGCATATACATGCACAGAACAGCACGCACACACGCTTGTAGATGCAAGCATGCACACGAATGTGAACATACACACATAAAGGTATGTGTACACAAATGTGATGACCATGCATTCAAGGTAACAAACAAACACACAGACACTTTAAGCATGCACACACAGGCATACACAAACACACATGCACACACATACACGATGATCACAAATTAAACACACATGCATGTAGACAGATAAACACACTTACACACGATCGCACACACACATGCATGCGCTCGCACACACACACACGCTCACATATACACAGACACACATCCAAAGAAATATACACACATGCTGCAAACATACACATACATGCAAGTAATGATTATAAACAGGCATGCATGCATACAGATAAATACACACACACGTACGCACGCACACACACACACACCATTTATTTTCAAAAGGTTACGGGCGGCTCATAAACAGCTTATCAGTATTAAGTCCAGACCAAATAAACTATGTATTATTACATGTTAACTCCTAGCAGTGTAACCATCGAACCATGTCCACTCGAAGTTTATGGGTTTGGGCAACTGGGCACTCAGTGTTATTATGAACATCACACGGCTTTTTGGCCATGAGCCCCTTAATTTCTGGCATCCTCATCAGACGCGTGTTAATTTTCTCCAGACTTTACACAGGAATCTGGTTAGAGCAAAAGGGTGGCAGTAAAAGGGGTTGTGAGGTCTTTTGCCGGTTTGGATATGGGTATGATAAAGACCTTTCGCCTACGGTTCACAGAAGGTTAAACATAGAACAACTCCCAAACAGGGTGCTGGGAGACGTTTGTGCAAGTTTTAGTGTACCTGCCGGTTTGGATATGGGCATGATGAGGACCACTAGCCAAGAAGGAAGGAAGGACCCTATGGTCCATAGAAGGTTAAACACTTATGGGACAACTCCCAAAGAGATGTCTAAAGAGGTTATACTGTATGTCAATGGGGTCAACAGAAAATTCATCGCAGGACAGACATACTTCAGCTCCAGCAAACAGATGACAGGCTGTAGTATTCAGGATTATCTGGGGCAAAGTTACAGGTCTTCATTCTTTATGAGTTTTATTTTTTCACAAAAATCTTAGATTGCTATACGAAAGCGGCGACCAACAAGTGTGAGACTACTTGTTTTTCTGCTACTAAAATGTCTTCCAGTTCTAAGTGATGTATGGTGGGGCAGGTGCTATTTCTTCTTATTTTGGCATTACTCTCCAGACCTCTTTAAGCAGTGGTTCTAAAGCAGACGTTTTGCCTTCAGAAAATGTAGGTACTTTTTTTTTACCTTAATGTGCTGAATTCTGTGTTCTTTAAGCTAGACTGGGCAGGGGTGACAAAAGGCAGCATATACTCCTTGGCAATGAAAAAAATAAACTGGCTCATAACGGTGCCCTTCATGCTGCTTTCCACGCCTGTCACAGGCTGCTTCGTTTGTGCAGCTGATGGCCAGGTGGTACTTATAGTATGACATCGGGGAGGAAATGTAAAGATCACCTTTGAACCTTCAATACCCGATTGACATATGTGCCGATAGCTCTAGTTTGCAAACGTAAAGATCAGAATATTAATTGGAAATCATGAGTTGTCTTTCTTGACAGAAGCTCACTGAGACCCTGTGCTTTAAATGCGTCTTTTATTCCACTCTGAGAAAGATCGGCCAAGTCTAAACAATGAAAGACCCCCTTGCAGCAGTCAGAAGATTGGTGAACAGACATCATAACTATTCTGTCTGTAAATGGTTTACTGTTAAGGTTTTGCAGCTGTTTGGGGAATGGCTAGTTTTTATCATATTCAACTGAAAACGCATCCCCTCGTAGTCTTTATTAGCTTTAAGGTACCCACTAGGGCCTTGAATCCTTTGTCCACGCAAACAAAGGAGTTTGTTCAGCAGTTTCTTTGCATCAGCTCCCTCTTTTCTCTTTCATAAAGAAAGTAGGGTAGAAATGCAGCTTCCAGAAGATTTCCTCTAATAGCGGCTGTCATAAGGTCCCATTCCTTTTGTTGAAATGATTGAATTAATGAGACTTAGGCCCATTGATGACTGGACAAAGTCCACCACTCCAGGAGAATTGCTGCTGAGGAAGTTACAATGGATGGCCATTATCATGGTGTCCGTCTGCATGAAACCATCATGGATGACCTCAGTTGATGCATCATAGTGATGTATCTTAATGACTGACTAACATACGGCTCCAGCACGAGGTTACGGGCCACTTGCGGGAACCATCACTCAGACTAAAACATAGCCAATCACCCAGTTGTTTACAACAATCATTGATGCTAAAAGATGGCGAGTCCCATAGAACAAGGCAGCATGGACCACAAGATCTGAACAGGGGCTGAAGACAGGACAAAGGTCGGTAAGACAGAAGACAGAGCAGAAGGAAACGATTCCAGCCTCTTACTTACAAGCATCAGTGTACTCACAAGGTCCATCGGATAGTATGATTATGCGCTTCACAGGACAGCATAATTATGCGGTCCACTGGACGGTATAATGATTTGATCTACTGTACTGTAGAATAGGACCGTAGAAATATGTTGTCTACCGGACAGTAGAATTATGTGATCAATGGATGGCATAATCATATACAATATAGTTTACCAGCTGGTACAGTTATGTAGTCCACTACAGTATAACTGCGGTCAATCAGACGGTATACGAGGGGAGAGAATCATGCCTTTCCTCTCTTGGAGTTGAGAATACATCCCTTCGGAATTGCAGCTCCTGGCAATCATGCATCTTTTGTAACAACTGAACCACACAAGCTTACTTCCCTAGATTTTATAAGCCTCGTATTTCTTTTCTAATTTTTTTTTTCGTTTACCTTTCACAAGTTCTCAGTCATCTAAGTGAGGACCACAGTTTATGGACTGCAGCTATATGGTTTAAGGGTGGTTTACTGTGCATGTGTATCAATATTCCTCTCCTTCTATCCCAGGAAGTCAGTGTGAGGAGTTCTGCACAGAGCAAAATGATCATCACCTTTTGTGAGAGCTTAACGACCTTCCTAATGGAAGACACATGAGACCGGCAGTCACTGGGAGGGTTCCCTAGGACCTTTCTCTATCCTGATCCCCCCCAATTTTTTTATTTTATTTTTGGTACCGTCTCTCACAAAGTTCTGTTTCGTTTGTGCCATTCAGACCACACAGACAATTCCATCGAGTATAATATATGTATGTGTGTGTGTGTGTGTGTGTGCGTGCGTGCGTGCGTGCGTGCGTGCATGCGTGCGTGCGTGTGTGTGCGTGTGTGTGTGTGCGTGCGTGCGTGCGTGTGTGTGTGTGCATGTGCGAGTGCGTGTGAGAGTGCATGTGCACGCGTTTGCGTTTGCATGTGTGTGTGTGTGTGTGCTTGCTTGCCGCGGCAAGTGGGACGACTCTATGGCTCCTGTTACAGAGTCATTGCAAACAAATTTTTACTGATTTACTATATTCAATTCGTAGCCCGTTGAGTGAAAATCTACACGGTAAGGTAGTTAGGTGGTGACCATAGTTACAAGAGCACAAGCCCGATGACAGATAATCTACTCAATAAGGTAGTTAGGTGGTGACATTAGTTACCAGAGCACAAGCCAGTTGATAGATAAATTATACGATAAGGTAGTTAGGTGGTGACCATAGTTACCAGAGCAGGTGCTGAGCTGGATCTGGGTGAGGATGGAGAAAATGGAAGAGAAGTCAGTGAGGGTAAACACGTGTGAACAATTGGGGGAGGTGGCCAGTGAGTTGATCTCATCAAGGCTGGAGTTAGCTGATCCTATAACCAACACGTTTGTGCCTTTGTCCTGGTGGAAAAAGAATCTTCGTCATTATCATCATCATTATGATCACCGTCGTCGTCGTCGTCGTCATCATCATCATCATCATCATATCATCATCATCTCATCATCATCATCATCATCATGACCACGACAAAATCAAACTATTTTGTACCAGTCAACATGGCGAAATGATCAGCATAACAGAAAACTTATCCTGGATTCGAACCCCCATCAAGTAAAAACAAACAATAATGCTGTTTCTTTCTTTTTTTTGCGGGGGGTGGGGGGTGGGGGGGGGGGGCTGACTGGCTGCTATCTCCGGGAGTTGAGTGTTCTATGGACTCATTGGGAAGACTGGGACCACACAGTCAAGTCTCAGCTGAAATGAGCGAGCAGAATGGGGCTGGCAACACAAGATCTAAGAGAGGTGCAAAAGATGTGGCAGCAAGACATAAAATTAAAGAAAGAGAATTTGTTTGTATGTCATAGTTGCCTGCTCATGTGACAAGCCCATTCCTGCATTTGTTCTGTTGAAAATATAATCATCTTAGTTATTATCGTCATCATCATCACCACTGGTGTCTTCATCGTCATCACCATCACTACTTCATGATCAATATGATGTACAATGATAACAACAGCAATCCTTTCAGGATGAAGTTGCCTGTAGCTATGGCATGACATGCTGTCTCTGTGTCCTGCGGAGAAATAATCATTACTGTTCACATCGTCATTAATCTTATTATCACCGGCAACTCTGTCATTTCCTTATGGAGAACATCCTGAATTTTACATGGTGAATCCATTGTGAACATGAGAAAGATTAATTAGAAAAAAGGACTCAAGCAGGCACCTACTTTCAGTGTGACGGCGGAGCTGAGAGAGGCGGCTAAGTCACTGGACGCCCCTCCAGTGATGAGGATGGCCACCTTGATGGCATCACTGCGTGCGCCACTGCTGACGTCATACAATGTCACTGCCGCCTGGTCCAGTGCCGCATAGGTCAGTGTGCCCCCTCCCACTGAAACATCCAGTTTAGAACTTTAAGTTTTCAAAGACCTGTTGTTGTTTTTGTTATTGCTGTTTAAAGCCTAGTTGACTGCGTAGAGCCATATCAAGGCTATAACCGCTTCAAAACATATAAAACTTCAACAGGAAAAAAAGAAAAAGAAAAAGAAAAGAAAATTAAGTACACATATCAATGTGAGGAAATCCCTAAGGCAGATAGAAAAGCAAAAAAGAACTGGATGACTAATGAAATTTTGGGCTTGATGGAGGAAAGCAAAGAGAAACGAGGAGATCTACAGGAAGATAAACAAGGAGATCAGGAATAGGTGCAATGAAGCTAAGGAAGCTTGGCTGAAAACAAAGTGCAAAGAAATGGAAGACCGACACAAAACGGATCTTCAGGGTATGTACAGACGAATTGAAGAAATTGTCCACAGAAAAAATACATGCACATCAACTGGTTGCTTGAAATCGAAAGATGGCACGCTTATCATGGAAAAAGACAAAATACTGGACAGATGGGGAAAGTACATTAAAGACGTTTTTGGGGATGACAGAAACGAAGAACACATTATAAAAAAGAACTTTGAAGGACCACCCATAATGAAAGATGAAGTTAGAGCGGCACTGAAAAAGATGAAACCGGGAAAAGCCCCAGGACCAGACAACATTACTACAGAGATGATTGAAGCTCTGGAGGAATTTGGCATAGAAAAAATAACAGGCTAAATGAAATTTACGACACTGGAAAAATCCCCAAAGATATGTCAAAATCAATTTTCATTGCACTTCCAAAGAAGACAGGGGCTATAGAATGCGAACTCCATCGCACAATCAGTTTGATGAGTCATGTAACAAAACTCCTGTTAAGAATAATCATGATGAGGACAAGGAATAGAATCAAAAGAGAAATAGCAGAAGAACAGTGTGGATTTGTGGAAGGGAAAGCAACTATTAATGCCATATACATCCTAAGAACTATATACATCCTAAGAACTATCATAGAGAGGTCAAAAGAGATGAATAAGGATTTGTATTTATGCTTTGTTGACTACACCAAGGCTTTCGATCGGGTAAGACATGATGAATTGATCAACCAGCTGGAGAGACTCAATGTTGATGGAAAAGATCTACGAAAAATCAGAAATATGTACTGGGAACAAACAGCTGCAATGAGAATAGAAAAAAATGTAAGCTCTTTCCAAAATATCAAAAGAGGAGTCAGACAGGGTTGTGTTTTTTCACCAGATCTGTTTTCACTTTACAGCGAAAACATCATGAGACACCTAGAAGAATACCCTGGATTGAAGGTTAGAGGGAAAATGATAACATTCGATACGCAGATGACACCGTGCTAATTGCAAACAGTGAAAGAGACCTACAAAACCTTGTGAATATAATAGAAATAGAAAGCAAAGGTAAGGGGTTAGAACTAAACAGCAGGAAGACTGAAGTCATGGTGATCAGTAAAAAACATGAAATCCTCTCATGCAAAATAACAGCAAATGGCACAACCTTGACACAGGTTGATAAATTCAAATACCTGGGAATGATCATTTCATCAGACGGCAGGTGCACATCAGAAATAGCCGGCAGAATCGGCCAAGCCAAAACAGCATTCAAGAAGATGACAAGCATTCTTACCAACAAATGCCTGTCAATTAACATCAGGAAGAGAGTTCTTGAATGTTATATAGAACCAATGCTGTTGTACGGATGTGAGGCGTGGACAGTCAACAAACAAAGCCAGAACAAGATTGAGGCAGCCGAGATGTGGTTTCTAAGAAGAATGTTGAGAGTTCCATGGACAGCAAAGAAAACAAATGAGACAGTCTTGATGGAGGCAGACACAAGTAGATCACTCATAAGGAAGATTAGGAAAAGACAGGCAACATTTATAGGCCATTTTATGAGGAAGGGGGATTTGGAGCACCTGGTCACAATGGGAAAGCTGGAGGGAAAGAGAGCACCGGGTAGACCCAGGGAGAAAATGCTGGACGGACTTGCAGAGTGGCTGGGGGGACGAGGTGGGTGGGGGAGACGCTAGGGGCAACGAGAGATAGAGACAGATGGAAGTCCATGATCGCCAACGCCATGCGGCAGGGCACCTGATGATGATGATGATGATGATGAATGCATTTGCGCATAATATCTAAGGACATGACCCGGCGTTGATCACTCCGTCCAATTTATCCCACAGGGGATTAAAAAAAAAAACACACCTGAATACAAATATAAGCATACCTTAAGGCATCAAAACATATATAAAAACAGGTATAAATTACCTAAAATTGCTTCCGCATATCTCATTTCCCTAGAGCCAAAAACTGCACTTAATACATGCACCCAATTTTCAATCCTAAGAAAAAGTACATAAGATTTTATTGAACACATACAGGTGAATGGACCAGTAAGACGGAAAATAATTGGAAAACTGACAGAAAACAAAGGAACAAGGCAGAAACAAAGAGAGTGACAGAAAAGAGGAAATTTCTAGCACAGAATTTCCAGAAGGTAGGGATACTATTTATACTAATGAGCCCCCGGCATCCCCATGAGCGAGTTTCAAAGGCGTTTTAATTCAATTCAATTCAATTCATATTGCTTATAGCCCAGCCGACTATTAGAGCCATATCAGGGCTAACACCACGTCAAAAAGAAAAGAACAACCCGTTAAGATAAAAGACAACAGATAAAAACCATGCTCACCGTCAACCTTGCAAATCTAAAATGGTATTAAAGAAAAACACGTAAAATCACATCAGGTGAAATCTGTTGATCTCTTGTAAAAACTGGAAAATTGCATCAGGCGGGATGTCTCGGAAGAGCTTCTTTAAGGAGTCCGCCGTGTAGTGCTTTTGTCTTACATCGAATAAGTCCCAACAATCGAGGAGGAGGTGTCGGATGCTTAACGGTTCATCACATGGTATACACCATGGTGCTTCTTCATTTTTCAAAAGGTACGAGTGAGTGTAGGATGTGTGACCCGTGCGTAATCTACATAACACTGTCTCTTTCTTACAGTTTCCTGCAGCAGATGGGAGAATTTCTTTCAGGTTAGGGCGGATTTGGAAAAGTTTGTTATCTGTCTGTTCATTCCAATCCTCCTGCCACAGATTTCTTACGTAACTGTGTACTTTCGATTTGACATCTGTGTAAAGGATCAAGGACTTAGACATCTTTGTCATCGTAGCCTTGGCCAGAGAGTCAGCCTTTTCACTGCCTCCAATACCAACATGGCCAGGAATCAAGGCAAAAACAATCTCGTAACTTTCATTTGCAAGAGTAGAATACACTTCAAAGAACTTCACTAGTTCAGGGTGATTGATGTTTCGGCAAGCAATTGCCTGCAAAGCAGAAAGGGAGTCAGAAAAAATTAGAAACTCTTTGTGCTTGGATTGGGACACCATTTTTAGTGCCAAAACCAGAGCAGTCAGTTCAGCAGTGTAAACAGAACTTTCAGATGGAATATGTTTTGAAAATGCTCGATTGGGAATCTCGGAGCAAAAGGCAGCGGCAGCAACACCTTCATCACACTTGGACCCGTCAGTGAAGATTCTGTGGGATGATGGAGATTTTTCACACAGTTCCACATAAAACGATTTGTACACTAGTGCACTGGTATTGTCTTTACGAAAGGAAGCAAGATCAAAACAAACCTTTGATGTTTTCAACGTTCATGGTGGACTATCTGGAAATTTCGACAAGTCGTTAATAACTGCTAAATTTATATCTGCTTTTTCCATATGGGGGCGGATATGCAGCCCCAAAGGAGTCACTTTTGGATGCTTTTCAAAGTCACTTTGAAATCTGGGGTTGAAGACACAGTCGTAAGCTGGGTTTTCCGGTTCAGAAAACAGTTTCAAACAGAAATTTAAACTTAGTTTCAGTCTACGGTTGCTCAGGGGGGTTCCCCTGCCTCTGCATACAAACTATACACAGGAGTTGTTCTGAATGCACCAAGACATAGGCGCAGCCCTTGATGGTGAATGGGATCAAGTGCCTTTAGGTACGACTCTCTTGCAGACCCATATACTGCGCGGCCATAGTCCAGTTTAAAGCGAATTAAAGCTCTGTGCAGGTGTAATAGTGTTTTCTTGTCGGCACCCCAGTCTGTATGAGCTACAATTCGAAGAATATTCAGAGCTTTCTGGCACGATGTTTTCAGATGTTGGATATGACTGAGAAAGTTCAACTTTTCATCAAAAATCAATCCCAGGAATTTTGCTTCTTTTACAGCTGGGATAATGCACTGTCCCAGACAAATTTCTGGGTCAGCAAAGAATTTTCGCATGTTATGAAAGTGAATACAGTATTTTGGTTGCTGAAAAAGTAAAGCCGTTTGTCTCTGCCCACTGCTGGATCCTATCTACACACAATTGCAGCCGCCGCTGAACGCCTGCATAGAAGCTTCCACTTGTGTAAACTGCAAAATCGTCCACAAACAGGGAACAGTCTGAGCCCTGCCGTACTGATTTGACTATGTTGTTGATCTTGATACTGAACAGCGCAGGAGAGAGAATGCTCCCTTGTGGTACACCCAGCTCTTGCTCATGGATATCCGATAGAGTAGTACCAACCCGCACTTGAAACTGTCCTGTCGATTGGCCAAAAACTTTTGGATAAACATATAGGTAGGTGACTCCGAAAACCCAATTCGTGTAGATCCATAAGAATTCCCGATTTCCAGGTGGTATCATAGGCTTTCTCTAAATCAAAGAAGATAGCCACTACATGCTGTTTCTTCAGAAATGCATTACGGATGGTCGTTTCCAGACGAATTAAATGATCTACTGTGGAATGGTGCTTGCGAAAACCGCATTGTTCTTTAGCCAAGATGCCGTCATTCTCCAGTTTCCACATCAGTCTCTTATTGACCATTTTCTCCAACACTTTGCAAAGACAACTGGTTAGGGCTATTGGTCGATAATTGGATGGATTGGATACATCTTTTCCAGGTTTAGGCAGAGGGACGATTAGGGCTTTCCGCCATGAGGGAGGAAAGAATCCTGTCGTCCATATGTAATTATACACTTTCAACAGAATTTCCAAACCTTTTCCGGGAGATGTTTCACCAGTTTATAATGAACTTCATCTAAACCAGGAGAAGAGTCAGAGCAAGTCACAAGAGCGTCTTTTAATTCTTCTAATGTCAGTGGGAGATTGTACTCTTCCGTGTTATCAGAGATGAAGTTACAAGCTTTCTTTTCTTTCACCAATTTGTGTTTTCGAAAGACCGCTGATTTATTGGCTAAGGAAGAGTTCTTTTCGATGGTAGATGCCAATATATTAGAGATGGCTTTTTTGTCAGTAATCAGACAATCTGACACTTTCAGATGGTGAACAGAGGGACAGGTGTTTTTCCCTTTAATTTGTTTGATAATTTTCCACACTTTCTTTTTTGAAGTTCGGGATGTCAATGTCGAGCAAAAGTTTCTCCAGGACTGTTGTTTATTTCTTTTAAAGACGTATCTTGACTTAGCTCGCAGTTTTTGATGAGCTCGAACATTGTCCGCTGATGGACTTTGAAACACGCGACATTGAGCTTTCTTGCGTTCTTGTTTTATCTGTTTACATTCTACAGTAAACCATGGTGTTTTAGGCATGTGCGCTTTCTTTGACGATGTAGGAATGGCTTGTTTGGCACAGCTTAGGATATCTGCGTTAGAGTGTTTACTGGATCATCACTCTGCAGGACCCTTCCTTCCTCCAAATCACTCAGGACAGCCCTCTCGAACAAATCCCAGTCAGCCCTACGAAAAACCAAGCGCTCCGGCAGAGGCTCATGCCCAACGCTTGGATTTGTTAAGACAACTGGAAGATGGTCACTTCCATGCAGATCATCCAGAACTTTCCACTCATAGTCCAAAACCAGCGAAGCATCACACACTGATAAATCTAAACAGGAAAGTGTACCATTAGCAGGATGATTATATGTCGGAGATCCATCGTTTAGACAGCATAAGTTTAAATCGGAGAAGACTTCTTCCAGCAAGAGACCTCGCGCTGAAGTATCTTCACTACCCCAAAGCGTGGAATGGCCATTCAAATCGCCCAACAACAGAAAAGGTTTTGGAAGTTCCTCAATCAAATCAACCAGTTCTTCTTTTGTAACAGCAACAGATGGAGGGAGGTATACAGAGCAAATGGTTATTGTTTTCTTTAGAGATACCCTTGCCGCTACTGCTTGCAAACTGGTGTTCAGACTAATAGGACTAAACAAAACAGACTTGTGTAGCAGCAAACATACTCCACCTGTTACTCCTCCATCTTTAGGTTGTGCTGGTTTGGAAATAATGTTGAAATTCATTAAGGAAAATCTCTTTCCTTCACGTATTAACGTTTCTTGTAAAGCCACTACAACAGGCTGCAAATCACAGCAAAGTAGCTGGAGCTCCTCTAGATTGGAGTGGACACCTCGGATGTTCCACTGGACTATATTTTGCCCTTTAAGTGCTGGAGGATAGTTCTTTAATTCCACCAACATAACTTTTTGCCCTCCTCCATTTTCTGTGGAGCTGCTCCCGGACGGCTGGGGCGTGAGGGCAGGTTTACCAGGGAGACAGTATCTCCCTGGGTTGCCAACATTGGCTGCTTTTGGCTGTGCAACAGCCTGGGAGGTAGCGGGTTTAACACCCGCTTTTGGCTGTTGAACAGCCTGGGAGGCAGCGGGTTTAACGCCCCCGCTGAGGGCCTTTGTTTCTTGCACTGTTTCAAAATTTGTCTTGTTCCACGTTACAATCGTTTGACAGGCTATGGATACTTGACTGACTGTTTTGACTACTGACGCATAACTTTTGGTAGACGAGCTGCTGCCCTCTACCAATCTTTTGGCTTCGTGGAAAGGTATTTTCTTTTCTGCTTTCAGTCGTTGAATTGCCTGTTCCTTATGCCATACGGGGCAATCTTTGGAGGAGGATGGATGGTTACCTCCACAATTTATACAATTTTGTGGACCTTCACATCTCCCCTCATGTGCCTCCTTTGCTCACATAGCACACTTTTTGGTTTCAGTGCACCTGTCCTTGATATGGCCAAACTTTTGACAGCGGAAGCAGCGCATTGGTGATGGCACATACAACGACACTTTCACTTTCAAGTATCCAGTTCTCAGGTCTTGGGGTATAGCAGGAGAGCAAAAGGTAAAGAAGAGTGTGTTTGTCGGGATTTTTTCAGATCCTTTCCGGAACATGGCCCGGCGTACCTCTACAACGCCCTGGCTTTTCAGTTCCGTTCAGATCTCCTCCTCCGACACTCCAGTCAGCTAGGGGCACCTTACGACTCCTTTGCTGCTGTTCAATCCTTTGTGTGGAGTGACTTTTATTACACGGTCAACTAGTACCGATGCTCTAAGCAAGCGATCTGACTGCTTGTTGTCCTTGCACTCCACAAGGTAATCTCCATTTCTCAGCTTTTTTATGGTTTTGGGGTTTCCAGTAAGGGCTTGAAATCCCTTCTGTATGGCAAAGGGACTTAATTTCCAGATGGGTTTTTCATCCTCAATGCCTGTCACCACTAACCATGCTGCCCAAAAACCTGTTGCCTGTCGTGTTTCGTCCTCGGAATCCGAGTCATACCCGTTGTCACGTTTTCTTTTTTGTTTGTTATGGTTAGACATGAGCGTAGGCTGAGCGATGGCAGAAATATCGCGGTCACCCCAGGAGAGCTGCCGTGCTGAAGAAGGGACAATGGATGGCCAATCTCTTGGCGTCCGTCCACGTGGAACCGTCCCGCATGAAACCAGACAGTGTACTTTAACGACTGACTTTCGTACAGCCATTCATCCCCTCGCCAAGTACCTCAAGCTTGGGATTACGGGTTGCTTACGGCAACCAGTCGTGAACATGACGATGGGCATGAAGAAAATGGAAATGAGGGTGGGACCACGCTTCGTCTCATCCCTTCTCCTTGATCTGTCCGACATGGGTAACCCTACCAGGGACATTATTATATTATGCTGTTTAGAGTCCAGTCCACGTCAACAGCCTTGGTTATCGGGACTGTCATTGAAAAAAACACAAATCTTTCAAGCAAGTAACCCCCATCGGCATAGCTAAAGGGATCATTGGGACCTCAAGCCCCCCGACCACGGCAAGGTGGCGGTCCCGTCCGGGCAGTTTCAAAGACGTGACAGTAAACAGTTTAATATATCATAAACAGATAACAATTCATTCTGTGTGTCCCCTCCCACTGAAACATCCAGTTTAGAACTTTTATGTTGAAAGACCTGACAGTAAACAGTTCAATACATCATAAACAGATAAGAATTCGTTTAGTGTGTTCCCTCCCACATGAAACAGTTTAGAAGATTACAATTTTCAGTACCACAACAGCAAACAAATCTAAACAAATCAGTTCATGAAAACCAAATGCCGATGACCATACAAATAATGACAATAATGATAGTAAACTTTCCCACTGAAAGATCAAAGGTACAACAGAACGATTTCATGATTTTAAGTAACATAAATGAATAAATGAATAAACAGATAAACAAATACACTTTTGTGGTTTTCAATATCACAGCTACAATACTACTACACCCACTACCATAATAAACACGAAAGAAAAAAATCAACGTGTCCTGTACCACTCAAACCTCAAGGCTGGAAGATTTGTAGTCTGTAATTATCAGAGCATACTATGAGCACACTGTGAAGACTGGGACCACACAGTCGAGTCACACCTGCTGCACCGATGTGTCAGTATGAGTGTTACCCAACTTTCCTGATCAACACCGCAGGTGTCTGCATCTCTCGGATCTGGCTGAATCCTGACATAATAGGAAGCGTCCATTACAGTCCTTTCATGCAGTCTCATTCCCAAATGGAATTGGACAGCATTATCATTAGCATCCCCATTCTCATAATCATAGCAATGTGAAAAAATGGCACCAGATTCTGAAGCCTTTCATGCCCTGTTCCCATGGTGACCTCAGTTCTGGCGGGTCTGTTGGAGCGCTGAAATGACCAGTAAGGAAGTGATGCAGGACAGTGGAGAAGAGGTGTGTTACGACATGGCTTCTCAGCTCTTGCACGGTTGCTACTGTTACTGTTAAATGCTATTGTTACTGTTATTTCTGTTTAAAGCCCAGTGGATTGCGTAGACCCATATCAGACCTATAACCATTTCAAAACATACACAAAACTTCAACAAGGAAAAGAAAAGAAAATTAAGCACACATATCAATGCATTCGCGCACATACTCTAACGACATGCCCCTGGCATTGACCATTCCGTCCAATTTATCACACAGGCGATTTAAAAAAACACGCCTGAAAACAAATTTAAGCATAACTAAGGACACCAAAACATATATAAAAACGGGCATAAATTACCTAAAATTGCTTCCGCATATCTCACCTCCGCATATCTCACCTCCCTAGAGCCAAAATTGCATTTAATACATGAACCCAATTATCAGTCCTAAGAAAAAGTACGTAAGACGTTATCGAACAAATACAGGTGAATGGACCAGTAAGGCAGAAAATGATAGGAAGAAATGACAGAAACCAAAGGAGGAAGAAAGAGACAGAGTGACAGGAAAGGAAATTTCTAGCACAGAATTTCCAGAAGGTGGGGATACACATCATCATCAGGTGCCTTGCCGAATGGCGTTGGCGATCATGGACTTCCATCTGTCTCTATCTCTTGTTGCCCCAAGCATCTCTTCCACCCTCCTTGTCCCCAGCCACTCTGCAAGTCCGTCTAGTATCTTCTCCCTGGGTCTACCTGGTGCTCTCTTTCCCTCCAGCTTTCCCGTTGTGACCAGGTGCTCCAAATCCCCCTTCCTCATAAAATGGCCCATAAATTTTGCCTGTCTTTTCCTAATCTTCCTAGTGAGTGATCTACTTGAGTCTGCCTCCATCAAGACTGTCTCGTTTGTTTTCTTTGCTGTCCATGGAACTCTCAACATTCTTCTTAGAAACCACATCTCAGCTGCCTTAATCTTGTTCTGGCTTTGCTTACTGACTGTCCACGCCTCACAACCATACAGCAGTATTGGTTGTATATAACATTCAAGAACTCTCTTCCTGATGTAAATTGATAGGCATTTGTTGGTAAGAATGCTTTCCATCTTCTTGAATGCTGTTTTGGCTTGGCCTATTCTGCTGGCTACCTCTGATGTGCATCTGCCGTCTGGTGAGATGATTGTTCCCTGGTATTTAAACTTATCAACCTGTCTCAAGGTTGTGCTATTTGCTGTTATTTTGCATGAGGGGATTTCATGTTTTTTACTGATCACCATGACTTCAGTCTTCCTGCTGTTTAGTTCCAAGCCTTTATCTTTGCTTTCTATTTCTAGTATATTCACAAGGTTTTGTAGGTCCCTTTCATTTTTTGCAATTAGCACGGTGTCATCTGCGTATCGAATGTTGTTTATCATTTTTCCTCCAACTTTTAATCCAGGGTCTTCTTCTAGGTTAGGTGGGGATACTATATATACTGAAAGAGCTCCCGGTTTCCCCACGGGTGGTGTTCCGATGGTGACCTCAGTTCTGATGGGTTTGATGGACAGCTGAACTGACCAGTAAGGTAGAATGATGCAGGATATTGGAGAACAGGGGTGTTACGACATGACTTCTCAAATCTGGCACAGTTGCCACTGTTGTTGTTATTTTTGTTTAAAGCCCAGTCGACTGCATACAGCCATATCAGGGCTATAACCATTTCAAAACATACACAAAACCAGTATCATTACCATTACTGCTATCACCACCATCATTACAATAACTACTACCACCAGTATAATTACCATGACTACTACCACCACTATCATTACCATTACTACTATCACCACCACCATCATTACCATCACTACTACCACCACATCATTACCATCACTACTACCACTACCATCATTACCATCATTACTACCACCACCATCATTACCATTACTACTACCACCACCATCATTACCACTACTACTACCACCACTATCATTACCATTACTACTACTACCACCATCATTACCATTACTACTACTACCACCATCATTACCATCACTACTACCACCACCATCATTACCATCACTACTACCACCACTATCATTACCATTACTACTACCACCACTATCATTACCATTACTATTACCACCACTATCATTACCATTACTACTTCCACCACCATCATTACCATTACTACTACTACCACCATCATTACCACTACTACTACCACCACCATCATTACCATCACTACTACCACAACCATCATTACCATTACTACTACCACCAGTATCATTACCATGACTACTACCACCACCATCATTACCATTACTACTACCACCACCATCATTACCATCACTACTACCATCACTATCATTACCATTACTACTAGTACTATCACCATCATTACTTCTACCACCACCATCATTACCATGACTAATACCACCACCATCATTACCATTACTACTACCACCAGTATCATTACCATTACTACTACCACCACCACCATCATTACCATCACTACTACCACAATTATCATTACCACTACCACCACCACCATCATTACCATCACTACTACCACCAGTATCATTACCATGACTACTACCACAACCATCATTACCATTAATACCACCAGTATCATTCCCATGACTACTACCACCATCATCATTACCATCACTACTACCACCACTATCATTACCATTACTACTATCACCACCACCATCATTACCATGACTACTACCACCATCATTTCCATGACTACTACCACCACCAACATTACCATCACTACTACCACCACCATCATTACCATTACTACTGCCATCACCATCATTACCATGACTACTACCACCAGTATCATTACCACTACTACTACCACCACCATCATTAACATTACTACCACCACCATCATTACCATCACTACTACCACCACTATCATTACAATTACTACTACCACCAGTATCATTACCATCACTACTACCACCACCATCACTACTACCACCATCATTGCCATTACTACTACCACCAGTATCATTACCATCACTACTACCACCACTATCATTACCATTACTACTACCACCAGTATCACTACCATGACTACTACCACCACCATCGTTACCATGACTATTACCACCACCATCATTACCATGACTACTACCACCATCATTACCATGACTACTACCACCAGTATCATTACCATTACTACTATCACCAGTATCATTACCATTACTACTACCACCATCATTACCATCACTACTACCACCACCATCATTACCATTACTACTGCCACCACCATCATTACAATGACTACTACCACCAGTATCATTACCATGACTACTACCACCACCATCATTACCATGACTACTATCACCACCATCATTACCATTACTACCATTTCTTTGCTGCTCGTCAACTGCAAGAAAAGGTGCAGGAACAACACCGAGCACTGTACACAACCTTTGTCGACTTGACAAAGGCGTTTGACACGGTGAGTCGCGAGGGGCTGTGGAAGATAATGGCGATGTTCGGCTGCCCTCCAGCCTTCGTAAATATGGTGCGACAGTTCCACAATGGTATGATGGCACGGGTCCTTGATGATAGAGAAATGTCCAGAGACTTTCCAGTCAGCAATGGCGTGAAACAAGGATGCATCCTTGTGCCTACACTGTTCTCTATGGTGTTCTCGGCAATGTTATCAGATGCATTCTCTCCAGAAGACCCTGGCATAGATATACACTACCGCACAGACGGCAAGTTGTACAACACAAGACGCCTCAAGGCGACCACTAAATGCAGTTACAGCACTCTTCGTGACCTCCTTTTCACAGACGATTGTGCGTTAAATGCTTACAGTGGTGAACAGATGCAACAATGCATGGACAAATTTTCAACTGCTTGCGACAACTTCGGTCTTACAATAAGCACCAAGAAAACCGAAGTCATGTATCAGCCTCCTCCAGGTGTTCCATATACTGAACCAAATATCGAGGTCAAGGGCACAAAACTACATGCAGTCGACAACTTCACATATCTCGGCAGTTCCCTATCACGTTGTGTGCATATCGACGACAAAGTCAACAAACGCATAGCTAAGGCCAGCACTGCATTTGGGAGGCTGCGTCCTACTGTATGAGACAGAAGAGGTATCTTGGCCACAATTAAACTCAAAGTGTACAAAGCGGTGGTCCTCACACCACTCTCCTCTACGGCAGTGAGACCTGGACTGTTTACAGTAGACACGCAAGGAAATTGAATCATTTTCACACCAAAAGCCTCAGAAAGATTCTCAATATCCAATGGCAAGAGAAGATCCCTGATACAGAAGTACTAGAGAGAGCCAATCTCCCCTCCATCCACACTTTACTTCAAAAGAGTCAAGTTCGCTGGGCTGGCCATTCTGACACCAGAATTCCGAAGCAACTCCTCTACGGGGAACTAGCATCTGGCAAGAGAACAGTTGGAGGCCAGAGAAAACGGTTTAGAGACAGCTTGAAGGCATCGCTAAAGTCCCTCAACATAGACTGGGAGAATTGGGAAAACCTTTCCCTCAACCGTACAGTCTGGCGTAGAAGAATCAAAACCGGATGTACCATTTCAGAAGTGTCTCGTATCCAATCTGCACAAGAAAAACGAGCTGCACGGAAAACTAGGGCTGCAAACCCTTCAACCACAGCAACCGACCATAGATGTCCAACCTGTGGACGTTACTTCTGTGCCCAGATCGGATTGATCAGTCACCTCCGGACACACTGACTCAAAGCAACTTCATGAAGCCGTGGTCATTGTCGACGACGACAGACGAACACCACCACCACCATCATTACCATTACTACTACCACCACCATCATTACCATCACTACTACCACCACCATCATTACCATTACTACTACCACCACCATCATTACCATTACTACTACCACCACCATCATTACCATCACTACTACCACCACCATCATTACCATTACTACTACCACCACCATCATTACCATTACTACTACCACCACCATCATTACCATTACTACTACCACCACCATCATTACCATTACTACTACCACCACCATCATTACCACTACTACTACCACCACCATCATTACCACTACTACTACCACCACCATCATTACCATTACTACTACCACCACCATCATTACCATCACTACTACCACCACCATCATTACTATTACTACCATCATCATTACCATTACTACTACCACCACCATCATTACCATCACTATTACCACCACCATCATTAACATTACTACTGCTACCACCATCATCATTACCATTACTACTACCCCCACCATCATTACCATTACTACTACCACCACCATCATTACCATGACTACTACCACCACCATTATTACCATTACTACTACCACCACCATCATTACCATGACATACTACCACCACCATTATTGCCATTACTACTACTACTACCACCATTACCATTACTACTACCACCACCATCATTACCATTACTACTACCACCACCATCATTACCATTACTACTACCACCACCATCATTACCATGACTACTACTACCACCATTACCATTACTACTACCATCAGCACCAGTACCATTACAGATTACTACTACCACTACCACCATCATTACCATTACTACTTTTACCACCATCATTAACATTAATACTATTACCATCATCAGTACCATTACTGCTACTGCTACCAATTACAATTTCTATTTCCGTCATCACCATAGGTACTACCACAAGTAGTATCACTACCACAACTGCTACCGCAATCATTATCATGACTACTATAATCACCTTGCTACATCTACTACTCACATTTAGAGGTAGACTGGAGACTGTTGCTTGTCTGTGTGGCGGTGGTATGGTCGTCAAGATCAAAGGTCACTTGCACCTGACTCCCATACACAATGCTTGCCACTCGGACATTGCTGCTGTCCACGCCTATGTCCTGCATCATCATCATCATCATCATCATCATCAGTCACAAAGGAATGGATGATCAAAAAAGGCTTGAATAATGAGTGTCAAAGGAAAACACTACACACTTTAAGTAGCAAGATCCACCAGACATTTTCTTGTTTGTTTATTTGTTGTTTGTTTGCTTGCTTGTTTGTTTGTTTGTGCTTGTTATTGTGCAGTGATATGAAACACTGGATCTTGTACATGTTCGACACTGTGTTTGCCTTTGTCTCAAGAGACTCTGAACTCCAGGAAAAATACAGTTTCTTGTGTAAACTGGAATTCTAGTTTGTCCTTGGAAACACTGAAAAATTCTCCCTTGCATAAACTGGAATGTATGGTTCTACTTGGTCCTAGTCATAACTATCATCATCATCATCATCATCATCATCATGTTCCATGCTGCATGGTGTTGGTGAACATGACCCTCCGTACGAATCTCTCGCTTGTCGCTGCAAGTACATCTCCTACCCTCTATGTCCTCAGCCACCCTGCAAGTCTGTCCAATATTTTCTCTCTGGGTCTACCTGGTGTTCTCTTTCCCTCCAGCTTTCCTGTTGTGACTAGGTGCTCTAATTTATCTTTCCTCATAAAATGTCCCATAAATGTTGCTTGTCTTTTCCTAATCTACTTCATTAATATTCTTCTGTCCTAAATAATGTGCATTCTGTTCACTTGCTCAGGACAGATTGCACACCATAACTCACCAGAGAAAAACACCTCGAAAAAGATACACATATCAATATATTCGCGAATGTAAGAATATCCTCCTGGCATTGACCACTCCGTCCAATTGATCACTAGGGGATTTAGAAAAAAAGCAAACCTGAATATAAATGTAAATATAAACAAGGACACTAAAACATGTATATATATAAAAACGGGCCTAAAGTGTGTGAAATTGCTTCTGCACATATTTTCTAGGAGTCAAAAATGCACTTGATACATGTACCTATGAAAAAAGTGGGTAAGGCTTTATGGAAAATACAGGTGAAAGAACCATCAAAGCAGAAAATGATAGGAAGAAGTGACATAAAGCAAAGGGCAAGGCAGAATCAAAGTGAGTGACAGAAAAGAGGTAATCAGAGAAAACAATCTTTTTAGATAAACCAATGCAGACAGTGTGTGTGTGTGTGTGTTGCCTGAATGTAATTTCTGAAAGTATACCCAAACCTATAATTTCATGATTTCACCAGGGGAAAAATACACTCATTAATAAAAGAAGACTGCTTACATTTTTGAAGATAGATGATTACTAGGATAAACAGAATCTAAGACTTTGGTTTGTTCAATGGAGACAATTTCTGGTTTTGCCTTGGGAGAAACTAAGATTCTGTTAAATCCTTGATTCCAATTTTTCCTGAGACGTACATACATATGAATTTTAAAAATGTTGATACATTCCAAAATGGGGGAAAACACCGACAGACATAATTATGAATAAAGAACTCCTGCTCAATTATATCCCCTATCCATCCTACTCAATCTCACCCTCACTCCCCTTCTCTTTGCGTCCTTTCAGCTGATGACAAAATAAGTCACAATAAACGATATGACGTCTTACCTTCACGACGTCACCGGCGAATGACGTCATTTGCGTAAAGCTAGAAGCAGACACACTGTCCGAACTATCCAGTATAAATACCACGTCTGTTTTGTTATTGCACTCTGAAAAAGAATAAAAGGAAATTTGTGTATTTCGAAGCGTAGTGCTCTCTCTCTCTCTCTCTCTCTCTCTCTCTCTC
Organism: Monoplex corrugatus; assembly: GCA_030674185.1. Taxonomy (NCBI): domain Eukaryota; kingdom Metazoa; phylum Mollusca; class Gastropoda; order Littorinimorpha; family Ranellidae; genus Monoplex; species Monoplex corrugatus. Next base: position 51,425,408 of record JAPXFY010000026.1, read on the forward strand.
TCTCTCTCTCTCCTCTCTCTCTCTCTCTCTCTCTCTCTGGGAAGAGTGTAAGATATATTTAATTTCCTCGTGCTCCATACACTTTGCTCAATAGCGACCTACACGCTGCTCTATGGCTAAAGAATAGAATTTACACCACCATTATCTTAGTCATTCACAATGCCATTATCTTAGTCATTAACAACACCATTATCTTAGCCATTTATAATACCATTATCTTAATCATTCACAACACCATTATCTCAGTCATTCACAGTACCATTATCTTAGCCATTAACAATACGATATCTTAGTCATTCACAACACCACTATCTTAATCATTCACAATGCCATTATCTTACGCATTAACAATACCATTATCTTGGTCATTCATAACACCATTATCTCAGTCATTCACAGTACCATTATCTTAGCCATTAACAATACCATTATCTTAGTCATTCACGACACCATTATTTTAGTCATTAACAATACCGTTAGCTTAGTATCACATACCATTATCTTAGTCATTCACAATATCATTATCTTAATCATTCATGATAACATTATCTTAGTCATTTATTTTACCATTATCTTAGTCATTCACAATACCACTCTCTCAATCATTCACAACACCACTATCTTAATCAATCACAATACCATTACCTTAAGCACTCATGACACCATTATCTTAGTCATTCACAACACTACTATCCTAGTTGTTAACAATAGCATTATCTTAGTCTCTCACAATATCATTTTATCAGTCATTCACAATACCATTATCTTTGTCATTCACAATACCATTACCTTACTTTCCTAGTCATTCACAATATCATTATCTTAGTCATTCACAATACCATTATCTTTTCACAATATCATTATCTTAGTCATTCACAATACCATTATCTAAGTCATTTACAACACCATTACCTTATCATTCACACCATCATTATCTCAGTCACTCACAGTCACAATACCATTACCTTAGTCATTTTACAATACCATTATGGTAGTCATTCACAATAACATTATCTTAGCTATTCACAATATCATTATCTCACTCATAATACCATCATCTTAGTCATTTATAACACTGTTATCCCAGTCATTATTTACAATTACCATTATCATTACTTGCCATACCATAAAAACAGGGAAAAACACAGGTGGTCTTTTAACCCTAAGGTGGGTCAGAGGGGAATGAGGTGGTTGAAATCTGACTTCTCCTGGGTCAGCTCTATATATAAATACAGTATGTGAGAGGACTTACCAAGTCATCATAAGATGGCTGAATCCTAACATATCATATTAGGCTGACTCAGAACAAACAGGAGGGGTGTCTTTGTTGCTGCCCTACTTGTTAACCCTTTGACTCCCGCACTCTTTCCACCAACTGCAAAAACTTAACCCTTTGAATTCCTCACAATATCCACCAGCTTCCTGCAGGAAGGGTTAAGTTTTTGCCTTGCTAGCAAGGTTGACGATGAAGGTTGCTGGTGGACAGGGTGCAGGAGTCAAAGGGTTAAGTGTATAGCAGTTCAAGAAAGTATTTGCAATGTTATTGTATATGCAGTTCAAAAAGCATTTACAATGTTATTGTATATGGCAGTTCAAAAAGCATTTACAATGTTATTGTATATGGCAGTTCAAAAAGCATTTACAATGTTAATGTATATGGCAGTTCAAGAAAGCATTTGCAATGTTAATGTATATGGCAGTTCAAGAAAGTATTTGCAATGTTAAGGTGTTTGGCAGTTCAAGAAAGTATTTGCAATGTTAAGGTGTTTGGCAGTTCAAGAAAGCATTTGCAATGTTAATGTATATGGCAGTTCAAGAAAGTATTTGCAATGTTAAGGTATATCACTATATGGCAGTTCAAGAAAGTATTTGCAATGTTAATGTATATGGCAGTTCAATAACATATTTGCAATGTTAATGTGTATCATATATGGCAGCTCAAGAAAGCATTTGCAATGTTAATGTATATGGCAGTTCAAGAAAGTACATGCAATGTCAATGTATTATTGTATATGGCAGCTCAAGAAAGTATTTGCAATGTTAATGTATATGGCAGTTCAAGAAAGTACATGCAATGTCAATGTATTATTGTATATGGCAGTTCAAGAAAGTATTTGCAATGTTAATGTATATGGCAGTTCAAGAAAGTATTTGCAATGTTAATGTATATGGCAGTTCAAGAAAGTATTTGCAATGCACTATCTTACCACTATTCTCAGTACTGTAACTTACCACTGTCTGCGATATCGTTGAACTGTAGGGCAGCAAACAGTTCTCCTTCACTACCAAAGAAATATGACCAGAACTGGGCCTGCATGGCAATGTCCTCCGTCATTGGAGAGCCGTCCAAGTTGTGTAGTGTGTACAGCGCGGCCGCCAGACCAGAATACAATGGCTTGTGCAGATCTGTCCATGTGACCGAAGCTGACCAATCAATGCCCAGCTCAGTCTGAATAAGTTCGCATGGGGTCGACAGAGCAGAAGATGCGCAGTTTTGTGTCGCCAGAAACTGGTCTTCTGTGATCTGTACAGGTTGCAGTCATAGCATTTTGTTTTTCGTGCGCGCGCGCACGCGCGCGCATGTGTGTGTGTGTGTGTGTTTGTATTGGTGTGTGTACTTTTGTTGTTGTTGTTTTCACTTTAAGCCATGCTTTCTTGGATGCATGTATGCACACGTTTTCTGGCCCACACTGTGCAGGTGTTATGTTCCTGCACAGTCTACATACTCCTGTCTACAGTGGGTGTGCATACTGTGTATTTTCGCACTTCCATTAGTTCCAAAGCCATCGAACACCGACATGGCTCACAGGATCTAGAGCATGCATGTTTGATGGTGTTCTGATTGCATATACACACGAGGGGGCTTCTGCCTCTGGCACTAACAGGCCTATGTAGACCTGGCAGATCAGAAAACTGTCTACCCTTTAGTCACCAAGTGTACCCATGCAGGATCGAAGTCAGACTTCTGACTGACAGTCGGACATTCTAACATCCTACATGCCTGTGTGGTTTTAACTGATTGTGGAGACAAACTTAACAACCAACCAACTTGCCAGCCAGTGACCAAAAAAAAAATCTATTTTAAATATAGTAGGCCTATTAAAAATAGGCTAGATATTTAGATCCAAGTCATAAATATTTTTCAGTAAACGGCCAAAGCAAAACTATGAAAATGTACTTGTCGTGTTACCTTGTGATAAAAGTAGTGCAGACAAAGAGCAACAGGAGAGGTTCGGTTCCATAGTTGAATGTTTATTAACTTAGCTAAGGTATAGCCTAGGCAACGTATGAATACACTGATGTTCAAATCATGCGTGCCGGAAGTCATGTGATACAAATTAATTACTACCTGTTAAATGCACAGGAAGAGTGTATTTCAAATGAACTAGGTAGAAAGAAACTCTAGGGAGAGCTAGACAACAGAAGGTCTTCAGAGAAGTAACCCCCTTTAGACAAGTGTTTCGGCCCTGAATTCCTTACACTCTCGGGGGGCCGGGCCACATCCAGGTCATGACTCCTGGATGCCCTTCTGCTGTTGTCTATTTTTTTTTTTTTTTTCCCACGCCGGGGATCGAACCTGGGCGATTCTGCGCTTCAGAACTGCGGTACGCGGTTTTACCAATGTGCTACCGGGGCACACATCATCTGTAGGGAATTTAATCCTTATGAAGTTCACTTTTTTCGTTCCTCCTTGCCCAGATCCAGCTTGAGCTCCTTTCTGCTGCCTCTGCCATCGCTTTAAGGGCTCTAGTCCTCTTCTTCCCAGAAATGGCGAGTTGTTTCATGAGATCATAAGCGGAGGTGCCCACAAACCCTCTTGCCCCGACCTCTATGGCGAAGATTTTGACCCGCAGACCTGCTTTCTTCAGGGTGCTGGCAAGACCGGCGTATTTTTCGGTCTTGTAGATATGTGCTTCTTCCATTCTGCTTTCGTATGGCACAGTGAGTTCTATCAGAATCACTTGTTTCGAGGAGTCAGAGTGGAGAGCGATGTCTGGTCTCATGCCTGTCTTGCTGATGACATCTGGGTAATTTCTCCACTCTGGGAGGTCTGCTGTACACTCCCAGTCGACTGCTCCATCCAGAAGACCCTTTGGCAATGTGCTGGTTGTCATAGCACTTTCGGGCCAGACCTGTCTCCCTCCTGCTTTGTAGAACGTTGTCATAGCAATTGGTGCGTTTGGGGTCATGGTTTTTTCGCTAACCACATCTGTGATCACTTTCAGAACTTGGTTGTGCCTCCATGTATACCTTCCTTGGGCTAGCGCTACTTTGCAAGAGCTTAGGACATGTTCCACTGTTTGTTTCTTCTGACAGAGCGGACATGCTGGGTCGTCTGCTTTCCCCCATTTCACTAAGTTTGCATTCGAGGGGAGCAGGTCATATACAGATCTGAGGAGGAAGCTTATCCTTAGAGGAGCCATGTGCCACATATCGTTCCAGCTGAGACTTCTTTGGAGTGCACTGTCCCATGTTGTCCATTGCCCCTGTTGACCTTGCTGGACTGCCTTCTGCACTCTTTTGACATCTTCTTATTCCTTCAACTCCTGTATGATCATGTCTCTTTTTTCCTTCCCTTTGGCTTTGGACCACCACTGCATTTTTGTTGCTCCCAGTCCCTGTCTGTTGGTTTGCGTGTGTCCAATTATTTCTTTGATGCTGAGGTTTCTCTTGGCATTGTTTACAGCCTCTTGGACTTTCCACTTTCTGCCAGTTCTCAGCTTTGGATGAACTGATCTCACGATATTGTCTTCCGATTCCTCCAGCATGCTCAACAGTCTTGCTTTTCCAACTTTGTATTCCTCCACTATGGATTTGAGAGGTAGCTTCAGCATTGCTTGACGACAGTAGAATGCAACATCAGTGAGACCAGGTGGGACACCGAGCCATTTTCTTGTGTATTTGTTGATTTTGGCTTCCATTGCTTCGACTGTGCTGGTGCAAATGTCATAGATTATCAGTGGCCACAGCAGCTTTGGTATCAGCATGAACTGTAGACACCAGACTTTGTATTTGCCTGGCAGTCCGCAGTTATCTATTTTCTTCAGGCCTTCTTCTGCTGTTTGCTTGGTTTCACATCCCCTTTGTGTGTCTTTCAGGGAGTCAGCATACCATCTTCCGAGACTTTTTACTGGCTCTTCTGTGACAGTGGGGATGGCTTGGTTGGCTACCATGAATTTGACTGAATCTGCCACTTTTCCTTTTCGCAGTGAGAGACTTCGGGATTTCTTAGGTTTGAACCTCATTCTTGAAGAGGCCACCAGCTCATCCAGCTGCTTTAAGATTTGGTGTGTCTCTTCCTCATCCGTGGACAAGACTGTTGTGTCATCCATGAAAGCTTTCAGAGGAGGCATCTGGTATCCATCTCCCAGATTCACTGGACCTGAACTCTTCATTGCAGCTTTCAAGATGACTTCCATTGCCAACACGAACAGTATGGGAGAGATTGCACAGCCCATTGCAATGCCCACCTCTAGGTCTATCCAGTCCGTGGTGTATTCTTTGGTAGAGAACCGCATTGAGAACCCTTGGAAATACTTCCTCAGCATTGTTCGGATGTTTTCTGGGATGTGATACATTTCAAGAGCCAGCTGGATCATATCGTGTGGAACTGATCCATATGCATTCGCCAGATCAAGCCAAACTACGTCAATGTCTCTCTTCTCTGTTCTTGCTTTTTGGATGGCATCCCAAATCAACGTGGCATGTTCCAAGCATCCAGGCATTCCTGGTATGCCTCCCTTTTGGACTGACATATCCAGATACTTGTTTTCAGTCAGGTATTTTGTCAATCTTGCTGCCATAACAGAGAAGAAGATTTTCCCCTCGACGTTCAGAAGTGATATTGGCCTGAACTGATTGATGCTGCTGGAGTTCTGCTCCTTCGGAATGTACACTCCTTCAGCTCTCATCCATTGGTCGCTGATCTTCTGGTTCCTCCATGCTGATCGAATCATCTTGTGGAGCCACTCGAGCACTTTTGGGCATTTCTTGTAGAGCAGGTATGGTATTCCGTTTGGTCCAGGTGCTGACTTGGCTCTGGCTTTCTTTACTACGTTCTTCACTTCATCCAGTGTTGGTGGTTTGTTATTGAATTTTCCTTCTGGCGCTGCAGGCCAAACCAGATTCTGGATTTCAAGTGGTGCCTCGCGCTGAGAATCGGAATATGTTTCCCTGAGATGCTGCTCTAGGGTTTCCTTGCCCACTGTGAGAGTCCCTGATTTGGGTTGTTCAAACAGCTTTCTTGAAAAGTCAAAGGGATCTTTGAAGAAACGATCTTGAGTCTTCTTCTTTTTGCTCTTTCTTCGCCTTGCTGATTCCACTTTGCTGAGAGCATTGTGTTTGGCCTTCAGATCTTTCCAGAGTTCCAGGAGCCCTTGCTTCTCGAATTCTGAGGCAGTTTTCATTCGCTTTTTAAGCTTCCTTTTCTCCCTCCGGATGCTCTCCATCTGTTGCTGTCTTCTGGATTTCTGGGGAGGCGTTTTTGTCTTTGGCTGCTTCACTCCATAAGTGTCCCTGCAGATAGAGTATATGATGTCTCCGTATGTGTCAAGTTTGTGTTCCAGCGTACTGTTCCCTATTAGCGCATTCAGCTTAAGGACAAGTTCCTCATCTAATTTCTCCCATTGTTCTTTTGCACCGGCAGGCGGCAAATTGAGTTTTCCACGTTTGGCGTTAAGATCTTGTGCAAAATCCGCATCAGAACCGTCAGCGTGGATGTCCTTGGCACTATGGTTTAATTCCTGGCCTTGGTCATCCAACGTCTCACCTGCTATCGCAGTGCGCTGCTGCTGGTTCGTATGTGTCTTCAAACAGCCCATTTTTGTCCTGTGGATCTTCATGCCGCGTTTGGTGGTGAATCTCCTTCCACACGCACACGGAAATTCCAACTGGTCATTAATCATGGTCCGTTGTGCGTTTCCAGTCGTGATGGAGTCAGTGCCGATGGATTCATCATTCTCTCCCCCTAGGCTACTAACTGCTGTATGCACAGCAAGAGTGCAGAGCACGACGTCCCTCCTTATCTCAGATGACAATTAAATTTGCGATAAAAGACTACCCATCAAAAGCGGTTTAACCAGATTACGTCCTATGCTTAACAACCGTAAATAATATTTCAAGTAGATTTAACAGTGTGCAGTTCTCTCACGAGAGTTAAATTCCGGTAATGGCCCATGATCTTAAATGAAACGGTAGTCGAGTTTTGACCGTAGCTTAAAACCCTAAACAAGGGGAAAAAATTCGTGGTAAACATGTGTGTTGTAGCGGGAAGCTGAAGAAGTGTTGAGCTAGTAGAAGAACAGAGAGAACAAGAAGAAGTGCACAGAGTAACCAGATCAAATAGATAGAGGCAGTGCCAGTGACAACTCTGTGGGCTATCATGTTCTTAATTTTGTCAGAAACAGGGAGTCATTATCACCATCATTATCATCATTATGTGCCCTGCCGCATGGCGTTGGCGATCATGGCCCTCTACGTGAATCTATCCCTTGTCACTGCAAGTACATCTTCCATCCTCTCTATCCTCAGCCACCCTGCAAGTCTGTCCATGATTTTCTCCCTGGATCTGCCTGGTGTTCTCTTTTCCTCCAGCTTTCCTGATGTGACCAAGTGCTCCAATTCCCCTTTCCTCATAAAATGTCCTGTAAATGTTGTTTATCTTTTCCTAATCTTCCTAGGAGTTGTAGCCAGTCAAAAAATTCTAACAAGTTTTTGGATTTTTCGTCTGCTACAAAACCGGAAATGACGTTTCACTTTCATCCGGGTGTTGTTGGAACCATAGCAACGTAAGCGCTTTCGCCGTAACGGTTGCCAACCCCGAAACATCAAAGTAACTCTAATTCAGATTTGTGCTAATTTTTCATTGTAGTAGTTGGTTTAAAGCTGAATTATTTTAGAGAAATTAAGACACTTTTGAAGTGTATTCATGGGAATTTAACATAGGTAATTTTAAATCAATATTTTTTGTTTGAAAGCTAAATGATAAATAATTCAGCGATGGGGTTAGTCCGATACGCAAGCCTATTCGTAGTTTGCGAACATGATCATTTATATAATGTTTTTTTTTTTTTTATATTAAACAATTGCTTAAATGTTTTTGTGGAAAAAAGTGAAGACGTGAATGAACATGAATGAACATTTTTCATTGTAATACTAAAATAGTATTCTATGGGAAAAAATCTGATGCATTACCAAAATGGTTGGGGTGCACAGACAGTTACTAATTTATCAGCTTCATGGTTAAATAAATTTGGCCTAGTTGTACATTTTTTTCTGTTAAAGCATATGTAGTTGTTTGTTAACACTAACTTTTTTTGTTCAGTTATTCATCATCATCATCAGGTGCCCTGCCGCATGGCATTGGCGACCATGGACGTCCAACCATCTCTATTTCTCGTTGCCCCCAGCATCTGCCCCACCCTCCTCATCTCCAGCCACTCTGCAAGTCCGTCCAGCATTCTCTCCCTGGGTCCACCTGGTACTCTCTTTCCCTCCAGCTTTCCCATTGTGACCAGGTGCTCTATTTGTTTCTGCCTCCATCAAGACTGTCTCGTTTGTTTTCTTTGCTGTCCATGGAACTCTCAACATTCTTCTGAGAAACCACATCTCGGCTGCCTTGATCCTGCTCTGGCTTTGCTTGCTGACTGTCCACGCCTCGCATCCGTACAACAGTATTGGTTCTATATAACATTCAAGGACTCTCTTTCTGATGTTAATTGATAGGCATTTGTTGGTAAGAATGCTTGTCATCTTCTTGAATGCTGTTTTGGCTTGGCCGATTCTGCCAGCTATTTCCGATGTGCTTCTGCCGTCTGATGAAATGACCGTTCCCATGTATTTGAACTTATTAACCTGTGTCAAGGTTGTGCCATTTGTTTTTATTTTGCATGAGGGGATTTCATCTTTTTTACTGACTTCAGTCTTCTGCTGTTTAGTTCCAACCCCTTACCTTTGCTTTCTGTTTCTAGTATATTCACAAGGTTTTATAGGTCCCTTTCATTTTCTGCAATTAGCACGGTGTCATCTGCGTACCGAATGTTGTTTATCATTTTCCCTCCAACCTTGAATCCAGAGTCTTCTTCTAGGTTTCTCATGATGTTTTCGCTATATAGTGAAAACAGATCTGGTGACAAAACACAACCCTGTCTGACTCCTCTTTTGATGTTTTGAAAAGAGCTTATATTGTTTTCTATTCTCATTGCAGCTGTTTGTTCCCAGTACATATTCCTGATTATTCGTAGATCTTTTCCATCGACATTGAGTCTCTCCAGTTGGTTGATCAATTCATCATGTCGTACCCGATCGAAAGCCTTGGTATAGTCAACAAAGCATAAATACAAATCCTTATTCATCTCAATTGACCTCTCTATGATAGTTCTTAGGATGTATATGGCATTAATAGTTCCTTTCCCCTCCACAAATCCACACTGTTCTTCTGCTATTTCTCTTTTGATTCTATTCCTTGTCCTCATCATGATTATTCTTAACAGGAGTTTTGTTACATGACTCATCAAACTGATTGTGCGATGGAGTTCGCATTCTATAGCCCCTGTCTTCTTTGGAAGTGCAATGAAAATTGATTTTGACATATCTTTGGGGATTTTTCCAGTGTCATAAATTTCATTTAGGAGGACTGTTATTTTTTCTATGCCAAATTCCTCCAGGGCTTCAATCATCTCTGTAGGAACGTTGTCTGGTCCTGGGGCTTTTCCTGGTTTCATCTTTTTCAGTGCTGCTCTAACTTCATCTTTCATTATGGGTGGCCCTTCAAAGTTCTTTTTTATAATGTGTTCTTCGTTTCTGTCATCCTCAAAAAGGTCTTTAATGTACTCTCCCCATCTGTCTAATATTTTGTCTTTTTCCATGATAAGCATGCCATCTTTCGATTTTAAGCAACCAATTGATGTGCATGTGGTTATCCCCCGTGAGAACAAATTGTAGTCACTTGTAATAGTTGTAAGTTGTATTTATTGTGTTTCATTCTATTAAAATTCAAAGATCTGTATTTTGGCTTTAAAGGTTTTTTGGAAGATTGGAAGTTGACTCAAAACCCACAAATGTGAAATCACTCCTCATATACACCTATACATACATACCTACATACAATATATAATCACATATTTCTCACAAATCATAGGAGTGGTTACACACATTTTTGGCGCCCAATATGGGGCTGAGAGTCAACGAATCTGGAAAAAAAAGAAAGAAAAAAATTTTCTTTTTAAACAAATGATATACAAGTGAAAAAAAAATATATATAAAAACCAAACAAAACAAAACAAAGTTTTAGACAAGTGACATACAATCGTGCAGTCACGATGGAGGAATTTGACTGTACAAATGTTACGCTGGATGACCAACAAGCATCCACATTTCAAGGTGTGTCCATTACCTGCAAGGACATTCAGAAGAAGGAGAGTCGGTGTACACTGTGGAGATACAGTGTCTCCAACAGAGAATTTGCGAACTGCAACTGAAGCAGCAAGAGCTGGAGCAGCAACAGCAACAGCAACGACATCAGCAGCAGCAGCAATTTTTTCAACAACAGCAACAGTTTCCACCAACAATACCAACAATTCAAGTCATTGCACCACCCAATATTAGGCTGAAAACATTTACAGGACTCCCTCCAACTGGAGAAAATGAAGTTTCATTTGTTGACTGCCGATCAACTACTACATGATAAGTCCATTCCCGATCCGAAAGATAAACTGTTGAGTAGTTTGAGAGGTTTGCCTTACGAACAGGTCAAAAGCTGTAGCAGCTCAAGGGAGATAATTTCAAAGCTCAAAAATTTATATATGGCAACATCAAGACAGGAGATGACAGACTACTAGAATTTGTTTCCATGTCCCTTCTTCCCAAGGAAAGTTCATCTGGATTCTTGTGTCGTCTGTGGTCAGAGATGGCCAAACTAACAGAAGAGAAAATACTAGACAGCAGTGAAGGCAGCCGGAAGGTGTATCACATCTTCTCAAAAGCAATTAGCCCTATGCTCGCTGTTGAACTCCGTGGAAAGTTCGGGTTTCCTGGGCAAGTTTCTCCTGACCTGGAAGAGCTACTGACCACTGTCCAAATGTTAGAGGATGCTACTGCTACCATGTCCAGACCTCATGTCAAAGTCATGTCTGGAACCAGTACATCTCAACAGAATCTGACTGAGGAACAGATGGACAAAATAGCTCAACTAGTGGTGGAAAAATTGAAGGGACAGGAAAAACGAAAACCGGAGCAGCGAGCACCCAGAGGTCCATGCTGGAGATGCGGGGAAAGAGGAAGCCATTTCGCCAGGGACTGTCAAAATGAGCCTGATCGGGAGAGAGTGTCCAGGGAGCAGAGCAGATGGCACAACAGACAGACGGGAAACGGAAATCTGTCGATGTTAGGGGGCAAACATCGACAGGTCTGAGCCCCAAAGAAGAACAAACAAGATTCCAAGCAGTGAACATCTTAGAAGAGAAATTAAAACCGGTAAGACTACGGAACATCAAATTAACCTTAACACCAGGACAGAGCATTCAGTTACAAGGAGTAGTTCCTGAAAATTCTCAGTTGTTTGTAAGAAAAGAAGAAGCTTTACCAAAGGGTGTGACCATCATCAGTGCTGAAATAAAAAAACTGTACCTGTGTTCTTCAAATTCAGAACAGTTATAAAAGAAATTCTGTGAAACTCACACCTGACATCATTTTAGCAGAACTGAAAACTGATTCTTCCTGTTTAGAAGCTTTAGTGGGACCATGCTGTGAAACACAGATCAAAATTGAAGGGGAAAATGTTATGTATCTTTTGGATAGTGGTTCACAAGTAACTGTCATTTCTGAAACATTCTTTCAAAATCAGTTGAAACACATTCCTCTAAAAGAACTTGGGGCAGACTTAACAGTAACGGGAGCTGGGGGACAACAAGTTCCTTACAAGGGAATGGTGTCTGTAAAATGTACACTGCCTGCCTGTGTTGCTGGGAAAGAACAAACAATCGACACAGTAGCGTTTGTATGTCAAGATACGGAGTATTCTCAGAGAGTACCAATCATTATCAGGACAAATGTGTTTAAGAAACTGCCACAAGTCACAGTATCAGAACAACTACTGAGGGGCGAAGCTGCTTTTATATTTGCTCATCAGTCAGATGTGGGTGAAGATGGAAGATGTGGAAGTATCAGGATGAAAGATCAGACTTGTTTTGCATGTAGGCGAGTCTGTGACAGTGAAGAGACAAGCAAGAGTGAAACGTCTGCTTACTCAGAACTCTGTGTTGATTCAGGAACCAACTTTGGCAAACACACCCGCTGAGTTGGGCGTAGTAGCAGCAAAAGCAGATATTGGGGCCTTACATTCTGTAAAGGTTACTTTGTGCAATTTGGGTGAAGAAGACCTTATCATAAAAAAGAATCAGGTGATTGCAGATGTGTTTACTGTGCACACAACATATGACGTTGAGAATGTGTTGAAAGAGTTGCATACTCATGGGCAGCAGGTAAATGTTTCAGATGCAAATGATAAAATGGAGTCAAAGGCAAAAAAGCAAAATACTTCTTTATTATTCAAGTTTGGAGAAAACACCCCATCAGAATGGAGAGAAAGCTTTGCTGCCAGGCTACAGAACTATCAAGATGTTTTCATTCAACATGAATTTGACCTTGGAAACATTAGTGAGGTTCATCATGACATTGAACTAGAGCCAGGATCTACAATACAAGAACGGCCAAGACCAATTCCTCCACATGATCTGGAAGAAGTGAAAGAACATATACAACTGTTGGGTGCTAAAATCATCACTCCGTCATCTTCACCATATGCAAGTCCTATTGTTCTTGTCAGAAAGAAGAATGGAAGTCTCCGAACGTGTGCAGATTATCGGAAAATAAACTCAAGAACAATTAAGGACAGTTATGCAATTCCAAAAATCGAAGATTTGTTTTTGACGTTTCTTCACTTCTATGGATTTGAGCAAAGCGTACTATCAAGTTCCTATGTCTGACAGGGCGAAACGGATTTCTGCATTTACAACTCCGTTTGGACGTTTCAATTTGAACGCATGACAATGGGATTGAAAAATGCACCGCATACTTTCCAGCATCTCATGGAAAAAGTGTTTTGTGATATGAATCTTATAGATCTCATTGTTTTCTTGGATAACATTTTGATCCATGGAAAAACATTGGAGGAGCTGGAAGAAAGGACTGCAGCAGCTCTTGAACGCTTGAGGAAGTACAACTTGAAAGTTGACCCAGAAAAATGTGTTTTCGCTGCCTCTGAAGTAAAGAATATGGGACATATCATTTCAGACAAAGGGATTAGGCCAGATCCTGAAAAGACAGAAACTTTGACGACATGGCCAAAACCATAAACTGTGAGAGACATTAAGTCCTTTATTGGTTTTGCTGGATTCTTTCGTCGCTTTATTCCTCATTTTGCACAGATAGCACGCCCTTTGAATGATTTGTGTATCGGTTATGCACCAAATGGAAAGCAAAAAGGACTTGGGAGAAATAAAAAGTCAACGCTTACTCTTAAGTCTGACATATCACATCTTTGGGGAGAAGAACAGCAGGCTGCATTTGAAAAGTTGATTGAACTGTTGACTTCTTAACCTGTTCTTTCCATTGCTGATAGAGGAAAACCTTTTGAACTTCACTGTGATGCTAGTGGAACAGGTATTGGAGCAGTACTGTATCAGGTGCAAGATGGACAACAAAGAGTGATTGCTTATGCTAGTCATGGTTTAAATAAAACCGAGAGAAACTATCCAGCTCACAAGCGGGAATTTCTTGCTCTTAAATGGTCCGTGACAGAAAAGTTCCATGATTACATAGTTGGTTCTCATGTTACAGTGGTGACTGACAACAATCCGCTATGCTACATTTTGAAGAACGCCAAACTTGATGCAACCAGCCACAGATGGTTAGCAGCACTGTCAGTCTATGATTTTGATCTCCAATACAAGAAGGGTACATCTCACATTGATGCAGACGCTTTGTCCAGACGACATCCTGAAGCTCCTGAAGAAGACATGGGGTATCAAAAGTTCATGGAAGATACCAAGTTTTTGCGGGAAAATGCTGTGAAGTTTGATCAGCAGTGTGGTGGTACTGTAAAAGTAAGCCAAGAAGCAGTATGTGCAATAATGAATGCTAAGGGAGTGTTCTGCTCTGTAGTCAGTAACAGTACTGAAAGTCAGGATTTGGATACAACAAAATCACAAGAAAATGTTAAATCCACTGTAGAATATGTACCAGCAGCAGAACAGTTAATTCCAAACCCAAAACTAATAGATGATGATGTGTTAGAACCCAAGCAAAAAGGACTGCATACAATAAGTACATCTGAATGGAGGAAATATCAGCTAGCAGACCAGACACTAAAGTGGGTGATAGAACATGTTGAAGCAGGAAAGAAGATGGAAACACAAGGGAAAGAGGTCACTCCTGAAATGAAAGTTTTTGTCAGAGAGCAAGAGAAACTGGTGATGAGGAATGGAGTTTTGTACCGACAAATACAGAATGAGGCAGGCATACTCAGAGACAGCTTGTGATTCCTAAGTCTCATCGGAAGGAGGCTATGAAGGGTATTCATGAAGACCTATTTCACATTCACTTTGATAGTGCAATAAAGCAAGCCCGTCTTCGTTTCTTTTGGCCCTACATGACGAATGAGATAGAACGCAAGATAAAGAAATGCAGCCGCTGCATTCGACGAGGTGCATTAGCTCAAAAGGCTCCCATGCAAACCATTGTGACAACTCAGCCTCTTGAACTGATTTCTATAGATTTTCTTACAATAGAAGCCAAAGGTCAGAAACAATCTATATTAGTTATTATGGACCATTTCACAAAATTTGGACACGCCATTTTGACTCGAAATCAGACAGCAAAGGTGGTTGCCAAAGCATTATGGGAACAGTTTTTGTTATTCTCATAATTATTGTTGTTGTCCTTATCATAATTACTGCCATTACCACCACCACCACTGGTACTACTACTACTACTACTGCTACTGCTACTACTACTGCTACTACTACTACTACTACTACCACTGATGATGATAAGAATAATGTTTATTATAATAATATTATCATTGTTACTATTATTGTTGCTATTATTATTGTTACTACTGTTGTTGTTATCATTGTTATTATTATAATTATCATCATCGTCAGTATCATAATTATTATCATTAGTAGTTGTAGAAGTAGTAGTAGTAGAAGTAGTGATAGTAGAGGTCGTAGCAGTAGTAGTAATATTGTTGTTTTTGTTATTATCATAATCATTACCATTTTCATTGTACGAGTTATTATCCATATAATCATCATTATAATCATTATCATCACCGTTATTTGTACCATTATCCCTATTATTAACAAACTAATACGCAAGACAAGAAGAGTTTACCTGCCAAATACCACCATCATTGTATGTGATACTGCTGGATGCCCCATAGCCTGACCCCACGTAAGCCACACGTCTCAAGAACATGGGGTCTTCAGTGAAAATGCATCTGTACACAGTCCGTACAAAGACACACAATCCGTACAAAGACACACAATCCGTACAAAGACACACAAAGTGTGCAAAGACGCTCAAGACACACAATGCGTGTAAAGACACAGTGCATATAAAAATAAAAGACAAAGCATAGAATGACACACAATGTGTGTGAAGGCACACAATGCGTATAAAGACACACAATGTGTATAGACACACAAATGTATAAGGACATACAATGTTTATAAAGACACACAATGTGTATAGACACACAAATGTAATAAGGACATACAATGCGTATAAAGACACACAATGTGTATAGACACACAAATGTATAAGGACATACAATGTTTATAAAGACACACAATGTGTATAGACACACAAATGTATAAGGACATACAATGCGTATAAAGACACACAATGTGTATAGACACACAAATGTATAAGGACATACAATGTTTATAAAGACACACAATGTGTATAGACACACAAATGTATAAGGACATACAATGTTTATAAAGACACACAATGTGTATAGACACACAAATGTATAAGGACATACAATGTTTATAAAGACACCATGGTTATAGACACACACATGTATAAGGACATACAATGTTTATAAAGACACCATGGTTATAGACACACAAATGTATAAGGACATACAATGTTTATAAAGACACCATGGTTATAGACACACAAATGTATAAGGACATACAATGTTTATAAAGACACACCATGGGTATAGACACACAAATGTATAAGGACATACAATGTTTCTATAGGCACACAATGGGTAAAGACACACAAATGTATAAGGACATACAATGCGTATAGAGGCACAATGCGTATAAGACACACAATATGTATAAAGACACGATATTATAAAGACACACAATGAGTATAAAGACACACACAAGTGTACAAAGATACACAATGTGTATAAAGACACACAAAGCGTAATATAAACACAATGCATATAGAACATATAATGTGTATAAAGACTCACAATGCTTATAAAGACATGATGAAATGAAAGATAGTTAACATACAATGTGTATAAAGACTCATAATGTGTATAAAGACATGATAAAATGAAAGACGGTTAACATACAATGTGTATAGAGACATGATAAAATGAAAGGTGTTAACACAGAATGTGTATAAAGACATGATAAAATGAAAGATGGTTAACACACAATGTGTATACATACATGATAAAATGAAAGATGGTTAACACACAATGTGTATCAAGACTCATAATGTGTATAAAGACATGATAAAATGAAAGATGGTTAACACACAATGTGTATCAAGACTCATAATGTGTATAAAGACATGATAAAATGAAAGATGGTTAACATACATTGTGTATAAAGGCATGATAAACTGAAAGATGGTTAACATACAATGTATATGAAGAAATGAATAAAATGAAAGATGGTTAACACACAATGTGTATAAAGACTCATAATGTGTATAAAGACATGATAAAATGAAAGATTGTTAACCCTCTAACTTTCAACAGTCTGGCATTTGCTCTGGAGGGATACATCGCAATCGGACAATTCCATTTGTGCTCCATTCAGATTGACAGACCCCTTGCGCCTGCACAAAACCTTATGCTCTGGAAAGGTCTTGAAATGGGTGAAGGGGATGGAGGTGGGGGAGAATGTGACCTATGAAACATCAGGTGGACACCAGCATAAGGACTGGATGCATCAGTAACACGCTGGTAGATAGGACCTATGATACATCAGGTGGACACCAGCATAAGGACTGGATGCATCAGTAACACGCTGATAGATAGAACCTATGAAACATCAGGTGGACACCAGCATAAGGACTGGATGCATCAGTAACACGCTGGTAGATAGGACCTATGATACATCAGGTCGACACCAGCATAAGGACTGGATGCATCAGTAACACGCTGATAGATAGGACCTATGAAACATCAGGTGGACACCAGCATAAGGACTGGATGCATCAGTAACACGCTGATAGATAGAACCTATGAAACATCAGGTGGACACCAGCATAAGGACTGGATGCATCAGTAACACGCTGATAGATAGAACCTATGAAACATCAGGTGGACACCAGCATAAGGACTGGATGCATCAGTAACACGCTGATAGATAGAACCTATGAAACATCAGGTGGACACCAGCATAAGGACTGGATGCATCAGTAACACGCTGATAGATAGGACCTATGAAACATCAGGTGGACACCAGCATAAGGACTGGATGCATCAGTAACACGCTGATAGATAGGACCTATGATACATCAGGTGGACACCAGCATAAGGACTGGATGCATCAGTAACACGCTGATAGATAGAACCTATGAAACATCAGGTGGACACCAGCATAAGGACTGGATGCATCAGTAACACGCTGATAGATAGAACCTATGAAACATCAGGTGGACACCAGCATAAGGACTGGATGCATCAGTAACACGCTGGTAGATAGGACCTATGATACATCAGGTCGACACCAGCATAAGGACTGGATGCATCAGTAACACGCTGATAGATAGAACCTATGAAACATCAGGTGGACACCAGCATAAGGACTGGATGCATCAGTAACACGCTGATAGATAGAACCTATGATACATCAGGTGGACACCAGCATAAGGACTGGATGCATCAGTAACACGCTGGTAGATAGGACCTTTGATACATCAGGTCGACACCAGCATAAGGACTGGATGCATCAGTAACACGCTGATAGATAGAACCTATGATACATCAGGTGGACACCAGCATAACGACTGGATGCATCAGTAACATGCTGGTAGATAGGACCTTTGATACATCAGGTGGACACCAGCATAAGGACTGGATGCATCAGTAACATGCTGGTAGATAGGACCTATGATACTCAGGTGGACACCAGCATAAGGACTGGATGCATCAGTAACATGCTGGTAGATAGGACCTATGATACGTCAGGTGGACACCAGCATAACGACTGGATGCATCAGTAACATGCTGGTAGATAGGACGAACAAGTCAAACATTAAAATGTAAATCATGACAAGGTTAACCCTATCTAGTGCAACGAGGGTCCACCGATTAATTCCTAACCAGACACAATTTTTTTCTTCCACTCCGACCTCTCCCCCCCCCCCCCTCCCTCCGGACTAGGCCATTACTGATCTTAGGTATTTATCTTTCAGATTAGTTGGTAAACCCAGGTTGTGCTGAATGTATTATTTAGTACAGGTAAAATATCCCACGGCAGCCCAAGTGGGGTTGTGCCTGACAAAATCCTGTTAAAAACCTGCTTTCGTTGTATAAAAACACATGATTTCAGGGAAACATTGGTATTCCCATGGACTTGACGCAGAAAGTTTACATTGTGTAAAAACAAAGATCAAATACAAATAAAAATCAAAATATTTGATCGAATCCAGCCATTTCAACTTGTGCATCTACAGTGTGTGTGTGTGTGTGTGTGTGTGTGTGTGTGTGCCGCGTATTACGCATGTGTGTGTGTGTGTGGGGTGTTGTGTGTGTGTGTGTGTGTGTGTGTGTGTGTGTGTGTGTGTGTGTGTTAGAATGATGTCTATCTGTCTGTCTATATATTATATGTCTTGATATTCAATTTTTGATGTCACGAATTATCATTGCCGTTGAATTTTACTGATCCCCCCTACCCCCTATCCTACCCCTCAGTATGTGTGAATGTTGTCCACAACACAATGTTTGATTGAGAGATAACAAACTTGACATGACTGGTCAAAACCTTTACCCAAAATCAGGGGGGGGGGGGGGAGATGACCAAACAATCAAAACAACAGGATAATTCTCTCACTCAGTCCGACTCAGCATCTGAGCATTTACTGTCATTAGCAAACTGCTCAGATGGAAGGATTTCCCCCATGGGATGCCAGGGGCTCTTTCAGTATAAATAGTATCCCCACCTTCTGGAAATTCTGTGCTAGAAATTTCCTTTTCCCTGTCACTCTCTTTGCCTCTGTCTATTCATTTGCTTTCTGTCATTTCTTCCTATCATTTTCTGCCTTGCTGGTCCATTCACCTGTATGTGTTCGATGAAGTCTGACAAACTTTCTCTTAAGATTGATAACTGGGTGCTATGTATTAAGTGCATTTTGGTTCTAGGGAAAGGAGATGCGGAAGCCATTTTTGGTAATTTGGGCTTGTTTTTATATATGCTTTAGTGTCCTAAGTTATGTTTAAATTTGTATTCATGTGTTTTCTTTTAAATCCCCTGTGTGATAAATTGGACGGAGTGGTCAACGCCAGGGGCATCTCCTTAGATTATGTGCGCGAATTCATTGATATGTGTACTTAATTTCTGCTCCCTTTTTCCTGTTAAAGTGTTGTGCGTGTGTGTGTGTGTGTGTGTGTGTGTGTGTGTGTGTGTGTGCGTGTATTGAAACGATTATGGCCCTGATACAGATGGGTTTCAAACAAAAATAACAATAACAATAACAAGATGGAAGAATCCTGAATCAGAACAGGTAGGGCTGAACACCCTGAAGTTACCCAACAGCATTGCAGACCCTCCTTCGGGAGGCGCCATACACCCCCCCCCCCCCACACACACACAGAAGTGACATTACGTCCCTATCGCCTGTGGATTATGAAACTTGGATTTGGTTGTACGATTTAGAGCCCAAAATGATGCGGCAGCTAAGACAATAGAGAAGCATGACTGCCAACCATTCTAACCATGAAAAAGCTCAGCTAAGACAACAGAAAAACAAAGATTGTCAACCCCATTCTAAAATCTTCTTTCTATACAACACTACAGAAAAATAAAGATTTTGTACTTCTGAAGGTCACTATGACCTTGACGAAGCTTCAGTTGTGATTAAATTAGACAAGGACTGAGGACAATGGTAGACGATCACAACAATAAAAACAGATTATAAATATTGTCAGAAGTTCCTGAAAAAAGTTGCTGTCCAAAAATTTCCCTCCAAAATGCCGATTTTAGGAACCGTCTCTGGTTCCATATGACCTTGACCTTGACAGCTTGTCTTTCAAACTTACACTTTCACGATTCCTCATTTGTCCTTACCTTTGACCCAAATTAAAGATCCGTGCAAAAAACAATCAAACAAAACAAAATAAAAAAACATAAAGTTTGTTACTGACATACAGACACACATAAATGTCTGTCTTGTCGATGTGAAACAACCTCCCTTTATTTAAAAAAAAAAGAAAGGAGATTGAACATAGAAAACCCTATACACCCACCTGTGTTACTGACATACAGAAACACACAAACGTCTCTCTTGTCGATGTGAAACAACCTCCCTTTATTAAAAAAAACAAGGGGGGAGGGGGGATTGAACATAGAAAACCCAATACATCCACCTGTAACGTATTAAAAAAAAAAAACATAAAATTTTGTCATTGACATACAGACACACACAAACGTCTCTCTGGTCGGTATGAATCAATCTGAAAAAAAAATAACGTCTCTCTTGTCGATGTGAAACAACCTCTCTCTATTAAAAAAAAAGGGGGGGTGGGGTGGGGGTGGGGGTGGGGATTGAACATAGAGAACCCAATACACTCACCCGTCACGTATTAAAAAAAACAACATAAAATTTTGTCATTGACAGACACACACACACACACACAAACGTCTCTCTGGTCAGTATGAATCAATCTCCTGTAAAAGAGATTGAACATAGAGAAACCAATACACTCACCTGTCACGTAGTCTGTTGACAACAGCCAGAACCACATCCTCTCCTGTGGCTCCTGCCACCACCGTCAGGTCCACAGATCCCGACCCGGATGACGTCACGATCATTGCTGACGTCATCACTAGCAGTGACGTTACAATCTCCCTCGGATTCATGGCTGCGAGATTGCTTTCTAAACACGCGCACGCGTACACATAGACTCATGCACACACACGTGCGCGCGCGCACGCACACACTCACGCACACACCCACACACATATACACACATTTACCCACGCACATATACACACACATGCACACAGACATACACATAACATACACAGACACACACATATATACACACACACTTACACACACATACACACGCATGTATACACGCACACATACACACACATATACACACATACACATACATACACACGCAGACACTCACGCACGCACGCACGCACACACACACACACACACACACACACACACACACACACACACACAAATAAACATTACCATCATCATCCAATCCCATGATCAGCAAATTGCTGGGGATGTTTGGAGTTTGCAAATTTGTTCAAGAGAGATTCATCGCACTCGGACAATTCCATATGCGCTCCACCCAAGTCTAACAGCAAATTCCTGGCAGACTCCTTGAGCATGTTCTATTTGACATAATGGAGTTCGTGTCTTTGTCAAGCTTGTTGAAATCCTATTTGCTGACAAGATCTTGAAATGTGAGAAGGTGAGGGGGGAGGGAGAAAGGACCTATAAAACACTGCTTTACTAAGCTGACATGACCAGAATGATGGAAACATTAAGATGGGCAACGAACAGGCCAGTTGTTAACTTTGGAGGGGGGGGGAGATGGGAGGTGGGAGGCAGCTGGAATTGAACTCGAGATATCAGTACAAGAACCAGTCAACCCACTGGGAAGACTGGAAGGACGCAGCATTAGATAGGATTCTCTATCCATCTCTCTCTGTGGGGTGCAGCAACAACCGCAGCAGACAATACTGAGGTTGGTCCATACCTTTGACTGTTTGCCACACAGCTCTTCTGTCGACTTTTTGGCAACAAGCTTGACAAAGACACGAATTCCATTATGTCAAACTTATTTATGGAGACGAGCGTATCAATTTCCATCTCAATGATCAACACCGCAGGTGTCTATCTCTCAGGCCTGATTGATGTCAGGTATACATATCATGAAAGGAAGCGTAGAGTGCAGTCCTGTCATTTTCCACCTCAATCCTCTCTGTAACTCCATAGCATCATGATCATCATCTCTGTTATCAATAACCCTTTGACTCCCGCAGCCCATCCACCATTTGCAAAAAAAAACCCTTAACCTTTTGACTCCCTCACCCTATCTATCGGCTTCCTGCAGAAAGCTGGTGGATAGGGTGAGGGAATCAAAGGGTTAGGTCTTTGCTTTGCTAGCATGGTCGGCAATGCAGGATGGTGGTGGACAGGGTGCGGGAGTCAAAGGGTTAAATTATCCATCATCATCATCATCATCATAGCATGGTGAACGTTGTCCCAGATCCTGTGTCCTTCTCCTGGTGACCTATCTCACTTTCGTTTTTTGTTTGTTTGTATTTCCATCGTGCCTTGGATAAATAAAACTGGTGTTACTGGAGTGTCGTGGGGTGGTCAGTTTACTGGTTTGTGTGTGTGTGTGTGTGTGTGTGCGTGTGTGTGTGTGTGTGTGTGTGTGTGTGTGTGTGTGTGTGTGCGCATGTGTGTATGTGTGTGTGTGTATGTATGTGTGTATGTGTGTATGTGTATGTGTGTATGTGTATGTGTGTATGTGTAAGTGTGTGTATGTGTGTGTGTGTGTGTGTGTGTGTGTGTGTATGTGTGTATGTGTGGTCTTTGATTTAATGTCTATTCACTAAAGTGATTTTAGACAAAAAAAAAAAAAAAAAAAAAAAAAAAAAAAAAAAAAAAATGGGGGGGGTGGGGGGGTGGGGGGGATGATAAGAGGAGTGAAGAGAATATTTGAAAATTGTCAATTTTGAACTTGAGAAAAGATGATCCAGAAAACAACTGTTTTGAAGAGGGGAAAGTAAAACTAACAAATAATGTTATCATAATTAACGATTTAAACAAACAAACTAACAAACAAAATTGAAAAATATCTGGAAGAAACGAAGAAAAAAATAAAACTAATAATTGACTAACCATAACAGTGAACAAGTGAAATAACATTTTAAAGGTAATTCGCTATAGGACTTTTTGACAGGCTAACAAAAAATTCATACAGTAATGATGATGAGGCAAATATATCAGAAACTGTACTCATAGATAGTGTTGGAATATGTCGTTTTACCTTAACGCAAGAAAGAATATGACTATGTGTTATCTTCTTTCCACACAGACATACTATGTTCTTGGTGTATTTTGTTTTGAATGCATCAAGTTTCCATCTATACATAAGGGATTGTATAATTCTGCTGGCATGAAGCTGCTTAAGTATTTTGCTAACTTCAAAGTTCATGTGACAGTTATCATACTTTTTCTGTTTTAATTGGAACTGCTTCCAGACGTAGTTGTCTACTAAAGTGTAATTCTCGTGCAACGAGAGAGAAAGCTGGATATTGTTTGAATCTGGTGAGTTATTAGCTCCCCGTTTGGCAGCCCTGTCAACTTTATCATTATAACGAAAAGAACTATGAGAAGGTATCCAGCAGAAAGTAATATCAGTGCCTCTTAAAGATAAATTATGAATCAAGTGACTAATTTCCAGAATCATTTCTGATCTTGTTTGTAATTTTGATAATTCAAGAGCCTGAAGTACTGATTTTGAATCAACGCAAAAAAGTGTTTGAAAAATTGTCCTAGGAAGACTTATCATAAAGTTTAAAGCCATTAATATTGCAAAAAGTTCAGCTGTAAAGACAGATTTATCAAGTCCTATGTAGAAAGATTTTTCAATTTTGAGAGCAGGTATTAAAAACGCTGAGCCTGCTTTTCTTTCAATTACTGATCCATCAGTGTAAATTTTCAAATGATCGGAATATAAGTCGTCAATATGACATTTAACCTGACTTGCCAGTAAGTTTACATTGTCTCCTTTTTTTAAGTTAGTGTGATGTACGTCAAATTGTGCTCTTTGGAGTTCCCAACTGGGTACTGGCGAAAAGGAAGGTCTTATAGATACAGGATCTACGTGTAGATCAATTCCTGAACCTTTCATGACGTCAGATGTGTATGTTGCAAGAGTGACCTGTGAAGATATTGATTTAGCTCTTTTTGGAAAGTCGGTATCTGATCTCAGTTTAATTTCTGTTTCAGAGATGTTTTGTACAGTGGTGTGTCTTAACAAAAATTTAGTAGAAGCGACTTTCCTTTGCTCATCAAGTGGCAACAGTTTGATTTCATTATATGTGCGAAGACAGGAAGCATGCATTGGAAGACCCAGTGCAAGTTTGAAACCTTTACAATCTATGCTCTGCAGTTTTTTCAGTAAGTGTTTCGGTGCACTGAAGAAGATTTCTTGGGCATAGGTTAATTTAGATCTAACAAGCGATTTACAAAGATGAACAAGTGTTGATGAATCTTGACCCCATGCCTGTTTGCGAACTATTTTTAAGAAATTTAAACTTTTTTGAGCTTTGGTTAATAAGTATTCAATATGCTGATTCCAAGATAATTTTGCCGTAAGAAAAACTCCTAAGAATTTAATTGACTCATTAAACTGAAGAAGAGTATCTCCCAGTTTGAAAGTGGGAATATTTACTGGGTTAGCTCCATTATTAAATAAAACTATTTTCGATTTTTCCAGGGATAGATGTAACCCATTTTCTACCATGTATCGTGCTATTTTATCAAGTTCTAATTGGTAGCATTTGCGTGTATAATTAATACAGCGCAAAGGAGTTTTCCTTTTCATATTTACCTGCATCCACATGCATAAATCGTCAGCATATTGAGCTAAAACTACATGCTTAGATACTTTACTGGGTAAGTCGTGCATTAATATCATGAAAAGAAGGGGAGCTATAACGGATCCCTGAGGGATACCCATTTGAAGAATTCGTTTCGTGGAATATACATTTTCAATCCTCGTTTGAAATACTCTGTTTTCTAAGAAACACTTAACATAGTCAAAAATGTGACCAGTCAGCCCAATACTTTTAAATTTAAATAACAATCTGGAATGCCACACTTGATCGTATGCTTTCGTTATATCAAAAAATGTAGCTAAAACACATTGACGTCTTGCAAATTGTTGTTTTATGTTAGTAGTTAGCTTTGTTAGGATTTCTACTGGTGACCTGCCTTTTCGAAATCCTGCCTGATTTACTGGTATTATTTTATTCTTTTCACATGTGTATGTGTGTGTAAGTGTGTGTATGTGTGTGTGTGTGTGTGTGTATGTGTGTATGTGTAAGTGTGTGTATGTGTGTGTGTGTGTGTGTGTGTGTGTGTGTATGTGTGTATGTGTAAGTGTGTGTATGTGTGTGTGTGTATGTGTGTGTGTGTGTATGTGTGTATGTGTAAGTGTGTGTATGTGTGTGTGTGTGTATGTGTGTATGTGTAAGTGTGTGTATTGTGTGTGTGTGTGTGTGTGTGTGTGTGGGTGTGTGTGTGTGTGTGTGTGTGTGTGTGTGTGTGTGTATGTGTGTATGTGTAAGTGTGTGTATGTGTGTGTGTGTGTGTATGTGTGTATGTGTAAGTGTGTGTATGTGTGTGTGTGTGTGTGTGTGTGTGTGTGTGTGTGTGTGTGTGTGTGTGTTGTTTGTTTGTTTGTTTGTTTCGCCTTTTCACTTGGTCTGCTTCACGACTGTATCTGTGTATCTTATCTTCAAAAAAAGAAAAGAGAAATAAAACAATTATTTCTTCATTTTATTGGTCTGTTCTTTTCTTTGAAGATAAAACACGCATAGGCATATGCCATTTACATGTAACCGAGACTGTTCCAATGACAGGTCTATACAATACAGTATAAAACAAAAGGTGTAAGCTTACTAAAGAAATAAACTAGGTAGGACTTCAGAACCTGGCCAGCTCATGGGTTTATGTGCAGGCGTAAGATTTGTGCCATGATCACCATCACGTGGCATCTGTGACGTTATTGCATATGGAATTCGTTCCGAGCGCGAAGACGTCATCTTGAGAAACTGAAACTGAAACTGAAACTGAAATATCACGACTGAGTGATTATTGTCTGTAGTCGGATGTTTATTACGTAGTGTTAGCTTTGTGCTTCATATGACCCTTCCTCACTACTGTCTATTTTGAAACCCTGCAAGCACAGAGTGCTTTGTGTGTGTGTATGTGTGTGTGTGTGTGTGCGTATGTGTGTGTGTGGTGTGGTGTGGTGTGGTGTGGTGTGGTGTGGTGTGGTGTGTGTGTGTGTGTGTGTGTGTGTGTGTGTGTGTGTGTGTGTGTGTGTGTGTGCAGGCTAAATGATTCCACGAGGTAATTGCTAGCAGATTTGGTGAACGCATACGGAATTGTCTGTCTGCGATGCGTCCCTCTTGAATAAACTCCAAACTGAAATGTAGATTGTTTTATAATAATGATAATAATATTTACAGTGTTTCTGAGGCGCCAAACCCTGACACTTCAAATCAAAGCGGACCCACGCACCAGACATGCTCACACTATCAACGCAGGCCACCTTACAATACGCGGAAAACACACACACCACACACACAACACACACACACAAAAACACACACACACACACACACCCCACACACACACACACACACACCACACACACCACATACAAACTGATAGAAAGAGGCAGCGCAGAATTTATTGTCAGGAAAAGAGATGGGTTTTTAAATTGTATTTAAAAGCAAAAAGTGTAGGTGATAGACGAAGGGACAATGGAAGTTTATTCCAGGCAGATGGTCCCGAAACAGCAAAAGAATGCTGGCTGACAGTTGATGGTTTACATCTAGGAACCTGAAGGGAAAGAGCTTCTGAAGCTGAGCAAAAGGTGTGAGTTGGCGAATAAATGTTAATGTCACAAAGGTATGATGGAGCAGACTGGTGAATAGATTTGTAACACAAGGTATCCAGCTTATATTCAGTTCTGTTCAAAACAGGCAACCAGTGAAGAGAGCCAAAGAGAGGACTGACATGATCAACAATTATTTTCCTGAGATCAAGACAAGCAGCTGCGTTTTGTGTGCGTTGCAGACAAAAGAGAGAAGAAGCTGGTAGTCCAGAAAGGACAGCATTACAGTAATCAAGACGAAACGAAATAAGAGATGTCACAAGCTTAGATGCAGCCTCAGTTGGATGTAATCTTCGAATGTAACCAATGCGCCGAATCTGATAGTAGCGTGATTGACAGGTCTGCGTCAGAAACTCTGCATAGAAAGAGTGTTGTCCAAGGTGACACCCAGGTTCTTGACAGAATCAGAGAGAAGGATGATGTTGTCACGTAGCTGGATGGTATTAAGCGTACTAAAGGCAAAGATATGTCAAAATCAATTTTTACTGCACTTCCAAAGAAGACAGGGGCTATAGAATGCGAACCCCATCGCACAATCAGTTTGATGAGTCATATAACCAAGATCCTATTACGAATAATCATGATGAGGACAAGGAATAGAATCAAAAGACAAAATAGCAGATGAACAGTGTGGATTTGTGGAAGGGAAAGGAACTATTAATGTCATATACATCCTAAGAACTGTCATAGAGAGGTCAATCGAAATGAACAAGGAGTCATATTTATGCTTTGTTGATTATACCAAGGCTTTCGATCGGGTAAGACATGAAGAATTGGTCAACCAACTAGAAAGACTCAATATTGATGGAAAAGATCTACGAATAATCAGAAATATGTATTGGGAACAAACAGCTGCAATGAGAATAAAAAACGATATAAGCTCTTACCAAAACATCAAAAGAGGAGTCAGATAGAGTTGTGTTTTGTCACATCTGTTTTCACTTTACAGCGAAAATATCATGATAAATCTAGAGGAAGACCCTGGATTAAAGGTTGGAGGAAAAATGATAAACAACAATCGATACGCAGATGACACCGTGCTAATTGCAGAAAATGAAAGGGACCTACAAAACCTTGTGAATATACTTGAAATAGAAAGCAAATGTAAGGGGTTGGAACTAAAAGCAGGAAAAGACTGAAGTCATGGTGATCAGTAAAAAACATGAAATCCCTTCATGCAAAATAACAGCAAACGGCACAACCTTGAGACAGGTTGATAAGTTTAAATACCTGGGAATGATCATTTCACTAGACGGCAGATGCACATCAGAAATAGCTAGCAGAATCGGCCAAGCCAAAACAGCATTCAAGAAGATGAAAAGCATTTTCACCAACAAATGCCTATCAATTAACATCAGGAAGAGAGTTCTGAAATGTTATATAGAACCAATACTGTTGTACGGTTGCGAGGCGTGGACAGTCAACAAGCAAAGCCAGAACAAGATTGAAGCAGCCGAGATGTGGTTTCTAAGAAGGATGTTGAGAGTTCCATGGACAGCAAAGAAAACAAACAAGACAGTCTTGATGGAGGCGGACACAAGTAGATCATTCATAAGGAATATTAGGAAAAGACAGGCAACATTCATAGGCCATTTTATGAGGAAAGGGGAATTGGAACACATGGTCACAACGGGAAAGCTGGAGGGAAAGAGAGTACCGGGTAGACCCAGGGAGGAGATGCTAGACGGACTTGCAGAGTGGCTGGGGACAAGGAGGGTGGAAGAGATGCTTGAGGCAACAAGAGATAAAGACAGATGGAAGTCCATAATCGCCAACGCCATGCGACAAGGCACCTGATGATGATGATGATGATGAGAGGCAAGTTGTGTAAGATATTGAGAAGCTGCAAG
The DNA here is from genome assembly GCA_030674185.1 of Monoplex corrugatus. Classification (NCBI taxonomy): domain Eukaryota; kingdom Metazoa; phylum Mollusca; class Gastropoda; order Littorinimorpha; family Ranellidae; genus Monoplex; species Monoplex corrugatus. The sequence goes on from JAPXFY010000026.1 coordinate 51,454,412, forward strand.
ACTTACACATTCCACATGTCAAAATGGTTGGTAACACGATGAATCAACGAAATAGATCTCGTACAACTTAATTGCCATTTTGAGTTTACTCTTGAAGTCTTCACAATACATGTAGTAAAATGGTATATTTTGCTGTCTCATGGATTTTGCCGTGGGTTGGTCATCGGTCCTAGCTCCAACACTGGCCCAGTCTCTCGGAACTGTTTCTTTGTGAATAGATCCCCAAACCAAGGGTGCGGAATAGGGCTAGGATTAGTGTTAGGGTTAAATTAGCATATGCGTTTTCAAAAGTAGTGACGTCCGACAGTGTATCCATGCGCGAAATGTGCTGGGCGGAGAGAGACCTAAACAGCACCTGGCCATTCGTTCTGTCTTCAAAATGGAAGACGTGACGAATTGAAAATATCTCAAGGCAGTCCTCTCTATCCACGCTTTACTTTTCCCAAAATGTAAAGGCTCAGGCACCCCAGTTATAAGTAACAGTGGTCAGATTACTTAGCAAGCTGGCTAACCTGTAACAGAGCCGTGGATTCAAGACCCGATGTCCGGAGTTCAGTCCCAGCCCACGACTATTAAAACCCCATCTTAATGGTCCCACCATTCTGCGGGCCCCAGTACCTCAGTTGGTTTGAGCGTCAGATTCACATGCTAATAGTTAAGGGTTCGAATCCCGGGGCGTGCTACATCAAAACTGGCCATCTCACTGTTCTATGATAACATCATTGTTGTTCTGGTGGTGTCAGTATAAGATTAGATAAGCCCCCCCCCCCCTTCCCCCACTTCCCTGGGATGGTTATCCCCGTCGGTCATATCACCTGAGGATGTGTCGACGTAAAAACTGAACTAAACCAACCAACCCACCATTCTGCTGTGTCAGCTTGTATTTCATAGATTCCACCCCCTCAATTTCCATTTCAAGATCTTTCCAGCTCAGGTTCAGGTAACAGACTGCAGATTGGGTGGAGCGCATATGATATTGTCCGAGTGCAATGAATGCCTCCTGAATAAATTTCAAAGTCCAAATTCCAAATAGTAAAGCGTATTACCCCAAACTAACAGTAAAGCGATGATCACCGTTTATAAACTGTTGTGTTAACCATACTCCTGCATGGTGTAGAAGCCTGCCAAGTATTTGCTGTTGGATTATGGCAGCTTTGTATGATAGGCTATACGTTCACAACATTTATAATCTGGTACATCGGATTTACCAGCGCGTACGTTAACCCTTTGACTCCCGCACCCTATCCACTGACTGCAAAAACTTAACCCTTTGACTCCCTCACCCTATCCACCAGCTTCCTGCAACCGAAATTGATTTCAGTCTGTGTTGTCCATCCCTTGGTTTGATTTTAAGACATAAGCATGAAAATGATGGTGTGAACATAAGAAAATATATAACTAAACCAACATTAACAGATATAACTAAACCAACATTAACAGATATAACTAAACCAACATTAACAGATATAACTAAACCAACATTAACAGATATAACTAAACCAACATTAACAGATATAACTAAACCAACATTAACAGATATAACTAAACCAACATTAACAGATATAACTAAACCAACATTAACAGATATAACTAAACCAACATTAACAGATATAACTAAACCAACATTAACAGATATAACTAAACCAACATTAACAGATATAACTAAACCAACATTAACAGATATAACTAAACCAACATTAACAGATATAACTAAACCAACATTAACAGATATAACTAAACCAACATTAACAGATATAACTAAACCAACATTAACAGATATAACTAAACCAACATTAACAGATATAACTAAACCAACATTAACAGATATAACTAAACCAACATTAACAGATATAACTAAACCAACATTAACAGATATAACTAAACCAACATTAACAGATATAACTAAACCAACATTAACAGATATAACTAAACCAACATTAACAGATATAACTAAATCAACATTAACAGATATAACTAAACCAACATTAACAGATATAACTAAATCAACATTAACAGATATAACTAAACCAACATTAACAGATATAACTAAACCAACATTAACAGATATAACTAAACCAACATTAACAGATATAACTAAACCAACATTAACAGATATAACTAAACCAACATTAACAGATATAACTAAACCAACATTAACAGATATAACTAAACCAACATTAACAGATATAACTAAACCAACATTAACAGATATAACTAAACCAACATTAACAGATATAACTAAATCAACATTAACAGATATAACTAAACCAACATTAACAGATATAACTAAATCAACATTAACAGATATAACTAAACCAACATTAACAGATATAACTAAACCAACATTAACAGATATAACTAAACCAACATTAACAGATATAACTAAACCAACATTAACAGATATAACTAAACCAACATTAACAGATATAACTAAACCAACATTAACAGATATAACTAAATCAACATTAACAGATATAACTAAATCAACATTAACAGATATAACTAAATCAACATTAACAGATATAACTAAACCAACATTAACAGATATAACTAAATCAACATTAACAGATATAACTAAACCAACATTAACAGATATAACTAAACCAACATTAACAGATATAACTAAACCAACATTAACAGATATAACTAAACCAACATTAACAGATATAACTAAACCAACATTAACAGATATAACTAAACCAACATTAACAGATATAACTAAACCAACATTAACAGATATAACTAAATCAACATTAACAGATATAACTAAACCAACATTAACAGATATAACTAAACCAACATTAACAGATATAACTAAACCAACATTAACGATATAACTAAATCAACATTAACAGATATAACTAAACCAACATTAACAGATATAACTAAATCAACATTAAATGCTTCAGTTACAAAATCTTAATTCACAGACTCGAGAAATTAAATGAATGTTATTCAAACTCATTGCTATCATACCAAATTATGAAAACAATCTTTAAACTTTGACAGGTCTATGTTGTCAAATGGCTGATGTACTTTATCGCCTGCAGAGACATGTGCAGTGAGAAATGCTTGTCAGAAATTTTGTTTGTTTGTTTTATAATTTTCTTGTAAAAACGATGATTATAGAATGGCTTGACCGCGTTTTTTTTTACATCCAGCCTGCATTGAGGGTTCACACTAATACAAGAATACTAAAACAAAATGCTCTTAGACAGTCTATATGAATACAAATAAATTATACTAATGAAAAAAAAAATGCAACCCTAATAATGTAAAATTAGAGTGCCAGTAACATTAACAAAGTTGGTGACAATCACAACGACAATGATTTTTTTCCCCCTACGATATAAATCATTGGCTAAAAGTAATTTTTCAAATTTGCCGTTGCTAATTTACAGATCTGTATAGAACTGAAGATACTGAACAAAAAAATACATCAATCATATATTTGGGAAACCAAAGAATAACGGCATTTGTTGTCATTTGAGAGAGAGAGAGAGAGAGAGAGAGAGAGAGAGAGAGAGAGAGAGAGAGAGAAGACAGACAGACAGACAGACAGACAGGAAGACAGAGAGAGAGAGAGAGAGAGAGAGAGAGAGAGAACGAACGAACGAAAATTTTATTCAAAAGGCCTTGGCCACATTTGAAGGGGGAAACATAATCATAATTATATCAACATACAAGCTCAATTCTATTGATTTACAAATGTATCTCGAAGTTTAAATGCCTTGTATAAATAAATAGCAAACTGCTTTACTACAGATTCGTCTTTGGATGAGAGTAACATTATCAATCTAAACAAACATGGTCGTCTAAAAAAATTAATAGGTATAAATTTCGCTCTGAACTGAATCAAATTTTGACAAACCAAGGCAAAATGTAGTTCATCATCAACATCCATACCACAAAGGGGACATAATAAATCATTTTCAGCAACTTTCCTGTGATAAAAGTGATGTTTCTTCAAATCAGAAATTCCAAATCTAAACTTGGTCATAACCCTCTTAATATACCTGTCTATTGGTAATGACAAATACAGTGGGAAGCAATGCGATGGATTAATCAAACGGTACATACTGTATCTATTACTGTCCTCCATATTTGAATGCCAGTTTTGCCATTGGTTGTCAATTAATCTATCACGAAGAGAGCGTAAAAACACACCTTTACTTCCAACACCCTGGTTAATCCAAGCATAACCAAATCCATTTTCAAATAACATCCGTCTGACTGTTGATACCCAGTTTGCCTTTCCTCTTTCATCTAATAAGCAAAGCATGTTATAAGCCTTTTGGGGTAACCTAGATCGGTTCATTTGAGTTAGTTTTATCCAATAGCGAATGCATCTAACTGCTGAAAGAATATGCAAGGGATATCTGTTAGTCTCAGCATAAACAAGATTATTTGGTGTTCTTAAAGATACTCCCAGAAATTTTTTGAGCGCAAATAAATGTATTTTTTCACAATGCGTAACTGCAGCATCTAGACCCCATATTTCTGCACCATACAATATTATCGGTTGGATTTGAGAATCAAAAAGTTTAATAAACAAGTGGAAAGAGCTATTGTTTAACCTCCTCAAATTCTGCATAATAGATAATAAACCTCTTTTACCCTTATCTGCAATATCTTTACAGGCAAAAGTGAAACTTAGACGAGTCGAAAAATAAATACCTAAATATTTGTATACATTAACAACAGACATCATAACACCACTGAAAAACCATCTTTCCCTTGCAGCCAGATATCCACCTTTTCTGAAGACAATGATGTTGCTTTTAGACATATTAACTTTTAACTGAAGCCGAGAAGCAGATCTGTCTAAGCTATCCAACTGTCGTTGAAGACCTATCACTGTTTCCGCTAATAGCACAATGTCGTCTGCAAAAAGCAAAATAAATAATTCTAAAGCATCATTCAAAAAACAGGCTCCATGACGACCGTTTTCAGTAACTTCTCTAGTAACCTCATTAATGAATAAAGAAAATAAAATAGGACTACATACATCCCCTTGCTTCACACCAGCTGTACAGTTGATACAATCAGACAAAGCACTTCCACATCTCACTCTTGCCTTAACGCTTTCATACATACTCATAACACATTTAAACAGTTTTCCATTAACGCCATTTTTTAACAAAATAGGCCATAATAAACTTCTGTTGATTGAATCAAAGGCTTTCTCAAAATCAATAAAGGCAACATAAAGTTTGCGATTTAATGTAAATTGCTTCTGAACAAGTGCCATCAGTGTAAACATATGATCTATAGTAGAATAATCTCTCTTGAAACCAGCCTGAAATTCCTCAGTTATATTATTTGCCTCGACCCATTTTTGCAGTCTACTGTTAATTATTGTGCTATACACTTTACTGGTTATGTCACAGATAGATATGCCTCTATAGTTATTAGGATCATTAACATTACCTTTTTTATAGAGAGGAATAACAATGGATTCGGACCAGTTCTTTGGGAAGATGCCGTTATCAAACAAAAAGTTATAGAATGTCACTAGAAAACCAACAACATGATCGCATCCAACAGCATTTTTCAACAATTCACCGATGACTCCATCTAGACCAGCTGATTTGCCATTTTTTAATTTTCTTAGAGCTACTAGTACCTCATGTGTGGAGATTGGTTCATTTAAATGCTGTATTTCTTCATTCGCTTCATTTTCTATTTCTTCTAAATTATCAACATTATTCGAAGCATCTTTCTGCAGCAAGTCTTTGAAATGCCTAAACCATGTTTCAATACATACTGTATTTCTAGGCTGTTTTCTTTTCGAAGAAATCATACTGATGGTGCTCCAAAAGCCTTTCTGGTCATTCATTGAGTTTACAGAGACAGGAAGACAGAGAGAGAGAGAGAGAGAGAGAGAGAGAGAGAGAGGAGAGAGAGAGAGAGAGAGAGAGAAGAAGAAGAAGAAGAAGAGACGTAGGTAAGAATATATTAAGGTGAAGGGGGGGGGGGAGAGGGAGACCGAGAGAGAGACAGAGACAGAGAGACAGACAGAGACAGAGTGCCAGTAGCATTAACAAAGTTGGTGACAATCACAACGACAATGATTTTTTTTTCCCGACGATATAAATCATTGGCTAAAAGTCATTTTTCAAATTTGCCGTTGCTAATTTACAGGTCTGTATAGAACTGAAGATACTGAACAAGAAATACATCAATCATATATTAGGGAAACCAAAGAATAACGGCATTTGTTGTCATTTGAGAGAAGAGAGAGAGAGAGAGAGAGAGAGAGAGAGAGAGAGAGAGAAAGAAAGAGAGAGAGAGACAGACAGACAGAGACAGAGGCAGGAAGACAGAGAGAGAGAGAGAGAGAGAGAGAGAGAGAGAAAGAAAGAGAGAGAGAGACAGACAGACAGAGACAGAGACAGGAAGACAGAGAGAGAGAGAGAGAGAGAGAAGAAGAAGAAGAAGAAGAGACGTAGGTAAGAATATATTAAGGTGAGGGGGGGAGAGGGAGACACAGAGAGAGAGACAGAGAGAGAGAGACAGACAGAGACAGAGACAGAGGGAAAGGGAGGGAGAGAGAGAGAGAGAGAGAGAGAGAGAGAGAGAGAGAGAGAGAGAGAGAGAGAGAGAGAGAGAGAGAGAGAGAGAGAGAGAGATTCAACTCACCGAAAGTGAAAAAAACTGAAAACAAAAACTCTGAAACGACACGTCTGAGTTCCACTGCCAAACACAAACCACACCTAAAGTTCTGTTAGTAACACACAGACCCCAAAACTTCCTTCTACATAAGGGACAGTCGTACACAGCTGACCACTCTTTTTATCAAAAGCAATAGTGTGCATTATAAGTAATATGCCTGCTGGTAAAGTATTGCGCTTCCTGTCCTGATCTCATGTAATCCCACTGAACCTGTTGGCTTGCTTATCCTCGGCTTAGTGCGGTTAAGCCGTCAGGTGAAGCAGAAATTGTGCAATGAAAGAGTCACTGATAGCGTGAGTTTGACTATATGCACACGCCGTCTAATTGAAAGCACGTTTTTGATTTTCGCATAGCTGAAGCAAATACATTATCACCTAGTCGCATTGCGCTACATAATTATACTTATTGACAGAAAGCCTGAAATTCGCATCATTGAAGTGAAAAGGAAGATGACATAATGTTTTTTTTTTTTTTTATTCACATTTCCTTTCTTCTTTGATTTATTAAGTAGAGCAGAGTTTATGCCCAGTGTCAAACGATCATAATTATACAGTTGACAAACAAAAAAACAAAACAAAAACAAAAAACCACAAAAAATCGTTCAGGGTGACTGGAACGGCAAGGTTGGTGTTTCAGTTTCAGTTTCTCAAGATGACGTCTCCGCGCTCGGAACGAATTTATATATGCATCAACGTCACAGGTGCCATGTGTATAGTGATCATGGCACATGCCTTAAGCCTGCACATAAACCCATGAACTGAGGCCTTATCTAGACTATGTTTTACCTAGTCTCTATGTTATACTGATATTGTGTCAGCTTGTCATTGGAATAATCGTGGTTAAATGTAAAGAGGTTGGTGTAGATGTCCAAGAAGATTGAAGAATTTCTGCAGTTCCTACTAAAACGAGAGTACCATTGACGGGGGACTACGCCTGCTACAATTCACCAGTGATAACGACTTGATTCTTGTTACACTCTGATGAATACAAACCAGAAAAACACAAAAATAGAAGTAGAACGCGTATTTGATATAACAAAACAAGACAGGCGCAAGTTTTCGGCCAACTGGCCTCTACCAAGCGTACACAAAAGATAAAAAAAAAGATAAATACAATAAACTAAGCGTACGACACACACACACACATACACATACGCACACACACAAACACACGCACACACACTCACTCACACACACACACACACACAACACACCACACACACACACACACACACCACCACAACACACACACACACACACACACACACACACCACACACACACACACACACACACAACACACACACACACACCACACACACACACACCACACACACACCACACACACACACACACACTCACACACACACACACAACACACACACACACCACTCACACACACACACAACACACACACACTCACACACACACACACACACACACACACCACACACACCACACACACACACACACACACCACACACACACACTCACCACACACACACACCACACACACACACACACACACACACACCACTCACACACACACACACACACACACACCACAAACACACACACACACACACACACACACACACACCACACACTCACACTCACAGAGAGAAAGTAAACAACTAGCGTCCTGGCAGGAGAAAATAGCAGATACAACAGCAAGAGAAAAGACGGGAGAGGGAAACCCTGCAGTCCTGTCAGGACCCACAATTCAGAAATTGTCTACTGTTTTTAGTGCCAAGTGTTGGGCATTTTTCTGTTGTTTTTTTATCTTTTGTATACTGGTGACAAAGGCCAGTCGGCCCAAAGTGTTCTACATATGTACATATGAATGGTTTGTTAATGTTTACCCGTATATACTTCATCTCATACTTTACGCTTTTAGTACTGATGACGTTTCATGTACATATGTAGATCCTTGGATGAAGACATGAATGTCCAATAAGTACATTGACTTTAAAGTCTTTTATTTATTTGATTTTGCTTGCCTAATAATCTTTGTATTTTACTCAAATGAGTAACTAATAGTCTTTATATTTTGCTAAAATGAATAAAAGTCTTTTTTGAAAAAGAAAAAAAAAAAAAAAAAAAAAAAGGCACACGCAACAAAAAATCATTCAGAAACTGAAAATCTTGCTAAAACATTTTGGTCACTGGCACACATACGCACCCACAACTCTCTCCAGTCAAAATAAAACAATCCCTCCCCTTTATTTTCCTAAAAGAATATTGAAAAACAAGAAAAAGGATAAGAAGAAAACGAACGAACCAACCAACCAACCAACCTAGTATTCAGTGGGGGTACAGATAAAACAACCAAAATAAAGACGTGAATCGAGTGCCAGAAGTGGAAAAAGGGTGTTTGAAGTAATCGATATACAATCAGATTTCTGACAAGGGGCATACTTTTCCACACCCAGTAACGCTAAAAAGATCGATACATATACAAGGACCTTCGATCTGCAAGCTTTACGATAACTGCTGGGAGCAGACCTTTATCAGTACAATGTACTTGTTTGTACATCACGTTTGGAGCTATGCGGCAAGATACGAGTGTGCAAGTGGGTTGTTTAAACGATGTTATCAGTCAATACATTCTTTCACAGCATTTTTTTGTTTTTGTTTTTGCGGAGGGGGGTGTCCCTAACTGCCAGAGAGAGAGAGAGGGAGAGAGAGAGAGAGAGAGAGAGAGAGAGAGAGAGAAGATAGAAGAGAGAGAGAGAGAGAGAGAGAGAGAATAACTGACCGAATTATTATTTTTAAACAGGAATTACCACAATATAAACTTTTTATTAGTTTAGGCCTGACGTTACTAAAATCTGGACAGAACAAGAACAATAACAAGAACACGAAAACATTTTATTTACAAGGTTATGAATCACTCAGTCAATGTGCTTTTTTTGACATCCAGCCCTCGCCCAAAGAGGGTCTACCTGAATCAGCAGATATTTCAATAATGCGAACATTAAATATCAGATACAGAAATTCAATTTTTTTATACTACGGTAAGTTGTTCAATCAATATAAAAATGTAATTGTGATTATCTGATTGACAGATGTAGTAGACAAACCCATTAATGCACGAGAGTGTTAGGCACACACCTCTTTTTAACTACACTGAAACGGAAACATTCTCTGTTTTTCTGGCGCTGTGTTCTAGAGGCTAGCTCCTAGATATGTGAGGTGAATTCAGGGCCACTAATTTTGTTGTTATTTATACATTTTTTTCTGTGTTACTGAACACTCGGACATAACAAAACAAGGATACATGCCACAAGTGAACAACCAGGTAGAAAGAGATATAAGTAGCTGGCATCAATCAGTCGCCGTGATGTAGTGGTTAATACAACTGACTACCGACTGGAAGGTTGAGGGTTCAAATCCCCATCAGTCCCTTCAAAAATCGTTGTGGGATTTTTTGGCTCTAACTGGCTCCACCTAGAGTTGGGCGTGCTATGGGCTCATTGGGAAGACTGGAACCATACAATCGAGTCTCATCCACTTCACAGATGCGTCATTGAGGGTGTTGCTCAAATCTTCTGATCAGCACCACAGGTGCCTGTAACTCTTGGGCCTGGTTGACACCAGGATATATTATGATTGCAAGCGTAGAGTATAGCCTTGTCACGCAGTCTCAATCCTAGATGGAACTCTATCGCACCATGATTATTATCCTCATCAACATCATCATCATCATCATCACATAATAAAAACTGTGCCAATTTCTGTAGCCATGAAGATGGCGTAGAAAATGGGACGAAAAACAAACAAAAAACCAAAACAAAACAGGTGAGCACAAAGGTAACCTCCCTGAGTGCAATGATCCTAAACAAACAAACAAACAAACAAACAACCTGTGGTAGCAAACAAGAAGCAACTGAAAGAGGAGATCTTTCAAAGACACAGGAGATGGATTGGCCACAATAATGCATACATCTGCATACATCTGCACAAGGCAAATCCTTATCTGGAACCTGGAAGACAGCTCGTTCAAGAAACACCTGGTGCCATAACCTGAAGGCAGACATGAAGAGAACAGGCCATACCTGAAGACAAGTGGAGTGACTAGCTCAGAACCGTGATTATATGTATTGGTGGTCTGTGTACCAAACAAGGCAACAGGCACAAATGAGATGCATGGTGATGAAGTATGTATTGGTGGTCTGTGTACCAAACAAGGCAACAGGCACAAATGAGATGCATGGTGATGAAGTATGTATTGGTGGTCTGTGTACCAAACAAGGCAACAGGCACAAATGAGATGCATGGTGATGAAGTATGTATTGGTGGTCTGTGTACCAAACAAGGCAACAGGCACAAATGAGATGCATGGTGATGAAGTATGTATTGGTGGTCTGTGTACCAAACAAGGCAACAGGCACAAATGAGATGCATGATGATGAAGTATGTATTGGTGGTCTGTGTACCAAACAAGGCAACAGGCACAAATGAGATGCATGGTGATGAAGTATGTATTGGTGGTCTGTGTACCAAACAAGGCAACAGGCACAAATGAGATGCATGGTGATGAAGTATGTATTGGTGGTCTGTGTACCAAACAAGGCAACAGGCACAAATGAGATGCATGGTGATGAAGTATGTATTGGTGATCTGTGTACCAAACAAGGCAACAGGCACAAATGAGATGCATGGTGATGAAGTATGTATTGGTGATCTGTGTACCAAACAAGGCAACAGGCACAAATGAGATGCATGGTGATGAAGTATGTATTGGTGGTCTGTGTACCAAACAAGGCAACAGGCACAAATGAGATGCATGGTGATGAAGTATGTATTGGTGGTCTGTGTACCAAACAAGGCAACAGGCACAAATGAGATGCATGATGATGAAGTATGTATTGGTGGTCTGTGTACCAAACAAGGCAACAGGCACAAATGAGATGCATGATGATGAAGTATGTATTGGTGGTCTGTGTACCAAACAAGGCAACAGGCACAAATGAGATGCATGATGATGAAGTATGTATTGGTGGTCTGTGTACCAAACAAGGCAACAGGCACAAATGAGATGCATGATGATGAAGTATGTATTGGTGGTCTGTGTACCAAACAAGGCAACAGGCACAAATGAGATGCATGATGATGAAGTATGTATTGGTGGTCTGTGTACCAAACAAGGCAACAGGCACAAATGAGATGCATGGTGATGAAGTATGTATTGGTGGTCTGTGTACCAAACAAGGCAACAGGCACAAATGAGATGCATGGTGATGAAGTATGTATTGGTGTCTGTGTACCAAACAAGGCAACAGGCACAAATGAGATGCATGGTGATGAAGTATGTATTGGTGGTCTGTGTACCAAACAAGGCAACAGGCACAAATGAGATGCATGGTGATGAAGTATGTATTGGTGGTCTGTGTACCAAACAAGGCAACAGGCACAAATGAGATGCATGATGATGAAGTATGTATTGGTGGTCTGTGTACCAAACAAGGCAACAGGCACAAATGAGATGCAGGGTGATGAAGTATGTATTGGTGGTCTGTGTACCAAACAAGGCAACAGGCACAAATGAGATGCATGGTGATGAAGTATGTATTGGTGTCTGTGTACCAAACAAGGCAACAGGCACAAATGAGATGCATGGTGATGAAGTATGTATTGGTGGTCTGTGTACCAAACAAGGCAACAGGCACAAATGAGATGCATGGTGATGAAGTATGTATTGGTGTCTGTGTACCAAACAAGGCAACAGGCACAAATGAGATGCATGGTGATGAAGTATGTATTGGTGGTCTGTGTACCAAACAAGGCAACAGGCACAAATGAGATGCATGGTGATGAAGTATGTATTGGTGGTCTGTGTACCAAACAAGGCAACAGGCACAAATGAGATGCATGATGATGAAGTATGTATTGGTGGTCTGTGTACCAAACAAGGCAACAGGCACAAATGAGATGCATGTGATGAAGTATGTATTGGTGGTCTGTGTACCAAACAAGGCAACAGGCACAAATGAGATGCATGGTGATGAAGTATGTATTGGTGGTCTGTGTACCAAACAAGGCAACAGGCACAAATGAGATGCATGGTGATGAAGTATGTATTGGTGGTCTGTGTACCAAACAAGGCAACAGGCACAAATGAGATGCATGGTGATGAAGTATGTATTGGTGGTCTGTGTACCAAACAAGGCAACAGGCACAAATGAGATGCATGGTGATGAAGTATGTATTGGTGGTCTGTGTACCAAACAAGGCAACAGGCACAAATGAGATGCATGGTGATGAAGTATGTATTGGTGGTCTGTGTACCAAACAAGGCAACAGGCACAAATGAGATGCATGGTGATGAAGTATGTATTGGTGGTCTGTGTACCAAACAAGGCAACAGGCACAAATGAGATGCATGGATGATGAAGTATGTATTGGTGGTCTGTGTACCAAACAAGGCAACAGGCACAAATGAGATGCATGTGATGAAGTATGTATTGGTGGTCTGTGTACCAAACAAGGCAACAGGCACAAATGAGATGCATGGTGATGAAGTATGTATTGGTGGTCTGTGTACCAAACAAGGCAACAGGCACAAATGAGATGCATGGTGATGAAGTATGTATTGGTGGTCTGTGTACCAAACAAGGCAACAGGCACAAATGAGATGCATGGTGATGAAGTATGTATTGGTGAGTCTGTGTACCAAACAAGGCAACAGGCACAAATGAGATGCATGTGATGAAGTATGTATTGGTGATCTGTGTACCAAACAAGGCAACAGGCACAAATGAGATGCATGGTGATGAAGTATGTATTGGTGGTCTGTGTACCAAACAAGGCAACAGGCACAAATGAGATGCATGGTGATGAAGTAATGTGTATAATATGGTGAGAGGTTCTTCGTGTCCCAAACAAGGCAACAGGCTTACATGAAATACATGATAATGCAGCCATACTCTCCAGCAGCTCTGAATACTTTTTCTTCTGCATTCGAGCAAGTTCACATTTCAAAAAGTCAGTCTAGTGGTTTGGTTGAAGAATGTGGTCTGTACAAGGTTCTCCTTGTTGCTCTAAAGCTGTTCTTCCAGAAATCAGAGTCACCCTGCACAACCTCTGCTCCGTTCTTTCATTCTCATACAGAGGGCAAAACTTGTAGAGCGTGCTCTAGAAAATGTGACCCTGTCTGACATGGACATTCACCTATGTGAGATAGCCCCATTAGGCACACATTGAAACATAGCCCCACTAGGCACACGTTGAAAAGGTGTCATTCTGTGGGACAACTATCATCGGCTTTTGGTTGCCACTCGGTGGCAGTGAATGTAGAGTACTATCCTCAACAAAGAAGAAAACTGGCAAAACAAAGCAGAAGCAGAGAAGGTGCATGGCAGAAAATGATGACAGCTGGATGGACTTGGGGCCAATGGAAGAGAAGATTCCAGAACTGAGTCCGCCGGAGAATTGCCTCTACTGCTTTTTGCTTCCCTTGGAGTCTTCAGACATGATTTATGGTTGCAAAGCCTAGACTCTGAGAAAAACTGATTGCAGAAGAATTGAGGCAGCAGAGATGTGCTTTTATCGGAGACTACTAGGTGTCAAATGGACAGATAGAAGAACTAATGAAAGTGTCCTGGAAGAACTTGATACCACCACAAAACTACTAGCAGACATCAACAAGAGAAGACTGAAATACATTGGCCATGAGTCATGCAACAAGAACAGGACCTAATGGCAACCATCTTTCAAGGAAAAACAGTGGCAAAAAGGAAGAAAGGCAGACATCCAATCTCATACATCAAGAACATAACCCACATCAGTGGCCTAAACATTCAAGAAATTGTCTACAAAAGCCAAGACAGAGCGGCCTGGAGGGAATGGTGGTGTCCGGATATGCAGCGACCAACACTGAACCCAGTGACGCCGACAGGTGAGACAGGTAAGGTGACGCGTCTTCAGAAATATATCAAATAAATCAAAGTCAAAGCAATGAATGGGATTGTTTCTAGCCTGTGCAGGCTTCTGTGTTCCATGTGTCTCTCTGTGAAACTGCTGACGATGAATCTGACAAGATGTTACGTGGAAGCTGGCAGATCCGTAACATGAGCATGCTGGCAAGGCGTAAAGAAACATATGGAATGTATGTTAATTTCTCTCATACTATATGTGCACACATACTCTCCTTGCACAAGCACACAACATGTACCCATCCTTGACACAAACATGCATGCCCCACCACACACACACACACACACACAGAGGCGGTCCCCTCCCCCTCCCCACCCTATTTCCACCAATATACCCACGAAGACACACAGTGTACACACACAGACACAAAAGATAAGAATTCGAGCAAAATGTTTATTTCAAAAACAAACAAACAAAAAAAACAAACAAGAGGCAGTTCAACTGAAGCTTGGCAACCATTTGAATGAACACACGTCTGCCTTCCCACTACAATATTGGGTACAAGTTATTAATATATGTGTGTGTGTGTGTGTGTGTGTGTGTGTGTGTGTGTGTGTGTGTGTGTGTGTGTGTGTGTGTGTGTGTAAGTACAATTCACTATTAACTTGACAATGATTGATTAAATGATGTATGATGATGATGCGAGTGTATGGGTGAATGTGTATTGTCTGTATGTGTGTGTACTTAAGTGCATACATGTGTCTGTGTGCATGTGCATGCCCATATGATGACGTGCTTATATGTGCGTGCGTATGTGTGTTTGTGTATACGTATAACCGCACATTCATACACATGATTCGTAAACACAAGTCAGTGTACGACTAATTAAGCACCTACCCTGTGCGAAAAAAAAAATTCTGTGTCTGCATGCATACACACACACTTCTATCATGTAATTATATATAAACATCTCAAATACGTCTGTGAACCACAAACATCTCAAATATGTTTGTGAACCACGAACACCTCAAATACGTCTGTAAACCGCAATCATCTCAAATATGTCGGTAAACCACAAGTGGTTTCACATGTCCACACAACCTCCCGGTTGAACTTGACCAAGAGGAAATCATCCCCAGCCTCACCCGACCCCAGCCCATAGTCAAATAATTGTAACCTTTAGCCCCTAAACTCAAAATGTGAAAAAAAAAAAAAGAAAAGAAAAGAGAAAATGAACGGTCAAAGCAAGGACCAGTGACAAATGCAAGCAGTTCACAAATACATGATACAGATGATAATAAATAGGGAAATATTGCATATATTGTACATCTTGTGGTTGCTATTTTCCGTAGATAACCTTGTTGTCCAACCTCTGTACATCTTTGTACAAATAACATCATCTGTGCCAACAGGAACAGACAGAAGGGGGGAGGGGGGGGGATGTTGGAGTTTGCGGAAGGGGAGATGGATGATTAAACCAGTTCAGTCGTTCAAGAAGACAAAAATTAGAAGTTAAATCATGTCAAAGACTGTACCAAAACACTCTTGTCTCAGAAACATGGCCACTAAATTAATTCACGACAATCCAAAACGCAATCAAAAGAAAACAAACAAACAAACAAATTAGGTTAAAAAAAAAAAAAATGAACGGAAACAAACCAAAGTTGTGAACAGTTAATTCAAGTAATTTTCTGAGAGAAAATTTTTTTCTTAATCGCATCGTTCAAAAAGCGGAAAGGACCTTTGCTCGTCAATCCCTCTCTCTCGTGATAACAGTAACACAGACGCAATAATGCCACAATGTCCTTCATGTTAAAACGAACCCAACTTCAGGAAACAAGCAAACACAACACTATCCTCCACATGTACAATCAACATGAACATCATACATACTGAACCTGTGCATCTAAAACAAATCTCTCAAAGCTAATCCTCAGCCAAAAAACTTGTCAATTGCAATTCTCATCCAAACTTTCAATTCTACTTCTCATCCAGCCTGTCAATTCTAATTCTCAGCATTCTGTCAATTCTAATTCTCAGCCATTCTGTCAATTCTGATTCTTATCCATTCTGCCAATTCTAATTCTCAGCAAACCTGTCAATTCTAATTCTCATTCAGCCTGTCAATTTCAATTCTAATCCAATCCTTTGAAGTCTAAAATTTCATCCTACAGCCTTTCAATTCTAATTCTAAGCCACCCTGTCAATTCTAAATATTATCCAGTTTGTCAATTCATAAAGTCTGTCAATACTAATTCAATCTGTCAATTCTCATCCACTCTTTTTGAAGTCTTAAATCCCATTCTAATCTTTCAATTCTAACTTTCATCCACATCAGTCTTTTCAGTTAAATAATTCATCAAATTTCAAATCTGAAGGAAAGAGAATAAATAATGAACAAAGAAATGACCAACAACAGACCAGAGCAGAACTTTACACTTTTCATTTGACCACATGCATTCTTTTTAAAAACCAGTTTTAAAAGTTACTGATAACAACAAAGATAAAAGAAAAAAACTTGCACACGCACGTACATTACCTTTTATCTTCGCACTTACTATTCCATCATTTACACCATTGCATCGGTGTTTCTGTGAGCTTTGACGATCAGCAGACATGATTCTGCCAGGCACAAGAACTGCTGTGAACTGAATGTTTGTATACTGAATACTTTATCGCCAGATTAGAGGAAAAAAAACCCATTACCTTGCACAAGTTAGCTTTTGCAGGTTTAACATCCTAGCCCCATTTCTACAGCAAAGGTGATTTCATATAAGAAAAAGAAAATTTGGAAACAGGTGGTCAGAAATAAGAACAGAGAAAAGACCTGTGTGGGGGTGACTCTAAAACCATAAAAACAAAACAAAACAAACAACAAAAGCATATAATCATGATTAAAAAAACATTAAAATATCAATCAAAACGGACAGTCAAGCCATTCTAATAATCTTTCTTTTTGCACCAAAATCGTTACAGAAAATCCAGGGTTTGTACTCCTCAAGGGAAATGGTACACTGTCTAAACAGTGAAAACACAATTTTAAATATCATCAGAAGTTACAAAGAAAGTACTGGTCACACACCGTCCTCACTAAGAAGTGCTGATTGTAGGCACTTTGTTGATCCATGTGATCTTGACCATGGAACCTAAAAGTTCCAAACTTATGTTATGCAGATATCTCCTCAAATGCAAACAGCTCTGAACAATATTTGTAATGGTCTACCCATGAAGAGCTGAGAAAATCTTGTTCACACATCTCAGTCACAGGAGTGCACACACACAGACACACACACGCACACACATACATACAGACACAGACACACACACACACTCACCTATCTCTCTAGCTAATAAAAAACAAAATGAATAAAAGGCTTTTTTCTTGTAATGTGCTTAGGCGCACATACACATTTATACACACACACATACGTACAAACACATACATACACACAAACACACGACTTCTGCAGTGACTCATACAAACAGTCATGGGCTAATCTCATCATAATTCAGATAATAATAGCTATCATTATAAAAAGTTCATGTACAGCACTGTGTCCAAACTCACCTGGACTCATTACGCATTACATTTTTACAAACAACATAATCAGACTTTCTAGTGGACCAGTTATTCTGGGCAAACAAATTCCTCTTCTGGACAAAAAATTCTCTAACCTGACAAGTTTATAGAAAGTGTGACTACATTCCACTATGATGTTGTACATGTGCACTAGCGGGCATGTACATCGCATTCTGGGTGTTTCCATGTTTCCATAATCCAGCCAGAGACAGAATCTTTAACAATCACAAATGATATTCTACAATACCTCTTTGAAAGCTTTGCTCTCTCCTATGAACGCACACTATAGTCAGATTTTTTATAAACAATCTTTTCTCACATGATCTCCCACCAACAACAACATTGATAACATCATCAACAACAATAAGAACAATACAACAGAAGCTGCAGAGTCCACACTACTACACTGCTTCTTCTATGAACGGTACTACAACTATTGCTCTGCTGCATTTCTTACTATTGATGCTGCAACAGCTGAAAACACTACTAGTTATTAAAATAACTGCAACAGCAGCGGCAAATGAACAACAACAGATCAATGGCCCAGATCTGCTTCAGTACTATGTTTCTCTGTTCTGTTCAACACACCCAACATGCATGAATGCCCTCCAATGACTGTGCAGCATCATAGTGGAATGTGGTCAGCATTTCTAACAGCTTGAATACTCCATGCTCCACTAAAAATGAAAGACAGAAAATGGTCCAGATCTGGCTTCAATGTTATGTTTCACTCTTCCATTTAATGATATTGGCACCAACTACAACTGTACACAAAATAATGGGGACACAGACAGCTGAAATAATAATTAATAATAATAATTACAATATTTATATAGCGCAAAATCTTGATAAAATCAAATCTAAGCGCTGAAGCAGACACACACGCAGGCACGCACGCTCGCACACACACGCACGCACACATACAGACACACACCACACACACACACACACACACACACACACACACACACACACACCCACACACACGCATGGCTATAAATGGGGAGAAAGAATAAAAGCAATAAAAGCAAGAATAAAAGCAATGGAAAATTATAGAGAGCATAGCATACAATTATATATTATAACCATGTGATTCCCTCCGAGCGGAGACAGGCTGCAGAGGGGAGGGTTGAGTGAGGTTAGGATTTTATGCAGGAGAGAAAAGGTGAGTTTTGAGAGCGGACTTGAAGGAGACAAAAGTAGGTTGCTGACGGACTGAGAGAGGAAGTTTGTTCCAGGAGAGTGGACCAGAAACAGAGAAGGCTCGTGGACCATAGGTATTGAGCTTAGTGCGTGGAAAGCGAAGAGTCAGAGGATCAGAGGCAGAGCGGAGGGTACGTGAGGGAACATAGATCTCAAGTAGGCTTGACAGGTAATCGGGGGCTGCGTTATTGAGGCTTTTGTAGCACATGGTGTCTAGTTTGTACTGTATGCGCTTTGATACAGGGAGCCAGTGAAGTTGTGCCAGGAGAGGAGATATGTGGTCAGCTGGTGATAATGACAGAGAGGCAGTGCAGAAGATAGAGCCCACATTTTCAGTTAAAAAATCTATTGGTCAACAGACAGCTGAGATGTCCTTCAATAAATATTGTAAAGATTCTGGTCACTGTGAATCAAACATAAAGCAATGTCTAATTGGTTTTGTCATCATCAATTGTCACCGAGTCCTATGTGCAGTTCACTACTAGTACCGATCTCTGAACAGCACAGACATTCTTGATGACACATATGCAGGTAGACACAGACACATATGTGTACACGCACACACTAACACTCACATACACACACAGATACACACGATCAATCTATAATCCTAAGAAGAAACACCACCAACTGCAACTGCATTCCAAATGGACATAAGACACTAAAGGCCAGTCTATGCTGGTTACAGCTTGAAAGAAATAAAGAAACAAAAAAAGAATCCCCCCTTCAACCATAAAACAAATACGAAGTGATGAGAGAGAGAGAGAGAGAGAGAGAGAGAGAGAGAGAGAGAGAGAGAGAGAGAGAGAGAGAGAGAGAGAGAGAGAAGATATTCTTGTCAAAACACACCATTTCATAAAAATGCTACAACAGGTCATCGTGAGACCCCAAATCCACTGGCAGCGTAAAACAAAAAAGAAAAGTCACACTCACACGACAATGGCATTCGTAGAGTTATGAGGCAAAAGAGAACTGTGACATTCAATCAGTTCAATATTTCATCCTTCTTACAAGGCAAAATTGTAGAAAGATTACACATGCATATCACACTTTTTAGGGAGGAAAAAACTGTCAGTTTTTGTATGTAGTACCATTTATGTATGTATACTGAGGCAAAATGAATGTGTGTGTGCGCTTGTGCATGCACATACGTGCACCTACACACATACACTAATGTCTTTACACATACACATACACGTGTAAAGTACACACACACACACATGTAAAGTACACACGCACACACACAAAGTACACTCACAAAATACACACACAAAGTAGGCCTACACTCAAAGTACACACACACACACACACACACACACAAATTTGTGCACATTTTTTCCCAGACAATTTGTCCAGTTTTTTTTTGTTGAGTTGAATCAAGCTGACGGATAAAAAGACAAGAAATGACATTCTTCATTTCTGGCAGCTGCAATAAAGTTTATACAGCACACTGGACGAAAGGAAAGAAACATCAGTCCTCCTCTTCTCCCACAAAGCCACAACATAAGCAGTAGTACCAAACATCTTCATGACCTCTCTTCTCATCACCTTGACCTTAGCGGTGACCCTGAATTAATGAAACAGCTGAGGCCTCGATGACTGTGTTCAGTCTGTCCATAAATTTCTTCATCATCGAGCAAACCTTCAACAATAATGACGTCAACACGAGGTTGATATCAGAAGTCAAGAACAAAACATAATCCATGCACTCAACAAATGCTTCATCTTCCTCAGCAAAGGTCCACTCTTTGTTTCCCTCAACAAAGTTATTTGTTTTCTCAACAAAGGCATGTTGCTTTCCTCTGAAAAGGTCCACTTCTGTATTTGTGAAAGTCAATGTTTTTGTGTTCTAACAAAGGTTCACCCCGTTTCCCCTCTCCACAGATGCACTAATTCTTTGTGTAACAAGGTCCATTCTTTTAGTTTCTTCAACAAGTTTAAGTTTCATATTCTTGTTTCTTTAAGCATGTCATTCCTCATTCCTTTTCATCAGGCAAAAAAGGTCCACTCTTTGTTTTTTCTCTACAAAGGTCCATTCCTGAACATTTCTTTTAACAATGGTCCATCTTTGTTTCTCAACATAGGTCCATTCTTTGTTTTCCTCAATAATGGTCCCCTCTTTGTTTTGTGTGTGTAGATCCAGTCTTTGTGCTGTTTCATATTTCAGAACTGTAATAACTAATATTACAATAACTTGCCTTTTTCTTTCTCTTCATCCTCTTTCCTGTCTTTTTTCTTCTCCTGCATCCTCTTTCCTGTCTTTTTTCTTTCCCGGCATCCTCTTTCCTGTCCTTTTTCTTTCCCGGCATCCTCTTTCCTGTCCTGTTTCTTTTCCTGCATCTGCTTTCCTACCCCTTTTTTCTGTTTTCCCTTTCCTGTCCTTTTTTCCCCTGCATAAACTTTCCCACCTTTTCTTTCTCTGTATCCTTTTTCCTGCACCCTCTGTCCTATCCCTTTTCTTTCTCTGCATCCTCTTTTGAGTCCTTTTTCTTTCCCTGCATCCTCTTCTCTGTCTTTTTCTGTCCCAGCATCCTCTTTCCTGTCTTTTTTCTTTCCTTGCATCCTCTTTGCTATATCTCTTCCTAACTTTTCCATCCCTCAAATCAACAGCTCCATCCTCAATCAACAGCTTCCTCATCACAGCTCATTCACTCCATCCCTCAACCAACCACCCCATCCCCCAACCAACTGCTCAATTCCTATCATTCCAACGCTTCCACTAAGATGATAACAGTGACTATCATCTCCCTTTGCAACTTGTTCACAACTGTTTCGCTTTTGTGCAAAAATCAGAAACTCAGAAGCACACAGCATGATAAAAAAGCACAGATTTAATGGACAAAATGACATAGAATTTAAACACTGTGTGGAATTCAATACACCAGCCCCACATACCTTTTCTTCAGGTAGAAAAACTATTATTTCTAATACATAATTCCTTCCCTCATTATCTGATTGACTTTCAGTTAACCCTTTCACTTCCTAGAGCCTGTCCATCAGCTGCAAAAACTTAAAACCCTTTCACTCCCTCACCATATCCTGATGGACAGGGTGAGAGAGGGAAAGGGTTAAGTTTTTCCTTTGCTGTCATGGCTGACACTACAGGATGGAGGCAAGTAGGTGAGGGAATCAAAAGGGTTAAACCCTTTTCTCTACCAGCTATTCTGGGCATACAAACTCCTCTTCTGGACAAAAAAATTCTCTAATCTGACAAGTTAATAGAAGATCGTTTTCTCCAATCTATACATCTTCCTTCTTCTCTACCTGTCCGCTTGAACTATCTTGGGTGTTACAGGGACATTGTGTGCATGGGAATCCTAATCTCTGATGCTTTGTTAACAAACATATGTAGATTTTTATCTATCAAGTGTACAATCCTTTACGCTCTTTGCTCCCTAGCAGCCTTGAAACTGTTTCAGTTCATGGTTATTCTAATGTTAGTAATGGCACACTAACGCAGCGACAGAGTTCATTAGGTTTCTAGAGACAATACTCACTACATAGCACCACATTTTCATCATACAATAGTCTTTTCTCATTCATGATCACTGTTTCTCAATGTTTAATCTCAAGATCTATGTAATCATAGAGGCTTCCCAAATATTATAAAGAACAGTCCCAAAATCACTGTCTCTGTCACTACCTAGTATGAAGAAAAACATCCATAATCACATACAGTCCCTAAATCACCGTCTCTGTCACTATCTTGTATGAAGAAAACATCCATAATCACGAACAGTCCCTAAATCACTGTCTCTGTCACTACCTAGTACGAAGAAAAACACCCATAATCACAAACATTCTCTAAGTCTAAGTCACTGTCTCTGCCACTCACTATCTAGTGTGAAGAAAAACACCCATAATCACAAACATTTTCTAAGTCTAAGTCACTGTCTCTGCCACTCACTATCTAGTGTGAAGAAAAACACCCATAATCACAAACATTCTCTAAGTCACTGTCTCTGCCACTCACTATCTAGTGTGAAGAAAAACACCCATAATCACAAACATTCTCTAAGTCACTGTCTCTGCCACTCACTATCTAGTGTGAAGAAAAACACCCATAATCACAAACATTCTCTAAGTCTAAGTCACTGTCTCTGCCACTCACTATCTAGTGTGAAGAAAAACACCCATAATCACAAACATTCTCTAAGTCACTGTCTCTGCCACTCACTATCTAGTGTGAAGAAAAACACCCATAATCACAAACATTCTCTAAGTCACTGTCTCTGCCACTCACTATCTAGTGTGAAGAAAAACACCCATAATCACAAACATTCTCTAAGTCACTGTCTCTGCCACTCACTATCTAGTGTGAAGAAAAACACCCATAATCACAAACATTCTCTAAGTCTAAGTCACTGTCTCTGCCACTCACTATCTAGTGTGAAGAAAAACATCCATAATCACAAACAGTCCCTCAATCATTGTCTCTGTCACTACCTAGAGTGGAGAAAAACATTCATAATCACAGTCTATGGCTCATTATCAAGTATAGTGTGACAAAAACTGTCTACCACTATCTTTTACAGTTTACTTACTGTCATGTCAGCTGATCTTCTCCATATCTACTACCTGATATGAAGTTCTACAGTTAACGTTAAAGTAGAAAAAAACCCCATCCTACAACCGCTGTCTTCACAGCTTTTCATCTAGCATAAAGAAAATGTTCATAATCACTTCACATAAAGAAAACGTCCATAATTGCTTCCTGTGACTGATGGCTGGTCAGAAAAACAATCCCATGGCTATGGTCTAAGTGGCCTTCTATCCACTAGAATAAATAACCACCACACACTTTATAGTCCTTGTACCGTTTGAAAATTGGAAACATACAATTCCAAAGCATGAAAGCATCAGGATCAGACATTTCTGTAACCTGACGTATTTTTTGACTGGCAAAAATCCACTTGACACAATTCTGGCAGACTGGTGGATATCCATCGGACACATTTCTGATGAATCCATGAAATGTATGCGACATTTCTGGTGAATTCATGCGACACATTTCTGGAGAAACCATGCGACATATTTCTGCTGGTGAATTCATGAAATACACGCGACACATTTCAGGCGAATTCATGAAATCCATGCGACACATTTCTGGTGAAATCATGAAATCCACGAGACATATTTCTGGTGAAACGAAATCCATGCGACACATTTCTGGTGAAATCACGAAATCCATGGGACACATTTCTGGTGAAATTATGAAATCCATGCGTTTTTTATGGGACACATTTCTGGTGAGATTATGAAATCCATGCGACACATTTTCTTGAAGGATTTGTGAATCTGTGTTATTTTCCCCCCCTTTGGAAGCACATTAACAATACACAGTTGTCACAATGATGGTCAGTACGTATTTCATGTCTCAGCAACATGTGCACAGACACACAAGCCACTATTCTCAGCATCAATTCATGTTGGCATTCAGTAATAACCCTTTCACTGACTCACCATAGCCATCAGCTCTCCTGATGGTGAGGGAATGAGAGTGTTACCTGGATCATAAGTGGGCAATGAAGTGGCCATGGTCTGTTCTATCACCATCACAGGACCTGCATATGTGTGTAAATGGACATCAGCAGTTCAAATCTTCGCACAATCTTGCAAGGTTCCAAGTCTTGAGTTTTTGTTATTGTACAACAGAACTCAGTTCTCTCAAACAATTCTGATCAAGTCAAGGTCACCTTCACCTGATGGTCAAGTCCCAGAATGCCTGTGGATTAACTCAAAGTCAACCTTGACCTTGGCAATGTGCGTTAACCCAAAGGCGTGCCATGAAGAGAAACACAGATTGAAACAGCCATGACCCTAATATCAGAGTTAAGCATTCCTCTCTCTAGCAAAATAGGTCGACGAAAGTCACCTCAATCTTAGTAAAAAAGATCAACTCAAGGTGAGTATTGACTTGAAAGTCCTAAGTCCCAGTGTCAAGCTGTGTTTGCATTTCCATGCCAATATCTGAAGCTGAACAATTTCACACAGTTTCCACACCTACTAATGATACTGTTTGCTCTATTCACAAGAGTAACACCAAATAGTGTCATTATCAAGCTCAAGTCACAAAATGTAAGTACCTTGCTGAGATCAGAAACTGATTTTGCTGACGTCATGATGTTAACCCCCAGCAAACCTTAAATGATTCACTACATACATAAACACTATGCTACAAAAGTTTCGTAGGAAAAAATGTTAAAATCATCAAAAACTTTCATGCCACACCAATGGAAAAGTTGTTGGCAGTAAATGGGCTTGTATGTCAATGAGATGATTCCTTTGCATGACATGGTTCAATGTCAGCATTGAGAAAAGGAAATTTTCCTTCTAAAATTACGTTTAATCTAACATACTTACCGTGGCTCACAAATGCAATAAGCGGCAGCGGTTTGCCAATTCTGCCTCGTAACAATAAAGTCCGAAGGGACAGTAACTCTGAGAGTATCCATGTCTTGCGCATGCGCATGTGCTCTTCCTCTTTTCGAGGAGACCTAGATCCTGTCTGTGGATAGAAGGAACCAGGAAGGCGGGGAGGACGGGAGGGACTCTGCGTGAGCCACGGTAAGTATGTTAGATTAAATGTAATTTTAGAAGGAAAATTTCCTTTTAATTACACATACTATACCGTGGCTCACAAATGCAGAATAGCACTACCCGGATGGAGGGTTTACCTGGTTAACGCTGGAGGAATGGTAGGAGTCAGGGAGTGTGGCTGAGATGGGGTGTTGGGCCACCACAGCGGAAGCGATACCCCTGGATCCGTCTTCTCGCAGACGGGAGACGTCGCGCAGGTAAAATTGAATGAACGTGCCTGGGGAACGCCAGTACGCGGCGTCTAGGACGCTCTGGATGCTGGCATTGTGGGTGACTGCCAGCGAAGAAGCCCATGCTCTGATCTCATGGGGCCTTGGGGAGAAGACAGCTAGCTCTGAGCTCGACCTCACATACGCAGCCTTGATGACTTCCCTCAGCCATCAAGAGATGGACGTGCGTCTAATGTCCTTTCTATAGTTTTCGTTGTAAGAGAGAAAAGGTGGCGCTGCTGCTGGCGAGAAGATTTCGTCCGCTTTCTGTACGCTCGCAGGGCACGAACAGGGCAGAGCGTGCGATCCTCGTCGTCCGGAGCGAGGATAGACGTGAGGGGATGGATGGGGATGGTCGGCGAGGGAGAACCTGGTGACTGGTTCTTGGCTAAGAATTCCGGGAGTAGGCGGAGAGACATCGAGCCATCAGGTTCGAAAGCAACATCTCCGGGGAGACCACTAAGAGTGTGCACTTCGCTGCAGCGCCTCCCCGACGCGAGAGAGACGAGAAAGGCCGTCTTGAAGGAGAGGAACTTGAGAGAACACTCCCTGATGGGCTCGTAAGGGGGGAGTCTCAGGGATGAGAGGAAGAGAAAGAGATCCCACGCCGGGGTTCGGCGGGGGTTTCTGGCTTCCTGGAGAGAAGCTCCTCTGACAAGATCCCTCAGTAGAGGGTCGTCCACAAAGGACGGACCACCCAACTGACTGATGGTGGTGCAGATGGCCGCCCTGTGAACCTTCACTGAGGAGGACGAAAGCTTTTTCTCGGTTGACAGAAAGCCGAGGTAGTTGGCCAACTGCAAGCGAGAGGGTGAGTGGGGTGACATCGCATTTGAGGTGCACCAGAAGAGCCAGCCGTTCCAGTGGGCATTATACACCCCCTGTGTGCCCGGCCTATGAGCTTGCTGCACAAGGCCGATTACGGCCGGGGACAAGCCTAATGAAGACATCGAGTCCCGCACAGCATCCAGGCGTGAAGGTTTAGAACCTCTGGATTGCCGTGCGGAATGCCTGACCTGGGTTGAAGGAGGGAGCGACCCGACACCGCGAGTTTTAGCGGCGGCACATGGGACAGGTGCAGAAGTTCTGGGTACCATGCTTGGGCTGGCCATCTGGGTGCGACAAGGATCAATGTCGCTGAGTCCTCCCTGGCCTTCCGCAGTACTTTCCCCAGAATGGGGAACGGGGGAAGGCATAGCCGATGAGGTTCGCCCATGGAATGGATAGGGCATCTACAGCCCAGGCTGCTGGGTCCGGAACTGGAGAGACGTACAAAGGGAGACAGTGATTGAACCTGGTGGCAAAGAGGTCCACGTGTGGTTTGAACCATGCTGCCCATACTGGCTCCAGGACTGCATGGGCCAGTGTCCATTCCGAGGGAAGAACCATGTGAGATCTGCTGAGAGAGTCCGCAAGTATGTTGATCTTTCCCGGGACATGCTTTGCTGAGAGCCGAATTGAGTGTTCCTCGCACCAGAGGAGGAGTTGTTCCGCTCTCCGAGACAGGGAGTGGGAGCGGGCGCCCCCTTGCTTGTTGATGTAACAAGCTACTGTGGTGTTGTCCGTGTTGATACGGACATGTTTTCCCCTCAGAAAGGGGAGAAACTCCCTGAGTGCCTGAAAAACTGCCTCCAGTTCCAACATGTTGATGTGGCAGGGCATGAGATCGGTTGACCACCGACCTGCTGCTGTCAGCGTGCCCACATGGGCTCCCCACCCGGAGGTGGACGCGTCCGTGAACAAGTCCTCCTGAGGAGGGGGCAGTGTGATAGGGACTCCCTGGGCTAGGCATGACTGGGAGCGCCATTTGGTCACCGATGATTTGAACAAATGACCCAGGTGGACCGGAAGGTCCCACGGCTGAAGCGACTGTGACCAACGCTTCCGGAATCCGCGTTGGAATTGCCGCTTGAGGAGACGACCCAGTGGCATTAGGGGTGCCAGCGACTCCATAAGGCCCAGTAGGAAGGCCAGCTTCCTGGCCGGGGCGTGAGGTTGAGGGAGCAGTTGGATTAGGAGGCCCTGAAGGCGCAATAAGCGCTGGGAAGTCGGAGTCACCCTCCACTTGGATGTGTCGAAGGACATGCCCAGGAACTGGAACTGTTTGGAGGGAGTGAGGTCCGACTTCTCCTCGTTGTAAACAAAGCCCAGGTTGTGACAGAGTCGCAGGACCTGGGAAGCTTGTTGTGCACACTGTTCCTTGGAGGACGCGAGTAGAAGCCAATCGTCTAGATAGGCCTTGAGGCGGATACCCTTCCCCCGAACATGCATGCACAGTTCCCTCGCCACCTTCGTGAACAGCCAAGGGGCGGGTGCCAGACCGAAGGGCAGGGCCCTGAATTGGAAGATCCGGTTCCTCCAGACGAATCTGAGGTACTTCCTGTCCCTGGGGTGAATAAGGAGGTGGAAGTATGCATCCTTGAGGTCGATGGATATTCCCCAGTCGTCCGGGTGCAAGGCATCGCGGATGGACATAGGGGTTTCCATACGGAAATGGAGGACGCGGAGGAACCGGTTTAGGGGGGAGAGGTCCAGGATGGGCCTCCAGCCCTCCGAAGTTTTGGGGACCACAAAGATGCGGCCATAGAATCCCGGGGACGCACTGGAGGAAACCTCCTCCGTGGCCCCTTTGGCTAGCATCGAAAGAACCTCCTGATCAAGGGCCTGCAAGGCCAAGCGATCTCGAGGAAGTGCAAAAGCAGGGGGAGAGGGCGTGAGAGGGGCCTTCCTTGGGCCCCAAGGAAGGCGGAACTCCGACCTGATCACCCGCAGGGCCCACGGGCTGCCTCTCCCACGCATCGATGTGTCGGGAGAGACTGCTCACAGGATCTCCCGTGGGGGGTGATGGCCTCAGGCCGGGGGTGAGTCATTGGGGGTTGGCCAGCTGAGAAGGAGCCGGCCTGCGGGCCTTAGGCCGGGGAACCGGCCGGCCTGAGTGCTGTTGCCTCTTCCTGTGCCCTTGGGGCCTGGAAGAGCCGCGGAACTTCGCCTGAGTGGGCCCATGGGATGGGTAGGCTGCTGGAGCCGGGCGCTTTGCTGCAGGGCGAGAGGGTCTCGAATGGAGGGCGAGGTCCCTTTTGATGTCAGCCTGGTGCTTCAGGATGGCTTGAAGTGGCTCCCGAAGAGGGAACCCAGCTGAATGGGTACCGTGCGCAAGGAGGCCTTGGCTGACGGTTAGCTAGCGACCGAGGATGCCGCGAGAATGGCATCCCGCCTCGCCTTGACGGTGTTGAGGTACGTCCGGGCCAAGGCCTCTGTGGAGCATTTGAGCCCCTCTGCCATGGCCTAGATAAAGGCCACGATGGTGGCAGAGTCAGGCGCCTGGCGTACCGCGAATGACTTGTGGTCTGGATCCTTAAGGGCTGCCGCCCGGCCGCCCAAGAAGAAGTCCATGGCGGAGGCTGCCACCAGCCCCCGCCTCACGTTCTCCTCCCATTCCGCCAAGCATCTCTCCTTGAGGGAGATGTGCTGCGGCTGGGTCCGAGACCGATCACTGACAAGGAGGTCCTCCTGTGTGAGGGAGAGGGGAGCCTCAGGGATGGCCTCATGGGCCATGAAGGGCTTCCGTTGGAAGGGGAGCGGGGCCGGCTTCAGGAATTTCCTGAAGGGCATGGCTCCCGGGAAGTCAGGCACGGATCCAGGGATGAAATCCTGTGCCTCTTTCCCCCTGGCGGTGTCCTGGACTCTCTTTAGGCAGTCAGCCACCATGTCGGACTCTTTGAGAAAAGAGGCACGTGGGGCTGAGGTAGGGTGAGCACTGAAAAGGTGCTTGGCCGAGCATGGCTTGGGAGCCTTGGGCTCTGGCACTGTGGATACCGCCTCCGGCGTGTGGCTTGCCAGCCGGTCCATGGCTTCTGGGAAGCAGAAGGCAGTGTGGGCAGGGGCCTCGTCCTCTGAGCTAGAGTCCGTGTCCTCTGGCCTGCCTATAGAGGGGGCGAGAGTCCGCGGAGTGTCTGACCGGGGTGCCACACCGGTGGGACCCAGGTCCGAGCCCCCAGGAGGTACCCCCGGGGGGGAATCCGACACCGGGGGTGCCGGAGGGGCTGGCGAGGATGAGGCCTGCGCCGGTGGGGCACCAGGCATAAAGCCAGGCCACCACGTGCATCCCGCGGCCGAGGCAGGGGGAAATCCCAATGTTGGGTGCCATGGTGCCATGTACAGTGCCATGGGATGCGGCATGGGCTGAGCCCGAGGGTACCAGGACCCTGACCCCATGAAGGGGAGGGCCTGGCCCACTGGTAATGGTCCCCGTGGGTCGGGGTATCCCCAGTGCCCAAAGGGCCAGCCTGCTGGGGGCCGCTTGGCATGTGCCAAGGCGCCCAAGTGCTCTGTCCGGAATGGGACAGAGATGTGCCAGCCCGCCGTGGGTCGCTTGGTAGTTGCCAAGGCACCCAAGTGCTCTGTCCGGAATGGGACAGAGAGGTTGGGGCGGGGGCAGCAGCAGGCTGCGGGGGAGGAAGGGAGACAACCGGGGCGGATCGACGATCTGACGCCTGTAAAAGGGGGGTTGTCTCCCTTGGCCCACCTGGCGAACCAGGGGGTGTCCCGCCTGGCGAACCAGGGGGTGAGCCAGTTTCAGTCAAAGTGCTGGCCTTCCTGCCTCCCGAAGGAGACCCATACCCAATTCGCCCTTCAGCCATAGGGGCTGAAACAGTATCAGCAGAACCGGAGTTAAGCTGTACGAAGGGGGCGAGCACAGAATCGACAGAACCGCAGTTGAGTCGATAACTGTGATGGGCAGTGTGAAGGCCGCAAAATGACGAAAAGTCAACTGAGCCGCAGCTGAGTTGAGGGCTCGTGGTCACCGCAACAGAACCGTAGCTGAGTTGCGATGACTTGTCGATAGAGTGAGAGAGAGAAGACGTAGAAGGGAGAGACAAAGTTGAAGAGAGAGCGGGTTTTGCACCGGTCGAACCACCGCTTTGTGGGTTTGAGAATTCGGCGGACGAAATCTTCTTAACCCTCGCTTTGCCACCCAATCGCTTCACATAAGTTTCTCCCTTAAACGAAAACATAGGCAAGACACAAAAACAACAACGACAATCGATCGATCGCGTAGCGAAATCGAAAAATACTTAGCTGCTCAGAGCGTACGAGGCGAGCTGGAAGATGGCTGCCGAGAAAAGAGGAAGAGCGCATGCGCAAGACATGGATACTCTCAGAGTTACTGTCCCTTCGGACTTTATTGTTACGAGGCAGAATTGGCAAACCGCTGCCGCTTATTGCATTTGTGAGCCACGGTATAGTATGTGTAATTAAACTAACTTTTAGTTGAAATCTGATCACGAAAAATGGAAAGAAAAGGATGACTGCTTTGACGAATGCACAAAAAACAAAACAAACGTGTTAAACATGTGTTGGTGTAAAGTGACTGCTTTGGCAAATACTCTAATTAAATATCTGGATCTTAATGACATGGCAGCAATACTGTTTTCATCATATGCAAATGTTCAAAATCTTTTTATATCAAACGTAACAGACAGAGGATTGTGACTCTCACTCTCTTAGAAACGTAACAGACAGAGGATTGTGATTCTCACTCTCTTTGAAACATCCTTTCCCTAAATAAACTTCTCCCTGTAATGCTACCATTACTCACAAAAACATCTTTCTATACTATTTGATGGATCAAATGTATGAAAACATATTCCAAATGTTATAATATAAAAACATGATCATGGGATCTTGGGTCAACATCTTCACCCATGACAAACAACTTCCTGTACCACTCTCATTCTCTGGATCCATATTGTCTATTTCACATCTGGTCACCACATGCGAGATCTTGCTGATTTGGTTCTACGCACAATGAGAAGATGGTAATGTCAGCTTCGATGAAACACGGATTATGAAAATGCCTCCCTCTGAATGATTATCACTCAAAACATGTTTGAAGTCTATTTTTCTTGGAAAAATGAAAACTGTTTCATACTTATTGGAAAGAAGTTAGCAAGACCTGTTTCATATCTACCAGAAAGAAGTTAGCAAGACCTATTTCACATCTACCAGAAAGAAGTTAGCAAGACCTATTTCATATCTACCAGAAAGAAGTTAGCAAGACCTATTTCATATCTACCAGAAAGAAGTTAGCAAGACCTATTTCATATCTACCAGAAAGAAGTTAGCAAGACCTATTTCATATCTACCAGAAAGAAGTTAGCAAGACCTATTTCATATCTACCAGAAAGAAGTTAGCAAGACCTATTTCATATCTACCAGAAAGAAGTTAGCAAGACCTATTTCATATCTACCAGAAAGAAGTTAGCAAGACCTATTTCACATCTACCAGAAAGAAGTTAGCAAGACCTATTTCATATCTACCAGAAAGAAGTTAGCAAGACCTATTTCATATCTACCAGAAAGAAGTTAGCAAGACCTATTTCATATCTACCAGAAAGAAGTTAGCAAGACCTATTTCATATCTACCAGAAAGAAGTTAGCAAGACCTATTTCATATCTACCAGAAAGAAGTTAGCAAGACCTATTTCATATCTACCAGAAAGAAGTTAGCAAGACCTATTTCATATCTACCAGAAAGAAGTTAGCAAGACCTATTTCATATCTACCAGAAAGAAGTTAGCAAGACCTATTTCACATCTACCAGAAAGAAGTTAGCAAGACTTATTTCATATCTACCAGAAAGAAGTTAGCAATACTTATCAGCCATTTACTGAAGGATCTTTACCAAACTTGGGTCAAAGATGTGGATCGCTGAGGACTTGTGAGTGTATAAGTTTGGAAGTTATGATGCTAAGGTCATTATCACATGGACAAAAAAAAGGTGTGTGTGTGCGGGGGGGAGGGAAGGGGAGCCTAAAACCAGCACTTTTGGAAGAAAGTGTGTGGACAACACTTCTTCAGGAACTGCTGACTTTATTTCAAATTCTGTTTTCACTGTTGTGACAGTCTACCTTGTCCTCTCTAAGGTCATGGCCACATTGTGACAGTCTACATTGTCCTTACTTCATGTCACATTTTATTTCATCTGATGTTTCTGTAAGGTCATGGCCACATTGTGACAGTCTACATTGTCCTTACTTCATGTCATGTTTTATTTCATCTGATGTTTCTGTAAGGTCATGGCCACATTGTGACAGTCTACCTTGTCCTTACTTCATGTCATGTTTTATTTCATCTGATGTTTCTGTAAGGTCATGGCCACATTGTGACAGTCTACCTTGTCCTTACTTCATGTCATGTTTTATTTCATCTGATGTTTCTGTAAGGTCATGGCCACATTGTGACAGTCTACCTTGTCCTTACTTCATGTCATGTTTTATTTCATCTGATGCTTCTGTAAGGTCATGGCCACATTGTGACAGTCTACCTTGTCCTTACTTCATGTCATGTTTTATTTCATCTGATGCTTCTGTAAGGTCATGGCCACATTGTGACAGTCTACCTTGTCCTTACTTCATGTCACATTTTATTTCATCTGATGTTTCTGTAAGGTCATGGCCACATTGTGACAGTCTACCTTGTCCTTACTTCATGTCATGTTTTATTTCATCTGATGTTTCTGTAAGGTCATGGCCACATTGTGACAGTCTACCTTGTCCTTACTTCATGTCATGTTTTATTTCATCTGATGTTTCTGTAAGGTCATGGCCACATTGTGACAGTCTACCTTGTCCTTACTTCATGTCATGTTTTATTTCATCTGATGTTTCTGTAAGGTCATGGCCACATTGTCACAGTCTACCTTGTCCTTACTTCATGTCATGTTTTATTTCATCTGATGTTTCTGTAAGGTCATGGCCACATTGTGACAGTCTACCTTGTCCTTACTTCATGTCATGTTTTATTTCATCTGATGTTTCTGTAAGGTCATGGCCACATTGTGACAGTCTACATTGTCCTTACTTCATGTCATGTTTTATTTCATCTGATGTTTCTGTAAGGTCATGGCCACATTGTGACAGTCTACCTTGTCCTTACTTCATGTCATGTTTTATTTCATCTGATGTTTCTGTAAGGTCATGGCCACATTGTGACAGTCTACCTTGTCCTTACTTCATGTCATGTTTTATTTCATCTGATGTTTCTGTAAGGTCATGGCCACATTGTCACAGTCTACCTTGTCCTTACTTCATGTCATGTTTTATTTCATCTGATGTTTCTGTAAGGTCATGGCCACATTGTGACAGTCTACCTTGTCCTTACTTCATGTCATGTTTTATTTCATCTGATGTTTCTGTAAGGTCATGGCCACATTGTGACAGTCTACCTTGTCCTTACTTCATGTCATGTTTTATTTCATCTGATGTTTCTGTAAGGTCATGGCCACATTGTGAGTCTACCTTGACCTTATTTCATGTCATGTTTTATTTCATCTGATGCTTTGGTAAGGTCATGGTCACATTGTGAGTCTACCTTGTCCATACTTCATGTCATTCTGTAAGGTCATGGCCACACTGTCACAGTCTACCTTGTCCTTATTTCATGTCATGTTTTTATTTCATCTGATGCTTCTGTAAGGTCATGGCCACATTGTGACAGTCTACCTTGACCTTACTTCATGTCATGTTTTACTTCATCTATGTTTCTGTAAGGTCATGGCCACACTGTCACAGTCTACCTTGTCTTTACTTCATGTCATGTTTTATTTCATCTGATGCTTCTCTAAGGTCATGGCCATACTGGCAAGTGTGAAATCTGGACTTCCTGGTGGAATACAAAAACATGCAAAAGGGGAGATTATTTAGAATGACTTCACCATCTTTTCTCCATTACCAAGCACAGAACCTGCTGACAATATGCGTACATATTTCTTTTCATCTGTTTTTCCAATGCATGTTACTCACTCACAGGATGCCTTGTTTGTTTTCTATGTTATGGAGCGGTGATGCATTCTTGCTGGATGTCATATGATGTATTACTAGTCAAAAACAATGGGTAATGCAAGTTAACCACAAGATATTTGACCTTTCTATTTTGTACACACCTCAAAACTCCAATTCATGTGTGACACGCTATCTTGATCTTCTTTTTCATACTTGGCATCAATAACACAACACTCCAAAATAAAAGTCTTGGTTCGAGTAAAACATACCATGCAATCATGAATCATGAAGTGAAACACAGACTGAAACAGCCATGATCCTAATATCAAGAGTTAAGCATTCCTCATTTCAAGCTACGAAGCCTTCTCCATTTTCTGAAGCCTTCCCCATTTTCCAACGATGAATTTTCTTAGCATGAAGGTTGTTTCAAACGACGAAATCATTTATTTCGCAACTTTTGTGCTGGTAGAGTATTTACCATTTCAAAGGAGCACAGTAGTTCTACACTGGTGTTCTAGACAGCTGTTGTGACAAAAAAAAATAGAAGCTGTCCTTTTCAAAGAAAGCTCCATAGCATAGCACAAAATTGTTTCAAACTAAGAAACCATTTGTTCAGCACTTTGTCCCAGTACACTATAACTACTTCACTGGATCAAAGTGCCTGTACTCAATGAACACAGATGTTCTCTTCACACAAAACAGAAGCCAATTTTTTCAAATTCTTCAGCATGAAAGCTGTTTCAAACTTCAAACCACAAAACCTCTTCATTTGTCTTTGTATAGTATATAAAACCAACTAGAACACAGTTGTACATGAACACAGATGTTCGCTTCATACAGAAACCATCACCACTACTATCAAGAACTTTGTGAAAATGTCTGCTGTTCATCACAAAAAAAAAAAAAAAAAAAAAAAAAAGGGTGTGATGGCAGTGGCGTTCGTCTTCCCAAATCACACTCTACTTTTCTACAAGCTGTCGCTCAGAATGGCATTTCTAGGGAACAGTTTCCTACAACCGTTACATGCACGCATTTATCCGAGCACACCACACACACATATGCCAGTATGCACAAGTGTGCACACACACACACACATGCAAAGACTGTCAAAAGTGCAGAAAACAGCCAGCCAGCACTAGACGTAGCGTCATCACGTGATGGAGTCCTGCTTTTTGTGGGCGGGGCGAGGCTTTATCTTCTGCGACATCTGCCACAGCACCTCCTCCCCTCGGTAATCGTCAAAGTTGTTCATCAACGCCTGCAGTTTATCGTTGCGTTTGAACCCGTATTGACTGCAAACCCCAAAAGCATCATGTGAGTAATTCATCTTAACTGATAAATTCAAAGCATAGAATAACGCTTGTTGTGTTAAGTCTATAACCCTTTGACTCCTTCACCCTATCCACCAACTGCAAAAACTTAACCCTTTGACTCCTTCATCCTATCCACCAACAGCAAAAACTTAACCCTTTGACTCCTTCACCCTATATTCCTGCTGAAATGATGGATAGGGTGAAGGAGTCAAAGGTTTAAGTTTTTGCTTTGCTAGCATGGTTTGACCATGCAGGATGCTGGCCGACAGGGTGCAGGAGTCAAAGGGTTAAGGTAAAGGCTGTTCTGCAATTCTGAGGTCATAGGAGACAGAGAGATGGCAGAAATCAGAGATGGCAGACATCAGAGATGGTAGAAATCAGAGATGGCAGAAATCAGAGATGGCAGAAATCAGAGATAGTAGAAATCAGAGATGGCAGAAATCAGAGATGGTAGAAATCAGAGATGGCAGAAATCAGAGATGGTAGAAATCATGTCCTTTCTCAGAACCAGCTTCACGAAGGTAGTTCTCATCTCATCTGTTCTTGCTTTACGTTGCTTTGCTGAAGTGGGTCAAGTTGGATGGACAGCAGGCTACATTAGAAAGTTTGATTTGCACCATACTGAAGTCTGTGCAGTCAGACTGGACTGTGAAAGCCCTTCTGTCCACCAACCAGGTCTCTTACCAATATACAGCAAACATTGCTTTCAAGATTAGCATCATGATTATCATCCTCATCGCCATCATCATCATTGCAGTGTAAAAAGTGGCCAGCTTCTGTGACCATTAAGGTGGCGTAAAAAAAAAAAGGTAAGCACAAAGGTAACCTCCCTGAGTGTAATGATCCTAGAAAGTAAAAAACAAACAAAAACAAAAAACAACAACAACAACAAAATATTTTCCAGGCTCCTCCCCTTAAGCCCAATCAGCCTTCTTGCCTTTCTGAAGTCTTGGCAAAAAATGAAAAAAGTTGAACTGTGTGTGTGTGTGTGTGTGTGTGTGTGTGTGTGTGTGTGTGTGTGTGTGTGTGTGTGTTGTGTTGTGTGTGTGTGTGTGTGTGTGTGTGTGTGTGTGTTGTGTGTGTGTGTAAGTGTGTGTGTGTGGGTCAACGGTCATTCACTGAACGGGTTCAAGTGTACCCTAGCTCAGCATCTGTGTGTGTGTGTGTGTGTGTGTGTGTGTGTAGTGTGTGTGTGTGTGTGTGTGTGTGTGTGTGTGTTGTGTGTTGTGTGTGTGTGTGTGTGTGTGTGTGTGTGTGTGTGTGTGTGTGCGCACATGTGTGAGTGAGTGGGTGAGTGAGTGTGTGAGACAGAGGGAGGATGACGGCTTGGGTCACACATCAAACACCTTACTCCCATCTTGTCTTCTGTCCCACACTTTGCATGTGTCTTGTGCCATAGAGGTTTCGTTGTTGCTGGTGATTGCTTTGTCGAATGATGAGAGTCTGTGTCTTGACTTTGATTCTTGAATCAAGATCTGGCGTCTTATGAATGTCATTATTAATCATTATCATTATTATCATTATCATCATTATTATTACTATCATTATTGATATTATCATTATCTCTCTGGTTGATGCTTGGATATGTTACCAAAAAGAGATGTACCTTGTTTTGAAGCGCCGCATACTGTCAAGAATGTTGAATTGCTGCCAGCGCTTGGCAAAGTTGATACTTCCATCTGGCAAGGTGTCTTGGTTGCCAATGTTGATGAACGTCAGGTCTTGTAGGATCAGGCCTCTGTGGGTTACACAATGCCACAGCTTTATATGTGTGTCTGTATGTGTTACTTGGGACATGAAGGATAACATACTGTCACCTACATCCACAGGTATGCAAGTGCATGTACATACACCCATGGACATGGAAACAGACCTCCGAGGGTTACAAGCTTAAACAAAACAAACGTACTGAGCATTTTGGGATTTTGGGACAGGAACACTTACTACACACACACACACACACACACACACACACACACACACACACACACACACACACACACACATGCAGCACGCGCGCGCACACACACACACACACACACAGAGGCACAAAGACACACACACACACATACACGTACTCACACACACATGCAAACATACACACGCGCATACACACACACACACTTCACAAAATATATTCATGACTAAGTGGGAGAAGCAAAAAACTGCATCCCACAGACACTGTCATTTCAGAGATTAAATTTGTAATTAGCTATTGTGACATTTCTTACTAAAAATAAACAAAAAGTGAAACACATCACCACCATCAAAACACAACTACATAATTTTCTATTTTTTTCATCATTTAAAAAATTATTTTAGACTGCAGGCCAAAGGATAGAACAGAACATTCAATAAAACTTGTCAAAACTGTCAGTTTACTGATCTGCACTGTCAGCTCTGGTCCAGCAAAAGAAAGGTAGCCAAGAGCCAGGTGAGATATACAGTGGTTCCGTCTTTGTCAGAGCCTGGTATCAGCACAGAGAGAAAGACAGAGAGACAGAGGACGGCAGGTTTCCAAAAATCGGAAAAATAAACAAGAAATAAATCATGAAATGAGATGGTCAAGCCAATCTAACAATCTCACTTTTATACAGAAATTAACACAGAAAAATCCAATTTTGTACTTTTCTACAAAGTGACCTTGAAGATGCTTTGGTTGAAATAAAAACTTGACATGCATCAAGGACAATGGTAGACATGTCACTACAGTGAAAACGGAAATAAATATTGCCAGAAAATCCTGAGAAAAATGCTGTTCATATGCCTTCCTCAAAGAAGCTGATATCAGGCACGTTTTGGGGAGGATTGTGTGACCCTGATCTTAACTCTATTGTGACTGCACTTGCCACAGTTGAGCTCTCCTGCTGGCCTAGGACTGCCACAGTGAAATCACTGAGAACCCGGTGCAAGTGAACTTATCCATCGATTTTAGACAAAGAAACCGGCAAAACGTAGCTGAAGCGTTCAACGAAAGTTCCCTCCACAAGGGAAGCAACTGCCAACTACTAAATCATTAGCATAACAAAAGTAGACGGAGTTATATACCCTAGACCGTCTGTTACTATGATCGAAGTAGCCCATCCTCAGTGAGATGTCAGCTGTTACTTCGATCGAAGTAGCCTGTTGTCAAAGAGTTAGAGCTTCACCTTCCAAACGTATGCCTTCATGACCCCTCAACTGTTCACAGCTTTGACCAAAATCCACCATAAACAGCCAAGAAAATTGTGTCCACACAGACACAAACAAGGAAACACATCTCTCTCTGGTCATTCTGAAACAAATTTCTTTCCTTTTCCTTCTGATGGAGATTGAAACAAACAGAACAGACAAAAAGGGGACTCACAGGTAAGGTATACAGGGTGGCTCTGTCTCAGCCAGAGCCTGGCGGTAAGCACGGAATGATGAGCTGCTGTCGATAAGCTGACAGAACTCTTGTAGAGCCTGCACAGAGCAACATCGTATTAGATATAGAATTATACAAAAACACAATAAGCTGACAGAACTCTTGTAGAGCCAGCACAGAGCAACATCGTATTAGATATAGAATTATACAAAAGCACAATAAGCTGACAGAACTCTTGTAGAGCCTGCACAGAGCAACATCGTATTAGATATAGTATTATACAAAAACATCACAATAAGCTGACAGAACTCTTGTAGAGCCTGCACAGAGCAACATCGTATTAGATATAGTATTATACAAAAACATCACAATAAGCTGACAGAACTCTTGTAGAGCCTGCACAGAGCAACATCGTATTAGATATAGTATTATACAAAAACACAATAAGCTGACAGAACTCTTGTAGAGCCAGCACAGAGCAACATCGTATTAGATATAGTATTATACAAAAACATCACAATAAGCTGACAGAACTCTTGTAGAGCCTGCACAGAGCAACATCGTATTAGATATAGTATTATACAAAAGCACAATAAGCTGACAGAACTCTTGTAGAGCCAGCACAGAGCAACATCGTATTAGATATAGTATTATACAAAAGGCACAATAAGCTGACAGAACTCTTGTAGAGCCAGCACAGAGCAACATCGTATTAGATATAGTATTATACAAAAACATCACAATAAGCTGACAGAACTCTTGTAGAGCCTGCACAGAGCAACATCGTATTAGATATAGTATTATACAAAAACATCACAATAAGCTGACAGAACTCTTGTAGAGCCTGCACAGAGCAACATCGTATTAGATATAGAATTATACAAAAACACAATAAGCTGACAGAACTCTTGTAGAGCCTGCACAGAGCAACATCGTATTAGATATAGTATTATACAAAAACATCACAATAAGCTGACAGAACTCTTGTAGAGCCAGCACAGAGCAACATCGTATTAGATATAGTATTATACAAAAACACAATAAGCTGACAGAACTCTTGTAGAGCCAGCACAGAGCAACATCGTATTAGATATAGTATTATACAAAAACACAATAAGCTGACAAAACTCTTGTAGAGCCTGCACAGAGCACCACTGGATAGGATTCAGTATCATACAAAAACATCACATTAAGCTGACAAAACTCTTGTAGAGCCTGCACAGAGCACCACTGGATAGGATTCAGTATCATACAAAAACATCACATTAAGCTGACAGAACTCTTGTAGAGCCAGCACACAGTACCATTGTATAAGATACACTATCATACAAAAACATGACTTGCTATACAACTTCATACAAAAACATGACTTGCTATATAATTTTATACAAAAACATCATATGCTATATAACCGTATACAAAAACATCACTTTCAATATAACATTATACAAAAACATCACATGCCATTTAACTTTTTCTCTCAAATAATATGATGCGTTACTATATCTGACCCTTCCTGTAGAAATGTAATTGCACTGCTTCTAACTCAAAGGCACCACAGACATTTAGAAGTGAAAAGAATGAAAAAAAAAGCTGACTTTGAACTTCCATCAAAATCACAAGCTTTAATCATTCATCTCTGAGATTCTATTCCAGTTGTCAAAACGACCAATGGGCCATTAGCAAGAGTTGATACCAATTTTGTTGTTACGCATATTAATTTTTTTCTGTGATACTGAACACCCTGACACAACAAAACAAGGATACATCCCACAAGTGAACAATCATGGAGAAAGAGATCTAAGAAGTCAG
Organism: Monoplex corrugatus; assembly: GCA_030674185.1. Classification (NCBI taxonomy): domain Eukaryota; kingdom Metazoa; phylum Mollusca; class Gastropoda; order Littorinimorpha; family Ranellidae; genus Monoplex; species Monoplex corrugatus. The sequence continues at coordinate 51,495,809 of JAPXFY010000026.1, forward strand.
CATTAAGTAGCAATTCATGAACAGCCATACAACTACATGAACGCCAATGGGCTTAACTGTCAAACGCAGACTTGACAACAGTTACTGAAGAAATTGATAACTGAAAGCTACTTCAGGTAGTTTTAGACTCATTTTAAACATTCTATTAATGATGAAAAATGTTAACATGTAGACATGTGTACATGTATATGACGATGTTCTGGAAGATATAACAGAAATAATAGTACAATAATAACAACTTTACAAACACGTGTATAAATCTGGACGCTTCAATACTGAATTGTCTCAGAGGGACCACTGACAACATTAGTAAAATAGGGTTTTGGTCCGAGTGGCACAGCAGCTGGCTGCCGAAACTGATCATATGTGAAACAATGGTTAAGGCCCTGTGGGATTAGTCCCACAATCCTTGCATTACTAAGAAAAAGACTAGTCGACCTTAAACATAAAGTTCACACACATATCCATCTGTATCGATACAACATCATCTCCACACCCCTCTCCCTCATCTCTACCTCTTTACTTTCTAATCCCTATCCCTCTCCACTGTCCTCCCACCTTTTCATTTTTCTTCATTTTGCCTGCACAGATAACTGAGTTTTGTGGGAACAGTTACCTCAATGTTTTGTTTCTGCCACTCCAGTCGACGGACAGGGGCAGAGTCTAAGGCCGACAGAATGGCGAGGTAAGAGTTGAAGTTCTTCAACTTGCGCAGACACTGGAAAATACAAATCAAAGGTTATTTTGGTGTTTCTGTTAATTGTGATTGTGTGTGTGTGTGTGTGTGTGTGTGTGTGTGTGTGTGTGTGTGTGTGTGTGTGTGTGTGTGTGTGTGTGTGTTAGTCTGGGTTTGTGTGTATGATTAGGTGCGTATGAGTGAATAAGAGTGTGTGCGTGTGTACGTGGTGTATGTGTGTGTGCGCGCCTGGCGTGCGTGTGTTAGTGTGTGTGTCTTAATGAGTTCGTGTGAATTTGTGTGTGTGTGTAATTAAGTGTGTATGTGTGCGTGCGTGTGTGCATACACGTGTGTGTGCGCGCGCATGTGTGTGTGTGTATGTGTGCATGTGCATGTGTGTGTGGTGTGTGTGTGTGTGTATGTGTGCGTGTGCGTGGGTGTGGTGCGTGCGTGTGATGTACGAGTACCTGTATCTGTGCATGTACATGTATGCTATCCTATCTTATGGACCACTTCAGTAACATTATTCTGCATCCACTCCCTCCCTCTTCAAAGCACCACCAAACCCACAGTCATTCTGCATTCACTGGCAGGGCTGTGCTGCAGTGTTAGCAGCCAGCACCTGTTCAAGATCCATTCATCATACTCATACAATTTCAGACGCATTTCATCTGATCTTGCCATTAATTATCTGGCAGACTCCTTAAGCCAGCACAAAATCCTATGAAATGGGGAAGGGAGGGGAGGGATCTATGAAACACAAAGCTAACACCATCTTCAGAAGGGCTGGAGCATTCAGATGGGCAGTAAACAAGCCATTTTTTTAATGCTGTAGGCTGTGACTAACTTCACACATCACATCTGAGTCCCTGCTGTGCTAAGAATAATGCAAGAAAAAAATCAACTGAAGATCAATTATTCATTCATTCTCTCTCTCAACATGTGACATTGTAGCAGAATAGACAATGCACACAGAACAAATCTCTCTCTCTCTCTCTTGTGTGCGTGCATACTCACAAACATGCGCGCAGTGTGCGCACACACACACACACACACATGCATGCACACACACACACATTCCTTTGTTATTAGGGATGGCGGGTATTATATTTGTTTAAATCAATAATGTGTCGTCATCTTCATCTTATCATACCAGACGGAAGAGTGGAGGAAAGAAGTGTGAACACACACACACACATGCATGCGCACACACACACACACACGTACACAGACAACCACTCCTTGTTCTGAGGGGATGATGGGTGTTATGTCAGTTTAAATCAATAATGTCTTTTCATCTCCATCTTATCCTACCAGATGGAAGAGAGAAGGCAAGATCTCAACTTACCCTCATGATTTTGATGAATTTCATCAGATATTTCTCTCGTTCTTTTGGATCTTCCTGAGTCAAGATGCGAGTTCGGCACCTGTCACATGATCGGTAACAAACAAAAGAGTCAGTATTTTCCTGACAAAGCAATAAAGAAGAGTGTCTGTCATTGCTGACAGCGTAACAAAGAACAGTGTCAGTATTTTCCTGACAAAGCAATAAAGAAGAGGGTATCCCTGACAAACTATCAAAGAAAAGAGTTGTTCCTGACAAAAACTAACGAAGAATAACTGTCTTCCTCACAAAGTGATGAAGAACAGTGTCATTCTGACAAAGAAACAAAGAGTAGTACGATTCAAGAAATAGTATTTTCCTGCCAAAAGACAGTGTCATGCCTTACAAAGTAACAAAGACTAGTGTCATTCCTGACAAAGTAACGATGAACAGTGTCATTCCTGACAAAGTAACAAAGAACAATGTCATTCCTTACAAGGTAACAAAGAAAAGTGTCATTCCTGACAAAGTAACAAACAACAGTGTCATTCTCAACAAAGTAACAAAGAACACCGTCACTCCTAAAAAAGAATAGTGTCTTCCTGACAAATTAACAAAGAACATTGTCATTTCTTACAAGTTAACAAAGAACAGTGTCTTCATGACAAAGTAACAAACGAAAAGTATCACTCCTGACAAAGTAACAAAGAACATTGTCATACCTGACAAAGTAACAAAGAACATTGTCATGCTTGACAAAGAACAAATAACAGTGCCATTCCTGACAAAGTAACAAAGAACATTGTCATACCTGACAAAGTAACAAAGAACATTGTCATGCTTGACAAAGAACAAATAACAGTGCCATTCCTGACAAAGTAACAAAGAACAGTGTCATACCTGACAAAGTAACAAAGAACATTGTCATGCTTGACAAAGAACAAATAACAGTGCCATTCCTGACAAAGTAACAAAGAACATTGTCATACCTGACAAAGTAACAAAGAACATTGTCATGCTTGACAAAGAACAAATAACAGTGCCATTCCTGACAAAGTAACAAAGAACAGTGTCATACCTGACAAAGTAACAAACAACAATTGTCTTCCTCACAAAGTAACAAGAACAGTGTCACTCCTAACAATGAACAGGGTCACTCCTACCCAAGTACAGAATGGCGTCATTCTTGACAAAGTTACAAAGACCAGTATAACAAATAACAATGTCCTTCTGAAAAAGCAACAAAGAACAGTGCCATTCCTGACAAAGAACAGTGTCATTCCTGACAAAGTAACAAACAACAGTGTCATTCCTGACAATTAACAAAGAACAATGTCAGTATTTTCCAGACAAAGAAGAGTGCTGTTGTTTTCCAGACAAAATAACAAAGAAGAGAGGTACAGACTAGTATAACATAAGACTTCAATTTGATTAAAGAGACAAAGGGGTACAGACTAGCACTAACACCCTGCATTCTCAACAATGCTAGCAAAACGAGAACTTAACCCTTTGATACCCTCATCTATCCACCAGCTTCCTGCAGGAGGCTGGTGGATTGAGTGAGGGAGTCAAAGGGTCAAATTTTTGCAGTTGGCTGACATGGTGCAGGAGTCAAAGGTTAGTGTAACATTAATACAGACTTCAATTTGACTAAAAACACAAGGGGAACAGACAAGTATAACATTAATACAGACTTCAATTTGACTAAAAACACAAGGGGAACAGACAAGTATAACATTAATACAGACTTCAATTTGACTAAAGACACAAGAGGAACAGATCAATACTACAAAGACAGTGGAGGTATAGCAGGACAAAGACGCAATGTGTACACACCAGTAAGACATCTTGTTGAAATGTTCCGTGAAGGTGGTCAGGTTCGGACTCAGCTCCTCCGACTGTTCCTTGGCCCACAGTAACACCTCTGGGATCTGTCCACAGGAGAAACAATTGTCTCAATTGTGTGTGTGTGTGTGTGTGTGTGTGTGTGTGTGTGTGTGTGTGTGTGTGTGTGTGTTGTGTGTGTGTGTGTGTGTGTGTGTGTGTGTGTGTGTGTGTGTGTGTGTGTGTATTTGTTGGTGTTGTGTGTGTGTTGTGCGTGTGTGTGTGTGTTGTGTTTGTTTGTGTGTTGTGTGTGTGTGGTGTGTGTGTGTGTTGTGTGTGTGTGTGTGTGTGTGTGTGTTGTGTGTGTGTGTGTGTGTGTGTGTGTTGTGTGTGTGTGTGTGTGTGTGTGGGGTGTAGTGTGTTGATGTGTTGTGGTGAGTGTGTCTGTGTGTGTGTATTTCTGTCTTTACTCCTATTCATGTCTTGTCATTTCCACGCACTGAAAATCGTCAGATGACAAGAAATATCAAATGCCTGAAAGTTTTCAGACATAATTATAAAAACATGATAATTTCACTTGTACAGTGTGAACATTTCAACACTCTATGTACTCCTTGTTTCACTTTACAGTGTGAACATCTGAACACTCCATGTTTCACTTGTACAATGTGAACATTTGAACACTCCACGTTTCACTTGTACAGTGTGAACATTTGAACACTCCATGTTTCACTTGTACAGTGTGAACATTTGAACACTCCACGTTTCACTTGTACAATGTGAACATTTGAAGACTCCATGTTTCACTTGTACAATGTGAACATTTGAACACTCCATGTTTCACTTGTACAATGTGAACATTTGAAGACGCCAGTTTCACTTGCACAGTGTGAACATTTGAACGCTCCATGTTTCACTTGTACATGTGAACATTTGAACACTCCATGTTTCACTTGTACAGTGTAAACATTTGAACGCTCCATGTTTCACTTGTACATGTGAACATTTGAACACTCCATGTTTCACTTGTACAATGTGAACATTTGAACACTCCATGTTTCACTTGTACATGTGAACATTTGAACACTCCATGTTTCACTTGTACATGTGAAACATTTGAACACTCCATGTTTCACTTGTACAATGTAAACATTTGAACGCTCCATGTTTCACTTGTACATGTGAACATTTGAACGCTCCATGTTTCACTTGTACAGTGTGAACATTTGAACACTCCATGTTTCACTTGTACAATGTAAACATTTGAACCTCCATGTTTCACTTGTACAATGTGAACATTTGAACACTCCATGTTTCACTTGTACAATGTAAACATTTGAACACTCCATGTTTCACTTGTACAATGTAACATTTGAACGACTCCATGTTTCACTTGTACAGTGTAAACATTTGAACACTCCATGTTTCACTTGTACATGTAAACATTTGAACACTCCATGTTTCACTTGTACAATGTGAACATTTGAACACTCCATGTTTCACTTGTACAATGTGAACATTTGAACGCTCCATGTTTCACTTGTACAATGTGAACATTTGAACACTCCATGTTTCACTTGTACAATGTGAAACATTTGAACACTCCATGTTTCACTTGTACATGTGAACATTTGAACTCCATGTTTCACTTGTACATGTGAACATTTGAACACTCCATGTTTCACTTGTACAATGTAAACATTTGAACACTCCATGTTTCACTTGTACATGTGTAACATTTGAACACTCCATGTTTCACTTGTACAATGTGAACATTTGAACACTCCATGTTTCACTTGTACATGTAAACATTTGAACCTCCATGTTTCACTTGTACATGTAACATTTGAACACTCCATGTTTCACTTGTACAGATGTAACATTTGAACACTCCATGTTTCACTTGTACAGTGTGAACATTTGAACACTCCATGTTTCACTTGTACAGTGTGAACATTTGAACCTCCATGTTCACTTGTACAATGTGAAATTTCAACACTCCATGTCAAAAGCATGATCTCTGCACTTTACTTAGTAACAGATCATTATTCACATTTCACACAATGACAGTAGAAACATGTACATACATTAATACCTCAAATTTAGACAGGCCATCAAGAACAATAATGGACAATAAGCTAAAAAAACAAAAATTCAAGAGCAGCTAAACATACACACTTCATAAAGAATAATAACAGAAAACATCAAACACAGGTACCAGAAACACCAGTCACAACCACAGGTCTTTCTCTCTTTCACACACACACACACACACATTTTGTTAAGATTAATAACAGAAATCATCAAAAACAGGTGCCAGAAACACCAGTCACAAACACAGGTCTTTCTTTCTTTCACACACACACACACACAATGCGCACGCGCGCACACACACACAGTGTATACACACACGCATGCACACATACACACACACTACCGAAATACACACACAGTGTTAGTATTGTGAGATTGCTCAGACACAGCCAAGGGTTAAAATCACAATCCTAAGATTCAGGGAGTGTGTAACATGTATCATCACAGCAATCCTCACACAAACCACATCATTTTACAATATCTCAACCAAAAACTACAATCAATCATTTTAGAACTGTATCAAACTGTACACAAAATCATCCCACAAATGATTCAAAATATATCACAAAGGAAAAAAATGGAGAGAGAGAGAGAGAGAGAGAGAGAGAGAGAGAGAGAGAGAGAGAGAGAGAGAGAGAGAGAGAGAGAGAGAGAGAGAGAGAGAGAGAGAGAGAGAGAAAAACCACCCCAAAAGCTGAGAACTGATTCGAACCCTATATAAAAATGCCTCAAAAACTTGAATCAAATTTCATACTTAACCATCCCCATTACCATCAAAGCAAACTATCTTCCGAACCATTTCTTACTCAAATTCTACATAAAAAAACTCAGATTGGAATGACAATTCAGACAAATTCATCTTGATTACCATAAAGCCAAACTCTATGCCAAATCACTTCCCTACTACTTGACCAAACTATACACAGAATTATCTCAAAGTGATTATTATTTCAAGAACAAAGAAAGAGTTAAACAGCATTAAATCGAACTCTATGCTTAAGTATTTTCACAATTATCTCAATCAAAGTCTGTACAAATATCTATTTTAAGAAAAACAACAACAAACAAACAAACAAAAACAATCCTGATTAACATTAAACCAAATCATCTATTAGACCATTTTCATAACTCTTTTACAAAATTCTGCACAAAAAAATAAATATGTCAGAACTGATTCAGATTTTATGGAAACACACACACACACGCACCGAACATCATTAAATCAAACAATACACCAAAACATTTCATTTATTGTCTCGATCAAATTTTACACAAAAAATCTAAAAACTGAGCCAAAATCAGCACAAACCCAACATGGTTAACTCTGAATACAACACCACCTCACATAATTCAATCTTACTGTCATCCAGATTGGCATTAATTCAAACGTTGCATAAAACCAAAAATGACAGAATCAAACTCCAAAACTGTTCTTGATCACTAAAAATCAGGAATCAAATTTCACTGAATTTTTTTTTTGCCATGAAAAAGTGCCATACTTCTGAACAAAAAATCTTTCTTGCAGAACAGATCTGCTTCTAGTTGTAATGGCAATTGGCTAAAACACAAACATTCTGTTTCTGGTGGCAGCAGCAACTAGCTAAGACACTAAACTTATTCATAGATGATGCTCAATGCAAAGCAAAAACTCTGCACAAAATCCTTTTCAGAAACAAGGTGTTTCCTGCAAAACCTGCAATTTCACTGGCAATTCAATCTTATGCAAAATTCCTTGTATTATGGATCCACTGTTTTCCAATTCAAAGTATGAAATTGAACTGTGAGCAGGAGACGGCTGGGGCTGAAAATCTTACAATGATTCTTACAGAACTGATGGGATTTGCACCCACAACCTTTCAGCCTGTACTTTCTTGTGCTGACCAATGTACAGCACAAGAAAGTACAGGCTGAAAGGTTGTGGGTGCAACACGAGTTAATTATACCAACATTTACACAAGTGAGGCACACGCAGTGAGCGGCTTGGCTGACTTTCAAAATGGCCGGCGAGCCGCTCACTGCGGCTCGGCACGGTTCATCACTTTGTGCTTGCGTTTCTTCGCCATTTAACGACATACAACTGCATGACGGCAGATAACGACAGTCAGATACTTCTTTTCCTTTTCAGCCAGTTTGCTTTGTCATTCCATGTGTTTTCTTTGTGTGTGCGCCTCGTTTGTTGAATGTTTTCACTTTCGTAAGTGGAGTTGCCATGGCGTCAGACAGTTGGCGTCCTGTTAGGCTCACTGCTGCTCAGGCTGTCGCACTTTTTCAGAAATTTTGGACAAAAGTGATGATGAAATAGCCGCCAGTGACAGTGATGATAGCTTTGTTGAGAGTGCATCAAGTGCCGAGTCAGAAGAAGCGAGTGTTGACGATCATGAAGGGGCTTCTTGTTCTGCAAAGAGACCACGCCTCTCCCGTTCTGTTTCTTTTACATCATCTACAGACACATTGGGGCAGGAACAAGGCAGATCGGCTGATTCTCCTGGTGACAGTGGTGATGTGGGTTGTAGGGGGGAGAATGACAAGGATAGAGGCAGGCCTGCTCAAAGTAGGCCTAACACCAGTGCAAGCCCAGGATGGACAGTGGTGTAATAATAATAGTTTTGTGTTATTTTAGGTGCGTGACCTGACAATGATCAGTGTTATGTAACTTCATATTACATGAAAAATGAATTATTTTTTAGGTGCTGTGTTCATTTAATGGATGTTGAGGAACACTTTTTCTTCTTTGACTTTGGAGCTATATGGATTACCTGGTCGGCTGGAGCTTACTTAGTACTAACTGTATGCATGAAAAATTATCTGCATCAAATAGTATACATGCAAAACTCACAGGTCAAGTTTTATATAATGAACATTATCACAATTTTATTACCAGTATGTTGTTTAGAATTTAATTCTGCACAACCCAATAACAACCTTTTTGTTTTATGTTGAATACAAACATTTACTGACCTTACCCCCTGTTCCAAAATAGGTCGCAGATGAACCCTGCATCCAGTCTGAAAACCCTTAACGTACAGGAAAGTTAAACTATGGAGAGAATGTTAAGGAAGTTGCAGCATACATTAGCATGAAGAGTGTTTCCCGACCTTACAATGAAAACAGTGAAGAAACCTTTTGCCTCAAGACTGACTGGTTGGGGCTGCCACGAATTTCCAGATTATGACCTTTCATGTCCTACTCTCATGGTGACTTTAGTTCTGACACACTTGGGAGTGTGCTGGAAAGCTGCTATGAACAGCACTGGGTCAGTGACACAGAATCAGTACAAAAGCTAGGGGCAGCAAAAAACAAATCAAAACAAAACAAAACAAGAAGGCGAAGACAACCCAAGTGGAGCTTGAGGGCAAAAGATAATATAGTACATGTCATGTTTTACAGCTTACTGACCTCAATCTTCTGGAAAAGCTGAGCGTCTAGTAGAGTCATCTGTTCAGCGATGTCCAGCGTCTTGAAGCTCAACAGGTCAGGCGTGCTGCAGAAACACAAACTTGATAAAAAAACGATTACACTCACACAGACTGAAATTACACATTGCACAAAGCAGAATTACTTGTTGCATTGTAATTCATTTCATATGTGAACCTGAAACTTTTGACCGCTCTTAGGACTCACATCATTTCTACATCCAAAAACAAATGGAAAGTGAACTGTAGTAGTTCAAATGCAAATTATCACAGACTAAACTTGCTATCTGAAGCTCACCCTTCCTCCTTCTGGGTTGGGTTTGTCCATCCCCCTCCCCCACTCCCGTGGGGATGCTGGGAGCTCTTTCAGTATCTGGAAATTCTGTGCTAGAAATTTACTCTCTTCTGTTACTCTCCTTATTTTTGTCTTGCTCCTTCGCTTTTTGTCACCTCTTCATGTCATTTTCTGCCGCGCTTGTCCGTTTACCTGTATGTGCTCTATAAAGTCTTACATACTTTGTCAGGATTAATAACTGACATTGGTATGTTTCTGGCTAGTTTTCAGCTCTAAGGAAATGAGATGTATTAAAGCAATCTTAGGTAATTTAGGCCAGTTTTTGATACATGTTTCAGATTCCTTGGTTATGTTTATATTTGTAAGAAATGATGACAAATTGAATGGAATAGTTAACGTCAGGGGCATATCCTTAGATTATGTACTCGAATGCATTAATCTGCGCACTTAATTTTCTTCTTCAGCTTTTTTTTTTCTAACAAGGTGTTGTATATGTTTTGAAATGATTACAGCCCTGAACATGACTCTGTGCAGTTGGCTGGGCTTTAAACAAAAAGAATAGGAATAATAAAGAAAAAAAAAGGGCTGGGAATATCAAACAGATACAGGGGGGACAGTTTTGTCTGCTTGTTTTACTTGGTTAATGAGATGGACGTTCCATCTCCATCTACATTATATAGCACTGCACAAAACAGTATTGCAATGTAGAGTACGGTATTTTCTGCAGAGACAATACACCACACTGTACTGCTCATCACACTGGCCTGTGCTGGATTTATATTATATAGTATCACAATGCACCCATTTATCTTAACGATACATTTCACACTCATCTTACCTTGATAAAAAAAAGCAACAACAACACCCACAACAACAAATAGCCCTTACCTATTAGACAGATCAATGTTCTGTACAGGGTTGACAGGAGGGGGCTGATCATGGGCCGCCTGCTTCTTCTCACACTTCTCCAGAACTTTCCGTCGTAGAAGTCGTGCCAGCACCAGCTCCCCTTGGCACAGCAGCTCATACACCAATGCCACCTGTTTCTCCACAATCTCCTCATCAAGTTCTGTGTGGCTGGGAGACAGAAATGAAACACAACCTGTTCAGCAAGCATCACACCAGAGTCAGGGGAAGGGGTGGGGGTCCAGCTGCATGGGTAATATATATCTGCAAAACAGCTGTGACAACATGCAAATCACAAGATTCATATCATCATCATCATCATCATGTGCCCTGCCGCATGGTGTTGGCGATCATGGCCATCCATACAAATCTATCCCTTGTTACTGGAAGTACATCTCCCACCCTCTCTGTCCTCAACCACTTGGCAACTCCGTCCAACATTTTCTCCCTGGGTCTACCTGATGCTCTTTTTTCCTCCAGCTTTCCTATTGTGACTAGTGCTCTAATTTCTCTTACCTCATAAAATGCCCTGTAAATGTCACTTGTCTTTTCCTAATCTTCTTCATCTAAAGATGAATGACCTAAACAGAAACAAACACCATATAATCATTTTATAAAACATATTCTGCTGTCTGGCAATAAAACTGAAGCAGTGGCTTCATGCGAAGGGTGAACTTTATGGTACACAGTCACACATATCTTACTATCCCCTTAAAGGTGAACACACATAAATCTTCCTTAAATAAACATTTTAGCAACATGTTAAGTAATAGGTAGATTGTTCTAATAACTATTTGTTATTGCTGTAGTAACAATTTGTTTGATAAATGTTACTACTATTTTTTATTGCTGTAATAACCAATTTGTTTGATAAAATGTCACTACAAACACAAATCTTTCATTTTCAGTTCCCCACAACATCTTTATTTTCTTTACATCAAGTTCACATAAAAAGATGAACAAAATTTCAATATGCACTTTATAAAAACATTCTGTGCCTTTTGTTTCACGATCATTACCATCATCATCAAATTTATGGTCTAAACAGAGAGTTTTAAAAAAACAACAACAACAACAACAAACAACAAACAAAAACAGAACAAACAAAAAAACACAACTTCTCAACATCAGACGAGCAAGATGACAAAGCTCACCCAAGCTCATCAATGACACGGATGAGAAGCGAGAAAGAATTCCTGGCCAGTTTCTTGCGGCCGTCTCCAACTTGATGAAACTTGTGGAAGCGATACAAAAGCTTGTCAATCAGGTCACGGGGTGAGATGAATGTGCGATAGGTCGTCAAGAATGCCTCCTGGTAGATGAACTCTGTTGGTGAGACAAGGGAGAGAATTACAGTTAAGCCACACTAAACATAATAACCAGAAATGCATAGGCAGTCTGCGGAAGGGAGCAAGAATACAGTTATCACATGCATAAAAAGATAAATTTGCTACAAGAAGTAAACTGCCAAGGAATAGATGATATACTGGCAGTATGAAATTTTCTTTCTTTATTTTAGATATAGAATACTGACCCAAACAAGTTAAGCAACAGATGTGTGTATGTAGAATGAAATCTTCAGCAAAAGATTCATTTAGATTGTTTTGGAATAGCTAATGCATGAATGACAGGGGAAACATAATTACAAAAGATGGAAAGACATCTTATGATATCACAGATACAGTGCTGGTCAGGTTATTTTAAACAAAAATAAACAAGCGACATCTCAATTACCAGCTGTGCCAAACATGCCTGGCCACAGGCTGACCTGATATGGCATAAACATTAGCAGCTGTACCTTGACCCTACACAAATCTTTTGTCTGACAGGCCTAACATGGAGTGGGCAGACATCAGACCTCTATTCGCAAGTCTGGGTTTCATCCAGTCTGAGCACCTCCAACCCTATGGACAAAGGGTGGGGAGATTTTTCTGATACCCCAGATCAACATGTGTACAGACCTATCGGCGCGGAAACCCCTTTGTTTGCATATGCATGCACAACTTCAAGCATGCATGTTAAAAATCCTGCAAGTCACATAAACCTCCAGTGGCTTATGAAATCATGAAAATATCCAACGTTCATGCCGATCAATGATGAAGTATGCAGACTGTGCAGCAACATACCACCTGCACAGTGTGGGCAAAACAACTTGCAACATACATGCGAGAAAATCGGAAAGCTTAAAATAAAATTCATCTGTTTATAATTGTTAGCCATGTCATTATTTGCTAAACATCTTTGGTTCAGTTTACTTTTTCTCATTAGAAAAAAACAACCCACAACACCGTGAGCAAAAGAAGAGAAGAAAAATATGGACACCCAAATCTAGATATTATATAATACATAAAATTCTGTACGGTTCAGGAATAATACTCTAAGACACTGATTGATTGCAATGAATATCACAACATTTATGAAAAAAAATCAGAAAAGAGAAGAATGCAAAGATGGAGGAGAAAAGGAAGGTTCCGTAAAGGTTATTACGAAGGAGATCTGAAGAAAAGATCCATTTCATACTGCACCATGAGTATCTGGGAGGGAGAGAAGAGAGAGAGAGAGAGAGAGAGAGAGAGAGAGAGAGAGAGAGAGAGAGAGAGAGAGAGAGTGTGTGTGTGTGGTGTGTGTGTGTGTGTGTGTGTGTGTGTGTGTGTGTGTGTGTGTGTGTGCTGCGTAGTGTGTGTGTGTGTGCGTGCGTGTGTTTGTGTGTGTGTGTGTGTGTGTGTGTGTGTGTGTGTGTGTGTGTGTGTGCGTGGTGTGTGCGTGTGTGTGTGCGTGCGTGTGTGTGTGTGTGTGTGTTTGCACTCATGTGTGTAAGCACAACACATCTATGACAACATTTAAACGTGATTTATTCAATCCTTTCTTAAGTTCATATTAGTTTGTATACCTGTGACAGCAAATTTCTGCAAAGAATGACTCTTTCAGATTTGTAAAGAATCAATGATGATGATGGCAACAACAATACACCAATACCAACACCATATAACAAAACAACTAGAGCTCATGTTACACAATTCAGACTTGTGTACCCAATTCCTCATTCAATTTCCAATGATTTTTGCCATCCCCGCCTTCCAACCATTTCCTATCACTCTGACATACAACTGTCGTGACTCAACAAGAGTCTCTCCCCTTTTCTCTGTCTCAACAACACTTTCTCTCCCCTTTTCTCTGTCTCAATAACACTGTCTCTCCCCTTTTTCTCTGTCTCAATAACACTGTCTCTCCCTTTTTTCTCTGTCTCAATAACACTGTCTCTCCCTTTTTCTCTGTCTCAATAACACTGTCTCTCCCCTTTTTCTCTGTCTCAATAACACTGTCTCTCCCCTTTTTCTCTGTCTCAATAACACTGTCTCTCCCCTCGTCTCTGTCTCAATAACACTTTCTCTCCCCTCTTCTCTGTCTCAACAACACTTTCTCTCCCCTCTTCTCTGTCTCAACAACACTGTCTCTCCCCTCTTCTCTGTCTCAATAACACTTTCTCTCCCCTCTTCTCTGTCTCAACAACACTTTCTCTCCCCTCTTCTCTGTCTCAATAACACTTTCTCTCCCCTTTTCTCTGTCTCAATAACACTGTCTCTCCCCTTTTCTCTGTCTCAATAACACTGTCTCTCCCCTTTTCTCTGTCTCAACAACACTTTCTCTCCCCTTTTCTCTGTCTCAACAACACTGTCTCTCCCCTCTTCTCTGTCTCAACAACACTGTCTCTCCCCTCTTCTCTGTCTCAACAACACTGTCTCTCCCTTTTCTCTGTCTCAATAACACTTTCTCTCCCCTTTTCTCTGTCTCAATAACACTGTCTCTCCCCTTTTCTCTGTCTCAACAACACTGTCTCTCCCCTTTTCTCTGTCTCAATAACACTGTCTCTCCCCTTTTCTCTGTCTCAACAACACTGTCTCTCC
>JAPXFY010000026.1:51515245-51567745 GCA_030674185.1 Monoplex corrugatus
CAAATGCTGATTCAATGATGTACACTGAATACAAATGCTGATTCAATGATGTAAACTGAATACAAATACTGATTCAATGATGTACACTGAATACAAATGCTGATTCAATGATGTAAACTGAATACAAATGCTGATTCAATGATGTAAACTGAATACAAATGCTGATTCAATGATGTAAACTGAATACAAATGCTGATTCAATGATGTACACTGAATACAAATGCTGATTCAATGATGTACACTGAATACAAATGCTGATTCAATGATGTACACTGAATACAAATGCTGATTCAATGATGTAAACTGAATACAAATGCTGATTCAATGATGTAAACTGAATACAAATGCTGATTCAATGATGTAAACTGAATACAAATGCTGATTCAATGATGTACACTGAATACAAATGCTGATTCAATGATGTAAACTGAATACAAATACTGATTCAATGATGTAAACTGAATACAAATGCTGATTCAATGATGTACACTGAATACAAATGCTGATTCAATGATGTAAACTGAATACAAATGCTGATTCAATGATGTAAACTGAATACAAATGCTGATTCAATGATGTAAACTGAATACAAATACTGATTCAATGATGTACACTGAATACAAATGCTGATTCAATGATGTAAACTGAATACAAATGCTGATTCAATGATGTAAACTGAATACAAATGCTGATTCAATGATGTAAACTGAATACAAATGCTGATTCAATGATGTAATCTGAATACAAATGCTGATTCAATGATGTACACTGATTACAAATGCTGATTCAATCATGGGACTACTTGCCAACTATGGGTACAATCATTTTCTATCAGTTATTGAGCATTCTGTTAAAGATTCTTGTACAATCATTTTCTATCAGTTATTGAGCATTCTGTTAAGGATTCTTCTATCTATTAATGATTCTTCCACCTAGAATACAAGGTTGTATATCAGTTTAAGACTGTTTCCTCTATCAATATCACGTCCATATGAAGTTGAAGTGAGTACAGGACAGCAGCCATGAAAAAATCCAGAATCCAGAGTAATGATGATATTGACATCATAAGTATTTCATCTGGGACTTGATTTTTGTGACACATACACCTCATGTAATGTCGCCAGGGACTCTTAAGATCTGATGTCTGGACCTTAATCCCAACCCATAACATAATGATTGTCCAGCAGCTGTTAACCAAAATCTGTCTTCACTATTCCTACTTGTGCATACCATGTTTCCTTGTGGTTTCTATTCATTTTTTAAAGGTAGACAATAAATAACATTTCTGTTCACATGACACGAACACTGGTCATAATCTAAGTTTTTGCGGTTGGTGGATAGGGTTTTGCACAGGCTGGAGACTCGTGCAGAGCGCACAAGGAACTGTCTCTGTGCCATGCATTCCTTTTGATCAAACTCCAGACTCAAGACAGTCTGTGCTGACTGTGCAAGTCAAGGAAACGAAAGATACAGGCAGCTGACGATGACTGACGAACATTTTGTCAGCATCTATTGTTTTTATTCCCACTGTATTGTATATATCCAACAAATAAAAAATATATGGTCTTCAAAGAGTCTGGAAAGTTTTCCATCCATACCTAATGACACAAGCTGGCTGTTTTCACAGAATGACGTTCATTACCTGTCATCTCCCTCACCCTATCCATCAGATTCATGCAGAAAGCTGGTGGATAGGATGAGGCAATGTGTGAGTTAAAACTGTCTACCTAGGTTTATTTTCTATACTGTTAATGGATTTTCTACATTGTTGCGTTCCACTAGTAAGAAGCTTCAGGAACTAAGTGCTAGTACACACACACACACCACTACATTCTACAGTGATGACAGTTGGAAGCACAGCACCATGTGTTTACTACACTACATAACGACAAACTATGCACATGAACACCAGGAAGAAATATGGTTTACCTCATACAACACAGAAATATTATTTCATATTCTCAAGATTTTGACTCAGTCACTGTGCCTTTCTGGTGTATGCTTTTTGTTAAACGTTCACATTACAGACCTGCCAAGTTCTGAACAGATTGTTATTGTTATTTTTGTTTAAAGCCTAGCCAACTGCATACAGCCATATCAGGGCTTATAACCCTTTCAAAACATACACTTCAACAGGGAACAAAGAGGAAAAGAAAATTAAGTACACATATCAATGCATTCGCGCACATAATCAAAGCATATGCCCCTGGTGCTGACCACTCCATCAAATTTATCACACAGGAGATTTTAAAAAACATACCTGAATACAAATTTAAACACAATTAAGGACACTAAAGCATATATAAAAATGGGCCTAAACTACCTAAAAATGCTTCCGCACAGCTCATTTCCAAAGAGCCAAAAATGCACTTAATACATGAAACCCAATCATCAATCCTAAGAGAAAGTATAAGACTTTATCAAGCACATACAGGTGAACAGACCAGCAAGGCAGAAATTGATAGGAAGAAATGACAGAAAGCAAAGGAACAAAGCAGAAACAAAAAGTATTTCCAGAAGGAGATACTATTTATACTGAAAGAGCCCCTCCCATCCCCAAATTCTGAACAGATTTAAGTGGAATGTTTCCAACAACTGAGTAGAGTGGAATTTTGAAAAATGAAATGAACATCCCAAACCTCGAAGCTTTATCAATCATGAAATATTACAATTAAACAATTCAATCAATTCATGCATTGGTATTCCTCGATTACACAAAGTATGGCAGCCTTACAGTCTATACATTACACAATATCTGATTTAATTATACATTTTTCTTTCCTTCATACTCAACGTCAACGTACACATCTCTTTTGTGCAACAGAAGCTTAATAGAAAGGACATGTATGACTGATCATCGTCAGATGGAACTTTCATCATGCGAACATTCACTGGCTGAAAAAACAACAACTTGGCAAATCCATCCAAAATTTCTCATAACAGACATAAAGGAAGGGACTTTCTGTTTGGCTAACATTTGCGGACATACTTATAGAAACAAAATCTCATCTTCGTCAGTTTCTTTGTTGTCTTCTTTGTTTGCCCGAGAAAGGCTGGTTGGCTGAAAATTTGCACTTGTTTGTTTTGTTAACTGATTTCTATGCATTGCTGTTTCCATTTCAGGTTTCCATTTGTTTTCACGCTGGTAGTCACTTCTGATTCAGACTGACCACTCATGGCTCTACAGATTTATGTAGAACGAATCATACATAAAGACTACTTAACCAACCATTTTTCACAGCAGACCTGATATCATATGAAAGGAAACTGATTGGCTATTATTTGCTGATAATTCATAAAACAAATGCTCACTGGCTAAGGAAAAAGTTGTTCTGCAGAGAATATAAACTGAATCAAAGGCAACTGTTCTTTAACCATCTATATGTCAGTGCAGATTAGAAGTTAACATCAGCCACAGGTATCCTCACAAAGACAAAAATCTTTTAGAAGAATACCATACTAACAAGCAATCAAATAGGTGATTTTATGGAGAGAACTTGGCAGGGCTGGACACACCAGACAAAGCATCAAAATACTAGACACTAGTCTAAGAGGTAACCATTTTTCTTCCACTTAACATTAGACATCATCTACAGTGACAAAATGACTAAAATGAGGTCTAACGCAAGTCCCCCACTTGACACCTAAAATGCATGCAAACCCACAAGCAGAAGAGAGAAAAAGAAGAAAAACAGACAGGAAGGTGAGGCAGACTATATTCACAAAACCAGTATACATGCCATGATGCAAATCCGATACGCTCTTTTAACAAATTACTGATAGTGATGTATACAGTTTGGAAAAGACATATTCTTTTACATTTATTGCATAAATACAGCCAGGACAATCATAAATACATAAAGAAAATGACAACAGTTACACCATCTCATAACTTAAAGCAGTAAATGAAAAATGTCGTCTTTGAAAAAAAACAAACCATCTGTACAACAACCAACCAACAACAAAAAATCTGAAGGTTGAAGGGAATGAAGATGAGTTGTAAGTACAGCAGCACTCAAGGTCATGGTCACAAGATACAGATGTGAAGGTCAAGGTAAGATTACAGCTAAGGTCAGGATGCACACTGTGTAAAGAATGTGTACAAGTTGCCTCAGCATAACACACTTTACCACGAAAAAACTGACAATTATAAGCAAAGATTTAACAAATGCTGTATGCAACACTCCTAAGCAACTGTATACAATTAAAGAGATAAGAGAATTTACCTGTCACTTTAAAGTTATGGCGGACTGTGACTAGAAAATTACAGTCACTCATTTCCAACATGTACGTGAAATAAGAACATGGAATCTACTTTTTCGTTTAAAAGGGATTCATCTGAAAAGTGATCATTCCTTGCCAAAAGAATACATTCCTATACAATGGATCACAGGATTTAACTAAACATGCCTTACTGTCTAATGACTACAATTATCAAGATTCTGATTCAGGCAGACAGGGGGCTTAAATTAAACACTTTAACCTTGACTGCTCTGTCCAACGGAAAAGATGAAGAGAGAGTTTCATCTATATCATTTCATCATCCTTGTATGGATCTTCATTTCTTGTCAAGAAAGAGAAAAAAAATGTGTTTGATTTAGTTAAAATCAACAAGTGTCTGAATGCAAAGAACATCTGTTTTATAAATATGTAGACAGTGTAGTTGTTTATTTTTTCATTACATTTATTTTTTCATTACACAGCGATCGCGCTAGATTTTTTCCCAGCCGGTACTAGCTACGGCAATATATATAACATGTCAAAAATGCACTGGTACAGACAAAAAAAAATATCAGTAGGCTTGTTCTATCAATTTTAATTGCCCTTCCTATAACAGCGCAGCAGTCCCAGGCTATGGTTTTATTTTTTTGGTTTTGTGTAAGGACAGGTTAAATCACAGTCGGTATTCAGTGTTTTGAATCGGTAAAATACGGACTGTAGTCGGTTACTGCGGTTGCTGTTACACTTGAAAAAAAATTATGTTAACTTTTAGTTGCATATTTTTTTCATTAAATGTATATTTTAAACATTACTCTGCATGTATTTATGCACAGATTTTAAAGATATAAACATTAAATCAATTAAAACTGAAAGAGCAGCCTAACAGAGAAAAATGAATCGACAGACCAGTGTGCTATGCTGAGGTGAACTCGTACACAGACCACGATGCCCGACGTGCACAATGAAAGAGGAAGGGGGAGGAGGTCAGTCATGTGACCTAGTCACGTGACGTGAGTCATGTGACGATGACGCTCTTACCTTCCTGATCTCCCATGTCTCCTTCCAAGCCTTGGGGGGAGCGGAAAAGATGGAACATTAAGACACCAAATGAGAGGGGGAGGAAGAGGACAAAGATGGGGGGTGGATAGACGAAAGTCAGGGGTCGTTGGGGGAGAAGGTTGGCTAGGGTTGAGGATATGGATTATCAAAGTCATGGCTGTTACGACAGAAACATTCACCAATGCTGTACCGAGTCATTCTTAAAATTGCCGACTGTCAAATTTATGTATGTGTTAATAATGAATAAGATTTTCTTAATACTACCATTGTCAATTAAAAAAACAAACACACACTGTCACGAAGAACACACATCAAAATACAGTGCTACATAAACAAATTTATCATGATGAGTAAGCAGACTTATCGCTCTCTATATAAATACATATATAGTTTTTTTTTTCTTCCTTTTCTTTTTCTACACAGTGCACCTATCATATCCCCATGTGGCTCATTTTGGCTCTCCAACATAACTCAAACTCACCAAAACTGTGGTCACTAAGAGTAAGACAGCAGAGCACAAAATGTCACAGAAACTGAAACAATTTTACACAATGCTTTCATGATAAGAATGGAAACAACAGTTATGCTATAGATTTCCTTTATAGGTTGGGACTTCATGACAGGGATGTACTCTATGCTTACTTTTATCCTGGTGTCAACCACGCCCAAGACATCTGAAACTAAGGAAAAGATGACCATTGAACAAGTTATTTCATTGCAAACAAGCTCTTTGTTCTGCTGTTTCCAGTTACAAGAAAAAATGTTATTCACAGAATCTGTTACCTTCCACTGTTGATGAAAATTAGAGAGAGATTCTATCAGGTAACCATGTTTTTCCATATTAAAAGTGAGTAACCATGAGATATACAGACAACTATGGTGATGATCGGGAAATGTAAATAACACCAACAATGTTGTATCAGTACAGCAGATGATGCTCAACTTTGTGGTCCCAGTCTTCCCAAAGACCCCATAGCATGCTCACAGAAACCAGTCGGAACAGAAAAAAATTACTTTTTTGGATCAATGGGTGTTTGAAGCACACCAACAATGCTGTATCTGTACAGCAGATGATGCTCAACTTTGTGGTCCCAGTCTTCCCAAAGATCCCATAGCAGGCTCACAGAAACCAGTCGGAACAGAAAAAAAAATTTTTTTGGGGGGTGGGGGGTGGGGACTAATGGGTGTTCAAACCCTTCACTTTCCAGTCAGTAAATCTTACTTTTTACATAGAAAAACATGGTTACCCACTTTTTGTATGGAAAACCACGGTTACCCACTTTTCATATGAAAAAACATGGTTATCCACTTTATATATGGAAAACCATGGTTACCCACTTTTTATATGGAAAACCATGGTTACCCACTTTTCATATGGAAAAACATGGTTACCCACTTTTTATATGGAAAACCATGGTTACCCACTTTTTATATGAAAAAACATGGTTATCCACTTTTTATATGGAAAACCATGGTTACCCACTTTTTATATGGAAAAACATGGTTACCCATTTTCTATATGGAAAAACATGGTTATCCCCCTGTTTATATGGAAAAACATGGTTATCCACTTTTTATATGGAAAAACATGGAAAAAGATGGTTACTCACTTTTTATATGGAAAAACATGGTTATCCACTTTTTATATGGAAAAAGATGGTTACCAACTTTTTATATGGGAAAACATGGTTACCCACTTTCTTTATGGAAAAACATGGTTACTCACTTTTAATATGGAAAAACATGGTTACCTGATAGAATCTCTCTCTAATTTTCATCAACAGTGGAAGGTAACAGATTCTGTGAATAACATTTTTTCTTGTAACTGGAAACAGCAAAACAAAGAGCTTGTTTGCAATGAAATAACTTGTTCAATGGTCATCTTTTCCTTAGTTTCAGATGTCAAACTAATTGAAACAAAAACATCAGAACTGCAAAAGCCATGCCACAATTTTCAGAACATGTCAACTTTCTTTCTTTGTTCATTATCTTTTTTTTTTTTTTGAACTTGAGATACAAAATTCTTCAAGACAAAACTTGAAGTGACAGTTCTAATGACAACTATGGATAGTGTGCAGGAGTCACAGGGTTTTAAAGGGTATCTGAATACTTTAAATGAAATAGCAAGGGAAAATATGAACAGAAAGAAAGATTCTGACTCAGCAAAATATGAACCTGATGGGGGATGCGTTTTGAAATGTACAGTCAGTCTTCCCGCATTACCAACAAAAACAACAATCCTTCTCAGACCCTTAACACAGCATGGTGAATGTATCTTCAAACACTTGCCTGACAACAATGGGACTTTTATAATATTTATATCACCACTCATGTTGCTAAGATGACAAGGCAAATTTTTACAACATGGTATATTCGGGAACTGGGAACTGGAATTGGTCCTAGAGAGGTTCACTGCACTCAGGGAGTTCCATACCTGCTCCACCCAAGTCTGCCAGCAAGCAACATGCAAGATATTTTGCCTATACATAAAAACTCCATGTATATACAATGTCTTTAGAAGGAATTAAAGACATGATCAAAACATTAAGCCCATACCACCTGAATAACTGGCACATTAACCCTTCGACTCCCACACCCTGTCCACCAGCATCCTGCAAAACCATACTGACAAAGCAAAAACATAACTGTTTGATTCCCTCATCCTACCCACCAGCTTCCTTGCTGGGTGAAGGAGTCAAAAGGTGAAGTTTTTGCAGCTGGTGGATAGGGTGCAGTAGTCTAAGAGATGCTCCAACCCTTCAAGCTTTCATAAGAAGACTCAAAACACATTTGTTTCTGCAGGCATTTTCATAAGTCCCCCCCCCTCTTTTTTTGTTTTTTTTGTTTGTTTTTGTTTGTGTGATTGAAAAATGATGTTATTGGGTATGTGAGTGAGATTATCTATGTAACAGCGCAGTGAGTCGAACTGAGAATAGCGCTATACAAAAGCTATTTATTATTATTATTATTACGTTGGATAGTGAAAGGGTGTTTAAGCTGCAGGCAGAGACTGAACTTGCACGAGACCTCGAATCCACAGCTCTGTCAAGTGAGCATCTCTGGTAGTCAATGGAAGGGACCTGGTGGCCTAGAGCATGAAACTCTACATATGGACTCTGAACTGGTGTCTTCCGTTTGGATTCAAATCCACACTATCAAAACAGGGCCTTCTGTCTGCCTATCTTGACAGGCCTATCATTTTGCTATTTAATGTGTTAAACAGTGGTGACATTACCCTTGTAACATTTCTTTCTCTACACCTTGCATACAATTTTTCCACAGCTCACAGATCCTGGCTGACACTGGATGTAAAGAGTTGGGTGGAGCACAGGTAAAACCATCCTGAGTGCAGAATGTGTCTCTTTGAACTAATATACTCTTGGGCACACCCAATCACTGAAATGAACTGCTGGTCATTTTATGGGGTAGAATGTACGACAAACAACACAGGAACATATATCAACGGAGGAAAAACTATATAATAAGACAAAGACTGAATTACGTAAGTAAAAAAAAAACTCATATGAAAATAGGCAAACAATGATGCCAAGTCATCTTCTGCTAAAGAACACACAATAATCACTTCAAGATAATGACACAGACTTTGATAAATTAGCGACAGTGATCCAGAACAAGTAAATCCTGAGACTGAAAGACACTGTCAAAACAGACATCCCTTGACCACATAACCATAAAACCTTACTGTCCAAACAAGACATCATCCACCATTTAATAACAATACAAATTTCAATCTCTACTGTGTAAACATACATCATCTAATAACATAACCAGTAAACTCCTCTCTCCAATGGGGAACTGTCATTTACATGCAGCAGGACAGTTTTTCCCCAACAATCCAAAAAGCACATTTTTTTTCAGATAAGTAGGTGGAGGAATAGCAGATGTATGTTCTGCTGTGTGTTCTTTAACTGAAGCTTTGAAACTCATTTCCTCATAAATCCTGTAAACTGCAAAACCAACCCTGGCAGCTTCTACAAATATAAATATTTCTTTCTTTTAAGAAGTCATCTGCTCATAATTTGAATATCACTAGATTTTAAACTGATTAAAACAGCTCTTTGTGGCTTTAATTTTTTATGAAAATCTTGCGTGATGTGAAAAGAATTTTTACTAAAACATTTGTAAAATAATTCAGTCATTTCTGATTCAATTTTGACATGCCATTATTTTCTTGAAAGTCCAATAGCATTAAAAAAATTTTAGTTGCATTTTCTTTTTCAATCTGATTTACCAGGTGATGTGAAACTATGTTTTCACATTCATAAACATGAAATAAGAAAATGTTTGGTTTGCACTGTTAAATTTTCAAAAATATCTGAGAAACATTTATGAATACCAGAAATATTTATGAACACCACCAGTAAAGTATCATTCAAACTTTCAGTCTACGCACCAATATGCATGGGCAGGAGGAATTATTTACTTTGACACAAAAAGGATATGTATTTCCTAACCAGTCTGGCCATTTTTGATTATTTAATCTGTACAAAGGAAAAGTCTTATGAAGAATAATAAATCAAAGCAAAGGGGCAAAATTAACAGAAGAATCTTAAATAAAAGAACCATTTATATAAAACACATCTCTGGTGAACAGTCCTTTATAAACAATATCAAAACCGTGCAAAGATGCATACAAACTTAACAAAAAATTTGAAAAACAACTGTGTCACCAAACGTACGTGCAATGACCAACGTTCATTCAAAAATGTTCACCGTTTACCTTAACTGTGAAAAACATGAAAAGAATGCTGAACTGTCATTATTATGAAACATGGGTTAAAAATGGCTGATCCAAAAGTCAACGTCTTCTCAAGCTGCAAGGAATGGACCATACCAAACTAAAACAGGACCAACACAGGATAATACCAACTTGGTAACTCAACCGTTCCAGAACAACACTCAAGAAAAAAGGGTCTAGTCTCTTGCTACGGCTCAGCTCAATGCAGTGAATGTAATGCAGGGCAGTGATTGGTCAAAAGTGCGCCATCTACAACACTATAGAGAACAGGAGACAACTTGCAAGCCATTCTCAAAACTGTTGGGGAAAAGACAATCACTGAAAAGAAATCAACAAATCTGATAATTTTTTTTTACATTTTTCAAATGTGATACATTCTTGCAACATAGGACTAAATCATTCTCATCTATCTAACAAATAATGGAAATAAATCTCATAAAATCCAAAAGTTCAGGAATTGAAAGATCTACAAGAAAGAGCTACGTCAAGCAGATAAAAATAAAAGCAAATATTAAAGTTGTATTCAGAATAAAAAGAAGAAAACAGACTTATCTATAAATATAAAATTTGTATACAAATAAGTCCCCAAAACTTACAATATATAGACCCAAATAAGAAGTTAAAGAGACAAGCAACAGTAATGCAAAGCATGAGTGATGGTACCTGATTTGCCGGCAGCTGTGGCGTGAACGATGAGCGCGTCTCGAGACCCGCCGCGGATTTCAGGTCCGTCTTCACCCTGTGTTTTGAATAACAAATACATAAAGTGATGGAACAGCTGTAGCGCTTATGCAGCACTTCACATCCATGGTTGCCACACAAACGGCAAAAATTGAAATCAATTCCCTTTTGGACCGCACAAGAGCGCTTTTCACTGTTGGAAATTTAACAGACTTCATGCACTGAAACACACACAGACACGCGTGCGCACACATGCATGCACACACACAGAGTATGTTCACAACCTATATGAACATACACTGTTTTCACCACCACCTTCCAAAACCGCACATACATACACAGACTTACCTCCTTTAACATTTCCTCCACCACCTCCAAACACACACAAACTTTCCTTTATATTCTACGTGCACTCAAAACAGTTTCGCCGTTTTTATCTCCCCCTTATTACCTACACACACACACACACACACACACACAAATCACCATAACCACTACTACACCTCCACACACAACCCTGCCCATCCACACGCAACCTAAACTCCCCCCACCTCCCTCACACGCTTCACCCACGCACCTCCTTTTTCCTCACAAGTTGATCGGAAACATCGACGTCATCCAGAGGGTTGAGTTCAGCAAAGTCAGAGTCTGAGTCTCTTGGGATTTCAGGCTTGGTGCTGGCACTCACAGTCACGCTGGGGCTTGCGGGGCCACCACTGCTGCTTGTCGCAGCCGTCACCATAGGGCTTGGGGTGGGGGTGGATGGGGTAGGCGTGGGTGTGGGTGTGCTTGGTTTGTTGGCTTCAGACACTGCAATGGCTTGCAGTTGTCCCGATAATCTTTTGGGGTCCCTGTTCCCGAAAAGACAATACTATTCAATTCAACAACTATTCACTGAGGGCTTAGATATTGTTGTACTGACAATTTAAAAAAAAAAAGTAACTGACATTATTTCAGGTTCTGAGTATACAGAGATGCAAGGATGGTCATAATGGCAAGTATGGATAGAAGATTGGAAACAGTGTTATGTGTATATATACCTTTCTTTGTTTGGTATTATGACCTGTTCTTCTGGACTGTTGTGCTTTGCATTAACTTAATATTTGTCGGTGATATTGTTTCTCTGTGTGTGTGTGAGTGTGTGTGTGCGTGTGTGTGCGTGTGTGTGTGAGTGTGCGCGCAAGCAGCGAGAATGAACAAGTGCCTGTGTGTATCCATGTGGATATGCATATGTAATGGGAATGCACACATGTTTCCCAATGATGACGACAATGATCATGCATTTGTGTAAGTTCGTGTGTGTGTGTGTGCAATCATGTTTTATTTTTATACTCACAAGTCCATGAGATTCAATGCCCCATGACTATAACTGTGCGTGAAGTCACTACATGATGAGCTTTCTGACTGGCTGGAACCTGTCGACACTTGGCTGCTACGATGGGCCTCAAACGACTGAAATATCAAACACAACTGGTCAGGTAACTTTTGAGCTGCTTTCTACAGCACTTTTATGATCAAAGTCAACAACATCATCATCACCACCATCATAAGTACTACTGGACTATATTATCCTGATTACTACATGTAAGCCTGAGGCACAGCAAGACGTTTTAATTGGCAGATCTCTGTAAAAACAAAGAAAGAAGCACTACCACAAAAAAAGGAAAAGAGATAGATGAAAACATTAAAAGGACACAAGACTACCCGTGGGATTGAAGATGGCGACAAAGAAGAGGAGAAAACTGGGCTGTGAGCTGGGGACAAACAAACAAGTTTCAAGCAAGCCTTTCTGCCTAACCTCTGATATATGCTTTCCCCTTGAAAAAGTCTA
This sequence comes from Monoplex corrugatus, assembly GCA_030674185.1. Taxonomy (NCBI): domain Eukaryota; kingdom Metazoa; phylum Mollusca; class Gastropoda; order Littorinimorpha; family Ranellidae; genus Monoplex; species Monoplex corrugatus. The sequence goes on from JAPXFY010000026.1 coordinate 51,527,797, forward strand.
TGTGAAGGCAGTGGGACAACACAAACAACTCCCAATGGGTAGCACACAATGCAAAATACTTCAGCCATGATGAGAAGAAAGGCCAGGAAAAGATGGATATTGAAAAAAGCGGAAATTACCATGCATACATTAGCAATGCCGCGCGAACCGAAACGCGACGTCAAATTTGTGGTACAAAAAACTGGGGCCGGCCGCAAAATTGGGGGGATCTTCAGTTCAATCAAGTATTACTGCCTCTTTAATCGGTGTTTCATTCTTATTTTTTGTCTTATGTGAATTAGAAATGAATAAAGATTTGAATGATTGCCTTTTTATATACTTAGAGCGAAAATAGAATTAGTTATTTGATGAGAAAGTCGAAAATCCGCGTTTCGAGCGCACTCGCGGCGACGATATGCGTTCAGAATCGAAGTTTGTTCGGGGTGCTTCACTATTTCGGTCGGTACGGCTATATTTGTGAACCAATCACATTGTAATTTTGCAGCCAATGAGAATTAATGTAACAGAATGATATATCCCAACGAGAGCTATGTGTGCTAGTTTCGAACCGAGATCGACGCTTCCAAAGTTTTGCTTTTTTTCATCGGAAAAGTTTGCAAGTAAGTCGCCATTTTTGGAACTTCTCGTCGGCGGGATTCGATTTCACATGCTTTTTTCTATATGCAGATGTAATATGAAATCAGTTTGAAGTAAAATACGGCCGTACGGCAACTTTTTACACGAGGATCTATACCAGATCAGTAGCAAAACAACGTCGCAATGTGCCGACGCCATAGGCCTACTGCGTGGAACAGAACAGTGTGCAAGTTTCAGCTCAGCAAGTTTCGCGTTGTCAGACAAAGACTAGCAATCAACAGATCAAGTTCTGTTTTATCTGTCTCACCTGTCTCACCTGTCGGCGTCACCGGGAACAGTGTTGGCCGCTGCACATGATGTCCTCACAAGTTGCCTCCAGCACTCTCGATCTTGGCTAAGTCTGACCACCTCCTGGAGTTTCTTGCCATTGATGTTTGTGATGTTTCTAGCAAGTGATGCAGGTGGCCGTCCTCTGTTTCTCTTTCCTTCCACTTTACCTTGGAGGACAGTGGACATCAAGTCTGTTCTCTCATTACGGATTGCGTGTCCAACATATTTCAGTTTCCTCCGTTGTATGAGTACTAGAAGCTTGCGTGTAGTACCCAACTCATTCAGTATGCTTTCATTTGAGCGCCTATCCGTCCATTTGACCCTCAGCAGTCTTCGGTAAAACCACAGCTCTGCTGCTTCCACTCGTCTTTCATCCTCTTTCTTCATTGTCCATGCCTCGCAGCCGTATAACATCACTGGCCAGACAAGACATTTTAAGAGTTTTATCTTAAGGTCTGCTGTTATGCTGTGGTCTTTCCAAATATTGTTCAATTGAACCATACTGTTCTTGGCCATTCCAATTCTCATCTTTATGTCTTTTGAGCATGTTCCATCGTGTGTCTTGACTGAACCTAAATATCTAAAGTCCTTGACATTTTCTAGAGGGACTTGGTTTAGCATGATCTGGTCCTGTCTAGTGTTATATTTGCCTGCAACATGCATAACCTTTGTCTTCTTTGAATTTAAGTCCAGCCCAGCTGCCTTTCCAACCCGGTCTACCCTGTACAGGATCCTCCTAGAGCCTGTAATGTTGTCTGCCAGTAATCCTGTGTCATCTGCGTAGCGTAAATTTGACAGGTTTCTACCACCAATATTTACTCCCATGTCTTCTATGTCTGCTTCTCTCATGATATGTTCAGTGTATATGCTGAAGAGATGTGGAGACAGGATGCAACCTTGCCTTACCCCTTTAGTGATGTTAAAAAATTTGCAGTTTTGATTATTCCATCTGATTGTTGCTTTTTGATCATTATATAATGAAGCTATGAGGGAAACCAGATGTCTTGGAAAACCCATTTTGATCATGAAGTGGAAAAGACTTTGGTGAATCACGCTATCAAATGCTTTGCTGTAGTCAATGAAAACGATGAACATCTCTTGGTCTGTGTTTCTAATCTTTTCTATCAATATCTGGAGTACAAACAGCATATCTATTGTTCCCCTGTTTTTCCTATAGCCTGCCTGACAGTCGGATAGCTCTTCCTCTACTTTTGGCTTTAACCTGTTTAAAATTATTATCAGCAGTATTTTACTGGCATGACTGATCAGTGCAATTGTTCTATAATTGTTGCAGTCTTTGACATTTCCACTCTTATGTAACATGACAAATTCTTGGAGCTTCCAGTCTGTAGGCCACTGACAAGTCTTCCATATCTTGCAGCATAAGTGATGCATTACTTTGAGTCCACCATCACCTGAGTGTTTCAACAACTCTCCAGGAATATTGTCAAGACCAGGAGACTTTCTGCATTTTAGATCTTTAATGGCAGATTCAACTTCGCTGAGCAGAGGTTCAGGTTCCGTATCTCCAGGGATCAATTCCAAATTTGGCTCTAAATTATTTTCATGGCTGTCAGGCTTGCCAAAAAGTGATGTGCCATATTCGTTCCACCTATCCAAGACATCATCTGGTTCAGTCAGAGTGTGACCATCCTTGTTGTTGATGCATTGGTTTGTTGCTTTGAAATTTGTTTTTTTCACTTTTTTTATTTGTTTGAAGAGCTCCCTCGACTTCCTGTTTTCGTTGTGTTCATTGATTTTACTGCATTCTTGTGCCAGCCAATTTGCTTTGTCTCTTCTGACTTTACTTTTTATTTCCCTTTTCAGTGCTGAGTATTTTTCCCGCTCTCCCTGCTTTCGAGCTTGACTTTTCTTTTCTGCCAGATCTATCACTTCCTGACTTATGTAGGGCTTAGCTTTTTTCCTTTTTTCTTCTTTTCCTAGTTTTTCTTCAGAGATTTTGGTCAGTGTGTTTTTTATGTCTGTCCAGATTTCATCAGGATATGAGTCATTTTCATCCCAAACTTCAAGTAACTTTAAGAAACGATTACTTGTTTCTATACTGAATTCTAACGCCAGCTCAGGGTTTTCTAATTTTGATATGTCGAACTTTGGCGTAGTTTTGGTTTTAGGCTTCTTCAATATTTTCATTCTTAATTTGGTTGTCACAAGAATGTGATCCGTGTCGCAGTCTGTTCCAGGCTTTGTTTTTGCATTGAGGACAGTTGATTTCCAGGATCTGTCAATGATAATATAATCAATCTGATTACGACACCTGTCTCCTGGAGAGATCCATGTGTATCTTCTGCGCAGTGGTTGTTGGAAAAAAGTATTTGTGATGTTCATCTCATTTGCCTGACAAAACAGAGCCAGCATGTCACCTCTCTCATTTCGTTCTCCTAAACCATATGGTCCTATTCCACATTCTGTGTCAGCCCCCTCTCCAACTTTAGCGTTGAAGTCACCCATCACAATGCATATTTCCTTTTTCTGGAATTTTGTCTCTGATAGTTTGGAGGTCATTGTAAAAATTTTCTATTTCTTCTTCTGAGCTAGTGGATGTTGGAGCATAAGCTTGAACTATGTTCAAAACAGCATATTTGGTATTTATTTTGACAGTGAGAAATCTGTCATTAATTGGATTATAGCTTTTCAGAGCTCCAGCATGCTTTTTGTCCAGCACAATTGCTACTCCTCTTGAGCCACCTTTTTCATTTCCACTATATACAACTGTATGCTCTCCTACAGTAAAAAGTCCCTGCCCACTCCATCTAACCTCACAGAGCCCTGTTATGTTCATCTTGCTCCTTTCTAATTCTTTGACTAGTAGGTAGAGCTTTCCTAATTCTAACATAGTCTGTACATTCCATGTCCCTATATTCAAATCCTTTTTTTGCATTTTTTTCTTTTTGTGATTTTGCATTTTTGAGGAGTTTCTACATGTCCGCTTCCAATAACCTCCGTCGGGTAATCCATTACCGTCATCACAGCTACCTTTCACAGACACGGACTCTCCCTCCCCAGTAGCCATTGAGTTCAGGTCCCCCCTGGGGGACTCAGAGGACACAGAACTATAACGTTTTCCATTTTGTAAGTTCATCATATGCAATGATTAGCAAAAGTACAAGCAAGTAGTTTGCGGGTGCCTTCTTGCCGCGCAGTGCACTTACAGTGCTGAGATCCTGACCATTGTTCCTTCGAAGAAATCATCTGCTCACGACATTGAAAAAGAAGCCATATATGAAAAGTGTATCTTCTTTACCCTCTTTTTCACCCATCCCCTGCTGCCAGGACTTGTTTGTATGCACCCCTTAGTCTGGCCCCTCCCCCAGCGACCTGTCCGGCTTGCTTGAAGCTGCCAGGGCCCACGAAGTCCCCGCCGGCATAGCTCCTGGGATCGTAAGGACACACAAGCTCCCCCGCCACAACAAGGCTGATGCAATTGGAGGGAGGTTTTATCTGTAACATTGTATTTTTCAAGAAAAGGACAACTGCGTTTGAACTCGATTCGGTGTTGTCAGCCGAAGCTAGGTTCGTCAACCATTTCCTCCCCGAGGTCATGCTAATTTGCATGTCGCGGTGTAGATCTGCTCACCCCACGACGGGCGAGCTTACTACTAAAAATACTATGTGCTCGACGTGCTTCGCCGAGCCGTGGAAAATGGGTTTGCCCAAACAGAGGGGTGCGCATACCTGCCTCCCCAACTCTCTCTCTTTCTCTCTAATAAATAAATGAATGAATAAATAGGTCTAAATAATTTTTTTTTTCAAATCAACAAACAATTCTGTGCAAGTCATTGTACTCTCTCTCAGAGATCAAGAAATGAATAAATAAATAAATAGGCCCCAATACATTTATATTCAAGTCATTGTTAACAGGCATGATCCTCTCTCTCTCTCTCTCTCTGAGACAACACACACACACACTAACACACACAGAGATTTAGAATGTCACAAAACAAAATCTTCTGTCATTGTTATAATATTCTTTATTTAGGTTTTGCAGTTGAATAGAAGGCTATGAGTTGTATTATTTGTAAAGTAGGCCATCCATTAGCTTACATAGTTGTTTCAGTTTGTTGTCAGTATCTGAAAAGGATAGGCCTATTGTCATCAGTTTGTTTTAAAGGAAAGATTGCTTCTTATTTAGTAGTAGCCTATTGTTATTGATTTGTATTAAAGGGCAAGATTACACTGGAAATACTTAGCAGGATTGCTCAGCTTTGGTAGATTTTTACAAGTAATATGCTAAAAATTAAAGTCGCAAGTTTGGGCTTAATGTTAAAGTAATATTGATGTTTAGACTATGCATCATGGTTTCCTTTCCTTTCCAGTCTCTCAATGAATAGCATATATTATGCAGAAATTCATATATTTCTCTACTGCAGGAGTTAAGTGACCTGTTCCTGAATGGCGAGTGGTCCCATATCCTTCCTGAAGTTTTCTTTGGACTCTGGCTGTGCTAAATGTTCAGGGACTTGACTCATCCACAGTCTACTGAATTTTTGTTCTCTAAACACTGATGTATAAAATAAAAATCAAATGTAATGTACAAAAATCTTGTCTGTAATGTTTTCCTTTGTGTGTATTATGTGTATGTGTGTTATGTGTGTGTTATGTGTGTTTAGTTTTTAGAAGAATTTTGATCGGATGATATTTTTGGATAGACTGCAGCATAAAAGCATGCAGTAATTTTTAATATTTCAATTACTGAAGTGATTCCAGAAGTCATTGATTCTCAGATTTCCTTTTATATGTACAGAAACTGATGAAATATTACAAATTATTCATAAGATACTGAAGTAGCGAGTCATGACTTTTTTGGTTTGATTTGCAGTAATAAGACACTTGAACGATGAGCAAAATGATTTTATATCTATCTCATGAAATGATTATATATCCTTGTTTTGTTTCTAGCTTCATTTTTGTCTGTTATAAATACAATATGGGCAATTATTAATGAAAAACATAAAACATGCCAAATATCACATGTTTCCTGTAATAAGACAAAAATGGCTCGTCGCAGAGTTACGATAATGGTTTCATTCAATTCGGCATACAAAAATACATCAACGATCAAAATTTCATGACATTTGATCCTGTCTGTCTCTCACAATTACAAAATGAATGTCATTTCCAGCAAAATCAGCATACCATGCCATTTGATGGGTTTGTTCTGTGACAGCTGTCCCACACATCTCTTCTTTGTCCCACTAAAACGTGGTACCAAAATTTAAGAAATTTTTGACGCTTCAAATTGGAATATCTCGTGAACTATTGGTCCGATTTGAAAAATTTAAACTGCTTTTTACTCAGAACAACAATATCTTCAAAACCATATACATCTTTTAACTCAAAACCCAATTTCAATTTTTCATGCGGCATTGCTACATACATGCAGGACTGCTACCCAGTGGTGGAGGTATCAGCACATCGCTATTTTTCTATGAGGCAGAGACAGCAAACTGCCATAGAGCATTTGCACTGCTAGGTCACAGAAAAGTATGTGTACGTAAAAACGGTGTTTCTAAACTTTTGTATAAACTTTGGATGCAACTTACATATCTAAGCTGGCAGTCCCTTATTTGAGAAGTGTCTGCTTCAAATCTATCAAGACTACAGCTCAATATTTATCTTAAGCCGCCTGACGTAAAACTTGCCAAACACACACTCACTCACATACACGCGACTTAAGTTACAAGTTAAGAGCAATGAATGGTGAACAAACTCACCAATCAATCAAAATTTTCAACATTTGACATCTTGGACAACTCTGGTCCTCTTACCCGCCGTGTTTTCATGGGAAGAGCTGGAGCCATCCCAGAGAACCTTTCCGGAGAGCCGCTGCTGAAGGAAGAATCAGAGCTGATGTCAGAGAAGACGGAAATGGTGTTGGAACGAGGGTAGAGGGGCTGGCACAGCTCCATCTGGTGCTGCTGCCACTGTGCCTCATAAAAGTTGATGGAGTGACGGGAAATGGACTCCATGGACAGTGGCTGTGTCAAGGCACCGAACGTCTGCATGTACGCATGGACTGCACAGGAAAAAACGCATCATGTCACAATTTGAAAAATACTGCTGTACGGGAAATGTGGTACTGATCAATTTGAGAGAACGGATTAGATTTTTTCTTTTTTTTCTTCTTTTTTGTTATAACAGGAATGAAAGTTGCTTTCTCTGGGGTAAGCATGTGACAACAGTATGGCAACATCCTTTTCTCCTCTTCATCTGTATCATACAGAGTATGTGTGAATTCCTGTTTATACAAAAGGGTGGCCGTTCCGTGAATTTTGCCAGGGACACCTTCTCTGCTGTTGTAGTTCTTTGAGTGCTTAAGTGCATGATAAACATAGGGCCCAAGTTCATAATCTGATCTGAAAGACTAGCCTCCAGACCACCACACTCTACAGTGGAGTGGATAGAAAATCCACCCAAAAGCATCTGAACCCAGACCTCTGGTGGCTCTTACTACCAGGCTGGCTTGTAACTGGCATGACCATCACACATCCCCAATGCAGAAGATGATTTGCTCACTGGGGGCAATGGGTACAGCAGAGAGAAGGCCATTCATTCTAGAAAGCCCAGATCAAGTGCAGTTGAACAAAGCTGAACCTGACCAAGCCCTTGGATCGCAGATTTACTTTTTTGTGTGTGTTGCCATTCCCACCACTTCGATGGCATCAACGTCACATTGCCCATTCTGGCTCCTGTATATGCTGTTAACCCCTTGTTCATTCGCTCCAATTCCCAGTACCAGGAAACCTATAGGAACCAACAAAGTCAAGCCACCATGGGCTCACCCACCAGAGACAGCACTGCTGTTGTGTCACTTCAGTGGAGTTCAGTTTCAGTTCTGATCCAACTTATGCCCTTTCAATAAACAGAACAATGGAGTCTGCCCACACTGAAATCCAGGGAAGAGAAACATATGTTGGTTATAACAACAGTTCGTAGTGGCTACAGGAGTGAAAAATCAATGAAATTATGCAGTGCTGATTGTTTGTTGCCTTGCTGATGGAGTGCAGATCTTATTCATAACATTCCCTATTTTATACATCATCAGTATGATGTTTTATCAGACACACACACACACACACACACACAACACACACACACACACACACACACACACACACACACACACACAGATCACTTCATCAGAGAAGCCAAGCAAGTAATACTGTTTTTGATGGCACTTCAAGAGATCTAGCACAGTACACTATCATGTGCCATATTATACAAGCAGTGTAGGTCCATGATGGTGAACAGTTGTACCAGTCTTGTGTGCTTATTCGTTGTAGGGCAAGACTACATACAACAAGCCTGGCCTTTAGGAAACAACACCTCATTTATACATACAAGCGGAAATGTGTCATGTGCAACAATATATACTGTTTGTTTTACACAGTATTTTACTAGAATGAAAGAGAAGTGGGCAGGGGAAAAAAAAGGAGTTTGTTATTTGTGGAAATTCGTTGTAGACTGGTTACTTATAGATGGGCTCCACTGTAATTGCTCTGTCCACCAAAGCCACCAAATAACAGTCCCCATGAACCATGGCCAACCAAGACCCCAACATGAATTGAACTCAGGCACAGAAGTGGTAGAGGAAACTGGGGATTTTGTGATCATGGGGATGACCACCATGATGCTTCAGAGTTCCATCAGGATTGACACTGTGAGACAAGGGTGTGCTCTGTGCTTACTAACATGATATAACTTGGTGTCAAATTTATATGGTGTTGAGACGCATCCGTAATGGGTTTTATTCAATGTTTTCTGGTTCCGACGATCTGCATAACATGTACTACTAACAGGTGGAGTGTTCAAACTCATGGCAGAAGGGGTTAACCCTTTGACTTCTGCACCCTGTCTATCAGCAACCTGCACAGTCAACTATATTAGCAAAGCAAAAACTTAACCCTTTGACTCCCTCATCTCAGAGCTGGTGGATAGGGTGAAGGAGTCAAAGGGTTAAGTTTCTGAAGTTGATGGATAGGTCAGGAGCCAAAGGGTTCATGGAGTTCACAGAGTTGTAGTGGTGGTAAATCATTATGAAATCCATTCTTTCAATTCAAGGCAGAATATCCTTGACAACAGAGTAAACAAATCTTGCTCATACAATTATGGAAACTGGTAACACATTTTCTTTCGGCTGATGCTGATAGTGATACTGATATCTTGTTCTGACTGTACATTATTCCCACTGAGACTATTCCTTGCATGCATTTTGTTTAATATTCATGAATTTAATGTCCAGATTTGCAGAAATATTGAACATGCATTCAACATATCAAACATATCAACAATTATGCATTTGTTATATTAATTTTCTTCTCTTCAATAAAATTCATGAATTATTGATCTTAATTCTTATAAACCCTTACTTCACCCTGTCTCATACAAACTGACTTGAAAATATACTTTGTTCAATTATCTATCAGAAATATGTATGATCATATAGTTTTGTCTAGATCAGCTGTTATGAAAAAATGTAAAACCAATATTTCAGTATAAGTGCTGCTAGTGAAGCTCCAACGAAAACCTGATGTACCATGTGATGCGACAAGCTGATGCATCATGCAGATGTGCCACATCGCTAGAGATAACAGATTTTGGAAGTTTCTGCTAGCACTATTAAGGGGGTGGGGGTGGGGCTGGGTGGGGATTAGTAGAAGAGATGGAATCATAAGAAAGTCTGGTCATTTTCCTACATGAGTTTGTTCCCATTGTGTTACAACAAATGCTTCAATATCTGATGCTAGTTTTGAGAGAACTACACGTCTCAAGACGGGGGCCAAACATTCAACAAAGCTTTCACATTTGCAGAAGTGGTAGAAATGGTGACAGAAGAAGGTTCTGACATTAAGTACAATGCAAAACTTAACCCAGAAAGTTTTGATGATGAAATTATTGGTGTCTGTGTGCTGTGTCCAGACAAAATGGAGTCATTATAAGATCTGCCATTTTCTCTGACTCAACGCCATGTTTGGACAGTTGATTTTTGTGCTAAGTGTGGTCCCTTTATTCTTTGCTGTCTTTTGTATACGCTTGACAAAGGCCAGTTGGCTGAAAATTTGCATCTACATTGTTTTGTTATACTAAATACGCATTCTAATTTTGTGTTTTTCTGCTTTGTCTGACACTTCTGACAAGTTGGTTAAAAAAAAGGTTTGTGTGTTTTCATGCCTATTTCTCGGTGATGGTGAACACATTTGCAAAGGATGATTCCCTTTTCATGGCAATATCTGAAAACTTTCGTATAATCACCAAGACAGAAATTTTGGTAATTTTTGTAAAAGTGGTCACAATACTGCACTGGAATGAAAACTGAAACAGTGAATACCAAATAAATTATGTCTTGATTGATTTAACATAAGGATGTAAAGATCAAGTTAATCTAAGGACATAAACAAAACTCTATGTTCTAAATAAAAACATTACACCACAATGATTGGTTGTATGCAAATCTATGTCCGATGTCAATCGGCAGTCAGTAGATCAATTCCAAAGATAAAACGATTTAAGTGAGATTATTACTCACTTACATAACATCACCAACACACACACAATACACTCACTGTGGCGCTTCTTGGGTGGAAGGGGTGGAGGTTTGGGCAAGCTCTCCGTGCTGGAGTGTGATGCCGAAGAGAAAGTCTCCGAGCTGGAGTAAGCCTCGTGCAGGGAACTGGATGCTCGCTCCTCTGACATGAACGAGGCGGCGCTGTGGGAGGTGCGCTGCAAGGACGACTGTGATGAGTTGGACGAGGAGAAACGGGATGAGGATTCCATCGTTCGGCTGACGACCGTCCTGGATGTCAGGACGGTGGTGGAGGAACACACGGTAGAGGAGGAGAATGTCTGCGCACCCCCATCGGGCAGGTTGTCGTACTGCGACATCAAGCGCTGTAACGTCCCTTTCTCTTTCTTTGCTGGCAGGGGAGGTGGGATGTCCTCGATGCTTGACGTCAGTCTCGTGATCTCGGAGGTCAGGGCATTGATCTCTTCAAACGGCTTGGCACCTCCGCTGTTTCTGCTCTCAGCTCCCCCTGACACACCGGACAGAACACGCGTTTCACTGGATGTGCGGGTGTATGTGGAACTGTGGGAAGAGCGGTTAACAACCACAGATGAGATTCCAGAAGAGCGAGGGTCTTCGGCAGAGAAGTCCATGTTGGAGATTCGGCTGCTGCTGGAACCCAGTGTGGTGTCTGATGACCCAGCAGGTGTCAGCCCTCCTGATCCTGTAGGGGTTGTCTGACCACTGCCAAATGATGACCCTAGAGATCCCACAGAGTTCATCATCTCATTATGGGACCTCCGCTTCTGGGGTAAGGGAGGTGGAACGAGGTCGTCACCATTGGCAACTTCCCCTCCTGACCCCTGGTGCTGTTGTAGCAACCTGTAACCATAAAATTGACACTAGTCTTGAAGCATGTAGCAACCTGCAGTGTAAGGGACATATGACACTGACATTAAAGGATATCTAAAACCCACTCAGATAGAAACAAATGTAACTGGTATTTAAGCATATATACACAGAATCCATTATGTTAGGTAAAAGCTGAAGATCTTGCCAGCACACAAAATTTACTATATGTAGGCTTACTTGCATCTGTCATGATCATGGTTATCTGCAACTTTTGTGCTTATGGAATTTTTCTGAGTGCAGAGAACTGCCTAGAGATGTATCAGTAACTGAGATGGTCCTGCCAGCTCAATTGGTTAGAACACCTAGACACTAAAGCGGTATTTGAGGTTTCGATCCTCAGGCAGGCTACTGTTAAAAAACTTTCTTTTTTTTTTACAGTGGCCTGATAATTCGAGTGGTTAAAGTGCTGTGCTGATAATGCAGGGGACATGGGTTCAACGCTCAGGTCGGCCACAGGGATTCTCCCAGCACAGACGTTCGGCTTATGCCATGATCATTTTAGATTTTCATCACATGGCATCTACAGTGTCAGTACATACTTTTTTGTTTGTTTCATGCATACAGTCACTATCTTGGAAAACAGAATATTTTAACTCCAGGTGAGTATCCCCCTTTCAAACACAAGGTGAAGTTGAGTGTCAAGTCTTCATTCTCACAGGACGAGACTTCACAGGTGGAGAGAACAAGTGAGGTTAGCCCATACTAAAGCGTCATCTGTGTAAACAGCAGGATGGACTGCCATCCCCTAAAATCTCTCAAGCTAATGTTGTGCTTAGTGTGTGCTTAGTGTGCTTAGTGTGTGTGCTTAGTGTGTGTGCTTAGTGTGTGTGCTTAGTGTGTGTGCTTAGTGTGTGTGTGTGTGTTTGATTTAATGTCTTTTCACTATGAGTGATATTAGACACAAAAAAAAAAGAGCATGAGAGATGAGAGATGGGCAGGTTGGATTTGGGGCAGAGAGGAGACAGAGTTATAGACATAAATAGGTGGGAAAATAGAAAAATGGAACAAGAACTTAACACTAACAATTAACATCAACAATGTGTATGGAAAATTTAACTCTAAAGTACAAACTTTATAAACTTAAAGTAATGCATTAACAGGACTGTGAACCAACGATTCTGAAATTTTAACTGACAAAAAATTGATCGGAAGTTACTTCTTTAAAATGAGTTTCAGAATAATTTTCTTGTGTAAACATTTTTGGTTAAAAAGAACGTAGCATTTTGCAGTAAAATAGACAGTGAAACAGTGTGAATTGTTCGCCGCAAATACACTTAACATTTTTACAGTATTTTGTTTTCAATGCGTTTAGCTGAATATGAAAATGAACAGCAACAATCGATCTCAAATGATATATGGAAGAATACTGCAATTTTTTACATACATTTTGAAATGAAAGTTTTATCATTTGTTGTGACACAAACTTTTCATGGAAATGTTCATGAAAACGAATCCATGAGGCTGATTCTAGCAAGTTGCAAGCTTCTTTTACGGAAGTATTAATATGTAATTCTGTAGTATTATCAGAGTTGTGTGCATCTTGCTTAGCTGCTCTGTCAACTACTTCGTTGCCATGAAGACCAACGTGAGAAGGCACCCAGCATAAACTGAGATCTGTATGTGTGTGTGGTGTGTGTGTATGTGCGTGTGCCTGTGTGTGCATGCATTGTGTGTACCTATGTGTGTGTGTGTGCATGCACGTACGTGTGTGTGAGCATGCATGTGTGTGTGTGTGTATACATACAACAAATATAAAATATAAATCCCTATTCCTCATAGATAGGAAAAAATAGCTCATTCAGCAAAGAGTAATTTTAAAAATAAGAATGCACTACTAAAAGCAGAATAAAATGATAACCAAATACAGGAAATAAATAGGCAACAAACCTCTTCAAAACATAATTTATACATTAATCACATAATAGAAATGTATATGAGAACGATCATTCTTCTGGTCATGTCTGCTCTGCTGTGTGTGACTTGAAAATCACTCAAATGAATCTTTCCCAACCACATATGCCTGTACAGTTTAAACAAATCTTAAAAAAAGCAAAGAAATCCATAAACACATAAACAGACAAACCACAATAACTGCTGAGTTGGAAAAGTCACTTATTCTGTAAATGAATTCTATTATCATCCACACACCACCTCCTCCTCCCACATATGAGTTCTTACAGCATTTTTGGGTCTTTTTTTAATGATTAATTCTTTTATCATTGAACACAAAACAGTAAGGATTATTTCTTTCATATCATCCTTTATGTAGGGCTATTTTAGTCCGTCCTAAGATACAACATGAATAACACGAAAGCACAACACTGAACACTTTAGAATAAATAATGACATTAAAATTCAAGCAGTTACCTTAATGTTTAAGGTTGCAGGTACACACACACACACATTTAAATATACACCATATATACACTAAACATCATGATCTAAATATATACATATATACACAAAATGTCATCATGCAATGGATATATATACACCTCAAACAAACAACACAAAAATAAACTACACAATACACCAGGAAATCAAATGGGAGAGGGAAGGAATACACCCTGCTTTGTGTTTTACACGTACACACATGTGCACGCGCACACACACAAACACACACACACTGTAAATCCATTCATCTCCACTCAACACACACACACACAAATGCATAACAAACACACACACACACACATACACATGTGCTCAAAAGCATGCACACAAACATGTGCACACAAATCACAACACAAATTTCACAGGTCGATCTTTCCTACTGACCTTTCCCCCACATTTTAAAACAAAAGATACATTAAAAAACAAACAAATAAAAAAAAAGCAACCTCAAAACAAACCAGAAGAAAAGAACCCTCACCAAAGAAATATAATGACACAGAAATTAACAATCTTCAAAAATCCTAAGCAGATCACAGAACTTCCACAAAAGAAAAGACAGAAAAAAAAAAAGAACACCCCCATCCCTCAAAACAAAGTAAAACCACAAAGCGTATGGGGTATGGCGTACTTGGGCAGAATGCTGTTGGCGCCAGCAGGAAGAGGGGGTTTGGGAGGAGGGCGTTAGGATCAGCACCGTCACCACCGACACTGTGAGCATCCTGCTCGAAGTTGAACACAGAACCACTGCTGGTAGATCCACGAGCCCCTTCCACGTTGTCGTAATTCCCTCCCAACTCGCTTGTTTGCACCAGGATTTCCTGTTCACGCGGGGTCAGCGGGATGTCTGGGAGCGAGACTCGTCGGATCCTGAGGTCCCGATCCAATTGAGGTCAAGCCGGGTAGGGGTACAAGGTGATGATGGTTGGTGGTGGAGGGCAAAGAATGAAAGGAAACAAAAGAAAAAAAGCTTTGTGTGAAATACTAAGCAGGTGAAGGTGGTAAAGGGGGAAGTGTTGGGGTAGAGTGTGGTAAAAAGGTCCGACATTAAAATGATACAATGACAATGGGTTTGGTGTTAAGACATGAATACAGAAAGTATGACAATGGGGTTTGATGTTAACTAATGAATACAGAACACTGACTGATCTAACAATATATATTATAACTATACAACAAAGACTTTATACATGTATTTACACGAGCCTGGAAAAATAATGAACAAAGATTGTGATAAGCTAGTATGTACAGTATATATATATATACACAACCATGTCTACCTATTGTATCTATGAAGAATATGAGGCATTATAACATGATAAATAATACAAATCAATGGTAATTTATCATCAACAGCAGTTTATCATATAACACTCTGTTTCAGCTACAAATAAACATGAATAATGATCCATGATATATAACAGGATGGTATAGTACATTAACTGACACTGTGTAGGCTCAATCCAACATACAAATGATTCCAGGTATCATTAAAGTAACTTTATGCATATTCAATCAAAGCAAATTCTTGTGATGACATTAAAAGAAATCATGGAAGTACACATGTGAAAATATTCAGCATAGCAAAAAAATTCTTAAATACAAATCATATGAAAATGAATTCAAACATCATTTAGAAAAACCTAAAAGCACGTCTATAAAAAACATAATGAAAACATTGTGTGATATATCAACATAATGATAAAATTATGTGATATATTAACATTTAACAAAACTAAACAATTAAAATAAACATCTGAAGCATCTTTGTTTTTTAAATATTAATCAAAAGCATTTCAAAATTATACTTTAACCACACACAGAAAGTGACTTAAACAACAACACTTGCAAAAATCCAATTGTTTTATTTTCTGGTTATGTGCAACAAAAGTTCTACCTTCTAATATAGTATTATAATGCTCACTACAATATCCCATTTTTTTAAAAAGAAAATCTATACCACCTATCGTGAACCTTAAACTACCAGCTGCACCCAAAAGACACCAGAAACACCCAATTAGTTCAACTAATCAAAATGCAGTTCACTTCCATGTTTAATGACATAATATAAACAGAATGTAAAATTCAAAAGGGCAGGAAAAAGGGGGGAGTGAAAGGAAGATAAAAAGTGACAAGAACACTAACCCATCTTGAGGCGGTGCCAGTAGTGTTCCTTGAACATTCTGGGATTTAGATGAGGCCAACTTGTGGTTGGACATTTTGTCCAGCCATAGCTGACTTAATTCCTGTAACATACAATCAAATGTCAATGGTGAGAGTTTATGCAGACTGACACACTCACTCACTCCACATACTATTAAACATCACACCACATCACAATTGCTTATCTCACACATACACCAACAACCGACAGACAGATAGACAGACAACAAACCATCACAACCAAAATCATGCAACTCCCCTTCAAAAATACAACAACAACAAAACACACACACACATACTACCGCCACCATCACAACTAAAATCATGTAACACCCCTTCAAAAATACAACAACAGCAACAAAACACACACATACACGCACGCATACACACACATACACGCACATATATATACACACAGATGCGCACACACACACATAACATATATTACACACACACAGACACCCACAGACAGAGCCACTTGTACAAGAACATACACGTACATATAAATATATGTGGTAAAGGGGAAATGGCTGCTATGGCAGGACAAAATGTCCAACCACATACATGCATACATTTACACATACATTACTGAAGTCAGTCCACAAACTGGATGACATTCATGTGCACACACATATATTTTCTGAGTATGCTCTCGTTTAACCCCTTCCTAGTAGGAAGCTAGTTGATAGGGTGAGGGAGTGAAAGGGTTACAACAGAAAAAATCATCACCTTGATACCAGAGGAGAGGGTATCGATGATCTCACGAGCGTTGTCCTTGTCGAAGGAGCTCTGTGGCGCCACCAATAAACTATCTGTCCAATGGATGAAGCGCGCCAGACTCTGACACACTTTGGACTGGCATGATACAAGGGGCGTGCTGAAACAATCCAAAAAAAAAGTTGTATCACACGTAAAATACAACATAACAACTTTTTTTTCATTAACCCATTCATGACACTGCTGCAGCCAAAAGTGTCTCCAAACAGCAGCTGCCTAGAAAACTACTTAGACAACAGTAGTGGCACAAAGCTCACTGCTGTGCTCTTATTTATGGACAGGTTTGCCTAAAATCTGGCATGCTGAAAAGGAATACATTAACACTTTGACTCCTGCACCCTATCTGCCAACTGCAAAAACTTAACCCTTTGATTCTGACTCCTGTACCCTATCCACCAACTGCAAAAACTTAATCCTTTGACTCCCTCACCCTATCCACCTGCTTCCTACACAGGTGGATAGGCTGAAGGAGTCGAAGGGTTAAGCTTTTACTTTGTTAGCATTGTTGGCAATGCAGGATGCTGGTGGATAGGGTGCAGGAGTCAAAGGGTTAAACTTCTTTTCAATGCTGTCAGAACTTCTGTTGCCAAATCTTCAAAATGACAGCCATGTTGGAAAAGGACACAATTTTGTAAACAAACACTCTCACACATTATTGCTGATTAATTCATAGTCAATTTCTTTATTGACATTATTGTCACTACAGCTAAACCCATGTCAGGCTGAAGTTCACAAGAAACTTCCCATATCATATACCTCTACTGACTGACAAACGCAATTCACATGTAGGCTGGAAGTAATTCTGGATTCAAACATAATGGATTCAGATGATTTTTTGGGACTCACTAGTTCACTGTTACAGGTCTACTTGGAAGCTGCCACTGAGTGACTGCTACTCCCAAGTTATCTCGGATTGTATTTGCAGGGAGTAAACACATCTTGACAACAAGATACCTGAAGAACGCATTCGTCAGCTATATCACACTAAAACATCAGTGATAGCTATTTCACCCTAAACTGTAACTGTGATAGCTATTTCACCCTAAACTTTACCAGTGATAGCTACTTAACACTAAAATATATCAGTGATAGCTACATCACACTAAACTATCAGTGATAGCTATTTCACCTTAAACTATACCAGTGATAGCTATTTCACACTAAAATATGTCAGTGATAGCTATTTCACCCTAAACTATACCAGTGATAGCTATTTCACACTAAAATATATCATTGATAGTTACGTCACACTAAACTATCAGTAATCTATAGCTATTTCACCCTAAACTATATCAGTGATAACTATTTCACCTAAACTACATCAGTGATAACTATTTCACCCTAAAATATATCAATGATAACTACTTCACACTAAAATATACCAGCGATAGCTATTTTATCCTAAAATATATCAATGATAACTATTTCACCCTAAAATATATCAATAACTCATCATCATCGTCAGTCCCGTAGTCTGGCTGACCGTTGGGGCACCACTGAAGATTTTGCAACCAACTTCCTCCACTCCTCACGGTCCTCAGCTTTCCGCAGAATGATGTTCCATTCAAGGCCAGTCCACTCTCTGATATTGTCTTCCCATCTTTTTCTCTGTCTGCCTCTTCGTCTCCCTCCCTGAACTGTTCCCTGCAAGACAGTCTTGGCCAGTCCAGATGATCGTGTGACGTGCCCGTACCACCTCAGTTTGCGTCTTTTCACTGAAGTTAGGGTCTTCATACGGCCCGATGGCGTTTTCGATTCGGGTTTTCACTTCCTTATTGGTTATATGATCTTTGTACGAGATACCAAGGAGTTTGCGGAAGCATCTCATCTCCATTGCCTGTATCCTTCTTTCAATGTCTGCTGTTATGGTCCATGTTTCGCATGCATAAAAAAATATTGACATGACCAGGGAACGCATCAGTCTGATCTTGGAGCTGATAGCGATATTCTTGTCGTTCCAGATGACTTTTAGCTTGGTCATTGCAGCTGTGGTCTGGGCAATCCTGGAAAGTACTTCGGGCTTTGATCCTTCATCTGATACTATAGCTCCCAGATATTTAAATCTATGGACCGTCTCAAGTTTCTTGTTGTCTATGGTAATGTCAGTGCTGATGCCATTGGTATTATTTGTCATCAACTGGGTTTTCTCTGCACTGATCTGCATGCCATATGCTGTGGAGGCCTCATCAAGATGTTTTATCAAGCTGACTAGCTCTTGCTCTTGCCCAGCTAGTCCGTCAATGTCGTCAGCAAAATGCAAGTTTGTGATTGTTCTACCTGCGATGCTGACTGTTCCCTCGTGGTCTTCAAGTGCGTCAGCCATTATTCTCTCTAAGAAGATATTAAAGAGAGTGGGGGAGAGCAGGCATCCTTGGCGTACTCCAACTGTGGTTCGGAACCATTCTCCTATGTTGTTGTCATGGTAGACTGCACTGGTCGTCTTTTCGTAGAGGCATTCTATTGTTCTGATCAGGTTGGCATTGATGTTGTACAGCCTCATGGTTGCCCACAAGGCTGCGTGCCAAACTCTGTTGAATGCCTTCTTGAAGTCCCCAAAGACGTGGTAAAGGCCTTGCTGGTGTTGTAGGTATTTCTCACAGTGCAATTTGAGGTTGAAAATATACCAGCAATAGCTATTTTACCCTAAAATATATCAGTGATAACTATTTCACACTAAAATATATCAGTGATAGGTATATCACACTCAAGTATACCAGTGATAGCTATTTCACCCAAAACTATACCAATTATTCACACTCAAGTATACCAGTGATAGCTATTTCACCCTAAACTATACCAATGATAGCTATATCACAATGAAATATATCAGTGATAGCTATTTCACCCTAAATTATACCAATGATTGCTATTTCACCCTAAAATATATCAGTGATTGCTTGATTGATTTGGTTCAATTTATATGGTGATGACCGACCGGGATAACCATCCCAGGGAAGTGGGGGAAGGGGGACTTATCTAATCCTATACTGACACCACCAGAACAGCAATGATGTCAAGATGGGACAGTGAGATGGCCAGTTTTATCGTAGCGCACCCTGAGATTCGAACCCACAACCATTAGCATGTAAATCTGATGAACAAACCAACTGAGCTACTGGTTCCGCAAAATATATTAGTGATAGCTATTTCAGCCTAAAATATATCAGTGATCACTAAACAAAAATAGCAGTGATATACCATCCTCTGACTCCTATTGCCCCAAACACCAACCCAGACACATTACCTGTCCGAGGCAGCAGGGGTGTTGCGGAGGGTGTTGAAGACGTTCATGATGGTGTCCAGGATGACTGTGGCCGAGTGGGGCAGGATCTCCAGCTTCTCCTGCTGCACCACTGCCCGGATATAGGTCAGAGTTCGATTCACCTCCTCCACCTCGGCCTGCAGGCGTTCTGTCTCCTGGACACAAAACACAGAAAGGAAGAGTTTAGGATTAATGGTGACATCAACTGAGGAGGAGTTAAGAAAGAAAAGGAGGGGTGGAAGAGAAAGAAGAAAAGGAAGAATAAAAGAGGAAGAAGAAAAGAAGAATAAAAGAGAAGGAAGGAAAGGAGGGGTGGAAGAGAAACAAGAAATGAAGAATAAAAGAGAAAGACGAAAAGGAAGAATAAAAGAGAAAGAAGAAAAGGAAGAATAAAAGAGAAAGAAGAAAAGGAAGAATAAAAGAGGAAGAAGAAAAGGAGGGGTGGAAGAGAAAGAAGAAAAGGAAGAATAAAAGAGGAAGAAGGAAAAGAAGAATAAAAGAGAAAGAAGAAAAGGAGGGGTGGAAGACAAAGAAAGAAAGGAAGAACAGAAGAAGAAGAAGGAAAGGAAGAATGCAAGAGGAAGGAAAGAAGAATAAAAGAGAAAGAAGGAAAGGAAGAATAAAAGAGAAAGAAGAAAAGGAAGAATAAAGAGAAAAGAAAAGGAGGGGTGGAAGAGAAAGAAGGAAAGGAAGAATAAAAGAAGAAGGAAAGGAAGAATGCAAGAGGGAGAAGGAATGGATGGTTAAAAGAGAATGAAGATGGAGGATGATGAATATAAAATGGGAAGAGGAGGGAGATTGTGGAGAAGCAGCAGTACCAGCAATACCAGCAAAGAAAAAGAGAAGAAGACAAACAGGAAAGCAAAAAGCAGTAATAGTGCAAGAAAATGAAAAGAAGAAAGGCATCAAGAGGAGATGTAGAAACAACATCAACAGTGAAGAAGAGGGTGAAGGAGAAAAAAAAGGAGGAAAAAATGGAAGAGGAAGAACAAGACGAAGAAGGAAAAGAAGAAGCAGAAGAAGGAGAAACAGGAAAAAACAGGTGAAACAGAAGAAGAAAGAACAAAAAAGGAGGAGAAGAAGAAGAGAAACAGATGAGAAGAAACGGGAGAAGAAAAGAAAGGAAGCAGTCAGAGAAAAAGAAGAAATGTACTTGTTTGTTTTCTTCTGTTCTTAAGTTACTCTCTCTCTCTCTCTCTCTCAGAAAGGGTATGGCGATGACAGTGACAATGACAATAGTTATTTTCAGACAGTAAACTGAAAGTTACTAGCCCAAACCCATAATTTTCTTACCTGACATTACTAACCCACCATATCTGTCTGCCCACAAGTGCAAAATACACACAAAACACACTTCTATAAATCAAAAACAGGTCAGACAGAGACATAGAGAGACACATAGTAAGACAGGACTGACAGAACTGACATACATACATACATACACACACATACATACATATATACACACATACATGTATACACATACATACAAACGGGACAAGACAAGACTAGATTAGCCAAGACACAACAAGACAAGACAAGACTAGACAAGGCACACTAGAGAGACAAGACAAAACTGAAAGACAGACAGGACAAGATTAACGGAGAGAACAGACAGACAGACAGACAGACAGACAAGACTGAGAGCAAGGCAGACATATATATTCATCATCATCATCAGGTGCCCTGCCGCACGGCTTGGCAATCATGGACTTCCATCTGTCTCTATCTCTTGTTGCCCCCAGCATCTCCCCCCACCCTCCTCATCCCAGCCACTCTGCAAGTCCGTCCAGCATTTTCAACCTGGGTCTACCCGTGCTCTCTTTTCCTCCAGCTTTCCCGTTGTGACCAGGTGCTCCAAATCCCCCTTCCTCATAAAATGGCCTATAAATGTTGCCTGTCTTTCCAAATCTTCCTTATGAGTGATCTACTTGTGTCTGCCTCCATCAAGACTGTCTTGTTTGTTTTCTTTGCTGTCCATGGAACTCTCCACATTCTTCTTAAAAACCACATCTCAGCTGCCTCAATCTTGTTCTGGCTTTGTTTGTTGACTGCCCACGCCTCGCATCTGTACAACAGTACTGGTTCTATATAACATTCAAGTGGCACAACCTTGACACAGATTAATAAGTTCAAAGCAGTGCATTTTTGCCGGTTCAAACCTACTGTTCACCGGTAAAAACCGGCATATGTCGGTCTAACGGAAGCTGTGTGTGTTGTGTGTGTGTGTGTGTGTGTGTGTTGTGTGTGTGTGTGGTGTGTGTGTGTGTGTGTGAGTGTGTGTGTGTGTGTGTGTGTGTGGTACATGCGTGCACGCGTTGGATAGTTGGCTGACTTTTAATTGTGTTATATGCATGTGGATTTTACTCGTTGCTGTGCTGCCAAAGAAAAATTTCCATGTTTGTTAACATATATGGACAATAAAGTTTTTCAATTCAATCAATTCAACCTGGGAACGGTCATTTCATCAGACGGCAGATGCACATCAGAAATAGCTGGCAGAATCGGCCAAGCCAAAACAGCATTCAAGAAGATGACAAACATTCTTACCAACAAATGCTTATCAATTAACATCAGAAAGAGAGTCCTTGAATGTTATATAGAACCAATACTGTTGTACGGATGCGAGGTGTGGACAGTCAGCAAGCAAAGCCAGAACAAGATTGAGGCAGCCGAGATGTGGTTTCTAAGAAGAATGTTGAGAGTTCCATGGACAGCAAAGAAAACAAAGGAGATAGTCTTGATGGAGGCAGACACAAGTAGATCACTCATAAGGAAGATTAGGAAAAGACAGGCAACATTTATAGGCCATTTTATGAGGAAGGGGGATTTGGAGCACATGGTCACAATGGGAAAGTTGGAGGGAAAGAGAGCACCAGGTAGACCCAGGGAGAGAATGCTGGACGGACTTGCCGAGTGGCTGGGGATGAGGAGGGTGGGGGAGATGCTGGGGGCAACGAGAGATAGAGATCGATGGAAGTCCATGGTCGCCAACATCATGCGGCAGGGCACCTGATGATGATGATGATAACATTCAAGAACTCTCTTCCTGATGTTAACTGACAGGCATTTGTTGGTAAGAATGCTTGTCATCTTCTTGAATGCTGTTTTGGCTTGGCTACAGAGATGAATATACAGACAAGCCAACAGACAGACAGACAGACAGACAGACAGGATCTACAGGTAACACACTGATACTGACAACTGAAACAAGAGATTGTTCTGTTGTTCATTGTATTACATATGATAATTACAAGAATATGTCATATTCATCAGCATGCTAATCAGTTGGTCACCATGGGACTGATGACTACTTGATTCACATGCATGCACACACAAAAGGGAAACAAAGAAAACAACAACCCCCCCCAAAACAAAACAAAACAAAACAAAACTTGCAAATAAGATGGAATTTTTTTTTGGCACTTGTACTTGTAGGCAGACAGATATGCTGGATTAGTAATGTCAGGAAGAAAATGGATTTTGGCTAGTAACTGTCTGAATTAAATTTTTTTTTTATTATTTGAAGGAAAAAGAAGGCACAAGGAAGATGTCTCTGACTTCACTCACAGGCGCACATGCATGACTTCACACACACACACACACACACACACACACACCAAGGTAACAGCAGCGCACACACACACACAGAGGTAACTGCAGCACACACACACACACAGAGGTAACAGCAACACACACACACACACACACACACACACACACACACACACAGAGGTAACTGCAGCACACACACACACACACAGAGGAAACAGCAACACACACACACACACACACACACACAGATAACAGATTAGAGAGAGAGAGAGAGAAAGAGAGAGAGAGAACAGAGAGAGAGAGACACAACACACACACACACATACAGACAGATAGAGACAGATAGACTTCAGAAAAAAGCTGACAACACAACACACCTTCATCCTAGGCATGATGACGGCAGCCGTACTTCAGACAATAAGTTCTAGAAACAGCACCAGTAGCAGTATTCCCTTTCCACCAAACCTAACACCACACCCTCCTTACTCCACCACACATACACACACACTGATAGTGATACGGTACGTCAGTTAGTGCCGGGAAGACAGGCCAGAAGGCAACAGGCACGGTGCATGATGTCATCACATTGTTTTTTCCAGTGACTCAACAATTTCCTACACAGGCAATGGTACAAAAAGTATGTGACCCTGGTACTGAACAATTTCCTACTCAATACAATGCCACCACGGTAAGACTAACAATTGGGAACAGTGAGTGATTTCACAAAATGTAAGTTATTTCGACTGAATTCATTCCAACAAATTTTCTGCTATCACGATAAGACAAAGAGCTAGAAAGCGTAATTCCACACTTAACTTCACGAAGTATCAGACATAACGACCTCCCGAACAACTCGAACACTGACTGAGCCTCGCTGACTGTTTCAGCGATATCATTGTTGTTGATGGGACTACACTGAAATACCAGACATAAATCACATGCCAAAAGTTCACTTTCTCGTTTCTGGGTTATTTCAGTCTACATGTAATACGAAATCCAAAACAATTGTGACTACTCGTGTTCAAGCAAACAGGAACCATTATTCCTTTTCTCACAATGGACGGAGCAGCTGGGAAGTTTAAGTCTTTTTCTCCTAATTTTTGTATTTGGTGTTTGTTTGTTTGCGATCTCACGCTTGACAAAGGCCAGTTGGCTGAAAATTTGCACCTGTCTAGTCTGGTTGTATTAAATACGCGTTCTTATTCTTTTTTGTGTTTTTTCTGGTACATGTAATAAGTTCAAGCGACAATAAAGAATGCCGATTCAACACTCTGAAATTACGAGGATAATCTCCCAAACCCCCCCCCCCCCCCACCACCAATAGGAGAAAAAAAAAACATCTGACAAATTGCTGCCTGGAAGCCAAGACACTAATTCTCCAACCCTTGAGAGATAAACTATTCAATGATACTGATTTTGGCATAACTGAATAATACCGATTTTGGCATACTTGCATAATACTGATTAAGGCATATTGAACAAAAATGATTTTGGCATGTTTGCTATTTCAAACCCATCATTAATGTCACAATTACAGTCATCATATTGACACACCACTTTATGTCAACATACTGACTGCAGGTGACCGAAATATACACCTTAAAGAATTTGCTGATCATCAAATGTTTTCAACAGGTTCATGATTTTACACTATTATACAAAACAACCAGCACAGATAATTATATATCACCATATCTTAGGCAGAACCTCAAGATTCTGTCAACACTTAAAGTTTATTCGCACGCTTTTGACATAAGCACTTTTTACCCTGTTCATTACACACAAGACCTTTATGGTGTTAGTGTGTATAGAATTTTTTCCTAAAGTGGAAATGCTGTCTTGAGAAAACTGAAACTTCACAAAATAATGCTTCCACTGTGCCACTGTGTTCTTACAATACTGAAGTCACCGACAAAATGTGGCAAATAAAAACAATGTATTTTCTCTGGTTCTAACTACTAGTTTGTCAATATCAGCACCATCATTTTCTTGGCACTGAATGGATCCTGACAAAGTCAATGTCTTTATCCTGTTCCAACAATTACCACCATTGACAATTTCAGCACTATCATGTTCTCAAGACCTACATCTGTGCTCTCAACTCTGACAAATCTATAGTTCACCAACTTAACATGGCCTAGTGTTGACAAATTTATAGTTTATCAACTTAACATGGCCTACTGTTGACAAATTTATAGTTTATCAACTTAACATGGCCTACTGTTGACAGATCTGTAGTTCATCAATTCAACATGGTCTACTGTTGACAAATTTAGTTTATCAACTTAACAAGGTCTACTGTTGACAAATCCGTAGTTCATCAATTTAACATGGTCTACTGTTGACAAATCTGTAGTTTATCAACGTAACATGGTCTACTGTTGACAAATCTGTAGTTCATCAACTTAACATGGTCTCATCATCATCATCAGGTGCCCTGCTGCATGGTGTTGGCGATCATGGACTTCCATCTATCTCTATCTCTCATTGCCCCCAGCATCTCCCCCACCCTCCTCGTCCTCAGCCACTCTGCAAGTCCGTCCAGCATTTTCTCCCTGGGTCTACCTGGTGCTCTCTTTCCCTCCAGCTTTCCCGTTGTGACCATGTGCTCCAAATCCCCCTTCCTCATAAAATGGCCTATAAATGTTGCCTGTCTTTTCCTAATCTTCCTTATGAGTGATCTACTTGTGTCTGCCTCCATCAAGACTGTCTCGTTTGTTTTCTTTGCTGTCCATGGAACTCTCAACATTCTTCTTAGAAACCACATCTCAGCTGCCTCAATCTTGTTCTGGCTTTGTTTGTTGACTGTCCACGCCTCCATCCGTACAACAGTATTGGTTCTATATAACATTCAAGCACTCTCTTCCTGATGTTAATTGACAGGCATTTGTTGGTAAGAATGTTTGTCATCTTCTTGAATGCTGTTTTGGCTTGGCCGATTCTGCCGGCTATTTCTGATGTGCATCTGCCATCTGATGAAATGATCGTTCCCAGGTATTTGAATTTATCAACCTGTGTCAAGGTTGTGCCATTTGCTGTTATTTTGCATGAGAGGATTTCATGTTTTTTACTGATCACCATGACTTCAGTCTTCCTGCTGTTTAGTTCCAGCCCCTTACCTTTGCTTTCTATTTCTAGTATATTCACAAGGTTTTGTAGGTCTCTTTCACTTTCTGCAATTACACGGTGTCATCTGCGTATCGAATGTTACCACATGGTCTACTGCTGACAAATCTGTAGGTTATCAACTTAACATGGTCTACTGTTGACAAATCTGTAGTTTATCAACTTAACATGGTCTACTGCTGACAAATCTGTAGGTTATCAACTTAACATGGTCTACTGTTGACAAATCTGTAGTTTATCAACTTAACATGGTCTACTGTTGACAAATCTGTAGTTTATCAACTTAACATGGTCTACTGTTGACAAATCAATAGTTCATCAACTGAACACGGTTTACTGTTGACAAATCTATAGTTCATCAACTGAACACAAGTTTACTGTTGCCAGATCAATAGTTCATCAACTGAACACACAGTCTACTATTGACAAATGTACAGTTCACCAAATTAACAAGATCTAATGTTAACCAACTTGATCAAATCTATTATGAAATGACTCAAGCAAGTCTATTGTGAACCAACTCAACTGGCGTATTGTGAACCAACTCAATCAAGTTTACCATGAACCGACCTGAACTAATTATGAAATGACTAAGCAAAGTCTACAGTGAGCCACTCAACTGTGTTTATTGTAAACCAACTGAACAAAGTCTATGGAAAATTGACTGAAACAAGCCTACTGTGAACTGACTGAACCAAGTCTATGGGAAACCAACTGAACCAAGTCTGCTGTGAACTGACTGAACCAGTCTATGGTAAACTGACAGAACCAAGTCTACTGTGAACTGACAGAACCAAGTCTACTGTAAACTGACAGAACCAAGTCTACTGTGAACTGACAGAACCAAGTCTACTGTGAACTGACAGAACCAAGTCTACTGTGAACTGACAGAACCAAGTCTACTGTGAACTGACTGAACCAGTCTACTGTGAACTGACAGAACCAAGTCTACTGTAAACTGACAGAACCAAGTCTACTGTGAACTGACAGAACCAAGTCTACTGTGAACTGACAGAACCAAGTCTACTGTGAACTGACAGAACCAAGTCTACTGTAAACTGACAGAACCAAGTCTACTGTAAACTGACAGAACCAAGTCTACTGTGAACTGACTGAACCAGTCTACTGTGAACTGACTGAACCGGTCTATGGTAAACTGACAGAACCAAGTCTACTGTGAACTGACTGAACCAGTCTACTGTGAACTGACTGAACCGGTCTATGGTGAACTGACAGAACCAAGTCTACTGTGAACTGACAGAACCAAGTCTACTGTGAACTGACTGAACCAGTCTACTGTAAACTGACAGAACCAAGTCTACTGTGAACTGACTGAACCAGTCTACTGTGAATTGACTGAACCGGTCTATGGTAAACTGACAGAACCAAGTCTACTGTGAACTGACTGAACCAGTCTACTGTGAACTGACTGAACCGGTCTATGGTGAACTGACAGAACCAAGTCTACTGTGAACTGACAGAACCAAGTCTACTGTGAACTGACTGAACCAGTCTACTGTAAACTGACAGAACCAAGTCTACTGTGAACTGACTGAACCAGTCTACTGTGAACTGACTGAACCGGTCTATGGTAAACTGACAGAACCAAGTCTACTGTGAACTGACTGAACCAGTCTACTGTGAACTGACTGAACCAGTCTATGGTAAACTGACAGAACCAAGCCTATTGTGAACTGACTGAACCAGTCTACTGTGAACTGACTGAACCAGTCTATCATGGTAAACCAACTGAACCAAGTCTATCGTGAACTGACTGAACCAATCTACTGTGAAGCAGCTCAACCAAAACGTTGTCTCTAAAAACCAGAAACACATGAGAACTGAATGAAAACACATATTTCATCATTAATGAAACAAGACAGGCAGAAAGATTTGGCCGAATGGCTTTTGTAAAAACGTACACATAGCAACAAAGAAACAAATATTAAGATTTCGGACAAAACCAACAGATTGTGAAAGAGAGAGAGAGAGAGAGAGAGAGAGAGAGAGAGAGAGAGAGAGAGAGAGAGAGAGAGAGAGAGAGAGAGAGAGGAGAGTGGTGTGTGTATGTAGATGTGTGTGTGGTGTGGTGTGGTGTGGTGTGGTGTGGTGTGTGTGTGTGTGTGTGTGTGTGTGTGTGTGTGTGGTGTGTGTGTGTGTGTGTGTGTGTGTGTGAGATTGCATTATATGTGTGTGCATGCATGCGTGTGGATGAGCAATTTCAAGTTTAATGTAACAATTAGTGGTTTATGATGGTGTGTTTGCATCCACATGCAATGCACACAAGCTTGTATACAGCATGTGTCACATTGTGTGTGCAATGGTGCATGCCTTGATTCATGTGTTCTGGTGACAGTCAATTATATAACACGTATTGGTGAATATAGAGCTATAAAAGGAGGTTTTCTATCATTCACATGGGATACTCCCATAATTGTCTATCATAATATAATATGTCTGGTTGAATATAGAGCTGTAAGATGAGGTTTTCTATCATTCACATGGGATACTCCCATAATTGTCTACCATAATATAATATGTCTGGTTGAATATAGAGCTGTAAGATGAGGTTTTCTATCATTCACATGGGATACTCCCATAATTGTCTACCATAATATAATATGTCTTGGTGAATATAGAGCTATAAGACAAGGTTTTCTATCATTCACATGGGATACTCCCATAATTGTCTACCATAATATAATATGTCTGGTTGAATATAGAGCTATAAGACAAGGTTTTCTATCATTCACATGGGATACTCCCATAATTGTCTACCATAATATAATATGTCTGGTTGAATATAGAGCTGTAAGATGAGGTTTTCTATCATTCACATGGGATACTCCCATAATTGTCTACCATAATATAATATGTCTTGGTATAGAGCTATAAGACAAGGTTTTCTATCATTCACATGGGATACTCCCATAATTGTCTACCATAATATAATATGTCTGGTTGAATATAGAGCTGTAAGATGAGGTTTTCTATCATTCACATGGGATACTCCCATAATTGTCTACCATAATATAATATGTCTGGTTGAATATAGAGCTGTAAGATGAGGTTTTCTATCATTCACATGGGATACTCCCATAATTGTCTACCATAATATAATATGTCTGGTTGAATATAGAGCTGTAAGATGAGGTTTTCTATCATTCACATGGGATACTCCCATAATTGTCTACCATAATATAATATGTCTGGTTGAATATAGAGCTGTAAGATGAGGTTTTCTATCATTCACATGGGATACTCCCACAATTGTCTATCATAATATAATGTCTTGGTATAGAGCTATAAGATGAGGTTTTCTATCATTCACAAGGAATAGTCCCATAACTGCCTTCTACCATAAACTGAAATCTGAAGTTTGCAAAGGAGAGGTTCACAACACTCAACCTGATATGCACTCCATCCAAATGCAATAGCAATTAACTAGCTGAGTCATTGAGCCTATGCAAAACTTATGCACTGACAGAGTTGAATTCTTCACCCTCAAACAGTTCCATATGCACTCCATCCAAATCTTCACAGCAGTTATCTAGCTGATTCACTGAGTCTGTGCATAACACTACATGCGCTGGTTAGGTCTTGAAATATGTATGAGAAAAACAGGGTTAATGAAATACTGACACTACCACCAAAGGACTGGAGCATTAATTAAAATTAACCCTTGGATTCACTCATCCTATCCACCATCCGCAAAAACTTACCCTTTTCACTCATTAACCCTGTCTACTCCAACAGCTTCATGGCTTAGATGATGTAGGAAGCTGGTGGATAAGATGAAGGAGTCAAAAGGTTAACCAAGATAATGTGATCAGATCACAATTTTAAAGTTGCAAGCCAGGACTGAACTCAAGACACCAAATTATGAGTTCATGGCTCTGTGGTTATCATATAAGCCAAGCACCTCACCCCACCAATACTCTGGTAATACAGCAGAGGAGTAGTGGTGAGCGCTTTGTGAAGTAAAAGGACTTTCGGGTCAGTCGTCGTGGTCTGTGCAACAGGTAGCAATGCCGAAGTATTCATCCTAATATTAAAAGTAGGAACAGAGAACTGTACACAGCCCTACCCTCCCTGCACAGGCACAGAGTTGTGTATGCAGTAGTCATCTGAGTGACGGTCTTGTTAGCCTATCTGCCAGTTACATAAAGCGGTCACAGAGGGACTGAAGCAGTGGGTAGGCCTACAAGCCTTATGATAGAGGCACCGAGGTAATGATCATCTAAATCCTGACAGTTCGCTCAACCGGTCTGATTCACCACTGACAAGAAACTATTTCTGCTAGTTTCTCTCTCTCTCTCTCTCTCTGTTGTGTTGTGTGTGTGTGTGTGTGTGTGTGTGTGCGTGCGTGCGTGCGGTGCGTGCGTGCGTGCGTGTGTGTGTGTGTGTGCGTGCGTGCGTGTGTGTGTTGTGTGTGTGCATGTGTGTGTTTGACGGATTTCTGCTACTTTCTTTGCCATTTTCTCTGTTAGTCTCTGCTGTTTACATCAGTTGACTAGAGCTTGACTCATGTGCATGTGCGCGCGCTTGTGTGTTGTGAGTGTGTGTGTGTGTGTGTGTGTGTGTGTGTGTGTGTGTGTGTGTGAGAGAGAGAGAGAGAGAGAGAGAGAGAGAGAGAAGAGGAGAAGAGAGGAGAGAGAGAGAGAGAGAGAGAGAAAAGAGAGGAGAGAGAGAGGAGAGAGAGAGAGAGAGAGAGAGAGAGAGAGTGTATGGGTATGTTTGACAGAGAAAGAGACAGCAGAAAGAGTGAGATCCATTGGCAAGAGATGCACTGCCTCTACTCTATGCCGTTTGATTTTGACAGAACAAACACGCTCCTTTAATTAGCACTAAATGTAGCCAGAACTGATGGAGTAATTCAAAAGTAAGCGGTCACTCAAGTCCTACCACTAGGTATACACTGAACTGCTGGTGCACAAATACAGCATGTGCATGTCCGAGTGTTCCACTGAGTGATCTGCTGTGGTACATAAAACACACAAGAACCTTTTCCTTAAAAATTCGGAATTTGTTCACGAGAGATCAATAATACTTGGAAATTTCTACATCTTAAGCCCCTAATTCTAAGCACACAATGTGCGACAGTTTTCACTCTCAATGAGGAATTATAAAGCAAGGTTTCAGTCTAAAAATATGAATGTTATAAACTGAGGAGATTCATTGCACTCAGTATACATGAATGTCCTCCCTCCAAAATCTGTCATCAAGATCTTGAAATAGGAAAGGAGAAGGGGGTCTCTTATCCCCCCCCCCCCCATTTTTCATTTTTTTCTTTTGTTTTGTTTTGTTGCTAGCACCACCTTCATACGGGCAGTGAATATGGTCGTTTTCATGCCAGCTGGAGCAGCACGGAATCTTCAAGAAGTGGACAGCATAACTAAATCAACTGTGGCAGCTTGGGGGGTTATCTGTGGGCCTCCTCAGTCATTGGCCAGACTAACATTTCTCTACCTGACATAACACATCCATATCCAGTATCACCATCAGGAAAGGACCACAACAGAGACACAGGAGGCAGGTAGACAGGAGGCAGATGGACAAAGGAGTTATCACACTAATACAGGAGGCAGGAAGACAGGAGGCAGATGGACAAAGGAGTTATCACACTAACACAGGAGGCAGGTAGACTGGAGGCAGGCAGACAGCAGGCAGATGGACAAAGGAGTTATCACACTAACACAGGAGGCAGGCAGACAAGAGGCAGATGGACAAAGGAGTTATCACATTAACACAGGAGGCTGGCAAACAAGAGGCAGATGGACAAAGGGGTTATGACATTGACACTGGAGGCAGGCAGACAAGAGGTAGATGGACAAAGGGGTTACGGCACTGACACAGGAGGCTGGCAGACAAGAGGCAGATGGACAAAGGGGTTATGACATTGACACTGGAGGCAGGAAGACAAGAGGTAGATGGACAAAGGGGTTATGACACTGACACTGGAGGCAGGCAGACAAGAGGCAGATGGACAAAGGGGTTATGACACTGACACTGGAAGCAGGCAGACAAGAGGTAGATGGACAAAGGGGTTACGGCACTGACACAGGAGGCTGGCAGAAAAGAGAAGATGGACAAAGGGGTTATGACACTGACACTGGAAGCAGGCAGACAAGAGGTAGATGGACAAAGGGGTTACGGCACTGACACAGGAGGCTGGCAGAAAAGAGAAGATGGACAAAGGGGTTATGACACTGAGGCCAGGCAGACAAGAGGCAGATGGACAAAGAAGTTATGACACTGACACAGCAGGTAGGCAGACAAGAGGCAGATGGACAAAGAAGTTATCACACTGACACAGCAGGTAGGCAGACAAGAGGCAGATGGACAAAGAAGTTATGACACTGACACAGCAGGTAGGCAGACAAGAGGCAGATGGACAAAGAAGTTATCACACTGACACAGCAGGTAGGCAGACAAGAGGCAGATGGACAAAGAGGTTATGACATAATCTGGACAGTCACACTCACAGGGAAGCGGGATGGTAACTCCTGTTCCCAAACCTTGAGGTTGTATATATAACTGGGATGGCCGAGACCTCAACTTTTCTTGGTGCCAGCATTATGAGGGCAGTACCTATCTTCTCCCCCTCAGTGCTTTATCTTCCCCAACCCTGAACTGGGTCGGGTATGGGTGGACTAAAGGCGGCACTCATAAAGTTTCTGATGGTTGCACACACTAGTATTTTCTCAAGACAGATTCAAAACTGTCAAACCAGTATCAAACTTCTGCAGTCAAATCGGCAGGAACTATGCCATAACGACAACATGCAGGTTTTGCCATATAATGCCTGGCCACTGGTGAGGATACAGTACAGATATCACTACACTTAGGCTACCACAGGATTTTATGTAACAAAGCTTTCAACAAGGTTTACCAGACGGTGCTCGCTCCTCTTCTTTTCTGCATTACCTCCCCCAACCCTGAACAAAGTGGTGCTCCTTGGGTCCACTAGAGACAGCACACACAATTTTCAATAATTTTCACATGTTTAATTTACATTTTGCAGATGTTTTCCCTGCTGTCACTTTATGCCATAAGCGAGTGCATTTTTTTAGTCAACCTCATGAGATCGATCAGAAATTAAGTGGTGGGAGGGGGAGGGAAGGGGAAGCAGTCCATGAGTAGCAAAATCAATAATTGTTGCCGGCACTGACGTCATTATCCCCAGCATTTGCCTTTAATGCGATTTGAAAGTGATCACAACTACTTTAGTGAGGGGTAAATTTCGGGAAGTGCCAGGAACATGATGGAGGAGGGGGGGGGGGGTGGGGTGGAGTAGGTAGAGAAAAAGAGAGGTAGAGAAGGGAAGAGAGAACCATGCTAAGAGAAATGCTAGCTACATTTAGGCTGAAGATTGATTCATTATTGACAAGATCAAAACATGCATCTTACTAACTATCAGTGATGCTATATTATACACATATAAAAAGGTCAAGCCACTCGTATTTCACAATCTGTTCTTTTTATGTAGACACTATTACAAAAAACCCAGACTCAGTACTTCTAAAGGTCACTGTGGCCTTGAAAAAAGCATCAGATGACATTAAACTTGACATGAAGCCAGGACAATGATAGACCGTCACAAATGCGCAAACCAATATAAATATTGGCAGAACTTACCGAAAAACTGTTGTTCACATTTTTTTGTTCACCTGGCATAATGACTTCTAAACTTACACATATACGACTCCTTCATGCGCTACAACTTTGAAACCACACTTGGTAAAGACCCACCCACAAACAGTTGACAAAGTCTTACCAACATATTTCTGTCACACAGACATACACCTCTCTGTGGCTGATAAGAAAGAAAAATCACACAAATAAATTCTACTACAACTACATGTACTCTCATCATTACTAACAATGATATATTTCTCGTCATTTTCTAAAATCTGGTTTGGGGTTTATATACTTCCCGTCATTTTCTAAAATCTGGTTTGGGGTTAATGTACTTCTTGTCATTTTCCAAAATCTGGTTTGGGATTTGTGTACTTCTCGTCATTTTCTAAAATCTGGTTTGGGCATTGTCTTCTTTGAGCAGAATAACCGAAGACTGAAACATGTCACTAATTCATACTTCTTACATTTTGTAAGCATAATCTGTCAAGTACAGTACATGTAGTATACTGCTTTCCCATTTACTTTATTTGATACTGATCAAACAACTGAACCCTATTCTCACCATAAATCACAAAAACAGAGGCAACAGTACTAGGGAAACAGGGGAAAGGAAGAAGAAAAAAGGGGAAACAAAAACAAAACCTTAAGAAAATATGCTTCAAACTTACCAACTGCTGAGAAAATCGATTTCAGAAAACACAAAACATTCTACATAAAATGCACCCCAAAGATGGCAGCAATTAAAAGTCACGACACAACCATGACAGGAAAAAAAAAAGAAAAAATAACAGACACAAAATATCTGAAAGCAACGGCATCGATCACTCAATGGGACAATGGCATGCTAAACCACTAACTTGCTGATTTGTACGTTAAAAAACACTGAAATTGTAGATCTATGCGACATGAGCAGACAGCAAAACATCCTGATATCAAACTAAAACCAACACAACCAGAATTAAGTCAATAAACCAAATCCAGGAAAATGACAACCCTATGTACACTGAAAAAACAGTGGAATTCTTATATAAAGAAGCCAAGAAACTCCAGCCGACACAACCAACGCTAGCATCCCATCCCCAGGACCAGGGGGGGGGGGGGGGGGGAGTTCTCCAGGCCTTGGAAACTTAAGCATCAGCTCCAATAGTACTTGCAGTAATATTAGTATCCACAGTACAGTAAGATGTTACACAACTTAGTTATTTACGATCCCTACTTCCACAAAAACGACAATGTCAAATTTTCCCTCGTATACACATGTTAGTGCCTATCAAAATGTTCTTTACAACTATGGTTTTCCGTTTCACAACAACAGTATATAAGTCCAAACAGCGAGATTTTTCCTTGTACATACTCATGTATCCACATCTTCTTTATGGTTATGACTTTCTCAAAAACGACACACCCAAACAACAGATTTTTCCTTGTACACTGACATGTTCACATAATTATGACTTTAACACACACACACACACACACACACACACACACACACACAGACACACACACACACACAGACACACACACACAGACACACACACACAACCACACACACACAGACACACACACACACACACACACACACACACACACACACACACACACACACACACACACAGAACCCAAACTGCAGGTTTTTCCTTGTACACAGACATGTTACAATTCTGACTTTCAAAAATCAAACAAACAAACAGCAGCCCAAACAGCAGGTTTTTTTCCTTGCACACAGACGTGTACACATGTAGTGTAGGCCTACAGACTTCTCCTTGTCAGTCCAAGTTCTCTTGTTCTGTGAACAACATGCTACAGTACCACAACTGCTGCCTTCTATTCAGTGCTTTCCTTTACCAGACTAGTGTTGCTTCTGACAACAGAAACAATGAACCGAAACTGCCAAAAAACACAGCACTACTACATCTCTAAAGCCACTGAACTTTCCCTGTACATTAAAAACAACAACATCCAGTTGTAAACTGCTACTCCCTCTTTCACACAAGAGCAACATTTGCTATCACATGCCCTCAGCTGACCTAGCTTCGGGTCTCTCTAGCCTAAACACATAGCATGTATCATGTTGTGTGCGAGTGAAGATGATCCTGAGTAAGGATAAGAACAACACAACATCCCTGCGCCTGGCTGAAGTAGCTGATACAGCCTTCAGACTTGATATCTCAAGTTTACACGATTATGTGTTCTGCCTCTATACCTGGCCCTTAACCCTTTTTAAGCTGTCTTTGTCACTTTGAGTGAATGTCCGATGAGAGTATGTGTTTTTAATTTGATTTATGCATCAAGATTCAAGGCCTTATAAACATCACTGTTATTGTTATTCCTCAACAAATATTATTACATTTGTTATTCCTTAATAAATATCATTACTACTGTTATTCCTCAATAAATAATCATTATTATTGTTATCCCTCTTATTATCTTTACTCTCAGCTGGCAACACAGACCGACCATCTTACCGCTTCAATCATTCTAATGATGTCAGCTTGCTCTTTCCATTGCTTCAATCATAATAATGATGTCAGCTTGCTCTTTCCACAGCTTCAATCATTCTAATGATGTCAGCTTGCTCTTTCCATAGCTTCAATCATTATAATGATGTCAGCTTGCTCTTTCCATAGCTTCAATCATTCTAATGGTGTCAGCTTGCTCTTTCTGTTGCTTCAATCATTCTAATGGTGTCAGCTTGCTCTTTCTGTTGCTTCAATAATTCTAATAGTGTCAGCTTGCTCTTTCTGTTGCTTCAATCATTCTAATGATGTCAGCTTGAACTTTCCATTGCTTCAATCATTCTAATGGTGTCAGCTTGCTCTTTCCATTGCTTCAATCATGCTATTGATGTCAGCTTGCTCTTTCCATAGCTTTAACCCTCTGACTCCCGCACCCTATCTACCAACTGCAAAAACTTAGTCCTTTGACTCCCTCACCCTATCTACCAGCTTCCTGCAGGAAGCTGGTGGATAGGGTGAGGGAATCATAGGGTTAAGTTTTTGCTTTGCTGGCATGATTGACGTTGCAGGAAGCTGGTGGACAGGGTGTGGGAGTCAAAGGGTTAATCATTGTAATGGTGTCAGCTTGCTCTTTCCATAGCTTCAATCACTGTAATGGCATCAGCTTGCTCTTTCCACAGCTTCAATCATTCTAATGATGTCAGCTTGCTCTTTCCATAGCTTCAATCATTCTAATGATGTCAGCTTGCTCTTTCCACAGCTTCAATCATTCTAATGATGTCAGCTTGCTCTTTCTGTTGCTTCAATCATTCTAACGGTGTCAGCTTGCTCTTTCCGTTGCTTCAATCATTCTAATGATGTCAAATTGCTCTTTCTGTTGCTTCAATCATTCTAATGATGTCAGCTTGCTCTTTCTGTTGCTTCAATCATTCTAATGGTGTCAGCTTGTTCTTTCTGTTGCTTCAATCATTTTAATGGTGTCAGCTTGCTCTTTCCATTGCTTCAATCATTCTAATGATGTCAGCTTGCTCTTTCTGTTGCTTCAGTCATTTAATGATGTCAGCTTGCTCTTTCCATAGCTTCAATCATTCTGATGTCAGGAAGCTGGTGGATAGGGTGAGGGAGTCAAACGGTTAGGTTTTTGCTTTGTTAGCATGGTTGACAATGCAGGATGCTGTACATGGTGGACTGTGTGCGGGAGTCATAGGGCAAAGCCACAATATTTGACACACACTCTCAGTCTTAGCCTGGACACAGACTAGGCCTATACCAAGTTTTGAGCAAAGATGAGAGACACTTCCAAGGATGAGTTTGCAACGCAAGGGTGCAACTTAGAAAAAGTCAAGAAACTGAAAAGAGTCCTGTGCCCTGAATGGGGGGTCTGGGGGCCCCCAGACGCTGAAGCTTTTTCAAAAAACCGATTTTCCGTTTCTGACTCTTTTGAAAAAACGGATTCCGTCATCAAACGGAAAAAGTTGCACCCATGGCAATGTGTTAAAAGGGATTCACCACAGTCAGACAATTCCTTATATACTCTCTATCCAAACCTGCCAGAATTTATCTGATAAGACTCCTTAACCCAGCACAAAAGGCTATGAGCTTGTAATGAGATGGGCAGGCAAACAGAATCTATGAAACACTGAGACCACCAGACTGACTGGAATGTTCAAATGGGCAGTGAACATGCCAACTTTCATGCTGAGGGGTAATACTGAACATGACACATCTGATCTCGAGTCCACAGCTCCATCACACACACACACAAAAGAACAACAACAACAACAACACAAACCATGGCAGCCCAAGAAAAATGTACAGCCTCAGCAGGATTCAAACCCATTTCCTTTGGATTATAAATCCAGGGTGTTATCCACTGTAATACTGGGACTTTGAAGCTATGATTAGTACGATTCAAGTTCGTATTGCTTATAGCCCAGCCAACTACTAGAGCCATATCATGGCTAACACCACAACAAAAACGACAACCAGGTTAAAATAAAAGACGACAGTTAAAAATCATGCTCACCTTGCAAGTTTAAAATGCAATTAAAGAAAACCATACTAATACGTAAAATCATATCAGGTGAAATCTACTGATCTCTTGTAAAAACTGGAAAAATGCATCATAAGGGGCATCTCAGAAGAGGTTCTTTGAGGAGTCTGCCATGTAGTGCTTATGTCTCACATCTTACAAGTCCCAGCAATCATCAAACCTATGATTCCTGCACAATCAGCACGTAAAAATAAAAAAACTTTCCTGCTCATTATTGTACCGAACGTGCCAGTCTTTGCATTAATGTTCAAAACCCAAACCCAACACACAAAATCTAAGCCAAGTTTGTAACACACTCTCAGCCTGGGCATAAAATGTTCACAACAAAGATGATCCTGCCAATAAAAAGAAAAAACAAAACCTTCCTCTCTCATTATGTTTTTACATCAGCAGCACTAGTCTTTGGTGCTATTTTCAAAACTCAAGTCCTACACTCTGAACCAAGTGTTTATAACATACTCTCTGCCTGGACGCACTTGACACACAACACATTCTGAGCAAAGTCAATTGTGATAAATCAGCAAAGACAATTGTGATAAACTGAAAGAACAAACACTTGTCTCACTCATTACATCATTAAGAAACCAGCAGTGCTAGCTGTAGGGGCGTGTTCTAAACCCTAACCCTACACACAATCCAAGCCACATTCAAAACACTTTTTTTTCCCCAATGAGTTCTCTATCAGGATGAAGGATCCTGTCTTCAAGAACAAAAACTTCTGCCCATCATGATCTACACCAGCAGTGCAACTTTTTGCTGTTAGGTTCAAATCCCCTAATCTTTAGTCACAGTGTTACGTTCAACTCCCCTAACTTTTGGTGTTACATTCAAAACCCCTAACTTTTGCTATGAAGTTCAAAACTACTAACTTTAGGTGTTAGGTTCAACACCCCTAACCTCTCTTGCACTGTAGAAAAAAAGAAGAAAGCTACAAATGTTCACACACACACACACACACACACACACACACACACACACACACACACACACACACACACGAGCAGGCAGGCTTCAGGCTGCTCGTGTCGTCGTCTCTCTACATATGGTGTGAATTGATAATAGGCTCCACGTATTGACAGGTCTATCTCGGCTTAGCCAGATTAACCAGAGTTTCGTCAGTGTCTGTGTGTGTGTATATATTGGGGTGATGGGTGGGCAAAGATAATGGTGGCGGTGATGATAGT
>JAPXFY010000026.1:51572745-51622745 GCA_030674185.1 Monoplex corrugatus
ATTTACAGCCATTTAAAGGTAGGAACTGTTCATATGGCTATATTGAGAAAACAGCTTTCAGAGCTGGGAAGTCAGAAATGACGAAATCTTTAAGCTAAAGACTTCAGAATCCACTAAAAGCCTAAATTGTTGACAGTCGTGCACTCTTTTCTCTATTCTTCACTGAGGTTTATCTGTTGTGGGTTT
Organism: Monoplex corrugatus; assembly: GCA_030674185.1. Taxonomy (NCBI): domain Eukaryota; kingdom Metazoa; phylum Mollusca; class Gastropoda; order Littorinimorpha; family Ranellidae; genus Monoplex; species Monoplex corrugatus. The sequence continues at coordinate 51,572,932 of JAPXFY010000026.1, forward strand.
CACAAAAACAGCAAACAATGGTCATAAACTTTTAGTGTTAACTTCAATACCTTCATAGAAAAGGAAAAATGGTTTGTTTGTTTTTTGTTTTGTTTTGGACCATACAGACTTAAAATTCTCAGCTTATCACAGATCATAGAAAAATAGTTCTGCATGTTGAAAAAAATGCTTATACAGACTTTAAATTCTCAGCTTATCACAAATCATAAAAAAATTGTTCTGAATGTTCTAAAAATGCTTAAAGTTCAAAACAGATGTAGCTGGCCCCAAATGATACTTTCAGCCCCGTGTGTACGACTGGCTTGTACAATTCTGGGACTCCTTTGTCACATCAGCCCCGTGTGTACAACTGGCTTGTACAATTCTGGGACTCCTTTGTCACATCAGCCCGTGTGTACGACTGGCTTGTACAATTCTGGGACTCCTTTGTCACATCATGTGACACTGCTTACAATTCTGGATCTTTGTCACATCACCGGTTACGTGCTTGTACAATTCTGGGACTCCTTTGTCACATCAGCCCCATGTGTACAACTGGCTTGTACAATTCTGGGATCCTTTGTCACATCAGCCCCATGTGTACGACTGGCTGTACAATTCTGGGATTCCTTTGTCACATCAGCCCCATGTGTACAACTGGCTTGTACAATTCTGGGACTCCTTTGTCACATCAGCCCCGTGTGTACAACTGGCTTGTACAATTCTGGGACTCCTTTGTCACATCAGCCCCGTGTGTACAACTGGCTTGTACAATTCTAGGATCCTTTGTCACATCAGCCCCATGTGTACGACTGGCTTGTACAATTCTGGGCTCCTTTGTCACATCAGCCGTGTGTCAAGGCTTGTACAATTCTAGGATCCTTGTCACATCATCCGTGTGTACAACTGGCTTGTACAATTCTGGGACTCTTTGTCACATCACCCCATGTGTACGACTGGCTTGTACAATTCTGGGACTCCTTTGTCACATCAGCCCCGTGGGTACAACTGGCTTGTACAATTCTTTGACTTCCTTGTCACAACTGCCTAAAACTTGTCAAACAAAGGTCACAACTTCATAAAATGTGTCAAACAAGTGGACTGAAATCCTCACTAAAACATTTTTCATGTTTTTGGTGACTGCAAACAAGGTGATGGATCCTGGCCACGGATTTTAAAAACTCATGCACTTGTCACTTCCAATTGTGATGGACCCAAGCTCCACTCTGACAGTGTCACAAAACTTGCATTCGGCAGATCCAAATCATTTAAAACTCTGACCACAAGTTGCCAAAAAATTCTTAAGGGCATACCGTGACCTACTGGTACTGACACAGACACAGACACATACACATACACACACACTGTAGTCCTGCTTCTAATTCATCGGTATTTATCTCTCCATTTTTCTTTAAAAAAAAAGCTCTCCAGGAACAGCAAGCAGGGCCCTGAAGGCAAAGGGAGGTAATTAAGCATGGACGGCACTGTGCTGTGCTGAGGTCAGCTCCCTTGAGCTCAGGCCACGCGCAGATACAGGCACAGGCGCCTGTCTACAAAGAACTTGTATTTTATCCTCTTTATTATCAGTATCATTAGTATCATCATTATCATTAGATTTATGTCACTGTTGGTGAATTTGGAAAAAATATTCATGTACGTTCTGGCACTGTTTGCTAGAGTTGATTGTCTTCTTCACTGATCTTTGTTGATATTTGCGCCCTCGCACGCACGTGCACACACACACACATGCGCACACACACCCATGCTTGCAAGCACACACATTCAAACAGAAAGGCACAATCACACGCTCTATGGTCTCTCTCTCTCTCTCTCTCTCACACACACACACACACACACACACACACACACTCACACATACACTCACACACAGACATGCTATTCCACCTAACATTTTTTTCATTTGCAAAAAAAAAATGGGGGTGGGGTGGGGGAGGGGGGAGTGAGCTGGCTGGCTTTTTAAACAGAACAATGGACTCAAAATCTGATGTCTCAAGTTGAATTCCAGCATGCCAAATAAAATGTGGCCCGTTCACTACCCATTTTAGTGCTCCATTCATTCTGGTGGTGTCAGCTTGGTGTTTCAAAGATCATGTTCTCTCCCCCCCTCTCCTCCATTTCAAAACCATGCAAGTGCAGCATCTTGTGTTTTGCGCAGAGTCAAGGAATCTGCCAGATACTACAGACTGGGTGGAACCCATACATTTAACTGTACAAGTGTGATGCATCCCTTTTGAATAATCTCTGAGAACTCTTTATCTCCCTCCGCCCTACCAACATTACCATCAGCATCACCATTACACACAAAACATCCAAACCACTCTCTGATTCAGCAAGCATTTCCATCCACCAGGACAATGCCACCACACATCTTACCTGATGAATGTGCCACCAACATTTCCTGCCAGCCACACCATGTGCCCACCTCTCTACCAGCCATCATCAAAACAGGCAGCACAGCCTGGATCAGCATTTTTCCATTGGCACAGAAGGAAATGAGGATAATGAGCCTATTCATAGGCGCCAGTATCGTTCGTTCATTCTTTGATTTAACGTCTTTTCACTGTAAGTGATATTAGGCGCCAGTATCTCCACTGGTAAAACTGATGCTAAGATTTCCACAGAGTTTCTACCCTATTAGTGTGGCAAAGAATACAACATGCATGATTAATTGGACACTCCCTCCCTTTCGTGTGGTGTGTGTGTGTGTGTGTGTGTGTGTGTGTGTGTGTGTGTGTGTGTGTGTGTGTGTGTGTGGTGTGGTGGTGTGTGTAGAAATGTGAGAGAGAGAGAGAGAGAGAGAGAGAGAGAGAGGGGAGAGAGATGGAGAGAGAGAGAGAGTGAGAGTGTGTGTGTATGTGTAAAGAGAGATGAGAGAGGGTGTTGTGTGTAAGACTAGAGTGTTGTCGAGAGTATGCATAGGCATGCATGTGTCTGTGCATGCAGGCATATGATGTGTGTGTGTGTTTGAGAGACTGAACAGAAAGGGAGGGGAGAGACAGGGGGGAAGAGAGAGAGAGACAGACAGAGAAAGACAGACAGACAGACAGACACTGAGACAGACAGACAGACAGAGACAGAGACAAAGAACACTAATGTTGAAACTAGACAAATAAACAGACATACACAAGTTACCAAAACAAACAGAACCGTCCACTTCCCAAAGCATCTACACCAACGCCAGACAGGCATCACAGCTATATGGTTATGATGCCGGAGTTCCCATTACAATGTCTGAGTTTGATCCTGCCTGGGTAGCGCCTGGCAGGTAAAAGGTGACAATTTTTCAAATCTCCAAGGTTAACATATGAGTATACCTGACAATGTCCTGAATCCACCGTCATGATTACACACATACCATGCAGAACATCAAACATCCATGTTAACCCTTTGACTCCTGCATCCTGTCCACCAGCTACAAAAACTTAACCTTTTGATTCTCTCACTCTATCCACCAGCTTTCAGAACTTGACACGCATCAAGGGCAAAGGTAGACTGTCACAGTAGTGAAAACATTGTAAATATGAAAAGAAGTTTGTAAGTTAATGTTGCTGAAAGACCTTCACAAAAAAGTGCTGGGTTTAGACACTTTTTCTGGACCATGACCTGAACACATTAAGTTATATGAAATAAACTTCCTTATTTAATTAAAAAACACACAAAACAAAAAACAAAACAAAAGCTGAAGAAGAAGAAGCTGAAGAAGAAGAAGAAGAAGAAGAAGAAGAAGAAGAAGAAGAAGAAGAAGAAGAAGAAGAAGAAGAAGAAGAAGAAAGGCAACAGATGAAATTGCCAGGCGCCTGTGCAAGTGAGAAGCTTACCCATCGCCTGCATGTAACTAATCATGGTAAAAAGAAAGAAGGGGGAGGGGGTGGGGTGGGGGTGGGGGAGGGTGAAATCTGGAAGCAGCAAGTTGTAGGTAGAATGAGCGAGTGCCAGGCTCTTGTACATTAATTAGTCCTGTAGTTATAATACAGTCTGTGTTGTGTTGTGTTGTGTGTGTGTGTTTGTGTTGTGTTGTGTTGTGTTGTGTTTCGTGTGTGTGTGTGTGTGTGTGTGTGTGTGTGTGTGTGTGTGTGTGTGTGTGTGTGTGTGTGTGTGTGTGTGAGTGTGAGTGTGTGTGTGAGGGAGGAAGAGAGAGTGTGTGTGTATGTGTGTTGTAAGGTTGGTGGGTGTGACCAAATACTATGTACCAAAAGCACTGGGCAAATCATGTAAGAAAAGGTCTACAAACTGGGAGGAAAATGATCAATCTGCACACTCCATGACAGCAGCTTAGATTATCCAACAGGATAAATGTTGTCACTTTCACAAGGTTATCATCAGATTGACTACACTCAGAAGTCTGGAGAATCTAGTGTCTGAATACCGAAATAAAGGCAGATCCTATATCTACTGACAGAGTCGGGAAGATCCACACGGACACTTCCATACAACAGGCTGGCAACCAGAGCCATCATCTTATGATCTGAAAGCAGTACACTGCAGTTAATTTAAGTGTGGCCACTGCCAGGCACTTGGGCATTCATTAATTAGCCCAACAATTCTACAGACTGTGATGTGTCTACGAGTGGGGGTGGGGTGGGGTGGGGTAAGAAGAAGGAAGGGGAAGGTTGATCACCCTTTACTAGTGGCTAAGTGACTCACTGAGTTAAGTCAGACCTCAATGACGAATAAGAAATGACCTCAGACTAGTCGGAACATTGTTGATGTACAGGGGTGCAACCCCGTCTGCAGTCTCAATCCGAAACTCAACTCCACAGCGTCATTTTCACGTGACTTGTAACAGTCTGAAATGGCTCTCACATTCTTTGCCCTCATGCCTTGATCTCAGAGTTATTTCAATTTTGGTTTCTTCTGCAGCTTACATGCCGGAGGCAGATTTACGACACATGCCGGAGGCAGATTTACGTCAGTCTTAGGTGGTGGTGCATGTTAACGCCCTATCGGTATGCTCAGCCCTATCGGTACGGAAGCTGGTGTTTTCCAGCCCACATATCCCGACTAACAGCTCCTCAACGGGAGCACTTGGCACTGGCAACCGGGTCTGTTACATGCATCTCGTCACTGGCACTGGTGGTCACCAAGCCCGCAGAGCCATGAAAAAATTGATACATTCCACTTTGAATTTTATATATGCATCCTTCCGTTTTAGAAACATCACAAACTTGTTCATATGGAATGAATTAAAGAAGAGATTTTCTTTAGTGAATATTAGATCGAAGTAGGACCGTCTACCGAAATGATGAAATGGCTTTGATTAATTTGTAGGGGATGCAAGAAAATATATCATCGTTCGCTGTAAAACAGATGAAACCAAAAGCAGGTCGGGATAGGGAGGCCAAACTGCACCAAAAATTTTAAAAAAATGCATTTCTAACTTAATCGCGACCTTTCAATTTTCACTGTATACACATTCATAATGTTGTGAAACAGTGTCTTGAAACGTTAAACTTTCGTTTTCATAAATATTGTTGTGTACGCTGTTTTCAATGAATTATACAGATAGGGCTCAGTACACCGATAGGGTGTTAACAGACGCTCGTGTGGGCTGGGAGCTGGCGTTAGAGGACTGTGGTGACAGCGACCTTACCAGGGTGTGTAGCTCAATCGTCTGCCTCTGCGACTGAGCGATCATTATCATGAAGTAGGGGGCTGATTGGGCAGCGTCTACAACTAGCGGGATCAAAACAGGCATAGCTGAACTCTACCTAAAGTTACCCAACTGCAGTGCACACACACACATACACACACGCATGCACGCACGCACGCACGCACGCACGCACGCGCGCGCACACACACACACACACACACACACACACACACACACACACACACACACACACACACAGAGTCTCTGCTGGGCAGCTTGACATTGTTGGCTCATCCCGCGGACTTCCTGGCACTGAACTGCCTGAACAAACTTGGGTTTGATGGGGGTGTGAAAGAACTGAGATGAGAGGAGTGGGAGGATGGGAGAAAAAGAAGAAGAAGAAGAAAGAGAAGAAATGGGGAAGGAAGAGCACGTCAGTGAGTGGGTGTGAGAGATGAGAGGAGAGAGAGACAGAGCGAGCGAGCAAGAGAAAGAGAGAGAGACAGAAAGAGAAAGAAGAAAGGGGAGGGAGAGAGAGGGAGAGGGACAGAGAGACGAGAAGGGGAGGGAGGGAGGGACACACACACACACACACACACACAAAGAGATAGGATGAATGGACCACAAAGTGGAGGAGGAGGGAAGTGCAGAGCAGTGGGGGTGGGGGAGAGAGAGAGGAGTTCTGCTGGTGGTAATCTAGCCACACGTCAGACAGCATGAGGCAATGCAGCACATTCCATCCAGTTTGTTTTCCTGATAGCTTCTGGCTCGTACATATAACTTGATGCATCTCTACTTTCTGAACCCAGGCCTACACCCACAGGAGCTGGCTGTGTATTGATGTAGGCATGGCTTGTTAGTGGTGGGGCGTAGGGTGGGCAAGACAGGGGTGGAGGGACGGGTGGAAGCAGACTCCACCTCAGCAAGATCGTGATGGAAGCTGTAAGTAAAGAGTGAGAGGGGAGGAGAGAGAGAGAGAGAGAAAGAGGGGAGAGAGAGAGAGAGAAAGAGAGACCGAGACAGAAGAGGACAGAGACAAGAGAGAGACAGAAAGACGAGAGAGAGAGAGAGAGAGGAGAGAGAGAGAGAGAGAGAGAGAGAGAGAGAGAGAGAGAGAGAAGAGAGACAGAGAGAGAGAGAGACAGACAGAGCGACAAACAAGAGAGAAAGAGACAGACACTGACAAAGAGGGTATGTGGGATGTAAAGAGTAGGCAACCCTTTATAGGTCGGCTGAACCTGCGACTGGAAGGGAAAGCTCTAGTCTAGAGAAGCTACATACAGACATGTAAAGGGGTCAAAGAATAGGCAAATGGGAGGGGGGAGGGAGGGGGAGAGAGAGAGAGAGAGAGAGAGAGAGAGAGAGAGAGAGAGAGAGAGAGAGAGAGAGAGAGAGAGAGAGAGAGAGCAAAATTTCTGACAATTTGATGTGTTTTTGTTTTTTTGTTTTATGCTAGGATCATATTTCATCACCGAAAGAGACTGACAGAGCCCTCTCTCTCTCTCTGTGATGATTTATTTGTAAAGGCCATGGCCCCTCAGAAGGGAGAATAATACATAAACAACAAGACCCAGACATTCAATGCAGACAATCATCATGTTACGACAACATTCCCTCAAATAAAGATAAATAGCAAAACACCATACGACCTGTACAGTCACTGACAGCATTACCAGTGTAAGCCTGAACAAACATCCATTTCTATTTATAGTCTTTTTGTGGTATTAGCTGTGTTCTAACACCCTTTAACATTGGACACGGAAATAGAAAGCAAACTGTGTGTGTGTGTGTGTGTGTGTGTGTGTGTGTGTGTGTGTGTGTGTGTGTGTGTGTGTGTGTGTGTGTGTGTGTGTGTGTGTGTGTGCGTACGTGTGCGTGTGCGTGTGTGTGTGTGTGTGTGTGTGTGTGTGTGTGTGTGTGTGTGTGTGTGTGTGTGTGTGTGTGTGCAGGTTTATACTGCTTCTAGCCCAGCCGACTACTAGAGCCACAACAGGGCTAACATCACCACAAAAACGACAACCAGATTAAGACAAAAGGCAACACTTAAAAACCAGGCTCACCGTGTGTGTGTGTGTTTATGTGTATGTGTGCGTGTAGTGTGTGTGTGTGTGTGTGTGTGTGTGTGTGTGTGGAGAGAGAGAGAGAGAGAGAGAGAGACGGGGGGGGGGGGTAAACTGGGGACAGGAAATGACTGACTTGAGACCACTCCATACTTCAAAGCCTCTGAAGAGGCCTACAGTTACACAAACACAAAAGTGGATATTACTTCCATCAGCATTGCTATGTACACACACACACACACACACACACACGCACACACGCACACACACACGCACACACACTTACTAAATAATCCCACAGCATGCCCCAAATTATGCATACATGTGTATGCGTTTTCGTCTGCATAAGTAGGCGTGTGTGTGTAATTCCAGCACATATACTGTACTCGTACTCTATTTCAGTATTTCTCCTTTCTCCTTTGTAGAATGAGTGAGTAATGATGTTATGATTTCCCTTGGGCTTGGTCGAGAGAGAGTAGTTAAGCCACAGAGAGGGTAAATGCCTGAGGAAAAGTTCACATGCATAACTACGTAATATGCTTGTCTGTATACATGGCAATGGGTGGGATATGACTGTAGTAACATTTGTCAGAGAGAGGAAGTTCAAATTCCAATATCTCTGAGGTACTGGAGGCAATGAAAAGGCTGACTGCCTTGCCAAGAACACCACAAGGGAAAAGATGTCTAAATCTTTCATTCCTTACACAGATCATGAAATCCAAAGTACACAGTTATGTGAGAAATCTATGGCAGGAGGATTGCAATACGCAGACAGATAACAAACTTTTCTAAATCCGCCCCAACCTGAAAGATATTCTCCCATCTGCTGCAGGGAACTGTAAGAAAGAGACAGTGTTAGGTTACACACAGGTCACACACGACACTCAGCTCAGCCGTACCTTTTAAAAAATGAAGCACCATGGTGCAAACCATTTGACAAGCCATTAAGCATCAGGCACCTTCTTTTTGAATGCTGGGTCTTGTGCGATGTGAGACATAAGCACTACACAGTAGACCCTTTAAGGAACCTCTTCAGAGACATCCCCCCTAATGCAACTTTCCAGTTTTCACAACAGATCAACAGATTTCACCTGATATGATTTTACGTGTGAGCACGTTTTTCTTTAACTGCATTTTAGACTTGCAAGGTTAATGGTGAGCATGATTTCTGTCATCTTTTATCTTGACCTGGGTGTCATTCTTGACGTGGTGTTGGCCCTGATATGGCTCTAGTAGTCAGCTGGGCTATAAGCAATATGAACCTAGCTGAACCTGAACATCTGAGGTCTGGTGATGCTGGGGGATGTATCATGAATATGTTGAATGCAGCTCTGTCACACTGTCTTAGTATGAAAACAGAACTCCACAGCATTATCATTATCATCTCCATTTTCATCGTAATGGTATAGCAGCGCTGTGAAAAATTCTCTTCAATGTCATGCCTGGCTCTCATGGAGACCTTATTTCCAGTGCGGCTGGAGGTTCACTGTTATTGTTATTATGTTTTAAACCCAGCCGACTGTGTACAGCCATATCAGGGCTATAACCATTTCAAAACATGCACAATACTTCTACAGGAAAGAAATGGAAAAGAAAATTAAATACACATATCAATGCATTCGTGCACATAATCTAAGGAGATCCCCCTGGCACTGACCACTCTATCCAATTCATCACACAGGGAATTTAAAAAACAAACCTACCTGAACACAAATTTAAAGAGAACTAAAAGCACTAAAACACATAAAAACGGGCTTAAATTACCTAAAATTGCTTCGGCATATTAAATTTGAGCCAAAAATGCACTAAATACATGTACCCAATTATCAATCCTAAGAGAAGTGTATGTAAAACTTCATCAAACACATATAGGTGAATGGACCACAGAAGCAGAAAATGATAGGAAGAAATAACAAAGCAAAGGAACAAGTCAGAAACAAAGAGAGTGACAGAAAAGAGAAAATTTCTAGCACAGAATTTCCAGATGGTGGGGATACTATTTATACCGAAAGAGCCCCTGGAACCCTAAGGGGGGGGGGGGGGGGGCGCAGTCTGGAGGAGTGTTGGACTGGAGGAATAAGCAGCTGGGCCACTGCTGATGTGGAAGTGACCAAAAATGTTTAATTTCCATATCTAAACAAACTCCAAACTCCTGCATACTGCAGTCAGATTAACATAAATACACCTAAGATGGATATAAAGAATATTCAAGACATAACTATGCCTGAATGCAAACAAAGCACACACACACACCTCTGTGAAAATGTACCATTGAAAATTGTGTGTGTGTGTGTGTGTGTGTGTGTGTGTGTGTGTGTGTGTGTGTGTGTGTGTGTGTGTGTGTGTGTGTGTGTGTGTGTGTGTGTGTGTGTGTGTGTGTGCGTGAGAGAGAGTGTGTGTGTGTGTGCGTGTGTATCTGTGTGTGTGTGTGTGTGTGGAGTGAGAGTGAGTGTGTGTGTGTGAGCGTGCGTGCAAGCATGCATGTGTGTGCGTACGTTTCTGTGTCTGTATGTGTGTATGTGTAAGTGTATGTGTGTAATGTTACAATAACGACAGACAGACAGACAGAACCACACACACACACACACACACACACGCCAGAGCGCGCACACACACGCTCTCTTTCCTCTCTCTCTCACAAGTCTTCCCTGTGGCCTGTCTGGTAAAACATCCACTCTCCATTACCACCACATTCCTGCCCACCCCCGAACCTCCCTCCCCCCTCTCTCTCTCACGTTTCCCACCACCCTTGTCATTCAACAAATCACATGCAGCATCACGAACCTCAAACATCCACCCACCCGTCCACCCTGCCTTTCCTCTGAGTGTTTCCCATTTTGATGGGAGGCCACACCATCCGTACGTTGACACATGACCGGATTTAACTTAGGGTGCCACACCCACCCACCTTCCGACTACGCTACACACCGCCTTTTCCTTCTTTTACTTTCCCTCCCAGATCCTTCTTCCTTCCGCTCCTTTCTCTAGTCTGGACGACGATGATGATGATGATGATGGTGGTGGTGGTGGTGGTGGTGGTGGTGGTGATCGTCATCATCATCATCATCATCATCATCATCATCACCACCACCACCACCACCATCACCACCACCATCATCACGACCACGACTTTCATCACCACCACCACCACCATTGTCATCATCATCACAGTTATCCTTGTGCATGATAGGTGAGTGGTCAAGGCACTGGTTTTCCAATCGGAAGGTCTGGTTTCCACCCTTCTTGGGTAAAACCTGGTGGGTAAAGGGTAGAGACCTTTCTGATTTCACAGATCAGTGTATGTGCAGACCAGCCAGTGTGTGGACCCCTTTCATGTTTAGTGAACATGTAGAACATCATATTCACTTATTAGAGCCCTGTGAGCCATGTCAATGCTTGGCGACTTAAGGAAATGTGGAAACATCCAAGGATCCAGCATGCACACCCGAAAACAGAGAAGGGTTGCCTTAATGGTGGGGTAAAAAAGAAAAAGTCATATATACATGTATGTTAATGTTCACTTCTATATATTCAAAGTGTACATGACAGCTGCTGCCCACAAAAACATCAACACTATCAACAACAATCCTGATGATGATGACATTCATAAAAATGAACATTGTTGATGTGATGGTAGCAGTGTGGTGGTGACCATGAAGTTGGTCATCACCATTATCAACATGATAATAAAAATGTGGTGATGTTGATACAGAAGATGATGTAATGATGACGAAGGACATCATGATGATGATGATCATGATGTGATGATGATGATGATTTAATCATGATGACATCATGATGGTAGTGATGAATGTGTGTTTATGTGTATGCACAAGTCTGTGCTTATACACTTGCAAGTATGATTGTGTGAGTGTGAGTGTGAGTGTGGGTGTGAGGTGTGTTTGTGAGTGTGAGGAGTGTGTGTGTTGTTGTGAGAGAGAGAGAGAGAGAGGGGGAGAGAGAGAAAGACAGTGTGTGTGTGTGTGGTGTGTGTGTGTGTGTGAGTGTGAGTGTGTGTTTGTGAGTGTGAGCGAGTGTGTGTGTGTGTGTGTGAGAGAGAGAGAGAGAGAGGGGGAGAGAGAGAAAGACAGTGTGTGTGTGTGTGTGTGTGTGTGTGAGAGAGAGAGAGAGAGAGAGAGGGGAGAGAGAGAGAGAGAGAGAGAGAGAGAGAGAGAGAAGAGAGACAGAGAGAGAGAGAGAGTGAGCATGCGTGTGTGCGCTTTGATACTGTAAAACAGACGGGCAGACAGAAAGAAAGCAATAACAACAAAACCCACAGATAAACATAAGCTCAACACCCACCTCCTTGGGTTCCTTCTTCATGATGATGCAGACGCCAGCAGGTTACATACACACAAAAACTTATCACTGTGAAGCCTTCACTAATCTATACAACAATCTTGCGCATACTTCAGTCCACCAATTGAACAATTACACACATGTCTAGAATGATTACCAAGCAGTCCACATAATACCACAGTTTATACTGTTCACCGTTTTAATCTCACCAGCTCCAAGGTCCAGGTTATCCAATTTTTTTATGTCACTCAGCCATCAACAATGAACATACTGTGCCTCAAACACTCTCAACCACAGCAAGTGGTCAGTTTGTTAATTTGCTCACTTTCCAAATCCATCGTAGAGGTATACTATCCTCACCCTGTCAGCTTATGTTCTGCCCACTGTTTGATCAAAAACAAAAGAACTCAATGGGAAGAGCGCATTACTCATGAGTCATGGTACAATATGCATTATTAACCTTCAGACTCCTGTGCCCTATCCACCAACTACAAAAACTTATCCCTTTGACTCTATCACCCCATCTACCAGCTTCCTGCAGGATGCTGGTGGATAGGGTGAGGGAGTCAAAGGGTTAAGTTTTTGCTTTGCTAGCATGGTCGACAATGCAGGATGCTGGTAGACAGGGTGCGGGAGTCAAAGGGTTAAAAGAACTCAGCAGAGGAATAATGGGACGACTCTGAAAGAACAGCTTTGGGATGATAAAGAAGACTTCAAAAGACCACACCCTTCAACTAGACTACCTGACCGACCATCTGAAGCATGCCCATACTCCATAATGGAAGAAACTCAGTAAATCTGTCAGTCTACTAGCGAGCCAGTTCATCAATCCAAGAATCAAGTGACCATGAGTTGCTCAACCTGCTCCTCTGGTTACAACCTTTTTAGAAGTGAATCACTCACAAAGACATAGGTACTGTCACCGTCAGCCAGTGTGGACAAAAAGGGAACAGATAAATCCCTTACAGACAGAACCAACTCACCCATCAGAGCTACAGCTATCATTACCATTATGTCCCAGCTGGCTGTCCTACTAACTGTCCACTTAAAACCAGTGTAGCGTTTTTTTCCCTAGTTTCATACCTTACACCTATCTGGCAGGTCTGGCGTGTGCAAGGGATGGGTGTGGATGAAGTAGCTGGGTGTAAGGGATGGAGGAAGGGTGAGGGGGTAGGTACTATACTCTTTGGTATGACTGTGGGCCTGTAGGCTCTATGAGTTAGTTCCTGAAAGGTTTTAATATTTAAGTCATGATTAACCAAGGTTTTTTTTTTAACTACCATTGCTTTTTATCACTGATTTCCTCAGACAAAAATCAATACTTTGATGGAATACTATTCTGAAATAAATAATATCAAGATCCTCGAAGAGATCTGTTCTGAAAACAATGAAACTCACACAGAAAGATAGCATGATTCTTCTCCATATGAATGAACTATTTTTGTTTTCATTCCATAAATATCACAAAACTCTGTATATACTTTTGATGAATTTTGTGTTTTTCTCCCTTGCTAGCAAAGTGTTTTATATCTATATCTATATCTTTATCTATATCTATATCTTTATCTATATCTATATATCCTTACAATTTTTATGTGTTTTCAGCTCTTGTTCAAAAACTTTCTCTGATTTCATTTTGATGGGAAGTCTGTGATGATCACTCACTTTACACAAACTTTAGCAAAATCACTGGCTTATACTAAGTGTCAAGCGATGTCCCTGAACTCAAAAACTTAGTTTAAAAACACACAAAAATTCAGATTTTGTGATGCAAATTTTTTCTTTCAATATGTAAATAACAGGATCAGAAAACCCATTTACACAGAATTACATGTTTTTCTCCCAAAGTTTACTTTATCATTCAATCAAATCTATCCTCACAAAATCAGCATAGAAACATCCTTTCCTTTCCGAAACTTAGCATATAATGGGATTGTCGTTTTGCCACAAGCTTGCCATACAAGCCTTTCTTTGCCAACAAACTTAACATCTGATCAAACTCCTCATCTGCACACAAGCAGGAATATACAAATCAGCACAGTTATGAAGAGCATTGTCACATACTCATCTTAGTGTCACAAATTTTCTCTGCAAACCACTGAAGATTATGCAACTATTTGCAAACAGCAGTGGCGTGTTCATATTTCATATTCAAGATAATGCAATTGGCTGAAAACCCTTGCATCTTGTAGCATTGTGTCACACTATATAGCAAATAAGTTGCTCTGACGTCAGCATTAAAATCAAGAATTCTTTATTTGACACAAAAAGTAGTTATATAATGGACTGTCTCCTCATAGACCAAAGACTTATACAACAGATATGATGGTTTTCTCTTAACAACCATCTAGAGGCCAAGTTTTGAGTTTGGAATTTGTTCAACAGGGCATCATAACATTCCTTCTGTCTGTCTATCTTATTTCGTACTACCCATGAGGTGTGTGTGTGTGTGTGTTGTGTTGTGTTGTGTTGTGTTGTGTTGTGTTGTGTTGTTTGTGTTGTGTTGTGTTGTGTTTGTTGTTGTGTGTGTGTGTGTGTTCTTAAAATGTGCTATCGTTAGCATGATATACTCACTGTGTGTGTGTGTGTGGTGTGTGTGTGTGTGTGTGTGTGTGTGTGTGTGTGTGTGTGTGTGTGTGTGTGTGTGTGTGTGTGTGTGTGTGTGTGTGCATGCGTGCATGTATATATGCCTGTTCTTAAAATGTGCTATCGTTAGCATGATATACTCACTGTGTGTGTGTGTGTGTGTGTGTGTGTGTGTGTGTGTGTGTGTGTGTGTGTGTGTATGTGTGTGTGTGTGTGTGTGTGTGTGTGTGTGTGTGTGTGTGTGTGTGTGTGTGTGTGTGCATGCGTGCATGTATATATGCCTGTTCTTAAAATGTGCTATCGTTAGCATGATATACTCACTGTTTTTAAATGGACCTTTACCAAATTCTCAACAAAGATAAGGATCACTAAGAAGTCACAAATGAGGAAGTTCTGGAGTACTAAGTGCTAAGGTATCATGAGAAACCTAGAAGAATGCTCTGGGATAAAATTTGGAGGAAAAATGATAAAACAATCTTCAGGACACAGATGACACTGTTGTAATTACAGAAAATGAAAAAGACCTACAAAATCTTGTGAATGTAATAGAAATAGAAAGTTGAAATAAAGTTCTGGAGCCAAATACTGAGAAGACTGAAGGCATGGTAATCAGTAAAAAAACAAAACAAAAACCTGTCTGTGTGCAGCCTCCAGTCCACTCATATGTTGTGTGTGTGTGTGTGTGTGTGTGTGTGTGTGTGTGTGTGTGTGTGTGTGTGTGTGTGTGTGTGTGTGTGTGTGTGTGTGTGTGTGTGTGTTGTGTGTGTGGCCTGCAGTCCAGACGGCTGTGAATGGGGTGCCGGAACCTGGTCAGTGTTGGCAAAGGTAAAGCAGCAAGGGAGAGAAGATGAGCACTGCTCTCATGCAAAAGTAATGCTGACTTAAAAAAAGTTGATAACTCTACCACCACTTCACCGCTGTAAAAGCTCAGGGTAAAGGAACAACTTTTATTCTTTTGCCAATTTTTTTACTGAATGCAGTGCTAACCCTAACCAAACATCACCTGACTCTAAATCTTGGCAAGATTCAACCAGACATAACCCTGTTTGTAATTTTTGGCAACTGTCCATGAGGTGAAGCCAAGAATCCAACTTTCCAAGCCCCTTTCACAAACATGATCATTACCTGGAATGAATAACAATAATTCAGCACGTGATGGAAACCCGCAGGTGAGTAGACATGCAGACTGTTAGGTCAAAATTCCCATTGCGGTTACAATGATCTAGTCAGACACATACAAACAGTAGCCCTCACAACTATCTCTATGCTCAAACTGATATGACCATTCCACAGCATGAAACAAGTATAACACGCAATCTCTTTACGGAAAGAATCGATCACTGTAAGATGTCTGATCATATTTTCTTTCAAAAAAATGTTCCACACATACAACGAACTCAAAAATCCACAATGAAATAAATACTCATAAAGTCGATCCTGCTATCACGACGAAAGGCTTCTTTTTCATCGTTTAGGGTCCACTTCAAAATCCCATTATCAATACTGAAATCTATCACACATCAAATAATCTATCGCTCAGACAGACGAGCAAACTGACAATGTTCTATTATCAGGAATACTACTGCTGTGGCCTTGAGTTGAGGAAAGACCTGTCAGTTGGATCAACGATATAATCACAAACCAATGATGAAATATATTACAGACCAACCATGAAATCTTTCACAGATCAACACGAACTATATCACAGGTCAATCATAAGATCACATTACACAACGATGAAAAATGCAGCCATGATGATGTTGGCGAACTTATAGCCATCCAAGCTTTTTGGATTCAACGATGGAATCTACCAGTCCACACACACCAACGATGAACTCTATCACTCCAACACAGACTTAAATTAAGTGGAATCAAAATTCCAGACACACAGACATCTGCTTACATACAGGATTTCTCTACTGCCATGGCGAACTTTTGGACTCCTTAGCGATTTGGATGCGACGATGAACTCACGACACACTTTTAAACAAGACTTTCGCCTATCCTGTAATGGTTAAGTGCCTGTCTCAAGGCGACTGGACATGCTAGACTGACTTACACAGCTCCCCTATTTCTGTACCAGGCTAATCAGATTGTTGTGGTATTCTTAGTATCAAAAACCCACACCCACCCACACACATACACAGACTGACAGACCATACTGCTTCCAGCATGACGAAGTGCTTGGCACTGGCAGGAAGTTTTGGCAGACCAACCGACCAACCAACCAGTCGGCCTTTTCATTTCTCTCTCTCATACACTGGAGTCTAGCTCTCTCCCAATGTCTACTGCAGACTACTACACACACAATGGACTGCTCACTCGATCTCCATCGGCACTCAGACTCACTCAGACTGGGGCTTTCACACTGACTGATGCAAGGCCCTATGCCCAATCATGTCTGGCTGGAGGGTGGGGTATGGATGGGAGATAGGGGGTGGGGTGGAAGGTGATGGTGGCAGACGACACAAAAGGAGAAGATGAAGGGTTGATGTTGGAGTGGGTGGGGTGGGATGTTGTGGGGGAGGAGTAGTCAGTGTGTGTGTGTGTGTGTGTGTGTGTGTGTGTGTGTGTGTGTGTGTGTGTGTGTGCGTGCGTGCGTGCATATGAGAGACAGAGGGAAAGAGGGAGGGACGGAGACACAAAGTATGTGTGGGATTGTGTGTATGTATGTATGTATGTGTGCATGTAAGCTTGAGTGTGTGTGTGTGTGTGTGTGAGAGAGAGAGAGAGAGAGTGAGGGGGAGAAAGAGAGGGAGAAAGAGAGAGAGAGAGAGAGATGGGTGTATTAATGAATGGCAGGGGAAACTGCGTGTATGGGGGGGGGGGGGGGGTGAGTGTGCGCGCGCACGAGGACAGACAGACAGACAGACAGACCGACCGACAGAGAGAGAGAGAGAGAGAGAGTAGGAAACAGAAACTATGTATGAGCGATCGGTGTGTGTGTGTGAGCGCACGCGCGCGCTTACCTCTGTGCGTGTTTATGTGACTGTGCTGATGTGAGAGTGTGTGTGTGTGTGTGTGTGTGGGGGGGGGGGGTTGAGGAAGAAGGTGAAAGTTTCTAGACAGGGCAGCGCCATGATCAATCTCGGGAGGGTCACACTGCTCTCTAAACGGTGGGCTGGCCGACCAACACACACACACACACACACACGCCATAGCGGTCGTCTGTATACAACGACGAGCCAAATACCCCACTGGCATTTCCCACTTGCGCGCGTGCTACCCAACCCCCCTATCCATCCACAGACACACCTCGCACGTGCACTCGCACGCGCCGGTTTCAGTAAAACCCCAAAGAGACGAGTACACGGTACATTGTTATTATAGAGCTTCAGAAGGTTTGTGTCATGTTGCTCAGTACACACAGCGAGCATGCTGTGTAAATCTACGCCGGCTGGTCGGTTCTTTTGACACAGCCGACTTGAAAGCTCGAGTTCAATCCCAGCCTGCAACATGAATCCTTCGCCTCCTGCATCCTGTCCACCAGCATCCTGCATCGTCAACATATAGTAGCAGAGCAAAACACTTGACCCTTTGATTCCCTCATCCTGTCTACCAGCTTCCTCCTGGAAGCTCGGTGAGAGTTAAAACTTAATAACCCTTTCATTCCGTCAACCTATCCACCATACGACATGAAAGTGTGTAAATTTTCCGCACTACACACACACACACACACACTCTCTCTCTCTCACATATACAAATGAGCGCGCGCGCGCGGTCCCTGAACAGAAATCGAAAAAAGATGGCGAAAATTAAAGAAAGCTTTCTGAGACAAATGTATGAACACTATTATCTAGCACGCTAAGTACACATGCGTGCACGTACACACAGACAGACACATGAACCGACTGCAGGCGTTGAAATAAGGGGAATGTAAAGGGAGGAGGGCGAGGCTGGAGAAGGAGGGAGGCTGGGGGTGAAATGAGGGAGGATGGTACACAGTAAGTGCCTCATCACATTGCGTCAAAAGTCTGACATGCCAGGTACACACGCAAGTGACATACGCACGTGCACCCATCTGCACGCGCCGGGTTTAGCGAAAAGTGGAGTTGTGGAGAAGACAAGCCTGAGTGAGGTTTAACTCTTTGACTCCCGCGCCCTGTCCACCAGCATCCTGCATTGCAAACCATGCTAGCAAAGCAAAAAAAAAATTAACCCTATGATTCCTTCACCTAACCACTAGCTTCCTGAAGTTTGTGGATAGTACGAAGTAGTCAAAGGAATAAGTTTTTGCAGTTGGTAGATTTAGGAAAAGACAAGCAACATTTACAGGCCATTTTATGAGGAAAGGGGAATTAGAGCACCTGGTCACAACAGGAAAGATGGAGGGAAAGAGAACACCAGGTAGGCCCAGGTAGAAAATATTGGACGGACTTGCAGGTTGGCTCAGGACAGAGAAGACAGAAGATGTGCTTGTGGAGACAAAGGATAGATGAATATGGAGGGCCATGATCGCCAACGCCATGCGGCAGGGCACATGATGATGAGCTGGTGGACAGGGTGCGGGAGTCAAAGGGTTAGAGCTGGTGCAAGTCGGATTCATCACACTGGGAGAATTCCATGAGCCACAAAACCCAAATCTGCCAACAGTTGTCTAGCAGACTCCCTGAACGTCTGTTAACGCCCTATCGGTATACTCAGCCCTATGGGTATACACAACCCTATCGGTATACTTAGCCCTATCGGTATACATAGCCCTATCAGTATATTCAGCCCTATCGGTATACTCAAGCCATATCAGTATGAAATCAGGTGTTTTTCATCTCACTCATCCCGACTAACAACTCCTCCCCAGGAGTACTTCGCACTGGCAAGCGGGTCTGTTACATGTATCTCATCACTGACACCGGTGGTCAGCCAGCATGCCTAGCCACGCAAAAATTAATTAATAGATGCCACATTATATTTTACGGACGCAGACTTGCGGAGTGTTTGAGCATTTATATTCTCTAAAATTCTTTTTGTTTCTGTGTGGCAGTTCTGTGACCTACGTGTGCATTGTGGCAAAGTCTGGCAGTAGTGTGCGTGGTGGTGGTATCTGGCAGTATAAGTGTGTTGTGGTCATGTCTGACAGTAGTATAAGTGTGTTGTGGTCATGTCTGACAGTAGTATAAGTGTGTTGTGGTTATGTCTGACAGTAGTATAAGTGTGTTGTGGTTATGTCTGACAGTAGTATAAGTGTGTTGTGGTCATGTCTGACAGTAGTATAAGTGTGTTGTGGTCATGTCTGACAGTAGTATAAGTGTGTTGTGGTCATGTCTGACAGTAGTATAAGTGTGTTGTGGTTATGTCTGACAGTAGTATAAGTGTGTTGTGGTTATGTCTGACAGTACTATAAGTGTGTTGTGGTTATGTCTGACAGTAGTATAAGTGTGTTGTGGTTATGTCTGACAGTAGTATAAGTGTGTTGTGGTAAAGTCTGACAGTAGTATAAGTGTGTTGTGGTCATGTCTGACAGTAGTATAAGTGTGTTGTGGTTATGTCTGATAGTAGTATAAGTGTGTTGTGGTTATGTCTGATAGTAGTATAAATGTGTTGTGGTTATGTCTGATAGTAGTATAAGTGTGTTGTGGTAAAGTCTGACAATAGTATAAGTGTGTTGTGGTCATGTCTGACAGTAGTATAAGTGTGTTGTGGTTATGTCTGACAGTAGTATAAGTGTGTTGTGGTAAAGTCTGACAGTAGTATAAGTGTGTTGTGGTCATGTCTGACAGTAGTATAAGTGTGTTGTGGTCATGTCTGACAGTAGTATAAGTGTGTTGTGGTCATGTCTGACAGTAGTATAAGTGTGTTGTGGTCATGTCTGACAGTAGTATAAGTGTGTTGTGGTCATGTCTGACAGTAGTATAAGTGTGTTGTGGTTATGTCTGACAGTAGTATAAGTGTGTTGTGGTCATGTCTGACAGTAGTATAAATGTGTTGTGGTAAAGTCTGACAGTAGTATAAGTGTGTTGTGGTAAAGTCTGACAGTAGTATAAGTGTGTTGTGGTTATGTCTGACAGTAGTATAAGTGTGTTGTGGTAAAGTCTGACAGTAGTATAAGTGTGTTGTGGTCATGTCTGACAGTAGTATAAGTGTGTTGTGGTTATGTCTGACAGTAGTATAAGTGTGTTGTGGTAAAGTCTGACAGTAGTATAAGTGTGTTGTGGTAAAGTCTGACAGCAGTATAAGTGTGTTGTGGTCATGTCTGACAGTAGTATAAGTGTGTTGTGGTAAAGTCTGACAGCAGTATAAGTGTGTTGTGGTAAAGTCTGACAGCAGTATAAGTGTGTTGTGGTAAAGTCTGACAGTAGTATAAGTGTGTTGTGGTCATGTCTGACAGTAGTATAAGTGTGTTGTGGTAAAGTCTGACAGCAGTATAAGTGTGTTGTGGTAAAGTCTGACAGCAGTATAAGTGTGTTGTGGTCATGTCTGACAGTAGTATAAGTGTGTTGTGGTGATGTCTGGCAATAGTATAAGTGTGTTGTGGTGATGTCTGGCAATAGTATAAGTGTGTTGTGGTAAAGTCTGACAGCAGTATAAGTGTGTTGTGGTAAAGTCTGACAGCAGTATAAGTGTGTTGTGGTGATGTCTGGCAATAGTATAAGTGTGTTGTTGTGATATCTGGCAATAGTATAAGTGTGTTGTGGTGATGTCTGGCAATAGTATAAGTGTGTTGTGGTGATGTCTGGCAATAGTATAAGTGTGTTGTGGTAATGTCTGGCAGTGAGATCTGTATCGTCTAATCTGTATCTTCTGTTTGTACCGCTGTAACGTGGAACACGCCAATACGTCTGTGGAGGAATTCCACTTCTTTGCCCAACTCACTTTCCCTCTTTTCATTCTTTCTTTCTGTGGGAAAGAAATAGTCGTGCAGAAAAGCCTGGCAGCGTAATCTTATCTCGCGTGTGTTTCTTGTGCTGTGTGTTATCAACATAGCTGTAAAAGCGCTGTTGCCTACCCGCTTCGTCAACCCGCCGTCACACCCATGCAGCTGTTGGAGAGACTTCGCAATAAACTGTGGATGCCCTTCCAGCTTCCCCGCTCTCCAAAACGGGCCTTTGACACACTGCTTCTATCTTTTCTTAAAAAAAATGTACACACGAACCAGTCACCCGGAGCAGGGTTAGCACAACAGAGTACCGATTGGAATGTTACGAGTTCAAATCCAATCGGATCTGTCAAAATCACTTCAGGGAATTGTCTGTCCCGACCGGCTCCTTTCAAAAGTAGAGCAAGGTACGAGCTCACTGGGTAGACTGGGACCACACAGTTGAGTCTTATTCACTTCACGGATGTGTCACTGAGAGCATCACAGTCTCACTCACAGATGAAAGTGTATAGCATCATGATGTTCGATACGTCATTGAGAGCATCAATAACAGTCTCACTCACAGACGCAACTGTATAGCATCATGATGTTCGATACGTCATTGAGAGCATCACAGTCTCACTCACAGACGCAACTGTATAGCATCATGATGTTCGATACGTCATTGAGGGCATCACAGTCTCACTCACAGACGCAACTGTATAGCATCATGATGTTCGAGATACGTCATTGAGGGCATCACAATCTCACTCACAGATGCAACTGTATAGCATCATGATGTTCGATACGTCATTGAGGGCATCACAGTCTCACTCACAGATGCAACTGTACAGCTTCATGATGTTCGATACGTCATTGAGGGCATCATAGTCTCACTCACAGATGAAACACTATAAACATTATGATTTTCATCTCTATCTCATCATCATCATTGCATCATAAAACTGTTCCAGCTTTTGTGGGCAGCAAGGTGGTGTGGTAAATGGAGGGGGGGGGGAGGTGAGCACAAGTGAAACTGCCTAAAAAGTGCGACGATCCTCTTAAAAAAATTGTAAACACGACATGGACACATGTAGATGTTTATAGAATTATGTAACTAGCAGATAGTATGTGCAAGATTGCTCAAACGCACATGCCCATATGCTTTGTATTGATGTATAAAAGATGTTTGTTTGTTGTTTTCAAATTGAAGTGTATCATATGGATGACAATTGTCTGTGGTTTCGTTGTTATCTGTAATGCTACTTCCTGAGTACTTTTTTTTCTTCCTATGTTTCTCTCTCTCTCTCTTTTGGCGCCAACACTGCCCCCCCCCCCCCAACCCCCCTCCCTCTCTCTCTCTCTGTGTTGTGATCCTGTTTCTTAGAACTTTTAATGATCTTGCAATCTTGGATCAAATCGTAGCATCTTAACAAATTTAAAATATTTCTCGACTTTCATTCATAATACTATCACAGGGTCCTATTATCATAGGGTCCCCCTCAGACCGTATTGTTAGTCGGGTAAGTAAGGTTTGCGTAATGATCACGCCATCCATGAATTAATTGGTTACTCGGCGTTTTCCACCGAGCAGGATCTAACGCTCACATTGGTCTTATCCAACTATAGAGGGTAGGTTATCTAGTACACAAAAGGTTTCAGCAAATACCAACGTCCAAGCGAAAAGTCCAGGGCCGCCAGGTGCCAAAGATTGCTTGGTTATTCAAATTTCGATGTCCAATGAAAGACATGTTAGTTATTCAAATTTCGATGTCCAATGAAAGACAGATGGGAAGGTTTTGTGACAGAAACAACAGAAACGCACTGTATAAAAGTCAGAAAGTCAATCACTATGCGAGAGACCCATTCGATTGCCACCCAGCGAGAGACTTTCCAACCTATCTTAAAGGTATGTAATCCTGCGTCTCATTTTATACTTTTGTTAGGGTAGGGATAGAAGTAGGTAATATGTTTTATTTTCCATGAAGCAAAGAGAGAGGGAATAGAGTAGGACATAAGAAAGTGTTCAGCATTCTAGCGATATGCAAGTTCTGATGATTCGTAGTGCATCTTAGGATTTTAGGAATATAGGACCCAGGACAGTAGGAATGGTGAATCACGTTTATGCTGAAGTTGACTGCTTAATAAATACGTTGTAGTTATTAATTTATGTGTGGACTGCTTACGAGAATCATGTCTAGTGTGGTTAGTGCATTTCTTCTCGTCACTCTCCTTCCTTGTTTGTGTGTGTGACTGCTAAGTACAGAAACACTTCTTCATATGCATCCCCAATACATCTACCTGTTATAGATTACAACACCCAATAAACCTTCCTGTTATAATACTACCGTTGTTCTCATCATTTCCAAGCTGAAAAATGTGGGTTTTTAAAATTTTTTTTTTCTATTGTCGGGACAATTTTCATGTTGACTTCAAATTAAACTGATTATGACAACAATTTTGCGCTGCGCGCACGCCGCACGCTCGTGCGTGTGTATGTAAGTGTGCGCGAGCGCGTGCGTGTGTATGACCGTATGTGCGTGTGTATGTGTGAAGCAATGTCGCTGGGGAGTTCATCAAAGCCAGAAAACATGACAGAATATCATTGTAACACATGATAGAATATCACTGTAACACATGACAGAATATCACGGTAACACATAATAGAATATCACTGTAACACATAATAGAATATCACTTGTACACACACTAAAGTATCACTGTGACTGTTTTCCTCTTGTCGCTTTCGCTGTCGCAGTTCGAAGTAAAGGGAAGGCTTCCTTCCTATCATTACAGCTGCCACACTATACAGCCAGACCCATCCTATACCCTATATGTCTGTTTGTTTCTGTCTGTCTGTCTGTCTGTATAACACTGTCAAACTACATGTCTGTCTGTCTGTATAACAGTGTCAAACTACATGTCTGTTGTCTGTATAACAGCTGTCAAACGACATGTCTGTCTGTATAACAGCTGTCAAACTACATGTCTGTATGTATAACAGCTGTCAAACTACATGTCTGTCTGTATAACAGCTGTCAAACGACATGTCTGTCTGTATAACAGCTGTCAAACTACATGTCTGTATGTATAACAGCTGTCAAACTACATGTCTGTCTGTATAACAGCTGTCAAACACATGTCTGTTGTATAACAGCTGTCAAACTACATGTCTGTATGTATAACAGCTGTCAAACTACATGTCTGTCTGTATAACAGCTGTCAAACTACATGTCTGTTGTATAACAGCTGTCAAACTACATGTCTGTCTGTATAACAGCTGTCAAACTACATGTCTGTCTGTATAACAGCTGTCAAACTACATGTCTGTCTGTATAACAGCTGTCAAACTACATGTCTGTATGTATAACAGCTGTCAAACTACATGTCTGTCTGTATAACAGCTGTCAAACTACATTGTCTGTCTGTATAACAGCTGTCAAACTACATGTCTGTATGTATAACAGCTGTCAAACACTGCTATACATGTCACTCTGTCTGTATAACAGCTGTCAAACTACATGTCTGTCTGTATAACAGCTGTCAAACTACATGTCTGTATGTATAACAGTGTCAAACTACATGTCTGTCTGTATAACAGCTGTCAAACTACATGTCTGTTGTATAACAGCTGTCAAACTACATGTCTGTTGCTGTCATACTGTTATAACAGCTGTCAAACTACATGTCTGTCTGTATAACAGCTGTCAAACTACATGTCTGTCTGTATAAAAAGCTGTCAAACTACATGTCTGTATGTATAACAGCTGTCAAACTACATGTCTGTTGTATAACAGCTGTCAAACTACATGTCTGTCTGTTTATAACAGCTGTCAAACTACATGTCTGTCTGTATAACAGCTGTCAAACTACATGTCTGTCATGTATAACAGTGTCAACTACATGTCTGTCTGTCTGTATAACAGCTGTCAAACTACATGTCTGTCTGTATAACAGCTGTCAAACTACATGTCTGTATAACAGCTGTCAAACTACATGTCTGTCTGTATAACAGCTGTCAAACTACATTCTGTCTGTCTGTATAACAGCTGTCAAACTACATGTCTGTATAACAGCTGTCAAACTACATGTCTGTCTGTCTATATAACAGCTGTCAAACTACATGTCTGTCTGTATAACAGCTGTCAAACTATATGTCTGTCTGTCTGTATAACAGCTGTCAAACTACATGTCTGTCTGTATAACAGCTGTCAAACTACATGTCTGTCTGTATAACAGCTGTCAAACTACATGTCTGTCTGTATAACAGCTGTCAAACTACATGTCTGTATAACAGCTGTCAAACTACATGTCTGTCTGTATAACAGCTGTCAAACTACATGCCTGTCTGTTTGTTATAACAGCTGTCAAACTACATGTCTGTCTGTCTGTATAACATCTGTCAAACTACATGTCTGTCTGTATAACAGCTGTCAAACTACATGTCTGTCTGTCTGCATAACAGTGTCAAACTACATGTCTGTCTGTATAACAGCTGTCAAACTACATGTCTGTATGTATAACAGTGTCAAACTACATGTCTGTCTGTATAACAGCTGTCAAACTACATGTCTGTCTGTCTGTATAACAGCTGTCAAACTACATGTCTGTCTGTATAACAGCTGTCAAACTACATGTCTGTCTGTATAACAGCTGTCAAACTACATGTCTGTCTGTCTGTCTGTATAACAGCTGTCAAACTACATGTCTGTCTGTATAACAGCTGTCAAACTACATGTCTGTCTGTCTGTATAACAGCTGTCAAACTACATGTCTGTCTGTATAACAGCTGTCAAACTACATGTCTGTCTGTATAACAGCTGTCAAACTACATGTCTGTCTGTATAACAGCTGTCAAACTACATGTCTGTCTGTCTGTATAACAGCTGTCAAACTACATGTCTGTCTGTATAACAGCTGTCAAACTACATGTCTGTCTGTATAACAGCTGTCAAACTACATGTCTGTCTGTATAACAGCTGTCAAACTACATGTCTGTCTGTCTGTATAACAGCTGTCAAACTACAAGTCTGTCTGTATAACAGCTGTCAAACTACATGTCTGTATAACAGCTGTCAACTACATGTCTGTATAACAGCTGTCAAACTACATGTCTGTATAACAGCTGTCAAATAATGTCTGTCTGTATAACACTGTCAAACTACAGTCTGTCTGTATACAGCTGTCAAACTACATGTCTGTATAACAGCTGTCAAACTACATGTCTGTATACAGCTATCAAACTACACGTCTGTCTATATCACAGCTGCCATACTATACGGCCAGGCCCTTTCCATACCCTATATGTCTGCCTGCCTGTCTGTATGTGTCCGTATCACAGCTGTGAAACTACACGGCCAGGCCCTTTATATACCTCATATCTCTCTGTCTGTCTGTCTGTCTGTCTCTGTTTCTCTCTCTCTCTCTCACAAACACAACCACGCCCACGCACAAATACACACATTCGCGCATGCGCATATACACACAGCCACGCTGTTGATAATGATGACAAAGAACATGAAGACGCGATAGCGCGACGACGACTGATGATGAGAAGACAAAGAAGAGAAGGACAATGAACGAGAAGAAGATGAGGAGGACAAAAAAATAACAACAAAGATGACACCACTAAACAATGATAACGACAATGATGATAACACAGACGTAGACGGAAATGAAGAGGACATGACGATGACGAAAAACTATGAATAGTGATGACTAAAAACGAAACTAACCACAAAACCCAATCCACCCAAATCAACCCGGTCAATCCAGATTTCAATGCTAAACATCAACTCATAAGCGTAAAAATGAAAACGAAAGTCCCCTGGCGTCACCCAAACACTCAAGACAAGGGGACACCCCCCCCCCCTCTCTCTCTCTCTCTCTCACACACACACTACGTCAAGGTGCTGGCAGATTAAATCAATTCATTCGTGTTTTTCGTCAATGGTTAACCGATCGTAGGTGGCAGATATGGAACGAACACATTTAAAATAGTGAAAAATCTAACACGTGCAGAACCGTTTCTACTACGCATGATTTGAAATCATACCTAAATAAGAATATGGAAACATAATATGTTTATATGTTTATCATAACGACACGCTTTAGGTTATTATATATATATATATATATATCAGAAATCACTGTCCATCATTATAGATACAAAATAGACAATGAAAGCGATTTATCATGTCCGTTGTATCTTTACCGTGCGCAGGCCAGAAGGCACACGGGTCTGGTTCGATTTTTGTCCCCTTCCGAAGAACTAATATGTTCAGTTCAATTTTCTGGTCAAACGGAGGAGAAAAGTCAAGACCTCAACGGGAAACCGAACCCTGAAACCTCAAGTTCAGTTATTGGCAGGCGAACGTCTGAACCATTCTGCCACTCTTCTCCTCTGAATAAATATTTTCTTTGATTGTGAGATTTCGTTCGTACGTGCATCCCGTCTGTGGCCTATTATGAATGAAACATCTCAAGTGTCTCTCCTCTCTCTACCCCCGCACCCTTGCTTGAAAAGATTAGCACGCTGCAAATCCCCGTGAATCATACGTCACGGGAAAAGACGTCAGAGACACAAGAGAACGATGGTTCGTTCGTTATTTCTTTTAACGTCTATTCACATAAGTGCTTTTAGACGAGGGAAAAAAGGCAAGTAAATAAATAAATAAATAATAAAATAAATGAATAAAAATGAATATATAAAATAAACAAATAAATAAACAAATAGATTAATAATGAATAAATAAATAAGATAGGTATCTATGGGGTAAACGAATCTATGAAATCATAAAGGCATTGTACCAGATAAACAAATTAATGAACAAGAGAAAAACAAACCAAACATTAGAACGATTAGGCTTCATCAGATTGCTCAGGGTTGCGTGTATTCGTGCATGCGTGCGCGTGCATGGTGGTGTGTGTGTGTGTGTGTGTGTGTGTGTGTGTGTGTGTGTGTGTGTGTGTGTGTGTGTGTGTGTGTGTGTGTGTGTGTGTGAGTGTGTGGTGAGCATGTAATGTCTTGTGCTGGCGTATAACAAGTCATCTGTTATATGGTGAGGTAGAAGGGAGAGAAGAGGATTGTGTTGTCGAATTTAAAGCATTGTAACAGTCGGGAAAAAAGGAGTAGGTGGGCGTTACAGGTATAAAACAATCGGGCTAAATCAAAGATGGTAATCTAAATCTCACACGCACGCTTTCACGTATCATCCACCCACCACCACCCACGCTTTCACGTACACACACCAACACATACACACTCAGTCACGCATCTATGTATGCACACGTATATACACACGCGAACACATAGAAATAAACACGCGTCTACTGACCTACGCACAAATACAGTTATGTACATAACAGGCACAGCACAAATTATAGAAATGAGAGAGAGAGGGAGGGAGGAGAGGAGGGAAAAGAGAGAGAGAGAGAGCAGAGATTACAGTCCAAAACAGAGGATTTTAACGCCACACACTTCATCAGGTGAATGTTAGATCACGTTGAGTCCGCAAAATAACACCCATGCGACAGTAAGCAGGAAGCAGAAAAAAGACAACTCTACCTTCTGCACGGCGTCCAGAGGGTGAGGGTTGCAGTCCTTGGATCGCACGTACACGCGGGTTTTGCCCTGCTGATGGCGGCACGAGTCCAGAGACAGACGACGAGACTGCGGGGACTTTCGCGAACTGCTGTCCAGCAACGACCCTCCGTGCACATTTTGCAACAACTGCGCCACCGTGGAACCTCTCTGATGCGCCATCGTCGCCTCGCTCTGACGGCGCAGTCCCACCATTCTCTGACGTCAACACTGCGCTTTTAATTTTCTGACGTCATAGCAGAGTTGATAATGTTGACGTCAAAGTGTTAGAGTCTTGAGCTTGGACAATGAGAACACGCGGTCTTCTCTTTTCGTTTGTTGATTTAGACCACAGGCCAACCTAATGATACCATTAGCCTGTATTGTTCTTTTTCTTTTTACGCCATAGATCTAGTATATGATTTTTTAATGTCGTGATGCCACAGTTTGTCAAGTTTCTGGATGACGATGAAGAAGTTTCTTTCCGAGTGATCCTTAGAAGAAAAACCTTGAGTGATCTGCACCGTTCATTTATTGTTGTTCTGTTCTGCTCCCCTGTGCATACTTCGACTTTTTGTGTCCAGTTGTCCTCAGACCTTGGTGACGAGGAAAATCACACAACAAGCAACATTTCTTACTCTGTCTGATCTTAAATATCACGTCCTGATCAAATAAGAACCGGGTGATGATTACACTTGATAATCGTCCGCCTAACGAATCAGAAATTCCGCATCGCACACTCGTTGTTTCCGAGTGAGGGTGAGCAGATATTATTTAAAGAAATCTAAAAATCCCACTCGTGCTCGCTCGTTATAGGAACGGCTTATCTTTTCCAACATCACAATAAAATGATTCACTGACTTTCTGTCGGACTTGATTCATGTGCTGGACACTTCGAGATATTTTCTACACTCAGCTATGAAATAAAACGGAACAACGAAAACATTAAGATGAATTACTGTATAATGAAAGATAGACTGAAAATATGCATTTAATTCCCCCCCAAAAAACAAGACAGGCCTAAATTTTTGGCCAACGGCTTGTCAGCGGACACAAAGACAATAAAGAAATATAGTGACGAGATTCAGGACGAAAACAACACATCTGATAACTTCCCGATATTTCGTAAAACTAACGATACGATGAGACACCAAATTGTTCAGTCACAAAACCGGTCGCCTGTATAACGTTTGCTATTCAGTTCTTGTTTCGACACACACACACACACACACACACACACACACACACACACACACACACACACACACACACACACACACACAACAACACAAACACGCCCCCTCCCCCCACACACAACCTTTACCTGTAAAACATTCCCTCTTCATACATGGTCCAATCATCCCCCAAAACGCTCGCACATTTTGCTCGCTACAAGAGCACGTTATCTTATAAATGCTAAACATTAAACCATATCTCGGTTCCCACAGACATTTGCTTGTAAAAATTCAGCCACTCAATCACAGTTCGATTCTTCTAAAAACACTTTTGGTGGCACGTAAACCAGACACTGTACAGTTTGACTGATTTGATTTAGTGTTTACGTCAATACCCACCTCAGTTGATATGGCTGACGGGTATAACCATCCCAGGGAAGTGGAGGAAGGAGGACATTATTTAATCCTGTACTGACTCCACTAGTACAATAACATTAAGATGGGACAGCGAGGTGGGCAGTTTTAACCCTTAACTACCTCAGGGAAGTGGGGAAAGGGCGACGTTATCTAATCCTGTACTGATACCACCAGAACAATAATGATGTTGAGATGGGACAGTGAGGCGGCCAGTTTTAACCCTTTGACTCCCCTTCCCTATCCACTGGCATCATACATTGTCAACAATGCTAGCAAACCCCCAAACTTAACCCTTTGACTCCCTCACATTATCCACCAGCTTCCTGCAGGAAGCTGGTGGATAGGGTGACGGAGTGAAAGGGTTAAGTTTCTGCAGTTGGTGGATAGGATGAGGGCGTCAAAGGGTTAACGTAGCGCACCATGATGATATACGATCTTACTCAAAGCCTTTAAGTGGGTTAGCTGGCTCTTGTGTCAGTACCACTTCAAACGTTCTGTTACTCGGTCATACTTCATTACTACTAGAAAAGAAACACGTTTTTTGTTCCTGTATAACAGTAGAAAAACGTTGTGTTAGTCACACTTCAATAACTCTGAAAAATGTTACCCAGTCATACTTCAATAACACTAGAAAAACGTTCTGTTGGTCAGATTTCAATAACTCCAGAAAAAATGTTACCCAGTCATATTTCAGTAACACTGGGGAAAAAACCCAACACAACGTTGTATCACATTTCAATAACTCCAGGAAAAATGTTACCCAGTCATACTTCAATAATACTAGAAAAACGTTGGGTTACTCAGTCACATTTAAATAACTAGAAAAATGTTACCCAATATTTCAATAACACTAGAAAAACGTTGTGTTACACTTCAATAACTCCACAAAAATGTTACCCAGTCATATTTCAATAACACTAGAAAAACGTTGTGTTACTCAGCTTTCAATGACATTTAAAACAAAAAACAAAACAAAACAAAACAACAAACAAGCTGTGTTACTCAGACAGCTTTCGATAATAGTTAGAAACAAAATAAAACAAAAAATGTTTTAAAAAGTTGTTAGTCAGTTTTCAACAACACAATCAAAACTTTAATTCTATTCGGATCACATTTCCACCAGGCCTCAATGACAGACTTGGTTTAGTGGTTAAGACATCTGTTTGTGACGTTTGGAACCCAGGTTTCCATCGGTGGTCTGGGAGCTAGTCTTTCACATAAGACGATAAACCGAGGTCCCGTGTGCAGCAAGCACTCAGCACACGCTAAAAATCCCACTACAACAAAACAGTTGTCCCTGCCCCCATCCTAAGCCATAAATTCTGAAGAAAATTCCACTGTCGCAAATAAAGAAAAATAACTGCCTACAGGCGCAAAGAATGCCATTGTGTTTTCTTCAGGAAACCCGCATTTCAAGCAGAAAAAAAATCCGCTGCGACAAAAAATCCTATCTAAGTAATATTCACATGGGGCCTCGTTGGTGCAGAGGTACAGGTCCTGCTTTTTTATCTGAAAGCACCAGTGAGCATAGGTTCGATACCAATCTGAGGCACCAAAAAATAACATGTGCAGCCTCTAGTCCTCCACCAGCTACAAATGGATATCCGCCTCCATTCAGGGTTGGGGAAGGTAAAGGAACGAGGGAGGGGAGGATATGGCCACACCGCCCTCATAGCCCTGGCCCCGAAAAAAGTTAAGGTTTCTAGCACACACACACACCCCCCCCCCCCCCCCGCCCCCTACAACAACTGGGCTTGGGCTAATACCTTCAGTGCTTTCGCTTGTTATATCACCTACCACATGCTTCGATCAATACACTCTACTGAAAGCTTCTGTCCCGATGACTCAATGTTGATGTCTCTACCACTTCACTCCCCTACGACCTTAGGGTTATGGGACAACCTTTATTTACATTTGCTTTAAGTCCATGCAAGCGTTTCGTTCGCCCATCGGTGGCTGGTTTACCAAATGAACTTCGTTGAAAGCTTCTTTATCTGTCCGACTGATTAAGTATGCTAAATTCTTCCCAAAGTGAACGAGGCACCTTCTGGAATAATCCTCCGCTGAATGCTTTCTCAACGGTAACGGTAAAACAGTGAACTGTTTACCTCTCTCTCTCTTCTCTTTCTCTCTCTCTCCCCACTCCCTCCTCTGTATATTTGTATGCAGATCTGTCAGGGCCTAAACCCTCTTCGTGTGTATACGCATGCAAATTTGCACGTTAAAGATCCTGTAAGTCATGTCAGGGGCTGGCTTAAAGAAACATGAAAACTTCCAGCATACAAGAAACGCCAAGATTGTAAAAATTGGATTTTACCTACGTACCTACCTAACTTACTAAAATCCTGTCCCAGATTCTGTGGCCCTTAAGCACTGATCTCATGGTGACCTTAAGTATTGGTGTGTTTGGAGATGTGCTGGAGAGCCGAAATAAGCAGCAACAACCTAAATAGATAGATAGATAGATAGATAGATAGATAGACAGATAGACAGATAGATAGAGATAGATAGAGATACATAGAGATGATAGATAGATAGATAGATAGACAGATAGATAGATAGATAGATAGATAGATAGATAGATAGATAGATAGACAGATAGATAGATAGACTGTCCCACATTCTGTGGCCTTTAAAGCTCTGCTCTCATGTTGACCTAAGTTTTGATGTGTTTGGAAGTATGTTGGACAGCTGAAATAAGTAACGCTAGAGTAGTTACACTGGAACAATGCAGAAGATAGCACAGGGAAGAAAAAAAAACTCTAAACAAAACAACAAACAAACAAAAATCGAGATGGGGAAAGAGAAGACAAATAACAATAAAAAGAACTCAGTAAAAGAAGAAGAAAGGAAACCACCAGTTGAATCCAACCGATGACAACAACAGATAAATCAAACTAACGACAAACAAAACCCCAAGTCATAAATTAACGACATACACTAGTTCATCAGTCATCAAACGACGCGACGGAAAACGAACAATACAATTACATTAATCAAATCATTCATTGACGATAAAGTTGGAGACCGATTCGAGGAAATGAGCAACAATACAAATGACTCACAAAAATCACTCATACACAAAACTGAAGGAAACTTAAGTTTCAATTAAAGGACACGCAATAATCCATGAGTCAAATAACTCTCAAATCAAGGATATGCGATAATTACGAGTCAGTAAGTCTTACAAAAAGGTCACGCGACTGAAATAAGTCTCAAATCAAGGACACGCGAGAGTTCATATTGCTTACAACCCAGCCGACTACTAAAGCCATATCAGGGCTATCACCACATCTAAAACGACAACCAGGTTACGATAAAAGACAACAGCTAAAAACCACTAAAAACTGCAGTTCAAGAAAAACATTCAGACGTAAAAACGCGATAGTTACGAGTCAGTAAGTCTTAAATAAAGGACAGACAATAGCTAACGGATGAAACAGGTCTCAAATCAAAAAACGCAACAGTTAATCAGTCAGATAAATCTCAGTAGTCAAATAAATCTCAAATAATAACACGCAACAACTAATTAGTTAATACACGACACACAATAATTAAACCATCAGCTAATGACAAACAAAGGACATGTCACCTTTTTCTCAAAAGACAAAAATTACACAAATATTTTGAAGAAAAGTAAAGACGTTCATTTACTCTTAACAAACAAACACACACACACAGACACACACACACACACACACACAAAAAAACACGGATTAATTAACACATTCACTACAGTAATCGTAAAGAATAACTTACTGAATTGAATAAGACAATACTCAGCGTTCACTGACTACAGACTTGAAGTGAAACGAAAAAATCATCACTTGACACAGTCACTACGACTAACCTGAACAAACGAACATGCTATAAAAAAGAAAAAAAGAAAAAAAAAGAGAAAAAAAACACACAAAAAAACACACCACATTCACTGACAGAAAACCGACAAATTATGAAGAACAGCTTGAGGACACTGAGCACAAAGCGGACACTGTCGTCTTCTACTAAAACCACTGACACAATTAGCATCTACTGTTCAGACCCTTCCTTCACTCACCCTTTCCGCCAACGTCTACCAGTTTCCCCTACATTAACCCTTCATTCCTTCATTCACCAGCGTCCATTAGTTTCTTGGCGAGGGGGAGAAAAGGTTACGGAGCTGAGGTCAGAACGAAGGAGCGAAAGAGTTATGGAAGCTTGTGGATAGAGTTATTGTTATTTTTGTTTTAAGCCCAGCCGACAATGTAAAGCCGTACCAACACTATAACTGTTTCAAAACATACACAATACTTCAACAGGGGAAAAAAACGGGAAAATAAAATAAAGTACACGTATCAATGCATTCGCGCACGTAATCTAAGGATATGCCCCAAGCGTTGACCACTCCATCCAACTTATCACAAAGCGGATAAAAAACAAAACAACAACAACAAATAAATCTGAATACAAATGTAAACATAAACAAGGACATTAAAACATACATATAAAAACGGGCATGAATTACCTGAACTTGTTTCTGCACATCACATTTCCTTAGAGCCAAAAATGCACATAATACATGTACCCAATGATCAATTCTAAGAGAAAATACTTAAGACTTTATCGAACACATACAGGTGAATGGATAAGTAAGGCAGAAAATGATAGGAAGAAGGGACAGAAAGCAAAGGAATAAGGCAGAAACAAAGAGAGTGACAGAAAAGAGGAACTTTCTAGCACAGAATTTCCAGAAGATGGGGATACTATTTATACTGAAAGAGTCACCTGCATCCCCACGGGTGTTGTGGGGGAGTGAGAGAGCGAAAGGGTTAAGGAAACTTGTGGATAAAGTGAGGGAGGAAAGGGTTTGGGAGCTTGTGGACAAAGTGAGGGAGTGAAAGGCAGGAAGCTGGTGGATAAGGTGAGGGGATGAAAGGGTTAGGAAACCAATGAAAAAGTTAAAGGAGTAAAAAGACTAAGAAGCTGGTGGATTGGGTGAGGGAGTGAAAGGATTAAGAAGCTGGTGGATAGGGTGATAGAGGAAGAAGCTGGTGGATATGGTGAGGCGATAAAAGGCTAAGCAAGCTGAGGGATAGGATGAGGGAGTGAAAGGGTTAAGGAAGCAGGCTGAATCTGGTGCGTAGTTTAGGAGTGAAATCGCGGAAAAGGCGTTGCAAACTCGCTGCTAACTTCCTAGTATTTCATATAGCACCCGAAATAAGCGATGCTTTACAGTATTAACACAAAACTACACTTCCTGCTTCGTCTGCCACATACGCATGCAAACACGCACGCAGACAAGCGCACACACAACCTTGCCATCGACTGACAACCGCAATTTCCTCTTAGTCTTCATCCATTTTGTATCAATCAGTTCAAGAATCAATCAATTCTCTCTCTATAAACTGTCAAAAATAATATTTCTTCTGTAGATTTTTTAACGTGATATATTTTTGAACAATACAGATTGTTTACTGTCTGTAACATGGACAATTTCATTATGTCATCTCTCTCCCTCTCTCTCTCTCTCTCAATATCACGTTTTCGTTACTTACTCCTTCTGTCCACACCTCCCCATTATTTGTGGTGGTAGTCATCGATTTGATGTCTATTCGCTTAAGTGACTAGATAATGAAACAAAAACAAAACTAAAAACAAAACAGACATTAAGCGGGAACCAGAATAAAATTTTTTAAAAAAAACGCGAAAAAAGAGTTAGAACGCGTTGAAATTAAATATATAACCAGACAAGACAGGCGCAAATTTTCGGCCAACTGGCCTTTGCAAACGTAGACGTAAGATCGCAAACGAACAAACACCAAATACAAAAATTAGGAGGAAAACACTGAAACTCACCTGCTGCTTCACCTAATTTCTGTATTTGGTGTTTGTTCGTTTGTGATCTTACGTCTACGTTTGACAAAGGCCAATTTGCACCTGTCTTGTCTGGTTGTATTAAGCACAGCGTTCTATTTCTTTTTTCGTGTTTTTTTTCCCTGGTTCCTGTTTGCTTGAACGCTGGCAGTCACATTTACTTTGGATTAAACATTAAGCGTGCGGAGTGGGAAGGGCATACCGTGTATAAAAATACTGAGAAAGAGTAAAAAAAGGAGAGAGTATAAACGAACAAGTGAAATGCTGACCTGAACTAAGTAGTAAAGTATGAACCAAGTCTTTTGACAGGACAATGTGGAAATGGAGTTTGGAGTTTGTTCTGAAGCGAAACTTTCATCCCATGACATTTGTCAAGTAAGCGCACACGGTATCATCCGAGCGGAGAGTTCGGAAACACCATCGCCGTGACATTTGTGGTTTGAGCGCGAATGGTAAAACCCGAGCGTTTTGTGAAGCCCACTTGGGCAAACTGACATCGACGCTGCAGGTTGTGACGACCTGGCTGTCTGCACCACCCCCCTTCCCTGCCCACATGCCTCCATCCCCTCCCCATCTCAGTGTTCTGTTTGTCAGGTACACTTCACTCTCTCCCTCTTGTGTGTGTGTGTGTGTGTGTGTGTGTGTGTGTGTGTGTGTGGTAGGAGTGGTGGGGTTTGTGAGTGAGAGAGAGAGAGAGAGAGAGAGAGAGAGAGAGAGAGAGAGAGAGAGAGACGCAGACGAACAGACAGAGATAGTGGCAGAGAAGGAATGTGGGTGCAAAGAGTAGGACTTTATACCTCGCCCGAACCTGAGATTGGAAGGGGGGGGGGGGGAGAGAGGGGAGAGAGAGGGGGATGGAGAGAGAAGGGGATGGAGAGAGAGAGAGAGAGAGAGAGAGAGAGTGTGTGGTGTGTGTGTGTGTGTGTGTGGTGTGGTGTTTGGAGAATCTCAAGATGGCGTCTTCAAGCTCGGAATAATTTCCATATGTCCTGACGCGAAAATAGCATGCGATGGACAAGATCCAAAATGGTCACGACAAAAGCTGTAAAACCTGTACATAACCCTATGTGCGGGCAAGGTTTTGAGAGGGAGGGAGAAAGAGAGAGAGAGAGAGAGAGAGAGAGAGAGAGAGAGAGAGAAGAGAGTGAGAGGAGAGAGAGAGAGAGAGAGAGAGATGTGTGTGTGTGTGTGTGTGTGTGTGTGTGTGTGTGTGTGTGTGTGTGTGTGTGTGTGTGTGTGTGTGTGTGTTGTGGTGTGTGTAAATCAGATAAACATTTGTAAGTTGGGCAGTGTGCTAACATCTATCCAGATTGAAAATAAACTCTACTCTTCCCCCTCTTTCTCTCCCTTCCCTCCTTCAAAGAACAAATAAAATGTCAACTAGGAAACTCACTTTCCAGTCAATACTACTAATTACCATTACCATCTGCCATTTTCTCCTGTCGGACGCCACGTTTGGGAAGTAATCGTGTGTGTGTGTGTGTGTGTGTGTGTGTGTGTGTGTGTGTGTGTGTGTGTGTGTGTGTGTGTGTGTGTGTGTGTGTGTGTATGTGTGTGTGTGTGTGTGTGTGTAGTGTGTGTGTGTGTGTGTGTGTGTGTGCATGCCCGCGAGTGCATGCGTGCGTGCATGCGTGTGTGTGTGTTTCTGCTGTGTTGTGCATTTATTCTTAGTTGTCCTTTGTATACGCCCGACAAAGGGCAGGTGGCCGAAAATTTGCGCCTGTCTTGTTTTGTTACATTAAACATGCGTTCTGATTCTATTTTTTTTTTTTTTTGGTTTTGTTTTGTTACTGATTACTATAACTACAACACTTCTTCAACTACTACTACAATAAGCACAACTACAACAAAAAG
This sequence comes from Monoplex corrugatus, assembly GCA_030674185.1. NCBI lineage: Eukaryota > Metazoa > Mollusca > Gastropoda > Littorinimorpha > Ranellidae > Monoplex > Monoplex corrugatus. The sequence goes on from JAPXFY010000026.1 coordinate 51,611,141, forward strand.
CACGAACATGATCCGTTTATACTTCGTCAATTATCCCGATCTTTTACCTCGCTCTATAGGCCTATATATTTGTCGCCCATGTGGATGGCTGGCTGGTTGGCTGGATAGATGGCTGGGGATGAATAGATGGATAGATTGGCGGATGGATGGATGGATGGATGGATATGGATGGATAGATGGATGGATGGTTCAAGTAACACGATATATATCGTATATGATGGCAACTGTGTCACACCAAAACATATATCTGACGTTTCAACTGGATCCCGTTGAAATATTTTTCTAAGTAGTTGCATTGTGCGGCAGCTCCCTGCCATAAGTAATGGACAGTCGGCGAACCAGGCGGTCATATCTCCATTGTTAGCACTGAGCCTAATTGCTGCGTACCGTGATAATAAGGATGCTGCTGCTGCTGCTGATAATGAAAATGATGCGTTCATATATCCATTGTTAGCACTGAGCCTAATTGCTACGTACCGTGTTTATAAGGATGCTGCTGCTGCTGATAATGATAATGATGATGATATCGAGGAGCAGGAGGGGAAGAGGAGGAGACGGTAGTGATAGGTAAGCAAACAAACAAATTAATACCAATAGCCGCTCCATACCGCTAACATTACAAAACAGAGCCGCCCATGAACAGCCCAAAAAGGCATATCATCCCATTCAGAAAAAATCCTTCATAAAGCCACATACCATTTTACGGACAACAAACAAACAAATAAATAAATAAATAAATAAATAAATAAGATACAAAAAAATCACACTAAAACCATACACACAATAGCCCCTCCACACTGCAAACCTTAAAAAAACCAAATCGTAACTCGCACACGACGTTAACAAAAAATCTTTTCATCGACACTGGTGCATAGTCGAAAATCACAAATATTCCAACGGTGCCTAGTTGCGCACAACAGCATGTTTTCCCCTGAGACAAATACGCAACTTAATGCACATAAATAAATATTACCACATTAAAAACAACTCAGTCCACGAAGTCACGACACGTAACGAAGAATTCTCTATGTAATGCAAAATCAAAACCAAGGACAGAGACGGGGAAAAATCAAGGGCATTTCTGCGTATACTCTTTCTCACACTGCTTGCTAACTTTTCTTACTGAATGAAATAGTGGAAGGGGGGGAGGGGGGCAACCAATCCACGATGCCACAATCCATACATACCACTTTGTGTCAATAATGTCGAATACACCACCCAACCTATGCGCTTACACAAACACAGCACCACAGACACAGAAACCCAATTGTCCATTGTACAGACACTGTCACACTACATGCCCATTTTGTTGACACAGTGAGCCAACACTGACGGCAGAGTGCACAGCGTGTTGCTCAATTTTGTGGTTGTGGGGGACAAAAGACGATTATTTCACCACTGACAAATCACTTCCCCCTATCACTTTTCAGGTTTGTAATGGCGGCAGTACTAGTGTAGTTTTCCGTCTGGTTTTTGGTTCAACGAGAGTCTAAGGCAATGTTCACATGCAATCTGTCGTTTGGTTTGGCTTTGTCAAATAAATGGAGTTCGTCGCAATAGCCTTGTTCTTGTCAAGCCTTTGTCCTATGGCTAATCTAAGGTACTATTCACACGAAGCCCGTCCCTTTAGTTTTGGTTAATTAAGGCAATGCTAAAATGACAAACAACATTCGATACGCAGATGACACCGTGCTAATTGCAGAAAATAAAAGGGACCTACAAAACTTTGTCAATATACTAGAAATAGAAAGCAAAGGTATGGGGTTGGAACTAAACAGCAGGAAGACTGAAGTCATGGTGATCAGTAAAAACAAGAAATCCTCTCATGCAAAATAACAGCAAACGCCACAACCTTGAGACAGGTTGATAAGTTTAAATACCTGGGAACGATCATTTCATCAGACGGCAGATGCACATCAGAAATGGCCAACAGAATCGGCCAAGCAAAACAGCATTCTAGAAGATGAAAAGCATTCTTACCAACAAATGCCTATCAATTAACACCAGGAAGAGAGTTTTTGAATGTTATATAGAACCAATACTGTTTATACGGTTGTGAGGCGAGGACAGTCAACAAGCACAGCCAGAACAAGATTGAGGCAACCGAGATGTGGTTTCTAAGAAAAATGATGAGAGTTCCATGGACAGCAAAGAAAACAAACGAGACAGTCTTGATGGAGACAAACACAAGAAGATCATTCATAAGGAAGATTAGGAAAAGACAGGCAACATTTACAGGCCATTTTATAAGGAAAGGAGAATTGGAGCACCTGGTCACAACGGGAAAGCTGGAGGGGAAAAGAGCACCAGGTAGACCCCGGGAGAAGATACTGGACGGACTTGCTGAGTGGCTGAAGACAAAGAGGGTGGAACAGATGTTGAGGCAACAAGAGATAGAAACAGATGGAAGGCCATGATCGCCAACGCCATGTGGCAAGGCACCTGATGATGATGATGAAGGCAATGCTGACACGTGGTTAGCTCGTCAAGTTTGATCCTGTCAACAATTTAACAAGGACGGAGTTCATGGGCTCCCTGTTTTGGACACTGATTTTGACCACGACTAGACTATAACTTCATATTGATTAGTCCGACTGTTAGGCTTAGATCTCCCATCTGCTCATACTTAAAGTCCATTTAACTTCACACAATTTCAAGTGACCGTTCCCTTCAGTGTCCTCTGTCGTCCATTCTTAACCCTTTGATTCCTGCACCCTGCCCACCAGCATCCTGTACTGCCAACCATGCTAGCAAAACAAAAACTTAAACTCTTTGATTCCCTCACCCTATCCACCAGCTTCTTAGGGTGAGGGAGTCAAAGGATTAAGTTTTTGCAGCTGATGGACAGGGTGCGGGAGTCAAAGGGTTAATGAAGGAAAGAAGCCATCACTGTCGTTTCGTGTGACTGTTTCATTGTTTTTAAGTGTGGTTCTTTAGTACTGTCTTGGGCCCGTCATTAGCTCAGTCGGTCTGAGCGCCATCTGCTAATGCAGGGTCCTTGGTTTCACCATCAAGTGGGCCACAGTTACGACTCTCATTATACGAACCGCACTACACAAAGGCTGATTTTGACAGAGCTATGGACTAAAGTTCTGATATATCTAGTTCAATTCCTGCCCACAACATTAAACACTGGCCTATTCCCTGCCCATCTGAACGTTTCCATCCTGCTGGTGGCGTCAGCTTAGTGTTTCACAGATCCCTCTCCCCATCTCTCAATTTCAAGACCTTGATAGCGGATAGGGTTTTAAGCAGGTTCAGAGAGTCTGATAGATAACTGCTAGCAGGTTTGGGTGGAGCGTGTATGATTGTTCAAAAGCGACAAATCTTTTCTGAACAAACTCCAAATGCCATTGTTTTATGTGACTGTTCCATCAATTATCAGAGACAGAGGCTGGCCAAGTCAACCCAGAACTCAACACAACACACCAATGGAAATGAGTGAACAAATATAAGATATTAGTTTGTACCGACCAGAAAGTATCCATCATGACACTGCCTCCAAAGAGATGTTATCAAACCACTGTAAATGTAAGTGTGAAAAGCAGACTAAAAAATAGGGGTCATCAACTCCTTAGTTCACATATGTTTTGTAATGTACTCGTTAGCTCTGTTCGTGAAAGTGTCATGCTAATAACATACAAGTCATGAAATACAAAGCTGACACCACCAGGTTGACTAAAACATTAACCCTTTGATTCCCTCAGCCTATCAGTTAGCATCATGCTTTGTCAACCATGACTACAAAGCAAAAAGTTCACCCTTTTACTCCCTCACATTATCCACCAACTAAAATAAAATTTTTGCAATGTGGTGGCTAGGGTGGCAGTGTCAAAGGGTTAAGATGAGCTGCGAACAGGACAGTTTTCAAGTTGCCGGCTGGGACTGAACTCGAGACAGTACATCTTGAGTTCACGGCTCTATCAATCGGCTCTATCAATAGAGACATCCAACACACACACACACAACACACACACACACACACCGCGCGCGCGCGCGCTCGCACGCACGCACACACACACACTGAGAGAGAGAGAGAGAGAGAGAGAGAGAGAGAGAGAGAGAGAGAGAGAGAGAGTCTCATAATTCAGAACTCTTTTAAAAAAAAAAATATCGGCCTTAGGCCACAACACAATAGTCAATGGGGTGGGGAGGGAAATAGGGCTTTTGCTATTCATACAAATTTTGCAGTTCATGCAATTACATCATCTAAAATTGTCACTTTCTAACCACACAAACCGCATCAGTTACATAATCATCCATTTCACGACCAGTTAGTTACCTAATAAAATTACTCATCTATAAATCAAACTGGTCAACCAAATCACCGAACATTTTGATCAGTTTCATATGAATCATTCTCACGATGAAGTACTTAACCAGCAACCAATCAATGGAGATAGATAGATAGATAGATAGATAGATAAAAAGAGAGAGAGAGAGAGAGAGAGAGAGAGAGAGAGAGAGAGAGAGAGAGAGAGAGAGAACTCAGAATTTTTTTTTTAATGTACACCGGCCTTAGGCCATAATACAATAGAGAGAAAGAGAGAGAGGGAGGGATAGAGAGAGAGAGAGAGAGAGAGAGAGAGAGAGAGAGAGACAGAGAGAGAGACAGAGAGAGAGTGAGGATCTCTGGCATAATTAGATTTTGTAAATCAGACACAATTTAGTGGAATTCATCACACTCGGACAGTTCCATATACGCTGAACCCAAAATAAGCCCGCAACAACTGGACATATTCCAGTTACATTTACTCCACACTGATCTGATTCAAGCTGACCACAAAGGGTATTATATCAGGATTTACAGCACGCCAACAATAAATCCTATCAAAAATCACTGTACACTGTAAGATTAACACACACACACACACACACACAAAACTATAACATATGAACTTCCAAACTACACGGTAGATGATGATCAACGTCTGTACTTTGTAAACTCAGTACTCAAACCAAACCGATCGAAAGATAATGATTCCATTCAAAACTTTTCAACAAAATCAAAATGGTCTTAGGTGTGGAACAGGCTGGAATTCCAAACGTCATCTCCGACTGCGTGTCCGTAAACTTATACGACAGTCAAAACTAAGCGAAGTCGGCGCAGACAGACGAGATTCCGATAGAAACACGCGCGATTATATCTCAAACCGAGCCAGCGGCAGTTTGGTTTTTATCTGTAACAAATATTTTTTAACACGGCAGACATCTTGTGTGTATCTGTTGTGTGTGAGAGACAATGTGATTATGGACTGATTGGCGTTAACTGATCTATACGCATACATTCAAGTTATAGTCTGCACGAGTGGACACGTACCAGCACGCGCATGCACATACGCACACACACACTGCACACACAATCAGACGTTGGCACTAAACAGCAGGAAATTAGGTGAGAATGAAAAATCCAATCTTCACCATGGATCAACCATCCTGGCTGACACTGTTACAAGTTAAATCTAAGGAATGTGCGATGAAACAGACTGACGCTCGCTCATTGTCTGGTTGTACGTAAAAGCCATCACAGATACATGATATTGTTTTGCTCTCGCGCTCAAAGACTCATAAAGCAGACGATCGGTGTCCGCACACAAGTCTCGGCTGCAAGATGATTGGTTAATGTTGACAATATCAACCAATCAACTGCCGGCTCAGTCTCAGATCTAATAGCATATGTGTACACCACAGACGTCTTTGGTCGTAAACAAACTAGCCTTTTCTTTTGTGTGTTCCGTCACCCCCACACCCACACCACCTCCCTTCCCTTTGGTATCCACAATCCAGTGGGTGTCGGGTGTCACGCAGAGAAGATAGTAAAGTGGTGATAACGTTTATCTATCGACCGGAGATTTCTAACTATGACACAATCTGTGTTCTCTAAATACATATATAATTATACGCTTTCCACGTTCGTTTTCGGGCCAACACCTGTGCACTGTACCCCCATTTTCAATGCCGATAATACGATGTCCTCCTTACGGTCTGTGCTAAGACTTTGCTCATTCACGCTCATGCGAAATTTTGAGATAAGAAAATTAATACTGTTTCCTTGTTTTCCAGTCTTTAGACTATTCCCGCTCACACACACACACACACACACACACCACACACACACACACACACACACACCACTCTCTCTCTCTCTCAAAAACAGAGTGCGAGCGCACGCACACACTAGCATACACACACATACACAACACATTCACACATACTTTCTTTTTCACACAGGAGACAACACGCGCAGCGCGCGCGAACACAAACACACGAACACAGTCACTGCTCTCTATGAATACATTTTTTTTTCATTCAGAATCTGTTTCCCATTCAACAAACCTGCATTGTTGCCTCATTTTCACGGAAGGCACAGATGACACATTCTTAAGGACTGTGCCAAAACTCGGCACGTTTGTGCACAGACTGAATTTGTTGATAAGAATATGAGTAACTTTTCCTTCCTGCCAAAACACCCCTTACCCTTGTCATAACCACAAGCAGGATATTCTTTCCTTTTGATGATGACTGTCATTGAGTAACACAGCATACGCATACGTGCTCCTACCCACACATACACAGAGGGGAGGGACAGAGAGAGAGAGAGAGAGAGAGAGAGAGAGAGAGAGAGAGAGAGAGAGAGAGAGAGAGAAGACAGACAGAGGGTGTTTCTAAGTTGTCGTCGTCATCATCATCATCATCATCACCATGAAACATGCAGTACCAAGTGAACCTAAAAGTTTATTCAACTGTAAATAAACACATATGAACGAGAGAGAGAGGAGAGAGAGAGAGAGAGAGAGAGAGAGAGAGAGAGAGAGAGAGAGAGAGGAATGTGTGTGTGTGTGTGTGTGAGAGAGAGAGAGAGAGAGAGAGAGACAGGAGGGACGGAAGGGGCAGAGAGGGAGAGGAGAGAGAATGAGTGAGTGTGTGAAAGAGAGAGGTGGGAGGGAGGGAGAGGGAGGAGAGAGAGAGAGAGAGAGAGAGAGAGAGAGAGCCGTTTTCCTCATGTTCAGTAACGAGGACAGACAGTACTACACCGCTGTAATACAAAAACTCCCTCACAGGTAAAATAAAACAACAGCACAACCCCCCCCCCCCCACACACACACACATAACACTGAATAAAATTATGTGGAAAAAAAACCTCCGTTTCGGCTTTTATCCTTCATTTGCTATGGGGTAATCATAGATAAACAATGAATTTTAAGCAAGCAACCAGACCACCTAACACCCACCCACCCCCCACACACACATACACACTGAAACTCCAGCATCTGCCACATCTCCTACCTTATAAAACTGCAATTACTTCTGGGAAAACAGCTATCAATAACAACAACAAATGCCTGCACGCTCATACACGCTCGCGCACCCACACCCTCCCTCCCACTCACATGTACAAACACAGAAAACGGAGACAAAAATACAGGACGGTTAAATCGTGTCTGTACTTTAAAAAAAAGTTTGTCCCGTAAGATCTCAGGGGTACAATGTGGTAGAGACTTTTACTTGTTCTCGGGGCCAGCATTATGATGGAGGTGTCCATCTCCTCTCCCTCACTGCGTTATCTTCCCAACTGTATATAAAGTCAGCACACACACAGCTGGGCGGACTCAATACGTACACATTTTTATCTGTGTCGTGATAGACACAAGTTTCAACTCTACTCTCTTGCAGTGTTGTACAAATGCCTGGAGGTGTTTACAAGTTACGTCCCTTTAATTTCCTCGGGTTTTTGTTTGTTTGTTGTTGTTTTGTTGTTGTTGTTGTTGTTGTTGTTTTAAGGAAATGCGATTTCGTACTGCACAGCGTCTACTGTATACATCGTTCACACATCCGTTTATCATGTATTGCAAACTTTGTGTGCTAATGCCTCTTCACGGGGTGTGGTAGGGGCCATGGCCTTTGCATGAATAAACCATCCCTCTCTCTCTCTCTCACTGTTTCCCCCTCACCTTATACACCCCCCCCCCTCTTACACACACTGCTATTTTCGGTTTCCACGAGATTACGAAAGCATCTAACAATGATCTAATGGATAACTGCAAATGTGTGTTTTACCACACGCTAACAACCTGAAGATCGCCTCTGCCATTCAAAAGGCATACAAGCAAACCCTATGTGTCCTTCAATAAATGATCTTCGCCAAATGCTGGACGCACTGCGAGTTTGTGGATCTGCACATTTACACCATTCATCCGTATCTGCCTTAAAACAGACACATCCTCTCTGTCTGTCTCTATCTTTCTCTCTCCCTCCCTCCCCCCCCTCTCTCTCTCACACGGACACACCAAACACACACACAGACATGCACACACACACAACACAACACAACACAAACACCTAAACACACCTAAAACACACACGCAGACAGAACTCAATATATGTGGGCTCGTGTGCACAGCTTGCAAACAGAGAAACAAACGATTCAACAATTGAAGTAGCTAGCTAGCTAACTAACTAACTAACTACCTAACCTAACCTAACCTAAAACTAACCTAAACTAAACTAAACTAAACTAAACTAAACTAGACTAACCTAACCTAAACCTAACCTAACCTAACACTTTGACTTCCGCACCCTGTCCACCAGCATCCTGCATTGTAAACCATGCTAGCAAAGCAAAAATTTAACCCTTCGACTCCCTCGCCCTATCCACCAGCTTCCAGCAGGACGCTGGTGGATAGGGTGACAGTCAGTGTTAAGTTTTTGCAGTTGGTGGATAGGGTGCGGGAGTCAAAGGGTTAAACTAAACTAAACTAAACGAAACTAAACGAAACTAAGCCAATCTTACCTTGCCTTGCCTTGCCTTGCCTTGCCTTGCCTGCCTTACCTTACCTTACACTACCTGACCTGACCTGACCTGACCTGAGAACTGAACTGAACTGAACTGAACTGAAACCACCGAACCGACCCGATCCAACCAAACCAAACCAAACACCAACCAAACAACTGACAGACAGACAAGTCAAGCTTCCTGTACACCCCGTCAGGAAATGAAGCTTGTGGTCACACCCTTCCATTATACACCACACTTCATGACCGAAACTGTTCTCATTAACCCTTTAACTCCCTCACTCTATCCATCAGATCCTGCATCGCCCACCATGCTAGCAAAGCAAAAACTTAAACCTTTTGACTCCTGAGGAAGCTGATGGATAGGGTGAGGGAGTTAAACGTTAAGTTTTTGCAGTTGGTGGGCAGGGTGCGGGAGTCAAAGGGTTAAATCGCTGATTTACAACTAACTCTCTTGTCGAACGAACGAATCGGATGATCATAATATTCCTGACAATTTCTCAAGTAACTCAAGAATTTCACTTCACAAGTGCACGCTAAAGAATTTCCGTTTTCAGACAAAATTTTACGCAAAAGAATTTCATCACTTCACAACATACTCTTTGTTTTCAGGTACAATGGAGAAGTTACTTTGCAACAAGGCATTACAAAAAATTCACATTTCAATGTACACTGCTAAGCCAAACAATAACGTGTTACTTTTCCACCAGGCACTAAAAAAATTCACATTTCAAGGTACACCGCTAAGCCAAAGAAAAACATCACAACAAAACAAAAAAAATCCAGACTATTTTTTTTAACTATGGTGAAGATTAAACTTTTGAAGCACCCAGTAAACCACTTCAATGTTCAGACAACATTTCTGTAGAAAGAAATTACAATCACAAAACAACAAATTCTTTGCTACACAGACCTTATTTCTTCATGTATAACGATGATTTCACTTTTCAAACACACAGTTAAGACTTCATACTTCTCAGGCATGACTTAAGGGGGGAAAACTTCATCACTCCAAACGAACTTTTTGCCATCCAGTCCAAACCTTTTTACGAGAGTCCAAGATTCCACTTTCCAATACTCAGTACAGAAATTCAACTGTTCAAGGCACAATCTGACGGCAAAAGAATGAATCACTACACATTCACACACACACACACAGACACAACTGTTCTGTCTTTCATTTTGTGTGCATCTAGCAGTTTGAGCAGCCCACCATGTTTCCTTCAGCGTTATCTGGAAGCCTCGTTCTCCCTCTGTCTGTTTCCCAGGCGCCGTTCACTCTCTCTGTCTTTGAGGGAAAGACGGGTGGTGAAAACGGCAGTGAGATGGTTGTGCCACCGTTCACTCTCTTGTCTTTGAGGGAAAGACGGGTGGTGAAAACGGCAGTGAGATGGTTGTGCCATTATAATATAATCTCTTTTATTATACATAAGCACACAGAAGACAGACACTTCCATTATGCGTACAGAACCCTGGATTAAAGGTTGGAGGGAAAATGATAACATTCGGTACGCAGATGACACCGTGCTAACTGCAGAAAATGAAAGGGACCTACAAAACCTTATGAATATACTAGAAATAGAAAGCAAAGGTAAGGGGTTGGAACTAAACAGCAGGAAGACTGAAGTCATGGTGATCAGTAAAAAACATGAAATCCCCTCATGCAAAATAACAGCAAATGGCACAACCTTGACACAGGTTAATAAGTTCAAATACCTGGGAACGGTCATTTCATCAGACAGCAGATGCACATCGGAAATAGCTGGCAGAATCGGCCAAGCCAAAACAGCATTCAAGATGACAAGCATTCTTACCAACAAATGCCTATCAATTAACATCAGAGAGAGAGTCCTTGAATGTTATATAGAACCAATACTGTTGTACGGATGCGAGGCGTGGACAGTCAGCAAGCAAAGCCAGAGCAAGATTGAGGCAGCCGAGATGTGGTTTCTCAGAAGAATGTTGAGAGTTCCACGGACAGCAAAGTAGATCACTCATAAGAAAGATTAGGAAAAGACAGGCAACATTTATAGGCCATTTTATGAGGAAGGGGGATTTGGAGCACTGGTCACAACGGGAAAGCTGGAGGGAAAGAGAGCACCAGGTAGACCCAGGGAGAGAATGCTGGACGGACTTGCAGAGTGGCTGGGAATGAGGAGGGTGGGGGAGATGCTAGGGGCAACGAGAGATAGAGATGGTTGGAAGTCCATGGTCGCCAACGCCATGCGGCAGGGCACCTGATAATGATAATGATGACACACGCACGCGCGCGTACATACACACACACGCACGCACACACACAATTAAATGCACTCGCACACACACGCATACATGCCCCCCCCCCCCCCACATAAACAAATAAACAAAGAAACAAGCCCACACGCACACAAACACCATGCGCACGTGCACACACACACAAATAAACACAAATAAACACACACAAATAAACACACACACACAAATAACACACACACACACACACAATAAACACACACACACACACACACACACACACACACAAACAAACACACAACACACACACACACACACACACACACACACATTATGTAGTATGTGAGGATCTATTTTCTACCCTTTCCCGGATTATCGAGGCCAACACCATTAGCATGTGGAAACACTGTGGACCTTCGTGAGAACGATGCGATGGGTCTTCTGAATTGTGAACAAGACAAGAGTATACCGATAGGGCGCTAACATACGGCAGTTCTGCAGATTCGGCCTTCCAGCTCGTTGCTGATCATTAACTCTTTCTCCCCGCGGCGCCCAAGACGGTACCAGTAGACAGACAAAA
>JAPXFY010000026.1:51627745-51630245 GCA_030674185.1 Monoplex corrugatus
CGAAGCACATCAACACACAATCTCATCTAATGACCTCACAATCCACAATCTACACAAGGATCAATACACGCATTTATATCCACACCCTGTAATTGTTTTTTCAATAAACGTTTTCTTTCTTTTACATCCACAGAACTATAATCCACGCTACAGTAAAAAATACGTACAAGTTCAATACAAACAACGGCCTCGTCTCTCTCTCTCTCTCTCTCTAGCGCGCATGCACACACACACCCCTCCCCCCAGCCCCCCACAAATTCCGAACTAGTGTTCTAACTCGCGCGTTTTCCCTTTCGATGTCTATTCTTCTTCTTCTTATTATTATTATCGCTGTTGTTATTATTATCATCATCAATTTTATTATTATCATCATTACTATCGTTATCATTATTACTACTAGTATTATCATTATCAGTTTATTATATATTACACACACACACACACACACACACACACACACACACACACACACAGCACGCACACACCACGCACACACGCACACACACACACACACACACCGACAAGTCCGTGCCGTTTGATTAACTTCCCTTCCCTTTAAATCCATGGATTTTTTGCGGGCGTTTTGGCGACTCGTGTGATGCCAGCCGCGATGGCTTCCCCGCTTCCGCATGTTCTTATCATCGCTCTCGGAGTTCTGGCTCCTCATTAATATTCATGACGTCAGCAGGCGCATGCAACAGCGCCTCTGGGAACGGGAAATGGACGTCGCCATTGTTTACAGATTCAATGGCGTCACACCATATCATTCTTGCTCTTCGCCGATACGTATAACCGACTTTAATTTCTCATTTTGGGAGTTTGTTGGGTGTCGACGTAGAAATGAACCAAATCAATCAATCAATCAATCAACGGACAACTCTTAAACATTCCACATTCTGATAGGTTACTTACATCAGTGTTTGACAAGAAAGGAAGACAAAGAGAACCATTCCTTTCGTTCTGGTTGTATAACACCGAACATAGTTCAATCGTTGTACTGGTGTTAGCTTAGTGTTCCACAGGTCCCTTCAATTCTCCCCCTCTCTCCTTTCGCCATTCGAAAAAATTGTATAGGATTTTGCACAGACTCAAAAAGTCTGCCAGACAACTGCTAGCATGTTTGACTGGAGCGCATATGGACTTACGGTGTGGTGGCTCCGTCTCGACACAAACCCAAACTGCAGAAACCCAAACAGCTCACAACACTACACACCACTAGGAAAAGAAACGATGAAGGATTCTGATCACCTCAACCACAAAAACCATTTTGGTCTTAACCCTTTAGTAGACCCCGTACCCAATCCACCAGCATCCTGCATTGTCAACCATGCCTGCAAAGCAAAAACTTAACCCTTTGACTCCCTCACCCTATCCACCACATTCCTGCAGGAAGCTGGTGTACAGGGTGAGGGAGTAAAAGGTTAGGTTTTTGCTTTGCAGGCATGGTTGACAATGCAGGAAGCTGGTGTACAGGGTGAGGGAGTCAAAGGGTTAAGTTTTTGATGGTTGACAATGCGGGAAGCTGGTGTACAGGGTGAGGGAGTAAAAGGGTTAAGTTTTTGCTTTGCAGGCATGGTTGACAATGCAGGATGCTGGTGGATTGGGTACGGGAGCCAAAGGGTTAACCACAGGAACAACCCCATACGACAAAAACAATCTTTCCTGAAAGAATTTTTCCCCCGCCAAGGTGACGCCATACAAGGCTTCACGTCACCACGGGATACGGTAAGCCACAGACATAAACTACTCTGTGCATCAGTGTGTGTTCGAAGGGGAGGACGGAAGAACAGCTAGGGAGGAGAAAGTAGTTGCACCGTATTTGACGTCATTACCGCTCGTTTCCTGCTGACGCAAAAGCTCAAAAAAATTGTCCGTTTCGTCAGACGACGATTACAGCCAGAAATCTGTTAACCTTTCCACCCCTACCCCCACGCCACCCCTAATCCTACCCATCAGCTTTTTGCATACAGCTGGTGGACAAGGGGGTGAAGACGTGAAACCAATTAATCACTATATTTGTAGATTTCAGACCGTGGATACTTCGGGAAAGTTTTGGCAACGAGTTGAAATTCAAGTCTGTTCTACACTTGCAGAGATATAATTCTCTCTCTCTCTCTCTCTCTCTCTCTCTCTCTCTCTCTCTCTCTCTCTCTTCTCTCTCTGTGTGTGTGTGTACCTTCAGAGCAGAACTCCCCCTCAAGCAACTGTTTCGGCCCTACCTTAGGGGGCTGGGCCCCATCCAGATCATGCCCTTCCGCTGTCGACAAATATGGCACCAAAACATGTAATTCCAGCCAACCCCCCCCCCCCCCACACACACACAAAAGAGTTCCGTGACAACTCTCTCTCTCTCTCGAACACACACACACATCACCACACACACACTCTCTCTCTCTCTCTCTTTCTCTAAGCAGACCAAGAGTTTAAAGCTACGACCGAGAGCTTTCAAGACTGTTCCGAACACAAAAGACAGGAGGGACATACCTATTCTTCTGTATAA
>JAPXFY010000026.1:51635245-51655245 GCA_030674185.1 Monoplex corrugatus
CACACAACACACTGAGGGACACAACACACTGACACACTGAGGGACACAACACACACACTGAGGGACACAACACACTGAGGGACACAACACACTGAGGGACACAACACACTGAGGGACACAACACACTGGACAACACTGAGGGACACAACACATGACACACTGAGGGACACACAACACACTGAGGGACACAACACACTGAGGGACACAACACACTGACCACACTGAGGGACACAACACACTGAGGGACACAACACACTGAGGGACACAACACACTGAGGGACACAACACACTGAGGGACACAACACACTGAGGGACACAACACACTGAGGGACACAACACACTGAGGGACACAACACACTGAGGGATACAACACACTGAGGGACACAACACACTGAGGGACACAACACACTGAGGGACACAACACACTGAGGGACTGAAACAGACGGGACAGACAGAAAAGAGAGGAACTGAGGGGACAACAGAGAGAGGAGAGAAAGGGAAAGAGCGAAGACAGAAGAAGAAGGAGAGAGAGGGGGGGGGGGAGAGACAGAGAAAGGGAGAGAGATAGGACAGAAGAAGGAGAGGGGGGGGGGGCAGAGAAAGGGAGAGAGATAGGACAGAAGAAGAAGGAGAGGGGGGGGGGGGAGACAGAGAAAGGGAGAGATAGGACAGAAGAAGGAGAGGGGGGGAGAGAAAGGGAGAGAGATAGGACAGAAGAAGGAAGAGAGAGAGAGAGAGAGAGGGGAGACAGAGAAAGGGAGAGAGGACAGAAGAAGAGAAGAAAAGAAGAAGAAGAGAGAGAGACAGACAGAGAGTGAGAGACAGACAGACAGACAGACAGACAGACGACAGAGACAGAGAGAGTTCAATAACATCAGTACAGAATCGATGATTTAGAGTTCTGTGATTATTCTGTTTGTTTGTTTGTTTGTTCGTTTGACATAGGTGACATTCATACCTATATCTAGTCATTCTGAGGAGGAGGAGGAGGAGGAGGAGGAGGGAGGGAGAGAAGAGAGAGAGAGAGAGAGAGAGAGAGAGAGAGAGAGAGAAGAGAGAGAATAGAGATAGAAAATAGAGAGAGAAAGAGAGAGAGACAGACAGAGAGAGTGACAAAGAAGAGAATCATTACTAATAAGCAGTGAGACAATAAACACTTTTTGTTTTACATGACAATCTATCGGAACCAAAGGAACAAGCAAACCAAAGCAAGCACGCATTCAACACAACAAGACAAGACAAGCGCACACACACACAAATTATATATATTACACACACAGAGCGAGAGAGAGAGAGCGAGCGAGAGAGAGGAGCGAGCGAGAGAGGGATAGAGAGAGAGAGACGGGCGATAGAGAGAGAGCGAGCGATAGAGACAGACAGACATACAGAACAGAGAGAGAGAGAGAGAGAGTGTGTGTGTGTGTGTGTGTGTGTGTGTGTGTGTGTGTGTGTGTGTGTGTGTGTGTGTGTGTACGTGTGTGTGTGTGTGTGTGTGTGCGCGCGCGCGCGCGCATGTGTGTGTGTATCTGCGCACGCGCGTGTCTTGAAAGACACAGTCCGGGACAAGAAGTGGAAAACGCGCCATTCACACGGTTACCAACGGTTCAAACAAATTCATGAAACCGAAAGTGACAACTTCACCGGAACATTTTTCCGCTGTCATATCCGCAAAGGCGGTGACCGGATGATCAGAAATAAGCAGCGAGATGATGGTGATGATGGCGATGATGAATACATTCTTTTAAACACTTAATAAAATTTTGTCTCCATCTTTTTAACAGAAACAAAAACAAATACATTCTTTCAAACACTTACTTGTCTCCATTTTTTAACAGATACAAAGACAAATACAACTCAGAATTATCTGCATAAAAGACTTCAAAGTCAACATACACGTAAGATATCACATCTTCAACAAAGGATCTATATATAAATACATAAAGTGTCATCAATACCAACAATGTTAAAGCTAAGAAGAAATATATACGGGTGAAGATTTCAGGAAAAAAACCCCAACTAATTCATATGCAGTGAAAAATAAAGAGGTTTATATTAGAAGCCTTTAACTCCCGCATCCTATCCATCATCTGCAAAAACTTAACCCTTACTCTCACTCACCGTATCCATCAGCTTCCTGAAGGAAGCTGGTGGATAGGGTGAGGGAGTCTAAGGGTTAAGTTTTTGCTTTGATAGCATGGTTGACAATGCAAGATGCTGGTGGAAAAGGTGCGGGTGTCAAAGGTTAGATTTCGTGTGAAATCAGTGGTGGATGTGGTAGCCAATTGCCTCCAGAAGTGAGCAAGTTTCAAGTCAATTTTGCACTATATTTTTCTGTGAATAATTTTTTCTTAAAACGACTTTATCAATACTGAATCGGTCAGGGTGTTTTCATCAACGCCAAATACGACTGTTTTCAGATAATATGATGTTTGCACACAAGTGACACATTTTTACTTAAATAATTCTTCAATAACGTTTTTGAAATGCAAACATTTCCCACAAGTGACACATTTCTACTTGAACAATTCTTCAATAAGTTTTTTGAACTGCAAACATGTTCAAAATACATTATCAGTACTGGCTTTCGTTTCCAAGCAGAAGTCACAGAAAAATCTATTTCTTTTAAAATACGTGATTAGTTATAATTCAAAGTCAACGACAGTACTATATGCCATGCTGGCAAAGCGATTTTCTATTGTTTGGTTTGATCTTTTTTTGCAAAAAGTGTATCTTCTTTTAAGTCTTCTTTCCCACATGATTAATCTTGGTTGGAATCTTTCTTTTAAGTAATGGGAAGGTGGCTGGTATTTTGTTTGTATGTTTGTTTGTTTGTTTTAGTTTTGTTTTTTGTTTGTTTTTTCCTGTGACATTTTACTGTTACTGTTTCCCTCTCTATCATGACCGACCTGTGTTAGTATATCCTGTTCTAAAACTTATGTGTGTGACTGGCCCAGTGGGCACTCTGTAATGTCAAAACTTGGATCACTCAAAAAGTATTTTACTGTATTGTGTTTATTTGGGATAGTACAGTATTGTGCTGTATTGTACTGTTTGGACTACTTAAGTATTATGTTGATTGGATTACTACTGTATTGTACTGTTTGGTTAAATAAAGCATTGTACTGTTCGGATTAATACAGTAATGTACCGTTTCGATTATCTAAGTATTGTACTGTTTGGGTAAATAAGGTATTGAATTGTTCGAATTAATATAGCACTGTACTGTTCGGATTAATAAAGCATTGTACTGTTCGGATTAATAAAGCATTGTACTGTTCGGATTAATAAAGCATTGTACTGTTCGGATTAATAAAGCATTGTACTGTTCGGATTAATAAAGCATTGTACTGTTCGGATTAATATAGCATTGTACTGTTCGGATTAACAAACCATTTTACTGTGTGGATTATTTAAGTATTGTACTGTTTGGATAAAAATAAAGTATAAACTGTTTGGATAAATAAAGTACTGTAGTGTTTGAATTAGTAAAGTACTGTATTGTTTGAATTAGTAAAGTACTGTATTGTTTGAATTAGTAAAGTACTGTATTGTTTGAATTAGTAAAGTACTGTAGTGTTTGAATTAGTAAAGTACTGTATTGTTTGAATTAGTAAAGTACTGTATTGTTTGAATTAGTAAAGTACTGTATTGTTTGAATTAGTAAAGTACTGTATTTGTTTGAATTAGTAAAGTACTGTAGTGTTTGAATTAGTAAAGTACTGTAGTGTTTGAATTAGTAAAGTACTGTAGTGTTTGAATTAGTAAAGTACTTGTAGTGTTTGAATTAGTAAAGTACTGTAGTGTTTGAATTAGTAAAGTACTGTAGTGTTTGAATTAGTAAAGTACTGTAGTGTTTGAATTAGTAAAGTACTGTAGTGTTTGAATTAGTAAAGTACTGTATGTTTGAATTAAGTAAAGTACTGTATTGTTTGAATTAGTAAAGTACTGTAGTGTTTGAATTAGTAAAGTACTGTATTGTTTGAATTAGTAAAGTACTGTAGTGTTTGAATTAGTAAAGTACTGTAGTGTTTGAATTAGTAAAGTACTGTAGTGTTTGAATTAGTAAAGTACTGTAGTGTTTGAATTAGTAAAGTACTGTAGTGTTTGAATTAGTAAAGTACTGTAGTGTTTGAATTAGTAAAGTACTGTAGTGTTTGAATTAGTAAAGTACTGTATTGTTTGAATTAGTAAAGTACTGTAGTGTTTGAATTAGTAAAGTACTGTATTGTTTGAATTAGTAAAGTACTGTATGTTTGAATTAGTAAAGTACTGTATTGTTTGAATTAGTAAAGTACTGTATTGTTTGAATTAGTAAAGTACTGTATTGTTTGAATTAGTAAAGTACTGTATTGTTTGAATTAGTAAAGTACTGTAGTGTTTGAATTAGTAAAGTACTGTAGTGTTTGAATTAGTAAAGTACTGTAGTGTTTGAATTAGTAAAGTACTGTAGTGTTTGAATTAGTAAAGTACTGTAGTGTTTGAATTAGTAAAGTACTGTAGTGTTTGAATTAGTAAAGTACTGTAGTGTTTGAATTAGTAAAGTACTGTATTGTTTGAATTAGTAAAGTACTGTAGTGTTTGAATTAGTAAAGTACTGTATTGTTTGAATTAGTAAAGTACTGTAGTGTTTGAATTAGTAAAGTACTGTATTGTTTGAATTAGTAAAGTACTGTATGTTTGAATTAGTAAAGTACTGTAGTGTTTGAATTAGTAAAGTACTGTATTGTTTGAATTAGTAAAGTACTGTATTGTTTGAATTAGTAAAGTACTGTATTGTTTGAATTAGTAAAGTACTGTATTGTTTGAATTAGTAAAGTACTGTATTGTTTGAATTAGTAAAGTCCTGTATTGTTTGAATTAGTAAAGTCCTGTATTGTTTGAATTAGTAAAGTCCTGTATTGTTTGAATTAGTAAAGTCCTGTATTGTTTGAATTAGTAAAGTACCTGTATTGTTTGAATTAGTAAAGTCCTGTATTGTTTGAATTAGTAAAGTACTGTATTGTTTGAATTAGTAAAGTACTGTATTGTTTGAATTAGTAAAGTACTGTAGTGTTTGAATTAGTAAAGTACTGTATTGTTTGAATTAGTAAAGTACTGTATTGTTTGAATTAGTAAAGTACTGTATTGTTTGAATTAGTAAAGTACTGTATTGTTTGAATTAGTAAAGTACTGTATTGTTTGAATTAGTAAAGTACTGTAGTGTTTGGATAAGTAAAGTACTGTATTGTTTGAATTAGTAAAGTACTGTAGTGTTTGAATTAGTAAAGTACTGTATTGTTTGAATTAGTAAAGTACTGTATTGTTTGAATTAGTAAAGTACTGTATTGTTTGAATTAGTAAAGTACTGTAGTGTTTGAATTAGTAAAGTACTGTATTGTTTGAATTAGTAAAGTACTGTAGTGTTTGAATTAGTAAAGTACTGTATTGTTTGAATTAGTAAAGTACTGTAGTGTTTGAATTAGTAAAGTACTGTATTGTTTGAATTAGTAAAGTACTGTATTGTTTGAATTAGTAAAGTACTGTATTGTTTGAATTAGTAAAGTACTGTATTGTTTGAATTAGTAAAGTACTGTAGTGTTTGAATTAGTAAAGTACTGTATTGTTTGAATTAGTAAAGTACTGTAGTGTTTGAATTAGTAAAGTACTGTATTGTTTGAATTAGTAAAGTACTGTAGTGTTTGAATTAGTAAAGTACTGTATTGTTTGAATTAGTAAAGTACTGTAGTGTTTGAATTAGTAAAGTACTGTATTGTTTGAATTAGTAAAGTACTGTATTGTTTGAATTAGTAAAGTACTGTAGTGTTTGAATTAGTAAAGTACTGTATTGTTTGAATTAGTAAAGTACTGTAGTGTTTGAATTAGTAAAGTACTGTATTGTTTGAATTAGTAAAGTACTGTATTGTTTGAATTAGTAAAGTACTGTATTGTTTGAATTAGTAAAGTACTGTATTGTTTGAATTAGTAAAGTACTGTAGTGTTTGAATTAGTAAAGTACTGTAGTGTTTGAATTAGTAAAGTACTGTATTGTTTGAATTAGTAAAGTACTGTAGTGTTTGAATTAGTAAAGTACTGTATTGTTTGAATTAGTAAAGTACTGTAGTGTTTGAATTAGTAAAGTACTGTATTGTTTGAATTAGTAAAGTACTGTATTGTTTGAATTAGTAAAGTACTGTATTGTTTGAATTAGTAAAGTACTGTATTGTTTGAATTAGTAAAGTACTGTATTGTTTGAATTAGTAAAGTACTGTATTGTTTGAATTAGTAAAGTACTGTATTGTTTGAATTAGTAAAGTACTGTATTGTTTGAATTAGTAAAGTACTGTATTGTTTGAATTAGTAAAGTACTGTATTGTTTGAATTAGTAAAGTACTGTATTGTTTGAATTAGTAAAGTACTGTATTGTTTGAATTAGTAAAGTACTGTATTGTTTGAATTAGTAAAGTACTGTATTGTTTGAATTAGTAAAGTACTGTATTGTTTGAATTAGTAAAGTACTGTATTGTTTGAATTAGTAAAGTACTGTATTGTTTGAATTAGTAAAGTACTGTATTGTTTGAATTAGTAAAGTACTGTATTGTTTGAATTAGTAAAGTACTGTATTGTTTGAATTAGTAAAGTACTGTAGTGTTTGAATTAGTAAAGTACTGTATTGTTTGAATTAGTAAAGTACTGTAGTGTTTGAATTAGTAAAGTACTGTAGTGTTTGAATTAGTAAAGTACTGTATTGTTTGAATTAGTAAAGTACTGTATTGTTTGAATTAGTAAAGTACTGTATTGTTTGAATATTAGTAAAGTACTGTATTGTTTTGAATTAGTAAAGTACTGTATTGTTTGAATTAGTAAAGTACTGTATTGTTTGAATTAGTAAAGTACTGTAGTGTTCAGATTAATGAAATATTGTACTGTTTTGACACAATAGATAGAAGAAGACAGAAAACGACACAGCCCAGAGACAGACACAGACGGTTAAGCAGACTGAGAGGCAAAGATATGCAAAGAAAATGAGCAGACAGACAAATCACGCCCGCGCGAGTGTGTGTGTGTGTGTGTGTGTGTGTGTGTGTGTGTGTGTGTGTGTGTGTGTGTGTGTGTGTGTGTGTGTGTGTGTGTGTGTGTGTGTGTGTGTGTGTGTGTGTGTGTGTGTGTGTTATTTGCATGTGTGCATCAGCATGTGTCTAAGAATGTGCGCGGCCGCTTGTGGACGCGGATGGGAACTCAAAATCTATGCCTAGAGGCTGTTATGAGGGGGAGGAGAGGGGTGAGAAATGGAGAAAGAGATAGAGATAGGTAGAGAGAGAGAGAGAGAGAGAGAGAGAGAGAGAGAGAGAGAGAGAGAGAGAGAGAAAGAAAGACAGACACACACACACAGAGACACACAGAGACAGAGAGAAAGAGAGAGAGACAGACAGACAGACAGATAGACGGGAGAGAGACAGACAGACAGAGACAGCGACAGAGCTGGGGAAAGAGACAGAGCTGGAGAGAGAGAGAGAAAGAGACAGAGCTGGAGAGAAGAGAGAGAGAGAGAGAGAGAGAGAGAGAGAGAGAGAGAGAGAGAGAGAGAGAGAGAGACAGACAGACAGACAGAGACAGAGAGATAGAGAGACAGAGAGAGAGAAACTTGGAATTTTAATGAATTCAAGCTGACAGCCGCATTCATGCGGAGTGGGGAGAAAGACAAACAGGCAAACACAGAGAGAGAGAGAGAGAGTGTGTGTGTGTGTATGTGTGTGTGTGTGTGTGTGTGTGTGTGTGTGTGTGTGTGTGTGTGTGTGTGTGTGTGTGTGTGCGCGCGCGCGCGCGCGCGCTGCGTGCGTGCATGTGTGTCTGTACTGGAATGAGGGGGGTAAAACGAAATCAGTCTCACCTGTTTACGTCGGCGAGCGCTGGACACACAGGGGCAGGTGTTACATCCTGAATCTCGGTGCAACTTGGCCACTTTGTACGTGTAACCTCTCATTGTTGACACCCCTTTACACTGCTGTTTCTGTTACTGGGGTTACACCTTTGTTATCTGCAGGAGGTCCATCGTGATTTATTGTCACAACACCGTTACAGCCAAGCACATTCAGAGAGTGTTCTGTCACGCCGTCACACTGTCATCTACAACGTAACGTTGCACTCTGAGTGCTATTTCACTCTGTCTTAATGTTGTTGTTTTTTTTCCTATGTTAGAGGCTTCCACTGACAAGTTAAGCACTCCTGTTAATTGCACTCCTGTTATCTGCAGGATCTGTTCTGTTACCTTGGGACTCTGCAATATACTGCTCTCTACAGCTCACTGTTCCACCAGTGATACACGTAGGGTTTTCCCAGAAATAACCGTAATGCTTCACAAGCATATCCCAAGTAACAACCGTAATGCTTCACAAGCATATCCCAAGTAACAACCGTAATGCTTCACAAGCGTATCCAAGTAACAACAATGTAGCTTCACAAGCGTAATCCCAAGTAACAACCGTAATGCTTCCCTAGCATATCCCAAGTAACAACCGTAATGCTTTCCTAGCATATCCCAAGTAACAACCGTATGCTCCACATACCCAGTAACAACCGTAATGCTTCCCTAGCATATCCCAAGTAACAACCGTAATGCTTCCCAGCATATCCCAAGTAACAACCTAATGCTTCCCAGCATATCCCAAGTAACAACCGTAATGCTTCCCTAGCATATCCCAAGTAACAACCGTAATGCTTCCCAGCGTATCCCAAGTAACACCTAATGCTTCCCAAGCGTATCCCAAGTAACAACCATAATGCTTCCCAAGCGTATCCCAAGTAACAACCGTAATGCTTCCCAAGCGTATCCCAAGTAACAACTGTAATGCTTCCCAGGCGTATCCCAAGTAACAACCATAATGCTTCCCAGGCGTATCCCAAGTAACAACTGTAATACTTCCCAGGCGTATCCCAAGTAACAACTGTAATGCTTCCAAAGCGTATCCCAAATAACAACTGTAATGCTTCCCAGGCGTATCCCAAGTAACAACTGTAATACTTCCCAGGCGTATCCCAAGTAACAACTGTAATGCTTCCAAAGCGTATCCCAAATAACAACTGTAATGCTTCCCAGGCGTATCCCAAGTAACAACTGTAATACTTCCCAGGCGTATCCCAAGTAACAACTGTAATGCTTCCCAGGCGTATCCCAAGTAACAACTGTAATGCTTCCAAAGCGTATCCCAAATAACAACTGTAATGCTTCCCAGGCGTATCCCAAGTAACAACTGTAATACTTCCCAGGCGTATCCCAAGTAACAACTGTAATGCTTCCAAAGCGTATCCCAAGTAACAACTGTAATGCTTCCCAGGCGTGTACTGAGTAACAACCATAATGCTTCCCAAGTGTTTATACAGTTACAACTGTAATGCTTCCCAAGTGTTTATAGAGTTACAACCGTAATGCTTCACACGTGTTTACCGAGTTACAACCGTAATGCTTCACACGTGTTTACCGAGTTACAACCGTAATGCTTCCCAGGTGATTACCGAGTTACAACCGTAATGCTTCACACGTGTTTACCGAATTACAACCGTAATGCTTCCCAGGTGATTACCGAGTTACAACCGTAATGCTTCCCAGGTGATTACCGAGTTACAACCGCAATGCTTCCCAAGCACATCCCGAGTACAACTGTTGCACTTTTGCAAAAGGCTCTGTCGTGGGTCTCTGTCACTATCACTTATCAGCCTTTTGCCCCTGATAGATAGAAAGGTTTTTGTGTGTCACACTGTTACAGAACTACCTAGTGACTGGTGTTACATCATGTTACGCCACTGGAATGGTCAAAGTTACAACGTACGGCTGTTGTCTGTTTTTCAATGTTACAACCTGTTACATATTTGCCTCATGCTGTTACACTTGATGAGCGCTGCAACATTTCTGGCCATGTCCCATATTGCATTGTTGTCTACCGCTGAGCGTTGCACCTTGAGAAACTTTCACACTATTCCTCTTTAACAAACGATAGTCTGCGTTATTCTACTACACTATTCTCTACTGGTCAATGTTAAACCACCTTAATATCAGGATCCCCTTTTGCAAATATCATGCCTTTCTACATACAGCCAGCTAGAACTGGGTTTCCCCCTAGTACACTTTTGACAGCTGTTCACTGCCATGTTTTGCATCCCTGCTAACTGATCTCCTCTCACCTGCTGGATCTCCCGCGTTATATTTCTGTCTACTGTTTGGTGTTACACTGAGTTACATGCAGTGTTACTGTTGTCCTTGTTGTGTGTTGTTTTTGTCCCCGAAGTGCACATCGTTTACTGTAATTTTTTTACACGGTTGAGGTTTCTTGCGTTACGCAGTTACACTGATGTTCGAATGCAGTTTCAGCTTGTTACATCCACAAGTCTTGAGTAACAAGTTACACTCTGTCAGTGCTATATGTGTACTTTGCCCAGGTTTCATCTGAACCAAAGTAACCACCAGCTTTCAAGCAAACCAAACCAAAACAAAACCCACGAAAATAAGAATGAGAACACACAGCTAATTCACAAAATAAAACGGGCACAAATTTTCGGCCACCTGGGTCTTTGCCAAAAATACACAAAAGACAGCACAGAAACCGATACCGAAGGGTTTCCTCTGTCAGACACACACCGTAACACTGTGTGACCTACCACGGATCTTTGTTACACACAGTTGAAGAGCGCTTCTAGTGTATCAGCGTGTGCTCTTATCTGCCTTCGATGTTTTCCTTGTGCCATACTCATACCGGTCATTAGAAAACAGTAATTACAGCAGGTCCCACTGAACGAAGAAGTTGTTATTTTTGTTTAAAGCCCAGCCAACTGCGTTCAAGTTCAAGTTCATATTGCTTATAGCCCAGCCGACTACTACAGCCATATCAGGCTAACACCATGTCAAAAACGATAATCAGGTTAAGATAAAAGACAGCAGTCAAAACCCATGCTCACTGTTAACCTTACACGTTTAAACGCAATTAAAGAAACACATACTCAGACGTGAAATCATATCAGGTGAAATCCATTGATCTCTTGTAAAAGCTGGCAAAAAACTGCATCAGGAAGGACGTCTCGGAAGAGGTTCTTTAAGGAGTGAGTGAACTGCGCAGAGCCATATCAGGGCTATAACCAGTTCCATACCCACAAATACTTTAACGGGGGGTGGGGGGGGTGGGTGGTTAAGCACACATATCAATGCATTCGCGCACAAAATCCAAGGAGATGCCCTGGCGTTGACCACTCCGTCCGATTTATTACATAAGGGATTTAAAAAAAAACCCCACCTGAATAAAAATTGAAACATAATTAAGGACACTAAAGCATGCATTTAAAAACTGTCCCAAACCTCCTAAAACAAAACGCTTCTGCATGTCACATTTCCTGGAGCCAAAAATGCGCTTAATACGGGTCGCTTCTGCATATCACATTTCCTGGAGCCAAAAATGCGCTTAATACGGGTATCCAATTATCAATCCTAAGAGAAAGTGTGTGAGACTGTGTCGAACACGTACAGGTGAATGGACCAGCAAGCCAGAAAATGATAGGAAGAAATACTCGTATCACAGAGTTTGACAAAGCTAGTTCCTGTTTCACTGTCCATGTCTATGATCATAAAACAGACTGTGACAGAGCTAGTTGCTTATCTCACTGTCCATGTCTATGATCATAAAACAGACTGTGACAGAGCTAGTTGCTTATCTCACTGTCCATGTCTATGATCATAAAACAGACTGTGACAGAGCTAGTTGCTTATCTCACTGTCCATGTCTATGATCATAAAAACAGACTGTGACAGAGCTAGTTGCTTATCTCACTGTCCATGCCTATGATCATAAAACAGACTGTGACAGAGCTAGTTGCTTATCTCACTGTACATGTCTATGCTCATAAAACAGACTGTGACAGAACTAGTTGCTTATTTCGCTGTCCATGTCTATGATCATATCACATATCACAGAGTGTGACAGAGCTAGTTGCTCATCTCACTGTCCATGTCTATGATCAATCACATTGTGTAACAAAGCTAAGTCACAGTCTCCCTGTCCATGCTGATGACCATATCACAGACTGACACAGCTGGCTGCCTGTCTCCTTGTCCATGTCTGTGGTCTACCTGTACCGGTAAAATACCTGCTGTCATTACCTGCTCCCTCCCCAGCCTCACCCCACCTGCTTTCTCCCCCAAGTCAGCGTGAGCTGGACGAGAGATGGCACACCTGTTCCTGTACCTGCTGGCATCAAGCTTTGTTTCTTCTTCGTATCGTCTAGAAGAGATCTACTCCCGTTGAAAGTTCAGTGCACATGTATGTGTCTTTTACAAGAGCCATGGAATAAATAGAATATGTCTATAAACATGCAGATCATAACACAATGATCAGTACCTTTCTATACTCCTTTGATGTAACATCCCTTCTGCCAAAACACCGATTCCAATTTTGTCGGGAATAGTCTGAAATAGGCGTTGTGCCTGCTTGGCCACCTACACTTTCAAGTCAAAAGTCGTACGAGCAGAAACGTAAAACCACGGGGAAAAGATCACAATCTGGGGGACTCGTATCTGGAGACTAAGCAGCATGAGTGACGTTATCCTCTCTGCTTTGTGGCTAAATGCGTTGTCATGTTCTATCATACGGCGAATCACTTAACAGTGTTTTACGTTTCTTTCAGACTGCAGGTCTTAGTAATTTCATCGGAAACACTCTGTGGTGTCTTGATTAACAATTTGTCTCCCGCACCCTGTCCACCAGCATTCTACATTGCCAACCATGCTAGCAATGCAAAAAATTAATCTTTTGACCCCCTCAACCTATCCACCTGCTTTCTGCAGGAAGCTGGTGGATAGGTGAAGGAGTCAAAAGATTAACTTTTCGCAGTTGGTGGATAGGACGTAGGAGTCTTAGTTTTTACATTCTATTTTCGTAATGGAAAGTTTACATTTTAGTCTCTACTTCAATAAGGAAAACTTGGTTTTACAATGGAAAATCTGATTTCAGGTCTGTGCTTTACAACAGAACGTTTAATTATGTCTTTATTTTGTTATGTAAAAATTAGTTTTACGTCTATTTTACAAGAGAAAGTTAAGTCTCTATCGTAACAGGGAAAGCTTAATTTTATGTTTACCTTTCACAACGGATGTTCTTAGGTTTAAGTCTCTTTATTTTAAAGTGGAAAGCGTAATTCTGAATCACTATTCTACAACGGTCAGCTTGATTTTAAATCTATTTTACGGTGGAAACCTTAATATTAAGTCTCTATTTCACAACGGAAAGCTGTTTTAAGTCTCTATTTCACAACGGAAAGCTGTTTTAAGTCTCTATTTCACAATGGAAAGCGTACTTTCGGGTTTCTATTTTACAGTAGAAAGCTTCGTTCCCTAATTACAGAAGTAAACGTTACACTGACTGGAAGAACTTTGATAAAAACAAACTTTATAACCCAGCAGACCACAGAGATCATCCCAGGGAAGAAAACAATCCAAAATCAAAACCAGTCATTAATCCAATCCTAAGGTTCAGTACATGTACAGTCGCTATCAGTGTACATACAGACATTGACCTGAACACATAGTCTGAATGTCTGGATGTCAACGACTATGGACTTCTGACATTTTCCTGTCTGGCTAAATAAACTGCTGCCGACACCATCATTATTTTCAAATCTGTCTAAAGAAGCCATCGACCCCAAATGCAGTTATAATGTCTGCGTACAAACTCACTGACAAAAATGTTTTCTTTCTTTCTCGCTCTTCAAACAGCTATTGATCCTGACATAACTTCGCTGGAAAGTCTCCATCTACGTCTCAACAGGTCGCTCACATTCCGAGCCCAACGATAAAAAAATCAGTCAAATTCTGCTTGTTACCGAGTCATTACAGCACACGGATGAGGCCATCCATACGCGCTACGTTGACCACCAATGGGATATCAAAATAAAACTGCAATCAATAACTAAGATTCGCTGCCAATTGTAGTACTAAATAACAGAGTATCTGATACTCACTGCTAATGTTAGTATAAAGTAACATACATTAATTGCTACAAAGATTTAAATGACAGAGCCTTAAACTTCCAATGAGTTTCAGCACAGAGAGGAAAAATTCCTGCACATCATATCCGTCCTCGAAGGTAAGCGAACAAGTCACTAGTGTCCTGTCACAACAATTCCAGCTTTTGGCTGACCACCAGATAGAGAGAGGAGTGGACAGTGCCAATGACCAATTCTGCCTGATAATAAAAGCCACGGTCTCTGCCCCCGGTGCCAGACTCTGTGACGGCATCCGATCGATACGTTGGTGAGTGGGGTGAGTCACGCGCCCGTCGTGACGTTTTGAGTGCCATCATGCCAATCGCCAAACCCTATGGCGTAATAGCAGCTTCCACAGAAGGCTGCCGCATTTGTCGCCAAGAAAATCTTAAAATTATAAACAAGTGTGTGACAGAAACCGGAACGATGTTTCAGCGCATCAAATCACCACCCAACGCTATGGCGCAATATGAGTTTCCTAAAAACGGAATGAACATGTTTGAAAAAAAAGTTTT
This sequence comes from Monoplex corrugatus, assembly GCA_030674185.1. Taxonomy (NCBI): domain Eukaryota; kingdom Metazoa; phylum Mollusca; class Gastropoda; order Littorinimorpha; family Ranellidae; genus Monoplex; species Monoplex corrugatus. Next base: position 51,649,759 of record JAPXFY010000026.1, read on the forward strand.
ACCGTGATTCTCAAAACTGAGCATTAAGATCAAGACTACTTATGTCGTATCGTTACCCCCCCCCCCCCCCCCAATCTACTGTATGCTTCTCCGTAGCACACCTGTGCACTGGATTAAAAGTGCCTGTCTTTGCCTTGAAGGCATTAATTCCACTGATGATATTTCCTACCATCACCAGACAAAATCTTCGACACCCAGAGATGGATTGCATCATTACAGAAAGCCTGCAAGGCTGGAACCATGAGCACTTAGAACTAGACAGCCAGACTTACAATTACCGTTTATGAAAAAAAAGGCCCTGTATATAGCCCAGTTTAAATTAGATCTAGAAACTTACGAAGGTGACAAAATACATGCGGCATGTGAATGTCATTTAAAAGATCCCTAAAATGAAATTTCAAGGGTAAAAGATGAAAAAAATTCAAACTGTACAAAAAAATAACCAACAGTCACAGAAACACTCAAATTTGCCATAACTGTTTTCTAACTTACCAATCAAATTTTCAAAATTTACAAATGAAATGCTTGAATTTGAGAAAGAAAATTTTCTAATTTTCATGTTGTACCGACAAATTCAAATTTGCCAGAAAAAAATCTACGTTTTCTTCTGATAACGCTGAAAGGTTTTGCCATACATCGTTCAAGCCAATCGTCACTGGTGGCTGGCCTTTATGACACCTCCGGCATTGCTCCATACAGCAACATCACTAATACGTCAAGTTCACTGCAACATGCTCCTGTTGCCGCTGTTGCTGTTGTTGCTGTCTCCTGGTGCGTGCGTGTGTGCGGTGCGTGCGTGTGTGTGTGTGAGAGAGAGAGAGAGAGACTCTGTGTGTGTGTGTGTTAGTGTGTGTTAGTGGTGTGTGTGTGTGTGTGTGTGTGTGTGTGTGTGTGTGTGTGTGTGTGTGTTGTGTGTGTGTGTGTGTGTGTGGTGTGTGTGTGTGTGTGTTTGTGTGTGTGTGTCTCTGTGTGTGTGTGTCTCTGCGTGTGTGTGTGTGTGTGTGTGTGTGTGTGTGTGTGTGGGCGTGGTGTGTGTTGTGTGTGTGTGTGTGTGTGTGTGTGTGTGTGTGTGTGTGTGTGTGTGTGTGTGTGTTTTGTGTGTGTCTCTGCGTGTGTGTCTCTGCGCGCGCGCGCGCGTGTGTGTGTGTGTGTGTGTGTGTGTGTGTGTGTGTGTGTGTGCGTGCGTGCGTGCGTGTGTGTGTGTGTGTGTTTGTGTGTGTGTGTGTGTGGTGTGTGTGGTGGGTGTGTGTGTGTGTGAGTGGGTGGGAGGCAGTAATATTTCGCTCTCCTTTATTCTCTGTGATAACCGGTTCCTCATACTTATGTTTATGTTTACGAGCGTATTCTGTTGGTAAAGGCTTAAAGTTAGACGAGCGTGTGTTTTTTTTTGTTTGTTTTAAATCACATAATTATTGTACAGGGAAATGCACGAACTTCTGATATGGACTGTTTCCGCTGACTGAATTCCATTTTTCTTCTTCAAATTATCATTCCTATCACTGTTGTTGTTGTTACCTTTATCATTATTATTTCCATTTACTTAATTGCATATGCACTGTTTCCTTTGTTTCTTTCGCTTTATCCTTTTCTTAGTAATACAAAAACATCTTGTTAATTTTCGTCAGTAAGCAGTAAGTGTTTCTCACAGTCAATATTTGTTACACTGAATCGAACTGAATCATCATCATTATCATTATTATCATCATCATTAGTGTTATTACCATTATTACTACATTATCAACATTTTATACATTATTACCATTTTTACTATCATTATCATTTTATAAATTATCATATTATCATCATTATCATATTATTATTATCACTATTACAGTGTTATTATCATTATTTGTTGTTATCTTATTGTGTATGTAATTGTGAACATTTTTTATCACCTTTTGCCTTTCTTGCGAAATGTAAAGCGCTGGTGAGCATGTTTTTATATGGAATATGCGCTATACAAATAAACATTATTATTGTTATTATTATTACAGTGTAACGTATCCAGCTATATCTAACATAAACGTACCCCTCAAGACTGTATACAGAACCCATAAAACTGTACAAAAAACAAAAAGATTATGGATCATACAGCACTATAAAGACGCTGCTGTCCTGCACTATAAAGAGATCTTGTAAAATTATAGAGACGACGATACACTGTATGTAAACGTATCCAGCAGCACATAACCACATCTTTCAAGACTGTAAATAAGACCTTTAACACTGTAAACAGACTGTAAACAATTCGTGTAATATCGTAAAGAGGCCTAACACTAGTCACAGTCTTCCTCGTAAAGCAAACCGCAACAAAGCATGTATGTCTGTCCAGTTTAGCTACTCATAATATACAGACACCTTTCAACACTGTCCATAAAAGTGTTAACACTGTCAACAGGTTAAGTACGGTAACATAAACAGTCCCTATCAAGTTCCATGTTTACACTGATTATAACCCACACGACATCTACAGCCATATCTGAGCTATAACCCAGACGACATCTACAGCCATATCTGAGCTATAACCCACACGACATCTACAGTCATATCTGAGCTAACACCACGTCAAAAACGACAACCAGGTTAAGATAAAAAGACAACAGTTAAAAACTATGCTCACTGTCAACCATACAAGTCTAAAATGCAACTGAATAAAAACAAACTCATACGTAAAATCATATAAACAGTCCGTCTGGCACTGTAAAACAAAAGATCTTACAGCACTGTCAACAGGCCCTGAAAAATAGACCAGCTGTAAAGAATCTAACTGTACACAGTGTAAACATACTCCTGAAGGTTGTAAATAGGATCTGTAACACGGTAAAATGCCATAAAACGATGTAAACAGGCATCCCAGCACTGAAAAGAGGCCTTGTAAAGCATCAGAGATGAAAAATCGTATGTCAAAGAGTCCAGCCACATATAATGTAAACGCAACTTTCAGGACGGCAAACAGGACCTAAAACACTGTAAAAGAACGCGCAACACTGTAAAACAGGCCATCTGATACTGTAAACAGGCCATATACTGTAAACAAGCCATATGACACTGTAAAAAGGACCTCGTAAAGCCACACACACGACGATGGACTCTACGTGTCAACGTGTCCACTTTGAACTCACAACGATTACAGAACCTTACGAGTGAGCAGTGGACGTACAGCAACAGTACAGGTCTTGTGCGTGTGTATCTTATTGAAATGACACTTATTTTTAGTTCACCAGGTATGTAGTAAGCCTAGCTCCCCTCCCCCTCTTCCCTCCAGGCTATGGATCACCATGTCCAGTCTATACCAAAAATAATTTGGTTAACTGCTTACTTACAAACACACACACACACACACCACACACACACACACACACCACGCACACACACACACACACACACACGCACACACACATTACACACACACGCACACACACATTACACACACACGCACACGCACGCATGCACGCACGAAAACACACACCAGACACACACACAGACACACACACTCACACACGCCTACACCTCAGTGAAATATTAAGAAAATTATCTGATCTGTTTTTTTTTCCAACGCGCAAATCTAGTACATTTGTTCCTTTGTAGTCTTTTAGCTTCGCATGACTTGGGCCACTTGGCCGAAAATTGGCGCCAGTCTTGTTTTGTCGTCGCTTGACGTGGGCCAGTTGGCCGAAAATTGATGCCTGCCTTTTTTGTTGCGCTTGACAAGGCCAGCTGCCCGAAAATTGGCAGCCTGTCTTGTTTTGTTTCGCTTGAACGTGGATCAGTTGGCCCAAAATTAGCACCTGCCTTATTCTGTCCATTAAACACATGTCCTCATTCTATTTTCATGTGTTTATGGTTTTCACTGGCTTCAACACTGGGAGACACTTCGATTTAGAATTGACATGCCCTTGAAGAGAGCACCAGGTAGATCCAGGGAGAAAATATTGCATAGACTTGCAGGTGGCTGAGACGGATAGGGTGGGAGCCATGCGGCAGGCTCATGATGATGATGATGATGATGATGATGATGATGATGATGATGATGATGTTCTTGAAAAACCAAAGATTCAGCAAAATAGCAATATCCCTAACCCATCCTTTTTGTGTGTAGTTTTTTGTTTGTTTTTGTTTTGTTGTTTGTTTATTTGATGTATTCGCGTTCTTGTTGAACACTGAAGAAGTCTGTGCCCTAACTGTAGCTTATACATTATCAAAAACCTATTGATCCCCCCAGCAAAAAAACAACAACAACAACAACAACACTTTTTCCCCCTAAAAGACATACAACGTTTAGCTCTTTTTTTTTCAACAGCTGAAAACCGCACTTTGCAAACTATCCCCCCCCCCCCCCCCCCCCATAAAAGATTGATAATATTTGATAAGAACTTCAGAGTACACACAAGATATCCCCCTTTTTTGTCCATAAAAGAGTGATGATAAGACTGATGATAACGATTTGATAAAAGCTTCAGAGTACACACAAGATATCCCCCTTTTTTGTCCATAAAAGACTGATGATAAGATTTGATAAAAGCTTCAGAGTACACACAAGATATCCCCCTTTTTTGTCCATAAAAGACTGATGATACGATTTGATAAAAGCTTCAGAGTACACACAAGATATCCCTTTTTTGTCCATAAAAGACTGATGATAAGATTTGATAAAAGCTTCAGAGTACACACAAGATATCCCCCTTTTTTGTCCATAAAAGACTGATGATACGATTTGATAAAAGCTTCAGAGTACACACAAGATATCCCCCTTTTTTGTCCATAAAGACTGATGATAAGACTGATGATAAGATTTGATAAAAGCTTCAGAGTACACGCAAGATATCCCCCTTTTTTGTCCATAAAAGACTGATGATAAGACTGATGATAAGATCTGATTAAAACTTCACAGCACACACAAGACGGCCAAGACACATAAGCTCGTTAGGTCAAGAAAAACACAGATTCTGCAAAGTATCAAGTTTTCATCCGCTGTATATTATACTACATGATTCCCACTGTACTGCACAACTGTACACAAAACGGCCACAGATTCGAAAGCATGTATTTCACAAAAAACCACATATTTTATCAAGTATCAATTTTTTCTTCTCGTAGATTTATAAACTCAAACTCTGTATACGTGTAGCGAGTACTGGAACAAATCCAAATTTCTGTAACACACAGAAAAACCACTGACGCAAAACTGTCATGCTTTTCTTCTGTAAGACATACACCATTTTCCTCAAATCTTACACTTGCTTAAACAAATCCAAAAGCTTGTAACTCGGAAAAACCACAGACGTGAAAATGTCATGCTCTTCTTCTGTAAGACTTACACCATTTGCCCCAAATCTTACATTTGCTTAAAACAAATCCAAAAGCTTGTAACTCGGAAAAACCACAGACGTGAAAATGTCATGCTTTTCTTCTGTAAGACTTACACCATTTGCCCCAAATCTTACATTTGCTTAAAACAAATCCAAAAGCTTGTAACTCGGAAAAACC
>JAPXFY010000026.1:51660245-51662745 GCA_030674185.1 Monoplex corrugatus
GAATGAACTAATTAATGAATGAACGAATGGATAGCGAATGAATGCTTTTTATTTTCTAACGGTAAAGCAGTGACAGGACACTGACAGGTCGATTTTGATGTTTCTGTTTCTGTTTCAACAGCGAGTGTCCATGTGCACGTGCGCGCACAATTGTGTGTGACAGAGAGACAGGGAGATGTAGAGACGCAGTCAAGAGGAAAACGCACGCACGTACACAGAGAGAGAGAGAGAGAGAGAGAGAGAGAGAGAGAGAGAGAGAGAGAGAGAGAGAGAGAGAGAAAGAGAGACAGACAGAGAGACAGACACAAACAAAGAGACAGACAGAAAGAGAAGAGAGAGAGAGAGAGAAGAGGAGGAAAAGGGATAGGGGACAATGAGATATACTACAGAAATCAAGAGAGGGGAGGGGGGGGGGAACGAGGGGAACATTGAGACATCGTCAAGAACACAAGAGAAAGAGAAACACGGGGAGGGGGGGGGGGGGCACTGAAACATAGTCAAGAAGACAAGAGAGACAGAGACAGACAGAGAGAGGCAGACAGACAAAGAGACAGAGAAATAGATCATGTTGTTATACAAAAAAAAAAATTAAAGGAACAGAGAGAGACAGAGAGACAGTGAGACACACAGACAGACAGATACAGGCAGAGAGACAGAGAGGGGGGGGAGAGTGAGAGCGAATGATGGACAGACAGACAGACAGACAGAGACAGATAGACAGACATACAGACAGAGGAACAGACAGACAAAGAATGAGGCAGAGGTCATGTTGTTTTACAGAGAAATAAAAGGAGCAGCTATGTCGAGAAAGGGGCGATAACACACTGAGGCTGATTGGCATTCAGCCCTTTCCACTCGTTATGACGGTTATCTCCCTTGTATAAGAAGCCGAAAAGCACATACCTCTTTTTAAGAGATTTGTGCCGAAAAGCAGTTTTTGTTGTTTTTTTCTTTAATTTGCGTTCATCTCTCTCTCTCTCTCTCTCTCTCCTCTCACATACACACTGACGCACGCACACACGCACTCACATATTCTGTTTCTATCTGTCTCACTTTCCAACATACACACACACGCGCGCACGTCCACCAACACAGGCAGAGTACGAGCGATACCACATACCACTTCAAGCACCACCACCCCACTCCCTCTCTCTCTTGCAGAAAGGAGCGCAAGGACGTCCCCCCCCCTCCCTTCCTGACACCCTCACGAAAGAAAACATCTTGTACGCTTTGTCTGTCAAGTGACACAAAATCATTCAGCCGTCTACTATTGCGTAAGCACTGGCGATGTCTTCTATATACACTCGCACGCACACACACAGACATATACACGCGCAATAACATACATATTAGAAAAGATACATACACTCACAGACAGAGAGATAGACAGACAGAGACAGACAGACAGAAAGACAAACACACACACGCGCATACCCATGCGCACGGAAAAATATACACACTAGAAAAGACACACACACACACACGCACGCACACACACACAAGCACACACAAACAAGCACACATACACACACAAGCACACGCACACACGCACACACACACGCGCACGCATGCACGCACGCACACACACACACGCACAATAACAGAACAGTGTCTGTATTAGCAGGCCCTATGTTGTATATACCACGCTACATCTGTATCCTGATCCTGTTTGTCTATGAGAGAACTATGCATTGGCCACAGTCTGACTATTGTTGTCACTACCACACCACACTCTCTTCTCTCTCTCTCTCTCTCTCTCTCTCTCTCTCTCTCTCTCTCTTTCCCTGTCTTTCCCCCTGCCTGTCTGCACTCATTTTGTCCGTCTATCTGCATTTGTCTGTCCGTCCATTTTGCATTTTTCTGTCTGTCCGTCTGTTTGAATTTGTGTTTGTGTGTGTCTTCATTTATATGTCTGTATTCGTCTGTCTCTCTGTATTTGTCTGTCCGTCTGTTTGAATTTGTGTCTGTGTGTGTCTTCATTTATATGTCTGTGCTTGTCTGTATCTCTGTATTTGTCTGTCCGTCTGTTTGAATTTGTGCCTGTGTGTGTCTTCATTTATATGTCTGTGCTTGTCTGTCTCTGTATTTGTCTGTCCGTCTGTTTGAATTTGTGCCTGTGTGTATCTTCATTTATATGTCTGTGCTTGTCTGTCTGTATTTGTCTGTCCGTCTTTATATGTCTGTGCTTGTCTGTCTGTATTTGTCTGTCCGTCTTTATATGTCTGTGCTTGTCTGTCTCTCTGTATTTGTCTGTCCGTCATTTTGAATTTGTGCCTGGATGTGTCTTCATTTGTCTTCATTTATATGTCTGTGCTTGTCTGTCTCTCTGTATTTGTCTGTATGTCTTTATATGTCTGTGCTTGTCTGTCTCTCTGTATTTGTCTGTCCGTCTTTATATGACTGTACTTGTCTGTCTCTCTGTATTTGTCTGTCCGTCTGCATTTGTCTGTGTTTGTCTTCCATTACTTCCAAATGTTGTCTCTTTTTTCAATCTCCCTGA
>JAPXFY010000026.1:51675245-51677745 GCA_030674185.1 Monoplex corrugatus
TGCCAAGAACAGTTCCTTTGTTGCTGTTGGGATCTTTAACATGCGCTAAGTGCGTCCTGCACATATGGGGAATCAGTTTATCGTCTCATGCAAAAGACTAGCGCCCAGGCCATCAATTTACATCAAGCGGAGGGTATAGAAAAATGCATGTCTGATCCGTGATTCAAACTCCGAGTTGTTCGTGTCCTATTCAGGTGTCTTAACCACCAGGGCACACGCTTCATTTCTTCCATCTTCGGCAACATTACTATTAAAGAATGAAGTTAATGTTACTGTTTTGTTTAAAGCCCAGCCGACTGCATAGAGCCATATCAGGGCTATAACCCTTTCAAAATATACACAGGGGGAGAAAAGGGAAAAGAAAATTAAATTTACATATCAATGCATTCGTGCACATAATCTAAAGAGATGCCTCTGGCGTTGACCACTCCGTCCAATTTATCACACAGGGGATTTAAAAAACATACCTGAAAACAAATACATAAGGACATTAAAACATAAATAAATACGGGCATAAATTATCTAAAATTGCTTCCGCGTATCTCATTTCCCCAGAATCAAAAAGGCATTTTATACATGTACCCAATTATCAAACCTAAGAGAAAGTACGCAAGACTTTATCGAACACATTCAGATGAAAGGACCAGCAAGGCAGAAAATGATAGGAAGAAGGCAAAAGAGGAAGAAAGAAACAAAGAGAGTGACAGAAAAAGTGGACATTTATAGCAAAGAATTTCCAGAAGGGGGGGGGGGGGGGTACTATTTATACTGAATGATTCCCCGGCATCCCCACGGAGGGAACAGAATGACGTGAACACAGTCCATTTTCGTTTTGTTCTGTTTTTTAATCATTACAGTAGAGCCTTCAATCGGACTCGCCAATGTAATCACAAGATCGCAGAAATATGTGATTTACGTTAGAGCTCTCATACTCCTTTTAAACTCACTGTAACCACGTTTGGATTATGCAATCAAATAACTACATTCTAGTTAGTTAGTTAGTTAGTTAGTTAGTTAGTTAGTTAGTTAGTTAGTTAGTTAGTTAGTTATGCAGTTAGTTATTCAGTTAGTCAGTTTATTCATTTATAATTCATTCCTTTATTTATTTGACTGTTTTTGGTTGGTTTACACACGTATCAGTTATGAACTAATGCACAGTCACATTTTCGACAAATTGTAAAGGACTGGACAAATACCAAGAATAACTTCTATCTTGTTTTTTTTTACTGCCTTTGACTAATTTCCGAAGTCCTATGTATCTTTTCGATTATACTGAATGAAACAAAAATCGTTAAAATGGGAGACTGTTAAGATGACTTGACCATTTTGTTTCTTTTTCGTCTTCTTTCTTGTTCTCCTTTTCTTTCTTTTTCTCATTCTTTCTTTTTTGTTTTCATCTCTTTCTTCTCCTCTGTTTCTTCTTCAATCTTTCTCTCCTTTTTCTCTCTTTCTTCTTGTCTATTTTTTCATTTCTCTCGTTCTTTTTTTGTTTTTCTTCTTCCTTCTTTCTTTTTCTGTCTGCCTTTTTTCTTGCCTCATTTTCTCTCTCTTTCTTCTTTTCTCTTTCATTCGTCTTTCTTCTTCGCGATTTCTTCTTTCTTTTTTTTTCTCCCTTTCTCTTTCTTTCTCTCTCTCTCTCTTTCTTTCTATCTCTCTCTTCTTTTCCCTCACTCTCTCTCTCTTCTTCAATCGTTCTTCTTTCTTTCTCCCTCTTCTTCTCCCTTTCTCTTTTCTCTTCTCTCTCTCTCTCTCCCTCCCTCCCTCTCTTCTATCTTCATCCATTCCAGAGGCGGCCAGCAAAGAAGTGGTGAGCTATTTTCAGTGTTGATGAGTGCGACAGATAAAGGGTATAGAAGTGGCGAGCCTATCATGATGCTATTTCAGGTCTCTTCCACCCTGCCTACCCCTTTATCACTGTCTGCTTCTTGGGCTGTTGGACTCTGTGTGTGTGTGTGTGTGTGTGTGTGTGTGTGTATGGTGTGTGTGTGTGTGTGTGTGTGTGTGTGTGTGTGTGTGTGTGTGTGTGTGTGTGTGTATGTGTGTGTGTGTGTGTGTGTGTGTATGTATGTGTGTGTGTGTGTGTGTGTGTGTGTGTGTGTGTGTGAGAGAGAGAGAGAGAGAGAGAGAGAGAGAGAGAGAGAGAGAGAGAGAGAGTGCGTTGCGTTGTTGTGTTGGGTTGGGTTGTGTTTTGCTGTCGTGTTGGTTATGTTGTCCTTTGTGTCGTGTTGTGGATAAGAGTGGCCTGGCTTAGTGTGGTGCGTTGTTGTGCCGTGGTGTGATGTGTAGTGTGTGTAGTGTGTGTGTGTGTGTGTGTGTGTGTAGTGTGTGTGTGTGTGTGTGTGTGTGTGTGTGTGTGTGTGTGTGTGTGGTGTGTGTGTGTGTGTGTTGCAGTGTGTGTGGTACAGTTTGGCGTGGTGTGACTATGTTGTGGTGTGATGTGATGTGATGTGATGTATTATGGTATGGTGTGGTGTGGTGGGGTGTGGTGTGGTGTGTGTGT
>JAPXFY010000026.1:51682745-51727745 GCA_030674185.1 Monoplex corrugatus
TCACCCTATCCACCAGCATCCTGCATTGTCAGCTATGATAGCAAAGCAACTACTGAACCCTTTCACTCCCTCACCCTATCCACCAGCATCCTGCATTGTCAGCTATGATAGCAAAGCAACTACTGAACCTTTCACTCCCTCACCCTATCCACCAGCATCCTGCATTGTCAGCTATGATAGCAAAGCAACTACTGAACCTTTCACTCCCTCACCCTATCCACCAGCATCCTGCATTGTCAGCTATGATAGCAAAGCAACTACTGAACCTTTCACTCCCTCACCCTATCCACCAGCATCCTGCATTGTCAGCTATGATAGCAAAGCAACTACTGAACCCTTTCACTCCCTCACCCTATCCACCAGCATCCTGCATTGTCAGCTATGATAGCAAAGCAACTACTGAACCCTTCACTCCCTCACCCTATCCACCAGCATCCTGCATTGTCAGCTATGATAGCAAAGCAACTACTGAACCTTTCACTCCCTCACCCTATCCACAAGCATCCTGCATTGTCAGCTATGATAGCAAAGCAACTACTGAACCTTTCACTCCCTCACCCTATCCACCAGCATCCTGCATTGTCAGCTATGATAGCAAAGCAACTACTGAACCTTTCACTCCCTCACCCTATCCACCAGCATCCTGCATTGTCAGCTATGATAGCAAAGCAACTACTGAACCTTTCACTCCCTCACCCTATCCACCAGCATCCTGCATTGTCAGCTATGATAGCAAAGCAACTACTGAACCTTTCACTCCCTTACCCTATCCACCAGCATCCTGCATTGTCAGCTATGATAGCAAAGCAACTACTGAACCTTTCACTCCCTCACCCTATCCACCAGCATCCTGCATTGTCACCTATGATAGCAAAGCAACTACTGAACCTTTCACTCCCTCACCCTATCCACCAGCATCCTGCATTGTCACCTATGATAGCAAAGCAACTACTGAACCTTTCACTCCCTCACCCTATCCACCAACATCCTGCATTGTCAGCTATGATAGCAAAGCAACTACTGAACCTTTCACTCCCTCACCCTATCCACCAGCATCCTGCATTGTCAGCTATGATAGCAAAGCAACTACTGAACCTTTCACTCCCTCACCCTATCCACCAGCATCCTGCATTGTCAGCTATGATAGCAAATCAACTACTGAACCCTTTCACTCCCTCACCCTATCCACCAGCTTCCTGGAGTGAAAGGTTTAAAAAGCTGGTGGATAGGGTGATGGAGTGAAAGGGTTAAGTTCTTGCAGCTTATGGACAGGCTGCAGGAGTGAAAGAGTTAACCCAGACTTAGTACATATCCATCCAACATAGCTCAGACACATCTTGCTAATACATTTCTGACACAGACACACGGACAGAGGGGACACAATCTTCGAATGATATGAAACAATTTTCTTTCTTTCCATGTGGAGAGAGTGGGGAAGGGGGAGGGAGGGTGGAGAGGTAAAAATAGCTCCATGAAACTACAAATAAATGTTATCACTCCCAAGACTGTGCCAGATACTGTGCCTGTATCTTAAATCGTGTGTGTGTGTGTGTGTGTGTGTGTGTCGTGTGTGTGTGTGTGTTGTGTGTGTGTGTGGTGTGTGTGTGTGTGTGTGTGTGTGTGTGTGTGTGTGTGTGTGTCTGTGTGTGTGTGAGTGTGGTGTGTGTGTGTGTGTGTGTGTGTGTGTGTGTGTGTGTGTGTGTGTGTGTGTGTGTGTGTGTGTGTGTGTGTGTGTGTGTGTGTGTGTGTGTGATGTGTGGAGTGTGTGTGTGTGTGTGGAGTGTGTGTCTGTGTGTGTGTGTATATATATATATATATATATATATATATATATGTGTGTGTGTGTGTGTATGTGTGTGTGTGTGTGTGTATGTGTGTGTGTGTGTGAATGTCTGTGTAAGTGTCCGTGTGTGTGTGTGTGTATGTGTCTGTGTGTATATGTATGTGTGTTTGTCGTGTGTGTGTGGTGTGTGTGTGTGTGTGTGTGTGTGTGTGTGTGTGTGTGTGTGTGTGTGTGTGTGTGTGTGTGTGTGTGTGTGTGTGTGAGAGAGAGAGACTAATCTTCTGTCTGTTTGTCTGTCGCTATCTGTCTGCCTGTATGCCTTGCCTGTGTGCTACTTATGTTCTTTCTGTCGGTCTGTCTGTCTTACCGTCTGTCCATCACTATCACTTGTCTTCTATCACCAGTCTTCTGCCTGCCACCAGTCTGTCTTTCTGTCTTTCTGACTGGTCTTCTGTCTGTCACTAGTTCTGTGTTTGTCCACCTGTCTGTCTTTATGTCTGTCACTAGTTTTCTGTTATCAGTCTTCTGTTTGTCTGTCCGTCGGTCTGACTATCTGTACGCTCTCTCTCTCTCTCTCTCTCTCCCCTCCCTCCCCACCCACTCTCTCTGTGTATGTCTCCTTTTTGAAATATTGTTTTGATGTTGACACACACACTCTCTCTCTCTCTCTAACTGCAACACAGCAGGCTCACTTGGTAGAGCTGTGGACTCATGATGTGATGGCCTGGGTTCGGGCACACCCTGCAACGTCAAAACACTGTGTCTGCTGGCTGCCACTTTGAAAGTTCCAATCATTCTCATGGTGCCAGTGTCTCGAAAGATCCCCTCACAATGCTCTCCACATTTCAAGATCTTGCCAGTACACACGCTTCAAAGAGTCCGCCAGAGAATTGCTGGCAGATTTGGGTGGATGGCGTATTGGCTTGCTGGTGCGCAATGAATCCCTTTTGAAAAAAAAAACCCGTGAACTCTGAACTATGTTCGTAAACTACAGGAGAATGGATCCAGTGCTGTTGTACTCTCCTCGTGCACAATGTGCACTGCGTATTGTACAACCTCACCAGGCCACAGTTAACTCGCACTGTCAAAACACTAAACTGCTGGTTTAAGGCTGTCCTCACAATGGCCCCTAGCTATCATTAATACTTGGTTTTATATGACAGCAAAGACACGACCACTCATCATACTCGTTTTACAGGCGTGTGTGTGTGTGTGTGTGTGTGTGTGTGTGTGTGTGTGTGTGTGTGTGTGTGTGTGTGTGTGGTGTGTGTGTTGTGTGGTGTGTGTATGCGTGTGTGTATGCGGTGGTGTGTGTGTGCGTGCGTGCGTGCGGCGTCGTTGTGCGTGCGTGTGTGTGCGTGTGTGTGTATGTGCGTGTGTGTATGCGTGTGTGTGTATGCGTGTGTGACTATGTGTGTGTGTGTGTGCATGTAAGTGTGTGTGTTCTAACGCTTACGTGTTTTATTTCTTCCTTTATTTTGTTGCTTGAACACAGTGTTTGCTTGCCTTTTCCTATTTCTTTTTAAACATAAGATCTTATGCTTGCCTTTTCATATTTCTTTTTAAACATAAGATCTTATGCTTGCCTTTTCATATTTCTTTTTAAACATAAGATCTTATGCTTGCCTTTTCATATTTCTTTTTAAACATAAGATCTTATGCTTGCCTTTTCATATTTCTTTTTAAACATAAGATCTTATGCTTGCCTTTTCATATTTCTTTTTAAACATAAGATCTTATGCTTGCCTTTTCATATTTCTTTTTAAACATAAGATCTTATGCTTGCCTTTTCATATTTCTTTTTAAACATAAGATCTTATGCTTGCCTTTTCATATTTCTTTTTAAACGTAAGATCTTATGCTTGCCTTTTCATATTTATTTTTAAACATAAGATCTTATACTTGCCTTTTCATATTTCTTTTTAAACATAAGATCTTATGCTTGCCTTTTCATATTTCTTTTCAAACATAAGATCTTTCAGTTTCACAAAATACAAAAGCACAGATGATACCACTATCACAAACTACGTCGATGAATGCACATAATCAACTCATACTGCGACACAAACAAACAAAACAAAACAACCAACAGACAAACAACAGTTGAATCACTGTCACAAGTCTGAATATAGAGGCTTACCCATCCCCCCCCCTCTCTCTCTCTCTCACACACACATACAATCCATCCCTGTCTCAATCCCTTTGTCTTATACACATATTTATAAACACACTCCTTCTTTCTCTCTCTCTCACACACACACACTCTCTCTCTCTCTCTCTCTCACACACACACACACGCACACATTCTCCCTCTCTCTCTCTGTGTATCTATCTATCTGTGTCTCTGTCTCTCTCTCCTAGATCCTTTCTCTCACACACACACACTCTCTGCCTCTACCCCTCTCTCTCTCTTTCTCTCACACACACTGTCTCTCTCTCTCTTCTCTCTCTCTCTCTCTCTCTCTCCACACACACACACACACACTCTGTCTATCTGTCTCTTTATCTGTCTCCCCTCTCTCCTCTCTCACACACACACACACACACACACACACACACACACACACACACACACACACACACACACACACACTTCCCTGTTTACTCACTTCCAGGTGTCTACAATCAAATCAAGTGATAAGGATTGCAGGAAGATGGGGGACGGTGGGGGAGAGTACGGGGTGGGTGGGTGGGTGGGTGGCGATGACTTGGCGAGCAAAGAGAGGCTCAACTGTCTGTATCACATGCACAACGACTACAAAGCAATAACATTCTATGGGGTCAGAGGCCATGCAGCACGTAGGTTAAAGATCCCACGGCAACAACAGCCTTGTCCTTGGCAAACTTATGCAGTAAAATCCACTTGCACATGTAAACAAAGCCACACAGATTAAAAAAAAAAGAGAGAGAGAGAGAGAGAGAAGAAGAAAAAGAAGAAGAAAAAGAAGAAGAAGAAATATCGGTGCGTACGCGAAATGGACAGATAACCCATGTGCATTTACAGAGACCCAGGCTCTGGCACACAACTGACAAAGCTGGATGAATAACATGGTATACAGTTTTTTGATGCTGGAAGCCCCAATGATTCTTCACGAAGTCAAGAGGAATTCAAGCCATGAAATGGTCAAGCCCACAGACATCTATATATCAGATGTCTGTGGTCAAGCCGAGAACCTCGTCTGCCAAGTGATCCAGTTCTGAACTGCTCCTCAAAGTGCCTGAAGTCTACATAACCAATGGCCATGATCATTAGTTGCTAAGACGCCATCATCCTGGAACTCTCGTAGAAAATGGAACAAAGGAAGAGAACGAATGAGAGAACAAAAGAAAGGAAGAAAGAAAAAGAAAGAAAGAAAGAAAGAAAGAAAGAGGAGAAAGAAAGAAAGAAGAAAGAAAGAAAGAAGACGACAACAAAAAAGAAAGAAAATCCACCTTGACCTCAACTCCCGCCACAATCCGTAATGCCCCTTCTCGCTGTTTTCAAACCCCAATCAAAAATATAAGCATATACGTTTCAGCTACCTTTTCCACCCCGATAACTCAAAACTTACGAACAAGATGATGAAATCATTTTAACAATCTTCCTTTTTCTACAAAAAAAAAAAAAAAAAAGACTGAAAATGTGTTTCTCAAGGTCACTTCAAGAAGATGAATCCAATGAAGCAAAACGACTTCAAGCCAGGACAATGGCAGACTATCACAAAAGTGAAAACAGAATGCAATATTCTCAGAATTTCACACCCCTACCCCCTCAAAAAAAATCTTTTTCTCGTTTACGTTACGTACCTTTCTATTTAAAAAAAAAAAAGAAAAAAAGATAGGCTGATTTGGGGCACTTTGGGGGTTTGTGTGACCCTGACCTTGGTGCCCTGATTTCCAAACTGATGCATCGGGAATCCTGAATGGTCAACATCTTTGACCCAAAAAAGGGAAGAACCAGAAAAAAAAACAACGAAAAAATTGTTTGTATCTGGTGTTTGTTTGTTTGTGATCTTACGTTTGACAAAGGTCCGTTGGCCAAAAATTTGCGCCTGTCTTGTCTTGTTGTATTAAATACGCGTTCTTATTCTTTTTTCGTGTTTTTTCTTGTTCCTGTTTGCTTGAACGCGGGCAGTCACACTTGTTTTGGAATCCAAAAAAGGGAGATTGAAAAAGCAGGATTGTGAATAATTAGTATGTAATACATGTAGCCAGCCTACGGTGGTGATAGTGGTTGGTGTGTGTGTGTGTGTGTGTGTGTGTGTGTGTGTGTGTGTGTGTGTGTGTGTGTGTGTGTGTGTGTGTGTGTGTGTGTGTGTGTGTGTGCGAGAGCGTGCGTGCGTGCGCACGCGCGCGAGTGTGTGTGTAATACTGATCCAGAGTTAAGGTCACATCAATTCTCGATCAACTCATTCCGTTATGGCGACGGGGTCACGGAACAACTTTCAACCCCCAGAAGTACAACGGATAAACAATACAAAACAATAGATAAAAAAAAAATTTTAAAAAGACACAAGGACAATACAGGCAGTCCCCAGGAAAAGTCGCTCGCTTCATTTTCAACTTGTTTTGAGAAAGTGTGGGTCTATTTCCTGCAATACGAAGATCAGAACAAGTAAACAGACAATGAGTGAGAGTGAGTGAGTGAGTGAGTGAGTGAGTGAGTGAGTGAGTGAGAGAGAGAGAGAGAGAGAGAGAGAAAACAGACAAACAGACAGACAGGCAGGCAGGCAGGCAGTCAGAGATACAGAGAGAGATACAGAGAGAGAGAGAGAGAGAGAGAGAGAGAGAGAGAGAGAGAGAGAAAGAGTGACGGAGAGAAAGAGCGACGGAGAGAGAGAGACAGAGACACAGAGAGAGAGAGAGAGAGAGAGAGAGAGAGAGAAAGAGAAGAGAGAGAGAGACACACACACACACACACAGACACACACACAGAGAGAGAGAGAGAGAGAGAGAGAGAGAGAGAGAGAGAGAGAGAGAGGGGAGAGAGAAACATGCTGGAAAGATTTTCTTAACTGTTTCAACCAATGGGAAGGGGAAACCGAAAGCAACAGTAGTAACTGTTCATCCGTGAATATCTTCCGTGTATACACAAACACACACACACACACACACACACACACACACACACACACACACACACACACACACACACACACACACACACACACATACACACACACACACACACACACACACACACACACTCACTCACTCACTCTCTCACTCACACCAAGAAGATATGGAATCCCCCCCCCCCCTCATATTACAAAACATTCGCTATTCAGACTGTTAAATGAAAAACAGAACAATGATAACATTTAATGCCTGACCCTCTTCCGCGTGTTAACATTATTACTTTAGACAGGAATTCAACTGACAATTCAATTCTTTTGGACGGGACGTTGTCTCTTCCTTGTACTTAAGTAAATGTTAGTACAAACACACACGATCACACAGAATAGAACATCACCTATATGACTCCCTCACCCTATCCAACTGCTTTCTGACTCTCTCACCCTATCCACATCTATATGACTCCCTCACCCTATCCAACTGCTTTCTGACTCTCACCCTATCCACCATCTATATGACTCCCTCACCCTATCCACTGAGAGACAGGTTTAGCCAGGTAGCCATTATGCCTATCCACATGCTTTCTGACTCCCTCACTCTATCCATCACCTATATGACTCCCTCACCCTATCCAACTCCTTTCTGACTCCCTCACTCTATCCATCACCTATATGACTCCCTCACCCTATCCATCACCCATATGACTCCCTCACTCTATCCACCACCCATATGACTCTCACCCTATCCATCATCTATATGACTCCCTCACCTATCCACCACCTGTATGACTCCCTCACCCTATCCACCACCTGTATGACTCCCTCACCCTATCCACCACCCGTATGAATCCTCACCCCATCCCCACCCATATGACTCCTTCACCCATCCACCACCTATATGAATCCCTCACCCTATCCACCACCTGTATGACTCCTTCACCTCATCCACCACCTATATGACTCCCTCACCCTATCCACCACCTGTGTGACTCCATCACCCTATCCACCACTTGTATGACTCCCTCACCCTATTCACGACCCATATGACTCCCTCACCCTATCCACACCTATATGACTCCCCCACCCTATCCAACTGTTCTGACTCCCTCACTCTATCCATCACCTACATGACTCCCTCACCCCATCCACCACTTATATGGCTCCCTCACCCTACCCACCACCTTATGACTCCCTCACCCTATCCACCACCTGTGTGACTCCCTATCCACACCTATGACTCCCTCACTATCCAACTGCTTTCTGACTCCCTCACCCTATCCAACTGCTTTCCGACTCCCTCACCATATCCACCACCTATATGACTCCCTTACCCTATCCACTTGCTTTCTGACTACCTCAACCTATCCACCACCTATATGACTCCCTCACCCTATCCACCACCTATGACTCCCTCACCCTATCCACATCTATATGACTCCCTCACCTTATCCACCACCTATATGACTCCCTCACCTATCCTCCACCTATACAACTCCTCACCCTATCCACCACCTGACTCCCTCACCTATCCACCACCTATATGACTCCCTTACCCTATCCACTTGCTTTCTGACTACCTCAACCTATCCACCACCTATATGACTCCCTCACCCTATCCACCACCTATATGACTCCCTCACCCTATCCACATCTATATGACTCCCTCACCTTATCCACCACCTATATGACTCCCTCACCTATCCTCCACCTATACAACTCCCTCACCCTATCCACCACCTGACTCCCTCACCTATCCACCACCTATATGACTCCCTCACTCTATCCACCACCTGTATGACTTCCTCACCCTATCCACCACCTGTATGACTTCCTCACCCTAGCCACCACCTGTATGACTTCCTCACCCTATCCACCACCTGTATGACTTCCTCACCCTAGCCACCACCTGTATGACTTCCTCACCCTAGCCATGTGTTTTCTGACTCCTCATCCTATCCACCACCTATATGACTTCTCACCCTATCCATCACCTTTATGACTCCCTAACTCTTTCTATATATGCTTCCCTCACCTTGTCTTTATATGGGAGGTTTACCACCAATTCACTCGCCTTCAGCACAAAGCACAGCATTCAATGTAGAACGATGTCAAGCCTTTCCATCCTTCACTAACATTAAACATCTTTACCGACGGATCTAAAATAAATCAGACAAGGGCGTTGCCTCAGCGGCACTCTGCCCACATGATCCAGACTATCCGTTTTCGAAGCAGACTTCCATATCATGCACTCTTGAACTTACAGCTGCAGTGCTGGCTCTAAAAATAATCTGCCCGTTATTGAAATGATCGGTCTAGCTGTATGATGAGCCCGACAGCACCAGTATTGTCTCCAAAAATAGTCTGCTGATCACATTTTATTAAAAATTTCTTGATCTTCTGTGACTCATTCTCTGCTCTTCAAACCACTGCCAATCGAACATCAACGGTTTTATACTGCTGTAATAAACTGTTAACAGCCATCAGAAACTTCCGTAATAAACTGTTAACTGCTATCAGAAACTTCTGTGATAAACTGTTAACTATCTGAAACTTATGTAATAAATTGTTAACTGCCATCAGAAACTTCTGTAATAAACCGTTAACTGCCATCAGAAACTTCTGTAATAAACTGTTAACTGCCATCAGAAACTTATGTAATAAACTGTTAACTGCTATCAGAAACTTCTGTAATAAACTGTTAACTGCCATCAGAAACTTCTGTAATAAACTGTTAACTGCCATCAGAAACTTCTGTAATAAACTGTTAACTGCCATCAGAAACTTCTGTAATAAACTGTTAACTGCCATCAGAAACGATGGTGATAAATTACAGACGTTAAAATGTGTTGTTGGTCTACTAACTAGTAAATATGCGAATACCAGTATGCTGAGAGTGCACGCGCGCGCCCGCATGCATGCACACATACACACACACACACACACACACACACACACACACACACACACACACACACACATACGCACGCGCACACACACAAAAATACACACATACGCACGCGCGCGCACGCACACACACACACACACGTGCACGCACGCACAAACACAAAAATACACACACACACACACACACACACACACACACACACACACACACACACACACACACACACATACACGTTCGCACGTCACAAGTTTCTGTCTCTATACAGACCTCAAAAGCCATCTTACATACTAAAGGCCTAAAGATTTCTGGCGAAAAAACTGATTCAACCAAACTGATAGAAAACACATTCACAACCGTCCAGACCAAATTAGGCCCTCCTTTGCATCTGTCTTAACTAATAATTCATATGTTTGTTACAATTCAGGACGGATGCAAAGGCAGACTTACCTGACAGAGAAGAGGAGGCTTTACTCAACATGTGGCACATTACTGTCTTAGCTAACCAGTAGTTTGTTTGTTTTCTTTGCGTTGTTGCTTTTTTTAAGGGTGGTAGTGGTCCTGTATTCTCGGGTTTTTTGTTTGTTTGTTTGTTTGGTTTGTTTGTTTGTTTGTTTTTTTAAGCCTTTTTGTTCATGTGAAGTGTGCGTGAGTGTATCCGTGCGCACTGTTTTGCTCAGAATGCTTTGTGCGTTAGAGTCCAAGGCGACCAACATGATGTGAAATGTCCACATGCAGCGGTTTATTATCCCATAAACATTTTTATATCATATCAACCGCAGGCAGGGGCAGGCAGGCAGGCAGGCAGGCAGAAAGGAAGACAGACAGACAGACAGACAGACAAGAGTAAGACAAAGGCGAAGACAGCGGCACAGAAGAATACTGATAGAATCCTATAAGTTGATGTACAGATGTACAGCTATTTTTTTTACATGAAAACCTGTTGTAAACAGACCCACCCACCCACACACATATCTATCTATACATACAGAGAGAGAGAGAGGTGTAGGTAGATAGGTAGAGAGAGACAGAGACAGAGACAAAGACAGAGAGATGTATGAAAACCATCTTCAACTGCAGCCCCAAACTAAAACAACATCCAACCTTCACGTCTTTTCTCTCTCTCTCTCTCTCTTCTCTCTCTCTCTCTCTCTCTCTCTCTCTCTCTCTCTCTCTTCTCTCTCTCTCTCTCTCTCTCTCTCTCTCTACTACATACATACATACATACATACATACATACATACTACATTACATACATACATACAACATACATAATCATAAACACACACACACTCCAACAATCACAACTGTGACGATGTCACTGTCGACAAGCCTGAAAAACACATTGACATTTGGCTGTGTAAGCTGATCGTCTAGAAGCGTATTTTCTTGCTAGGCTATTGGATCAAGACTGCTTCAATCCACCCGTCTGGAGTGTTTTCAGCACTTTTTCCGCGTTGTTCAGTTCCAAGTTTAAAGACAAATGTACTGTAGTTATACTAACACAAACCTTTTCCACTATTTCTTTCTTCTCTTTCTTTTCCCTTCTATTTTTTTTTCTTCAAATCTCGTTAACCCTTTGACTCCCTTACCCTATCCGCCAGCATCCCGTATTCTCAAACCATGACAGCAAAGCAAAAACTTAACCCTTTCGCTCCCTCACCCTATCTACCAGCTTCCTGCAGGAATCTGGTGGATAAAGTGAGGGAGTGAAAGGGTCAAGTTTGCTATTTCTTCTCTTTCTTTTCTCTTTTATTATTTTCAAATCTCGTTAACCCTTTGACTTCCTCATCTTATCCGCCAGAATCCCGCAATCTCAACCATGACAGCAAAGCAAAAACTTAACCCCTTTACTCCCTCATCCAATCCACCAGATTCCTGCAGGAATCTGGTGCATAGGGTGAAGGAATGAATGGGTTAAGTTTTTGCAGCTGACAGACAGGGTGCGGGAGTTAAAGGATTAAGTTTGTTTGCTATTTGTTGTTTTTCTCCTTAGTTGTCGGATGAGCTTATGCACGCTGTTTGGCCTACTGGCGGTATCTTGCTGCACAGTCTGCACGCTCCGTTTCGGTGGGCGAGTATGCTGACTGTTTTCACGTTTCCATCAACCACCGAACACTGACTGACACAGCTGTTACTGACTGTTACTGGTGTTTAAAGCCCAACGACTGCGTAGAGCCATATCAGGGCTATAACCGTTTCAAAACATACAAAACTTCAACAGTGGGAAAAAAAAAGAAAAGAAAAAAAAAAGAAAATCAAGTACACGTATCAATGCATTCGCGCACATAATCTAAGGACATGCCCGCGGCGTTGACAACTCCGGCCAATTTATCACACAGGGGATTTAAAAACACATCTGAATACAAATTTATGCATACCTAAGGACACCAAAACATATAAAAACGGACATAAATTACCAAAAATTGCTTCGGCATATCTCACCTCCCTACAGGCAAAAATGCACTTAATACATAGTCATAGGAAGAAAAAGTACGGAAGACTTTATCGAACACATACAGGTGAATGGACCAACAAAGCAGAAAATGGTTAGGAAGAAATGACAGAAAGCAAAGGAACAAGGCAGAAACAAAAACAGCAACAGAAAAGAGGAAATTTCTAGCACAGAATTTCCAGAAGGTGGGGATACTGTTTATACTGAAATGAGCCCCCGGCATCCCCACAGGGGAAGACTGAAAAAGCTTACAGGATCTTTAATTGATAAATTGATAAATCAATCGACAAACAAGACCTCACAGTCAACAACTTGCTATCAGAGGCAAACCATCTTTCAAGTATTGCGAGGTTTTAAAACACAGGTTGATGGTAATAATTTAGTAAGCTGTGCAAAGGGATCAAACAAATAAAAAAGGGATAAAAGACGTCTGTATTTCATACACTGTGCGTGCTATCTGTGGCATCTTTACTCTACAGCTTTTAGGAACTTATCATGAAAATACAGTCTATCGCCCAGCCGACTGCGTAGAGCCATGTCAGGGCTATAACCGTTTCAAAATATACACAATACTTAGAATTAAAGAAACCCCCCCCCCCCCCCACTCATTGTTAACAGTTAAAAGAAAACTCAGTATAATTCAACTAAAACACATATCCCGTTTTCTAAGTTTAAAGAAAAATTATGAATATGTCTGCAAACAAGCTCCGTTACCTGCGTTTCCTACGTTTACTGACAAATCGGTGTAGCACAATTCTCCTTTCTAAGAGTATAGAAAAATACAATATATTTCTAACACACACACACACACACACACACACACACACACACACACACACCACACACACACTAATATCACTTATAGTGAAAAGACGTTAAATCAAGCAACGAACACACACACACACACACACACACACACACACACACACACACACACACACACACACACACACACACACACACACACACACACACACACCGTCTAATATCACTTATAGTGAAAAGACGTTAAATCAAAGAACGAACGAACGAACACACACACACCACACACACACACACACACACACACACACACACACACACACACACACACACACACACACACACACACACACACACACACACACACACACACACACACACACACACACACACAGAGCCAGACAGATTGTTACAGTTATAAATGAACCGTTTGATAACACACCAGAACAAGACGACGTTATACCTCGATATATGTACAAACGTGCTAACTGGGTAAAATACCGGAAGATTTTAATGGGAAAAGATTGCACGTTTAATGAATGCGTCAATATTAATGATATGTATTCCCATTTCACCGACGCGCTACATGAGGCAGCAAACAATTCCATTCCAAAAAGGAAAACAAAGGTACTCATGTTGGAAATAGTTGGTGGAATCAATTATGTGAAGAAGCAAAGAATGAAAAAAAGAAAATGTATAAACTCTATTTAAAAACTAAATCTCCAGAAGACCATTACAATATGAAAATGGCTAAGATTCACTCAAACAAAGTTATAGCCCAAGCCAAAAAGCGCTATTGGTCAGATTTTTGCTCTGAACAAATTTCCGGGCCTAAAGATCTTCCTAAAATTTGGAATAAGGTCAAAGAAATGAAAAATGGTTTTATTTACCACAGTTTCCTATTAAGATTAAAGATAAAGACTTTCCTTCGTCATCTGAGAAAGCTGAAGAATTTGTACAGTTCTTTTCAAGAACAAGTAATTCCAGTAGCTTGTCTACTCCATTAAGGGAGGAAAGACGGAAAATTGAAGAGTCCGTCACATACTCAGATCCTGCCCCTGATAGTCACATGTACATAAATTCAAAAATTACATTAAAAGAACTTAAAGATGCCCTTCTCTCGTTGAACAACAAAAAATCGGCTGTAGGACTGGATGGCGTTTCATATACCCTTTTAAATCATTTACCAGAGAAATGGATTGAATACTTACACAATATCATACTAAAATGCTGGGAAAGTGGTCGCTTACCTGACATTTGGAAGACTTCGATTGTGTTACCAATACCAAAACCTAATAAACCCCTTTCAGATCCAGGTAGTTATAGACCTATCTCGCTTACATCCCATGTTTCAAAACTAATGGAAAAAATTATAGTGAATAGACTGAGTTACTTTTGTGAGAAAAATAATATAATACCTATCAATCAATCTGGGTTTCGAAAAGGTAGATCAACATCAGACCATTTAGTTAAGTTAACAACTCAAATAAAAAATCAGTTTGCTAAAAGGAAAAATGTCTTAGCTACCTTCTTTGATCTTAAAAAAGCATACGATCAAGTCTGGCATGCGAGACTTTTGTTGAAATTTAAACATATTGGTCTCAACGGTACTCTTTATAATTTTATCAAAACATTTATAAATGACCGAAGTATAGTCGCTAAAATAGGTAATACATACTCTGAAAAACGATATGTAAACATGGGAATTCCTCAGGGTTCCGTAATATCTCCTCTATTATTTAATATTTTGATCTATGACCTACCAGCTCAAGTCTCAAACAATGTAAACGTTGCTCAGTACGCTGATGATATAGCAATCTGGATGAATGTTTCGTTAAAAAGGAAGACTTCCTTGAGAGAAATAAAATACATTAAAAAGGTCTATCAACATGAAATTAATAATATTTTCACTTACTTGACAGTTAACGGTCTGGAAATATCCAATGAAAAAACACACATGATGCTTTTTAATAATGGTCTCAGTCCGAAAGAAGTACCGTTGTTTAAAATTGGTGATGAGGAACTGAAATATACTACTCACGTGAAATTTCTGGGAGTACAATTGACTTCTAGTTTACAATGGAAAGAACATATTGATGCCTTGTTATGTAAAGCTATAAAAAGCTATAATTTAATAAGAATTATTAGTAAACAGCCCTGGGGACAGGACACTAAAACGTTGTTACATCTTGTCACCAGCGATTAAGTTGGCTTATGGTCAAGAGGTCTATTTTTCAGCTCCAAAATGCTACTTGAAAAAACTTCAAAGCTTAGATAGTAAAGCTATTAAATGTGCTCTTGGGGTACCGGTGTATACAAAAACACAAGAAGTATATAAAACAGCTGGCATCCTTCCCTTGGAAGATTGGAGGAAGTTATCAACTGCTAAATATATAGTTAGAGCAAATGCAGTAGCTAATTATGCCAGTACGGAACTTAAAATTCGGTCTGACATCCATTTCCCCAAGAAAGCAAGAACAATAAAGTCACAAGAAACAATATCCACTTACACAAATGAGCTCTTCAAACTTTCTCACGTATTACCTAACAAAGTTTCACATAAAATGATATGTTGTCCTCTACCCCCCTGGGAACTCTCCAATGCTATTTTTGATATCAACTACACTGATACTGACCTAAACAAAAGATATTAATCCACACTTGTTAGCAATTGATGTTTTGTCCCATCTACACAAAAAATATTCACATTACTTAAAAATCTTTACAGATGGCTCTGTTCTAGATGATGGAAAAAGCAGGCACTGGCTTTCTAATTCCTAAATTTAAAGTAGAAAAGGTTTACTCTTTAGGACAGGGACATTCAATCTTCACTTTTGAATTAGTTGCCATCCTAATGGCACTGAAATATATAGTAGATCTACCATAACTTTGTTTAGTATCCTATTATGTGTAGATTCGAAATCTGCATTACAATCCTTAAAATGTTGCGAACATAAAGTAAATAGTTCGTTAATATTTCAGATAAAATTTCTAATTCATTGTTTAATAACAAATAATACACAGGTTACTTTTTGTTGGATCCCATCACACTGTGGTATCTTTTTTAACGATCAGGTCGACAGAATAGCAAAAAATGCAGCAATGAATAGGGCTGGCAGTACTAAACTTGATTTACCACTCTCTGAACATGAAATGAATGGTATATTAGAAAACAAAGTAAAAGCGCAATGTGACCTTCGCCCCTTCTCGGTAAATTACCAGGGTTTTACAAGACAAGAGATAATTTTAGCTTTCAGATTAACTCTCAATTCACTTCGAACTAAATTTAGTAAAACCATCAAATGTATCTGTGGTGATTTTATAACAGCTGATCACCTTTTGTGTTGTCAGCAAGTGCGACCTTATTTACCTGCGTCATTTACAAACTTAAAACAGAAACATACTGATTTCACTCTGTATTTACACATTGCTAGACGTTTACTGCACAGTCCTGTAGGTCGTTTCCTTTGATTCAGCCCAATTGTTTTATACCTGTAACTCCCACACAGCCCCGAGAAATCCGATGAAGCCTGACTGATATAATGTTCTGATTGTTTTTCTTTTGTTCGTTAATTTGATTGATGTTACATTAATTGTTACCTTAATTGAAATTGTGTTGATGTTACATTAATTGTTACCTTAATTGATACAATGCCTTCATGATTACATAGATTCATTCATTCCTTACGCACCATTCCCCCCCCCCCCCCCCCCCCCCCCCCCCCGTCTAAAAGCACATATGTGAATAGACGTTAAAAGAAATAACGAACGGAGCCAGACAGAACAAAAAAATCACACAGACTTACAGCAGAACATTCCCTCTTCATCACTATAACCGCCGGTACAAACAACCGAATTTCAAATTAAGTTCAACTTCTTCCACTTCATCTTCATCACCATATCCGTGACATACACACAACAGAACGTCAAATCAAGCTCAACCTCTTCCAGCGTGTTTCCATCACCAAATCCGTCAGTATGAACAACAGAACTTCAAACTTCATATATCAAGTCAGACTTATTCCTCCAAAACAAACTGGCGAAAGTTTTCACAGTTCGATTAAGACACATGTACAAAGTTGCAAACGTTAGGCTAACGCCACAATACTATAAGCAATATGAGACATGCAAATGCCTGTATGACAAAATCATTAGGGATACAATACACAACCAGGCGTACATAAATTCATAATCGACAGCAGCCTAGACATAGACTTCCATCAACTCCTACAGACTGGTAACATTTTTTTTTCTTTTTCTGTAATACCAATAAAAACATTTAACACTTAAACACCATCACCCAATGCACCAACCCGCCTGCAGGATGCTGGCGGACAGGTTGTGGGAGTGAAACGGTTAATGGATCGATGCATTCAAATAAACGTATTTTATGTTCTTTCCACTGATTGGTGCAGCATACTGAACAGGCCCACAACAGAGAAAATGCGTCACAGTTTGAGAGAATTTGAATAGATACGTATCGTGTCACACGCTCGAAATGTGAAAGTCTTCTCAACAGACCGAGACAGAAGAAACTTTCAGAGAAACAGACAGACAAAATCATTCCTAGATAAATCATACTGCCACTTCAAACTTACCTATCCATTCAAAGCCTGTTGGTGTACCAACTTTGGAAAATAATCTGCTTACAAACAACTAAATGTCTGAATGAAACATTATGAACATTTGACGGGTCCGACCCAAAATTCAATACAGAGATAACCCTATCCTCCATCGTCCATCATGCAAGACCCTATCGCGTGAGTGCAAATGAACGGTTTTCCAGTTCCACGAAAATGAAAGTGGAAATACTCTATGCACAGTTTGAAATTGATTATGATGGGCTGTGCGAACGCTCACCACACACACACACACACACACACACACACACACACACACACACACACACACCACGCCGCACCCCACACACGCACGCACGCACGCACGCACGGTGCACACACACACACACACACACACACACACACACACACACACACACACACACAACACACACCACGCACGCACAGAGAGAGAGACAGCGACAGACAGAGAGAGAAGGACAGAGAGCGAGAGAGACAGAAAGACACAGAGAGAGACAGAGACAGAGAGAAAGAAAGACAGACAGAGGAGAGTAAAGAAATTTTGGTTTAGCAAGATTTTGGTTTGTCATGTCGTGCAAATGAGAATTGAAGACAAACAACAAAGAACGGGTGGAATGGGAAACGGGGTGGTGGTGGTGGTGGGTAGAGTGGTGGTGGTAAGAAGCAAGCGAAGGATGACAACTAACTACTCTTATCTTATCTGATCATCATCGAACGGAAAATGACAAATAACATAATGTAACAGCACTCATAGCTAACTTCTTCCTTCCTTCCCCCCCCTTTCCTAACCATCCACCCAGCTCCCCCCCCACACACACACGCACGCACGTACGCGCACACACACACACATGAGAGAGAGACAGACAGAGGAGACAGACAGACAGAGATTTTGGTTTGAGCAAGAGGTTATGTCATGCAACTGAAGACGAAGAACAAGAAGTAGAAGAGGAAGCAGAATAAGAAAAGTGGGAGAAAGAGAGGAGAGAGGAGGAGAAGAACAAGAAGAAAAAGAAGAAGAAGAAGAGGAGGAGGAGGAGGAGAACAAGAAGAAGGAGAAGAAGAAGGAGGAGGACGAGGAGGAGGCGGAGAAGAAGAAGAAGAACAAGAACAAGAAGAAAAAGAAGGAGAAGAAGAAGAAGAATACAAAAAAGAGGGGAGCGGGGGGCAGAAAGAAAGTGAAGGACGGACAACCAACCACTTATATCATATCTGATCATCACCCAACGGGAAAAGACAAATTAATAAGATAGCGTAACAGCAGCCATAGCTAATTTCTTCCTTCCCCACCCCCACTTCTCTCTCACCTACTCATCCCCAACCCCCTCCACACACACACACACACACACACACACACACACACACACACACACACACACACACACACCCATCCACCCACCCACCACCACCACCACCACCAAGGTCAAGGTCACACGGACCACAAAAATAAAAAGTTCCTAAACTCAGCACTTTTGAGGAAGATGCGTGGGTACAGTGTTTTCTCTGGAACTTCCGACAAGTCTTTACATTCTGTTTTTACTGCTGTGAGAGTTTTCCACTGCATTCGATTCATGTCTACTTTTGCTTCATTTCACGCTTCTTCAAGATCACAGTGACCTTGAGACACAGCAGACAAAATCTGGATTCTCTGTTCTGCTTTTGGTATGCAAAGAAAGGTCGTTCGAATGGCCTAACCATCTTGTCTTGTCTCTTGTCTGTTTTGACCCACACCATCTCTTTGTCTGCGTTAATTGGTACAAAGACAGTCAAGCCACACTTAACAATTCCCGTTTTTTTTGTTTTCTATTTCGCCATCCAGACAATCTGTGTGTACGTGTTTGCGCTAATTGCTGTGTCTGCACTAATTGGAAGAATACCGTTTAGCCATACTTAATAATCTGCCGGAGATGTTTTTCTTTTGTCTGTGGATTTGTTTTTGGCTTTTGCTGTTTTCTTTCGGTTTTGCGCTATTTCCATTTTTGTTTACACAGATTATAGTTATTCTGATTTCATCATAGCGGTAGGTGTTGACATGTATTCGCTTTATGTGTGTCTGCTCTGTCTCTCATGCTTTACTGATGCGCTTAGGACTCTTGTGAGATGAGGTGCTGGGTAAAAAATCATGACTGTTGTTTTCATGATTAGTTGGAATAAGATTATTGCGCTCCGCTTAATCTACCATTTATTTGTGTGGTTAGTTGGTTGGCTAGTTGGCTGGTTCGTTCGTTCGCTGCTTCGTTCGTTGCTTGATAGTTTGGGTTCTTGTTGTTCGTTTTGTTTGTTCGTCTGGTTGGTTGGTTGGTTGGCTGGTTTGTTGGTTTTTGGTGGGTTTGTTTGCTGCTGCTGTTGTTTGTTTTTTAATCGGGGTTTGCTTTGTTTCTTTTGTTACTAAGATCATTACCAGGGATAAGACTGATAAGATTGGGACAATATCATAAGGCCAGAGAAACAATCACCATTCCCATCTCCCGCACCGCCCCCAAAATCCACAGATATCACAAGGGGAATAACTGTGCGACAGCAAGACAGTCTGAGTTATTTCCCACGGATTCAGATTCAAAATATTCTAAAACATTATATGTACACTCTGCCATCAACAGATCTATCGTCGTCAATGTTTTGGTTGACTGCAGTTTTGCTTGACTGCAGTTTAGCTTACTTTGCAGGCCTGAGGTATGATGCTGTTCACATTTGTTCATACTGATTGATGTGGTCTACTGCACATTTACTGCCGCAATATAGTTTTGTTTTGTTTGCTGTTTTACGTATTCACTGATGTGCTAACTGTTAAAAACAAAATTCAAATGAGGTTTGAGCAAAACAAATCTGTCCAAAAGATTTTAACTTCCTGGATCACAATGACCTTCCACTCCTCCCCTAAAAAGGGTGTCATGTTTTTTACCCCTCAAACAGGTTTTATTCATTCAAAAGAAGGAACACAAGCATATATATTTTTACACTAACAGCAAACTTTAGTTGCAACTGCATCACTAGAGTTAAGCCTTCAAAATACACACAAAGCACAGTAGTTTAAACAAAGAAAGAACATATATTGATTAAATACAATAAGTATATTTATTAAATGCAAAACGCATAGTCAGTTTTAACAAAGAACGTACAAAACTTAAAATAATCAAGTACACCCAGCACAGCTAATTTTAGCAAAGGACGTACATGAATTAATTAAGTACAGTCACCTTACAAAGAACATAGATATACACAGAAAAATCAAAATGAAAACAAGGGTTTCCGATGTTGCAAAAACATAAGGGGTTATTTCATCATGTTTCAATTTCCACCAGTGGTCAATACGACAGCCACTTTTCTCTAAAAAGTGCCGACCCCTAATCAGTAATGTGTGTGCTTGTTTGTTTGTTCGTCTATCTGTCTGTCTGTCTGGTTGGTTGGTTGGTTGGTTGGTTGGTTGGTTGGTTGGTTTAACAACGTCTTTGTGGAGACTTGCAGTCCAAATTTACTGGGAGTGGGAGACTTAAACCCAAGCACCCAAAAAACATCTGAGAAAAATGTTGACACATTTTTCTTAACATTCTTCCCTTTTCAAAACCAGACAACGAAAGCAAGGGAGACAGAATGAAGGACAGAAAGGCAGAGATCACGGGAAAGGGCGCCTCCCATTTCTGAGAGAAACCGGATACCGTATATCAGCCGAGTCTTTGTATGCAGTATTTTTAAAGCCACTGGCACCTCTTCAGAGCGTCCACATAATTGTTTTCAGCGGTTTTGGGTGCTTTAATATATGTACATTAAATATCCGACTGATGCCACCTTGTCATCATTGAGCATTTTTCAAAAAAATTAAATAAAGAAAAATAAAAACAAGCGTTCTTCCTCCGTAGCCCACACGGTACACCATACGGCGCGTTGACCAGTGCCGCGGCTTATCAGCTGCAGCATCTCAGGAATGCAGTGTCAGGCATCACCGGTGTCGAGACTTCCGCCTCCCATTTCTGAGAGAGACCGGATACCGTATATCAGCCGAGTCTTTGTATGCAGTAATTTTAATTACACAGCTGTTGTTTGTAACTTTTAGTACATGTCTACACTTCTGTGTTTATCAAAGTCTGAAAACAGAACTTTTAAACCCAACAGGAATCTTTCTACAGACATATATTTTGCTTGCTTAGAAATCTACCGTGGGGATTTGTTTAACCGAGCCCAAATTCTAAACGTCGTCGACCCACAAGCCAGCTGTAGCGTGCTACGTTATCGTCTAAACTTTGAAATGGAACTTTCCGCGACAACGCATTCAGTCATAAGGTGAGTGTAGGCCTAACTGGTTTTCTGTTTTTTGGTTTTGTTTTGTTTTGATTTATGTTTGTTTTTCTGATCTTGACAACCCATGTCATAGCTAGCTGTTTACGTGTTATTTATTGTTTGAATTGCTTGTAAAGTTTACTCCAAGTTCGAACACTTGTTCAATTTTTGGACTCATTAACTGAATGCACTGTCAACAAGTCTGTTACTTGCAAATAATATTTGTCATGATGAGAGCACGATAACTTCTATAAACTGAAACCATGCTGTTCATATTTGTCAGATGAAATTAAAGAGCGGTACTGAAAGGAACTATGGGAAAATGTACGTGTCTTAAATTAATGCATTTTACTGTTTTGTATTTTTCAATTCCAGAGAATGCAGTTACAGGAAAATTTGTGAAAACAGACAGAATAGCATTGTCACTGCTTCCATCACTAACACACCTACTCCGTTACAGGTGGCCCTGGATGTGCTTGTACGGCAAAAGCATCTACTTCAAACCATGCATGACTTTGGTATCACGTGTTCGTATGACGAAGTTATAAGATGTAAAATATCAGCAGCAGCAGCGCACACTGAGATTGAAACTGACAACAGGACAACACTAGATGCCAGCAAAGGTCTTGTGCAAGTTATTGGTGACAACTTTGACGCTAATATCTCTTGTCAAAATGGCCTTAAATCTACGCATGCACTTGCTCTTTTGCTCACACAAAGCCAATCAAATACGCCAGATTCTGAGAAATCAAACAGATATAAGTAAACTTAAATTGCAGACTCCAGTTGCATCAAAAACTCCAATTCATATCTTCAAGGGATCAAAGAAACCTGTCATGCCCCCAGCAGTGCACAGCCACACAGTTCTGCCACTGAAAATCATGACAAGGCAGAATATTTCGCTCAGAAGGGCAAATGATTTGGATTTCGACTTTTCCAAACATGTCACAGAACACGAGTCAACGCCAGAATTTGCAGGCTTCAATACAAAACATGCACGTGAGCATGGTCATGAAGTCAAACCAGCAAGTAAAACTGTGTACCGGCCCTTGATTGACATGACACCTTCAGACCCAACAACAATGATGACTGCAATGATTGAGGCCCAGAGAATCACGAAGCAGTCAGGACAGAGTTTCACTGTCTTCACAGCGGACCAACAATTCTACAGAATCATGATCAATGTGCTATGGGTACACCCGGAAATGTTCAGCAACTCCATTCCTCGCATGGGTGGAATGCACATGCTCATGAGTTTTGTGGGACGCATTGGCACCTTGATGGCAAACTCTAGCCTCGAGGAGGTGATGAAAGTAGCATTTGGAGGAGTACCAAACATGCTGAGTGGGAAGAAGTTTCCGCAGAACTGCTGAGCATTGAGAATGGTAACAGAAAAATTACTTTGTGAAAATTTGTCCGAAGTCACTGAGCACGGTGAGCTCATGACCCTGCTTGAAAATGCCTGAGCCCAGAGTAGAACCACAAAGCTATGGGTTGACAGTCTCATTCATCAAACCTGTCTTCATTAGCATGCTGTTTGTCAGGGCTGAAAGAGAAGGAAATTGGCCGTTACATCTGGTGGCAGTTGCAGCCATGTTACCATACTTTTTTGCAGAAGGCCATTAGAATTATGCCAGATACAGCCTGTATTATTTTGAGATCTATGGAACGCCTGCCAGAAGAGGTCCTTGAGCGTTTTCTTAAAGGAGAGCATGTAACGCGCCATAAATCTGGAATCTGGAACGACATCTGGTCAGATATGTACATCGAATCCACCTTCATGAGGTATGGGCATGGTCCAGGTGGATTAATCGGCATCACCTTTGTCCTGGTGCGCAAGCCAGATGGGCACTCAAGTCTCCACAGAATCATGATCAATGTACTATGGGTACACACTTCTATCAAGATTGTTTCAGATGATACAGATGTGTTTGTTTTGCTCCTGTGTTATTATCAATCTCAAAGGATTACAGCTCCTGTTGTGATGGAAGGCACTACCTCCCAGAAAACAACATGTGACATCTCTGTCAGTCTGTGACAGTCAGAAAGCATGAACATATCATCCCTGACCTTCTGGCAGCACACGCTTTGATACAGTGGCTTACATGTGGGGCATTGGAAAAGCCACAGTTCTGAAAATTCTTCAAAAAGGATTTTCACTCGACAGCTTAGGGGAACCAGATGCTGATTTCAGTCACGTCATCCAGCAGTGTACTCGGTTTATTGGTGTTTGCTATGGCTGCAAAACCACAGAAATGTCCAAGATCAGGTTTGAAGCATGGCTCCTGAAAACAACAAGAAAAGCAGCTGTGACTCCAAAGCTAAGATCACTGCCACCAACAGAAGCAGCCTTTAATGAGAATGTGAAACGTACACATCAATGTGAAACGTACACATCTGCAGGCATGCATCTGGAAAGGAGCACTGGATCCTGATCCTCCAAATCTTTGTCCAACGGATTTTGGGTGGCACAAGGCTGACACAACTTTACTGCCGGTCAGATTACCTCCTGGAGTTGAAGCCTCACCTGCTGAGGTGCAAATGATGAAGTGTGGCTGCAGCACAGCGGAACCCTCTTCAACAGCACGATGTGGATGTGCCACTGCACAAATGACATGTACTGTCTTTTGTAAGTGTTACCTAAATGAAAATTATCAGAATCCAAGGACCAAACGCGCTGATGCCCTCGAAAGAGAAGACGATGATGAAGAAGAACCCGACTGCACAAGTGCTATGTAGCTGCTTTGCGCTTGATTCATAGATCTAAACAAATCAAACATTTTGCCGCGTTTTGTGTGTCATAACTGCATTACTCCAAACAAAACAATTACTGTCATAACACATCATGACTGTGCAGTGTGGTTATGGCTTTTACGTGTCATCCAAGTGACACGTCTTTGCTCCTGTTCCTGTGTTCCTTGACAAACTTTCCAACGTTCTGAAAGCCTTATTGGGTTACATTTTGTATAGGAGGTTTGTGTATCTGTGATAGTTTTCTGAATATGTAATGTTAACGCTACTTATTCTGTTTATATTTTATGTGATTTTAAAACCAGGTACAATTCTACTTTATTATAAAAGAAATCAGACCCCACGCCTTCCCCATTCCTTAACGAACCAAAAAAAAAGGAATGTTTGATGTCCTCCCGGTTAAAAGATTGTCTAAATTTGGCAGCCATTTTTGTGTTATAAACAAACAATCAGGCATTATGATATATTTCAAATGTATTGTGTGTGTATCAGAGTCAAACAGGAAGTATTTCATGCTGGTATGTCGCAAAAACTATCGACTTGTGTGAAAAACTGAACATGTGCCATTACTTGGCTACTTTCAGTCGCCATATTGGCGGCCATCTTGGAAATGTAAACATACGCACATTTACACATTTACTAAAACATGTTTTTGGGTTTCAAGATCATTTCTGCATGATAAGTTTGGGCAGTCAGTCTCAAAAAATTGCGTTCTGCATTACCAAGAATGTCATATCACTTATTTTAAGAACTCAGGCCGCCATCTTGGCGGCCATGTTGGATTTTTCAAAATGCTCAACAGTGTCAGGGTGGCATCAGTTGGATATGTTATATATGGACACTAAAGAGCTCAAAACCGCTGAGATCAATTATGAGTACTGCATTTTTGGGTCATGCTAAAAATCATCAAATGGCAACCGGACTAGGGGGGGGGGGGGGACTGGGAGTGTGTGTGTGTGTGTGTGTGTGTGTGTGTGTGTGTGTGTGTGTGTGTGTGTGTGTCTGTGTCTGTGTGTGTGTGTCTGTGTGTGTCTGTGTGTGTGCGCACGCGCGTCTATGTATGTATGTATGTATGTGTGTGTGTATGTGTCTCTGTGTGTGCGCGCGTACGATGCCTGAGTGTGTCTGTATGTGTGTGAGTGTGTGTATGTGTCTGTTTGTGTGTGTGTGTGTGCGTGTTTGTGTTTGTGTTCGTGTGTGTGTGTGCGCCTGTTTTTCAGTATGTGTGTGTGTGCGCGCGCTCGCATGTGTGTGCGTGGTGTGTGTGTGTGTGTGTAAGTGTGTGTGCTGGGACACATATCAATGCATCTGCGCATACGAGGATATGCCTCTGGCGTTGACCACTCTGTCCAATTTATCACCAGGGGGTTTAAAAGAAATAAACCTGGATACAAATATATAAATACAGCAAAATGTTTATGAAAACTGGCGTAAGTTATCTAAATTTGCTTTTGCACATCACAACTCCTTACAACCAAAAATACAGTTTATACATGTGCCCAATAATCAATCCTCAGAGAAAGTATGGAAGGTTTCATGGAAAAACGCAGGTATGAATGGGCCAGCAAGACAGAAACTGATAGGGAGAAACGACAGAAAGTATAGAAGCAAGGGAGAAACAAAGAAACTGATAGACGAGAGGAAATTTTTGGCAC
Organism: Monoplex corrugatus; assembly: GCA_030674185.1. Taxonomy (NCBI): domain Eukaryota; kingdom Metazoa; phylum Mollusca; class Gastropoda; order Littorinimorpha; family Ranellidae; genus Monoplex; species Monoplex corrugatus. The sequence continues at coordinate 51,708,981 of JAPXFY010000026.1, forward strand.
AAAATTTTCAGAAAGTGGGGATACTACATGTATTTATACTGAAAGAGCCTCCGGCATCCCCATGGCCAGTGGAGGAAGGGGGAAGAGACAGAGAGTATTAAAGAGACAAACATACAGGAGGGAGGGGGAGAGAGAGAGAGCGAGAGAGAGAGAGAGACAACCAGACAGACAGACAGACAGAGAGACAGAGAGAGACAGAGAGAAGATGTGTATGTCTGTGCATGTGCGTAGACGTCATGGAGACACACACGGATGCAATGAAAGAGTGAGAAAGACTATGTGTGTATCTGTCTGTCCGTTTATGTGTGTGTCTGTGTGCGTGTCTGTGTATGAGTGTACAGAGTGTGGGAGAAAGGGTGGATACTATACTTTCAGGTCGTCGTCGTCATCGGCGCAAACAGCCTGATAACAGGTTTTGGTTCAATTCTTACTGGCCTCTCTTTGTAAACGTTTAAGAACGGAACAAACACATCGACCACACACACACACACACACACACACACACACACACACACACACACACACACACACACACACACACACACACACACACACACACACACACACACAATCTGCTGTTCTTTCTTTCCCCACCCTTATCACCCGTCCGAAAATGTTTCTTTTCTATTTTTGTCGTCCTTGTTTTCCTGTTCCAATACAAGTGTGGGTGTGTGTTTGAGTGTGTTTGAGTGTGTGTGTGTGTGTGTGTGTGTGTGTGTGTGTGTGTGTGTGTGTGTGTGTGTGTGTGTGTGAGAGAGAGAGAGAGAGAGAAAGAGAGAGAGGCCCCGTGTATGTTGCCGTATATGTGTGTTACCGTATGTGTGCCTGAGTGTGTGTGTGTGTGTGTGTGTGTGTGTGTGTGTGTGTGTGTGTGTGTGTGTGTGTGTGTGTGTGTGTGTGTGTGTGTGTGTTTGCGCGCGCGTGTGCGTGTGCGTGTGCATGTGTGTGTGTGTGAGCGCTACTGAAATGCTTGGCCTATCTCGGCCACAAGGCCTACAACACAAGCGACTGTTCGCTCTGTGTTTACTTTACAACAAGGATTACGCTTCTCTGTTTTACTTATCACAAGCCTCTCACTCTCTCTCTCTCTCTCTCTCTCTCTCTCTCTCTCTCCTCTCCTTCTCCTCTCTCTCTCTCTCTCTCTCTCTCCACAAATATTTTTCCTCTCTCTTCCTCTCTCTCTCTCACACAAAACCGGTACGGTAATATGCTCTCGCTCTTCTTCTCCTCTCTCTCTCTCTCCTTCTCTCAACACACACACACACACACACACACACACACACACACACACACACACACACACACACAGAGGCACACATACGGTAACACACATATACGGCAATATACACGGGGCCTCTCTCTCTCTCTTCACACACACACACACACACACACACACACACACACACACACACACACACACACACACACACACACACACACACACACACACACAATTATCATGCCATCCATTCTCTGGCCTCCCTGTCTGACCTCAACGCTGCCAGACGGCTGTAGAGGTTAACCCCGATCATTACTCAACCTCCCCCACCCCTACCATCCCTACTCCCAGAACACCCCCATTCTGTCTCGAAGGCTTCTCCTATGTCTGTCTGTCTCTGTCTGTCTGTACATCTGTCTGTTTCCTGTTTGTCTGTCTGTTTTTCTGTCTCTGGATGTGATGTGATAGAAGCTTTTTCGGTTATAATATTAAACCCATCTCTCTCTTTTCTTTCTCTCTCTCTCGCTCTCTACCCTCCCTCCCTTCACACACACAATTCATAGTCCATAAGTCGATGCATCACTCAGACCGTTCCCTTCTCCTTCTCATCACAAAGCAAAGATAGACATCACACACACACACACATACATACATACACACACACACACACACGCTCGCGCACGCACACACACACACGCGCGAGCGCACGCACACACGCACACGCGCGCGTGCGCACGCACATGTTTGGCAAGAAACTCTCATGGTGAAATCATACAAAACTGATATCAAATGCAACAGCTTCAAAGCCATAAAATTAATGTACAAAAATGCCACATTACTTGCGAGACCTACAAACGGTCTTCCTTCCAACATACTGTTACACACAGGAGTAATTAAAGGAAACACGCTAAGCCCGACATCACTCACTATTAAGTTATAATTAAATTTGTATTCAGGTGTTTTTTTTTTTTAAATCCCCTGTGTAATAAATTGGACGGTGTGGTCAACGCCAGGGGTATCTCCTTAGATTATGTGCGCGAATGCATTGATATGTGTACTTAATTTTTTTTCTTTTCTTCCCCCCCCCCCCCCCCCCCCCCCCCTTCCCCAGTTGAAGTGTTATCTGTGTGTATAGAAATGGTTATAGCCTGATGTGGCTCTACGCAGTCGGCTGGGCTTTAAACAAATAATAACAATAACAATTTACCAACTTACTTATTCGACAATGATTCACCACATTTAATTGACTCAAACAACTTGTAAACTTCATGTCTGTTATACGCTGATGACCTAATGATTCTTATCAATGTAATAAAACTAGGAATGCAAAATAATACAGGACAAATTTTATAATCTACAACAAAAATGGGACTAAAAACCCAATCAAGAAAAAAACAAAAGCAGTCATCTGACTAAAACCTACCCAACATATATTTTATTTATATTCGGCTTTCATAACACACAACTCAGACCAATACAAATACAGTACATAATTTTCACAAAACAAAGAACCAAAAACGATCTGTCCTTGAAAAGATCACCAAAGAATCAGAATCGAAACGAGATGTAATGATACATCTCTAATGACAGACTTAGAGTCAACGCACATGACTTGAAAACTGACAAGCAAATATACAAACATTCCAAGCAAACAGAAAATGTACAGTTATATGGCGTGACTGAAGATGAAATTCATTTCCTGGATAATTGTATCTGATATAAATCAAGACCAAAACTGATGAAAAAGACTCATGAAAAACATGCATGCCTTCAACATTCAACTGCTCTAAATCATTATGTTAAGTCAAGTGACTACTTAAAGGAAGATGATTTGCACGTTCATAGTTGCTTAATAATATACGATGCCTGCACTTGGAAAACTGAGAGGTACTTAGTCAGTCACATATCTATACTCCAAGTGGTGATGAGGAGGAGGAGCAGGAGGAGGATAGCGAAATCATACTGTAGAAATTACTCACTGTTATGTAAACATTACAACGACTGAGTCTTTCAGGTTCTCTTGGGTTCTTTTGACAAGTAAACAGTTCTTCACACATCACACAAACGTATACAGAGAGACAGGGGAGGGAAGGAGAAGGGGGGATAGAGGGGGAGAGAGAGAGTTCTTCACACATCACACATACATATACAGACAGAGAGGGCGAGGGGAGGAGAACGGAGGGGAGGGAGGGAGAGAGAGGGAGGGAGGGAGAGAGAGAGAAAGAGACAGGCGCACAGACAGTGAGAGAGCGAGAGAGAGACAGACAGACAGACAGACAGACAGAGAGACAGACAGAAAGACAGACAGAGACAGACAGAGACAGAGAGAGCAAGCACTGCTCAGACAACAGAGACAGAGAGAGCAAGCACTGCTCAGACAGACAGACAGACAACAAGGACGGTGTGTGTTTGGACAGATGAAGTGTTGAAAGACGACTCGCCTGACCCGCAGGTCAAGCAAGCACAGGCGTGTGAATTCTTTGGGAATCCTGTAAAAAGACACACACCCAAAACTGACCATAAAAGGTCACAGAAGCTAACTACAGGTGACGAGGATGACAGACTGAGGGCGGAAGGTGAGAGGGAGAGTGAGGGATATATACATAGTGAATGGCGATAAACCATCGACTGAAAGACTGTGGCTTCAAATCCCATCAGTTTCGTTAAAATTATTGTGGGAATGCCCCAGGGGCATGGCTCTGGTATTAGCCTTTGTTTTCTCGACATTAAATGATTAATCAACGGTATTCACACATTTTCCTTCGTCCAGAGGCCGACAGAATGCAAAGAGGAACAGGGGGGGGGGGGGATAGGGGTACGGAGGAGAATATGGGATGGGGGAGTTCACTGCCCATTAAGCACATGACCAATGGGAAATGGATACCAGAGACAGTGGAATAGAGAGAGAGGCAAAGAGAGAGAGAGAGGCAAAGAGAGACAAGCTGAGACAGGTTGACAGAGAGAGAGAGAATGAGAGAGAGAGAGTTTCAGAAAGAGAGAGAGCAAGAGAGAGAAGCAGAGAGAGAGAGAGAAGATGAAGAAGAAGAGAGACAGATGCAGAAAGAGAGAAAAGAGAGAGAGAGAGAGAGAGAGAGAGAGAGAGAGAGAAAATTATTCGCATATTAACAAAAGAATTTGTGCGCGTGTGTGTGTGTGTGAGAGAGAGAAAGAGAAAGAAAAAGAGACAGACAGACAGACAGAGATACATATATGTAGGGCCTAGAAAACAATCATACTATATAGAATATAGATATCCAACTAAAAACATAATTAATAACTGAACTGAACAAAACTTCAGGTCAAGTCAGCCTCAACTTGGCGTGTGCGTATGGAGAGAAAGGGGAGAGAGGGGGGGAAGGGAAAGAGAGACAGACAGACAGACAGACTGACAAAAAACAGAGAGAAAGAGTGGGAGAGAAGATAGAGTCTACAAGATTCCACCCAAATGCAGACACTAGCCATACCACAGAAAGAGCCGCACAAAAAAATAAACCAACAACACAAACCCTCTTGATAAAAAGCAGAAGGCTTCATAGCAGCAGTCAGGCCAGTTTTTGGCACAGAATAAAACGCCTAATCTAATTGACAAAAGGGAAGCGAGCCTCTAACCTCCAGCTTCCCTCTCCCCTCCCCCCTCCCCTCACCAACCTACCACCACGCACACCAGTACCAGGGCTGGCAGCGAGAGGCCAGTGTCTGGCACAGAAGAGAACCACTAATCTAATCGACACATGGACCAGGTGAGCCTCTTTGTACACATCGCACCTACCAAACCTACTCTCTCAGCACACCCCTCCTCCCATCTCTCTCTCTCTCTCTCACCACACACACACACATCGCACCTACCAAACCTACACTCTCACCTCCCCCCATCTCTCTCTCTCTCTGTCACACACACACACACACACACACACACACACACACACACTCTCTCTCTCTCTCTCTCTCTCTCACGCACACACACACACACACACACACACACACGTACACACATACACACACACACCGCACCTACCAAACCTCTCTTACCCCCCCCCCCCATCTCTTTCTCTCTCTTCACACACAGACACACACACACATTATCTCTCTCACGCGCGCGCGCCACACACACACACACACACGGCTGACAGACAAGGCCAGTTTCTGGCACAGATTAGTTGCCAATGGTTACACTTACCATATGAACGAAGCGAACATGTGCTCTCTCTCTCTCTCTCTCTCTCTCTCTCTCTCTCTCTCTCTCTCTCTCTCTCTCTCTCTCTCTCTCTCTCCCCTCATGAATGTTAATTCTCCTAGTTACATACATAACTGGTCCCAGAAGACTAGTTTCTGGAAGTTTCCTTCCATCCAATCATACAGCAGACGCCAAAGGGTTAAAGATGATCATCGGAGCTCGAACTAATATTCACTCCCACATCCATACCAGTTTTATCATGTCCCTGCAAGTTTCCCGCACCACTGCAGGTTTCCCACATCCTTGCCAGTTTTCTGCCAGTTTTCCACATTCTTCTTTCTCACGTCTTTGCCTTGTGTGTGTCTCCGTCACTTTCAGTTTCTCGCATCACTGCCAGTTTTCCATGTTCTTATCATTTTTTTCCCACAACCTTGCCAGTTTTCCATGTTCTTGCCAGTTTCCCGCATCACTGCCAGTTTCCATGTCCGTGTCCGTTTTCCGCTTCACAGTCCATTTCCCATGTCCCTGCCAGTTTCCCGCATCACTGCCAGTTTCCCGCATCATGCCAATTTCTCATGTCCTTGCAAGTTTCCCGCACCCCTGCCAGTTTTCCGTGCCCTTGCCAGTTTCCTGCATTCTTGCCCATTTCCCATATTCTCGCCAGTAATCATGTCCTTGTCCGTTTCCCATGTCCTTCCCTGTTTTCCATGTCCTTGCCCGTTTCCCATGTCCTTGCCAGTTTCCAATCCTTGCCTGTTTGACATGTCCTTGCCCGTTTTCCTTGCCAGTTTCCCATATCCTTGCCAATTTCAAATGTCCTTGCCCGTTTCCCATGTCCTTGCCCGTTTCCCATGTCCTTGCCAGTTTCCAGCGTCACTATAGTTTCCATGTCCTTGCGAGTTTTCCACATCCTTGCCAGTTTTTCCCGTTCTTGCCAATTTCCCGGATCACTGCCAGTTTTCCATGTCCTTGTCAGTTTCCCACGACCTTGAAAGTTTTCCACTTCCTCGCCAGTTTCCTGCGTCCTTGCCAGTTTCCCGCACCACTGCCAGTTTTCCAGGTCCTTGTCAGTTTTCTGCCAGTTTCCCGTATCTCTGCCAGTTTCCCAAATCCTTGCCTTTCATTCCCTCACTCTATTCATTACCTTCTTGCTGAAAGCTGGTGAGTACGATGAAGCAATGTAAGGGTTAGGAAGCTGGTGAACAGGGTGAGGGAATGAAAGGGTTTGGAAACTGGTGGATAGGATCAGGAGATGAAAGTTAGCTGGTGGATAGGGTGAGGGAATGAAAGGTTCAAGTTCACACTGCTTACAGTCCAACCGACTACCAGAGCCATATCAGACGCTGATGGATAGTGGAAGATGAAGTAGAAGTTGTAGATGGGTGGGGATAAGAGTAGAGCTGATGGATAGTGTAAGGAATGAAAGAGTTAGGAAGTTGGTAGATAGGGTGAGGGAATAAAGGAGTTAGGAAGCTGATGGATAGTGTGAAGGAATGAAGGAGTTAGGAAGTATGGTAGTAAGTGAAGGGGAGTTGGAGGGAATAAAGGAGTTAGGAAGCTGATGGATAGTGTGAAGGAATGAAAGAGTTAGGAAGTTGGTAGATAGGGTGAGGGAATAAAAAGGAGTTAGGAAGCTGATGGATAGTGTGAAGGAATGAAAGAGTTAGGAAGTTGGTGGATAGGGTGAGGGAATAAAGAGTTAGGAAGCTGATGGACAGTGTGAAGAAGTGAAAGAGTTAGGAAGCTGGAAGATAGGGTGAGGAAGCGAAAGGGTTAGGAAGCTGGTGGATAGGGTGAGGGAGTGAAAGAGTTATGAAGCTGGTGGATAGGGTGAGGGATTGAAAGTTATGAAGCTGGTGGATAGGGTGAGGGAGTGAAAGGGTTAGGAAGCTGGTGGATAGGGTGAGGGAGTGAAAGGGTTAGGAAGCTGGTGGATAGGGTGAGGGAGTGAAAGTTAGGAAGCTGGTGGATAGGGTGAGGGAGTGAAGGTTAGGAAGCTGGTGGATAGGGTGAGGAAGCGAAAGGGTTAGGAAGCTGGTGGATAGGGTGAGGGAATGGGTTATGAAGCTGGTGGACAGTGTGAAGGAGTGAAAAGTTATGAAGCTGGTGGATAGGGTGAGGGATTGAAAGTTATGAAGCTGGTGCATAGGGTGAGGGAGTGAAAGGGTTAGGAAGCTGGTGGATAGGGTGAGGGAGTGAAAGGGTTAGGAAGCTGGTGGATAGGGTGAGGGATTGAAAGTTAGGAAGCTGGTGGATAGGGTGAGGGAGTGAAAGGTTAGGAAGCTGGTGGATAGGGTAAGGAAGCGAAAGGGTTAGGAAGCTGGTGGATAGGGTGAGGGAATGGGTTAGGAAGCTGGTGGACAGTGTGAAGGAATGAAAAAGTTATGAAGCTGGTGGATAGGGTGAGGGAGTGAAAGGGTTAGGAAGCTGGTAGATAGGGTGAGGGAATGAGTTAGGAAGCTGTTGGATAGGGTGAAGGAATGAAAGTTAGGAAGCTGGTGGATAGGGTGAGGGAGTGAAAGGATTAGGAAGCTGGTAAATAGGGTGATGAAGTGAAAGGGTTAGGAAGCTGGTAAATATGGTGAGGGAATGAGTTAGGAAGCTGTTGGATAGGATGAAGGAATGAAAGGGTTAAGAAGCTGGTGGACAGGGTGAGGGAATGAAAGAGTTAAGAAGCTGGTGGATAAGAGCAAAGAGTTGTTTGTTAGCTCTGGTACTACGTAACTTTCGTGCGCGCACGCACGCACGCACACACGCACGCACGCACGCACGCACGCACGCACGACACACACACAAACACACACACACACACACACACACACACACACACACACTGCAAGGGCAGAGTAGATGTCGCGCCAGCAGGCAGCAAAAGTGTGTGTGGTGTTTTACAGTGATTTTATCGTGGTTCTATTTGGTTTTATGCATTGAATTTTGTATGTTTGTTGCTTTGAAATCCTGACACACGGTGATGTAAATATTTTTTTTAAATTTTGAATATTTTACCAGATAATCCGATTTTAAAGTTTTTATACCTACTTTTCATCATTTTAATTCAGCCGCTCAAGTCGGACATTTTATCTGTGAACTGTGTTTACACCTTAGCCTACTGTGTTCGCCCAACGCTACAGCTTCCAAACCTTTGTGTTCTGCGTTCTCTGGATTTTAGTGTTGTGAACTGACCAACCCACACACCAACCTGCAAGTGTCTTCCTCTCCTGCCTGGCTCGCAATTATGGACCCGTCTTTTATAAAACAAATTGGACTGACACTTTTTAAACACAGCAAATGCTACCTCGGTGGAGGCGTCTACCAGCGAATACGAACACTGGGGCTGTGTCCTAAGCCCCGCACTGCGCGATCCTGTCGTGGTGGACGTCCCCACCGTCTTTGGCACAACCTGCCTCCTGCCCGACGCCACTTTTCGTCTCCTGCTTCTTCTTCTCCTCCACTGCCCCTGCCCTCGACCTCGCTGCTGCAAGCTTTGTCTCCTCCTCTGCCGTCTTCGCCTTCGCCTTCTGTCCTGATGGTGCCGCCTTCGCCTTCTGTCCCGCCGGTGCCGCTTTCGCCTTCTGTCCCGTTGGTGCCGCCTTCGTCGCCACCTTGGCCGCCACCATATGACTGTGATAGGCTGAAACTATGCCTTTTTAATGCTCAGTCAACATGCACTGATGGCAAAGCCAAGTCATTGCTGATTTTATCGCAGATGAGCATGTTGACATTGCTTTTATCACAGAGACATGGCTTAACCCCCTTGGTCACGAACCTATACATGCTAGCCTCACTCCGAGTGGTTACAGGCTTGCTTCTTTCCATCGCTCATCCCGAGGTGGCGGTATCGCCATCTTCTACAACGACTCACTCCATTCCCGCCTATCTTTCTCACAGTCTCTGCCTTTCTCCCATCCTTCTTTCGAACACGTTGAAGTATCCTTCCAATCCACCCCTCACCCAATCACCTTCTCCTGTGTCTATCGACCCCACCTAGCTCTGCCAACAAACTCACCACATCCACGTTTCTCTCTGACTTTGACCAATTGCTTGACCACTACTGCCTCTTACCTGGAAATCTCATCATTCTAGGTGACATCAATGTCCACTATGACAACACTCACCGTTATGACACAAGACATATCATCAACTCTCTGTCCAATCACAATATGACTCAACACATTTCTGAACCAACCCATCAAAAAGGTCACATTCTTGACTGGATCATTTCTCGTGATCACCACAATTCCGCTACTGACAACTGCTTAGTTCTTTCTACCCGTCTAACTTCAGCCCTTCCATCTGACCACTCTGCAATTCTCTGTTCTCTCGACATTTCTCCTCCTTCCCGTACCATGCGCACAGTGACTCGACGCAATCTCAAATCTATCGACCTCTCCACATTTTCATCTGATGCCTCCCGTCTCCTTTCTGAAAAGTCACATAACCTTGCCGATGAATTCTATACTACTCTCCACCATCTTCTGGACACTCATGCTCCAGCCACAACCCGTCTTTTACCTGACCGCCCCCCTACCCCCTGGCTCACTCATGAGATCGCCTGTGCAAAACGTGCCCGCCGCAGAGCAGAGCGCCGCTGGCGCAAATCCAAACTCACTGTACACAGACAACTTTTCCAAGCCTCTAAAACAAAAGTATCCACCCTCATTGCATCAGCAAAAACAAGCTATTTCCAAACCAAAATCCTGAATGCCTCTTCTTCAAAAGAACTCTTTACAACCATGAATCATCTCCTTGGCACACGAAAAGATTTACCTCTCCCAACAAAACATACAAATGAAGAACTCCCATCTGTATTCTCCAACTATTTCACCACCAAAATACAAACTCTTCGTGACAGGCTTGACAGGACACCCTGTCAACCATGCCCACCTGACCCTTCCTTCTCTGGCACACCTCTTACTACTTTTACCCCAGTCTCACAAGAAGAAATTCTCAACACAATCAGATCCATGTCGTTCAAAACCTGCGAACTGGATCCTCTTCCAGGTTCTCTCTACGCCGACTGTCTCCCTACTCTCCTCCCATTCATCACTGACATCATCAACACTTCTCTTCAAACTGGAACTGTCCCAGATTCTTTCAAGTCTGCTATTGTTCACCCTCTCCTCAAGAAACACAATTTAGACCCAAATGAACTGAAAAATTACCGGCCTATCTCTAATCTCTCTTTCTTGTCGAAACTCCTTGAAAAAGTCGTCCTCAACCAGCTGAACTCTCACCTGTCTGCCAACAATCTCCTCAATCCTTTCCAGTCAGCCTACCGCCAGTGCCATAGCACTGAAACTGCCCTACTACACATTCTCAACAATCTCCTCCTTGCAACTGATACTGGCAAAGTCTCTCTCCTCACACTCCTTGATCTGTCTGCAGCCTTTGATACCATTGATCATGGTATTCTCCTTTCTAGACTTCATCATACTTTTGGCATCTCTGACATTGCTCTGTCTTGGTTCACTTCATACCTATCCAACAGAAAACAAACCGTTCTCATCAATGGCACTTACTCTCAACCTGCATACCTGACCTGTGGTGTTCCACAAGGATCTGTTCTTGGCCCTGTTCTTTTCACTCTTTACACCTCCCCCCTGTCCACCATCATCAACTCCCACTCTATAAAACACCACTTCTATGCTGATGACACCCAACTTCAAGACAGTGACTCACCTGATAATATACAGCGCCTGTTGACTCGCACCACTGAGTGTTACTCGGACATTAAGAACTGGATGACACACAATAGACTTCAGCTTAATGACGACAAAACAGAAGCTATCCTCATTGACACCCGTCAGAAACTTTCTCAGCTGCCTCCTCTTTCTCTCCCATTATGTAACACATCAGTCCCAATTTCTGATTCAGCTAAAAACCTTGGTGTCTGCATTGACTCTACCCTCTCCATGAACAACTTTGTTTCTCAAACTGCCAGATCCTTGCTACTATCATCTCCATCGTATAAGGCTGATCAGGAAGTATCTCTCTGTCGAAACAACTGCAAAACTCGTTCTCTCCTTCATAATGTCTCGCATTGACTATTGCAATTCACTCCTGTCTGGTCTTCCTGCCTCCACCATTCACATCCTACAGCGCATTCAAAACAATGCTGCACGCCTTGTACTCAAAAAGAAAAAAGCTGACCACATATCTCCTCTCCTGGCACAACTTCACTGGCTCCCTGTATCAAAGCGCATACAGTACAAACTAGACACCATGTGCTACAAAAGCCTCAATAACGCAGCCCCCGATTACCTGTCAAGCCTACTTGAGATCTATGTTCCCTCACGTACCCTCCACTCTGCCTCTGATCCTCTGACTTTTCGCTTTCCACGCACTAAGCTCAATACCTATGGTCCACGAGCCTTCTCCGTTTCTGGTCCACTCTCCTGGAACAAACTTCCTCTCTCAGTCCGTCAGCAACCTACTTTTGTCTCCTTCAAGTCCGCTCTCAAAACTCACCTTTTCTCCTCCGCATAAAATCCTAACCTCACTCAACCCCCCCCCCCCCTCTCTGCAGCCTGTCTCCGCTCGGAGGGAATCACATGGTTATAATATATAATTGTATATGCTATGCTCTCTATAATTTTCCATTGCTTTTATTCTTGCTTTTATTGCTTTTATTCTTTCTCCCATTTATAGCCATGCGTGTGTGTGGGTGTGGTGTGTGGTGTGGTGTGTGTGTGTGTGTGTGTGTGTGTGTGTGTGTGTGCGTGCGTGTGCGTGCGTGCGTGCGTGTGCGTGCGTGCGTGCGTGCGTGCGTGCGTGCGTGCGTGCTTGCGTGTGTGTCTGCTTCAGCGCTTAGATTTGATTTTATCAAGATTTTGCGCTATATAAATATTGTAATTATTATTATTAATTAATTAATTATGTAATTAAATGTCCTAGCAAGAGTGGAGTTCTTATTCTTATTGTTGTTTAAAGCCCAGCCGATTACGTAGCCGTATCAGGGCTATAACCGTTTCGAAAAACACATTTCAACAGGACTATACATAAAAAAGAAAATTTAAAAAATTTTAAATATTAAAAAAAAAAAAGGCAAAGAAAATCTAGTACACATATCAATGCATTTGTGCACATAATACAAAAACATGCTCCGTCCAATTAGTCGCACAGGGGATTTAAAAAAACATACCCGAATACAAATTTAAACAAAACAAAGGACACTAAAACATAAAAACGGGCCTAAATTACCTAAAATTGCTTCCGCATATCTCATTTCCCTAGAGCCAAAAATGCACTTTATACATGTACCCAACTGAACCAGAAGAACAAGAAAACCAATATAAGCGCGTATCCAACGAGACAAAACAAAACAAGCGCAAATTTTCGGGCAACTTAGTTAGCCTTTGTCAAGTGCGAACGCACGGTCACAAACAGATCACAGACACCAAACGATGGATAATAAAAACGGGACTAAAAACTTCCCTGCCGCCTCGTGGGTAAGAAATGGAATGCCCATGTCGTCATGAGCAGTAGTAAGAAGTGGGGAGAGGGGAGGCAACTGTGATGTCAAAAGGGAAGTGAGATGAGTTCTGCAATTTTGAGAAGTGACCGTGGGGAGACTCTTTATATTGAAAGAGCCCATGGCATCCCCACGGAGGGAAGACGGGAGTGTGTGGGCCATAGAGTAAAGGCAGGAGGTCAAGTACAAACAAGTAATCAAACAAAGGTTTAAAAATGCTTTACCCACTTTGAAGCTTTCGTCTTTCTGCCTGTGGCTGAGATAACAATATCAAAATCAACAAAACACAAAAGTCAAACCAACAACAACAAGATGACTTCAAACTCTGAATACGAGTACTTTCGTCTTTATGCCTGTGGCTATATGTACGGCGGATCCATGCATTTGGTGGCACTAAAGGATATGGGATGATGTGGTTATAAGAAAAATAAGGAGAAAATACAACGAATGTGTTAGGAGCGAGTGACTAAAAGACGTCTGTAGGTCGCCAAAGCCCATCCCTATAACAGGTAAGAGGGGTTCTTTAAGTTCCTGCAAATTGCCAATTATGTAGTCTACACTTATCCCTTACTCCTGTCTCTGCCAGTGTAGAGTCGGTTCCAAAACTATGACCACCCTTCCTGCTGCCAGTACAAGGCGGTTGAGCGTCCACGGAATAGGACAGAGATCATATGGATGACACTGGAGATGTAAAGTCAGAAAGACTTGGAAAATGCTGAACAACGTGTGTAGTTCTCAACCCCCAATACAGCACCAACACCAAGCTGAGGCTGTATCAGAACTGTGTGGTTTCTGCCCTATTTCACTGTTCATAATATCACACAATAAAATTCCGAAGAATCTTACAAATCCTCTGGCTCAATACCATCTTCAGACTACAAATACTCTCTGTCTGGTGCAATCAAACCAGTATGGGCAACGTCATCATGAAAAGACGTATCGATGAATTGGGCTCATCATCCGAAGAGAGCAAGATAACATCGCCCGGTCTGCCCTTCACTGGAGACCAGAAGGAAGACGCAAGACAAGAAGACCCCAGAACAAGTGTTGACCTCAAAGTCTTGAAACACCTAAGGAGTACAAGAACAAAGGGCAATGATGGATCTTCGTTGCTTCCCTAAATGCCATTGGCATTATATAATGGACAATACGTAAGTAAAGATTGGAGTAAGTAAGCAAAGAAAACAGCCACTTCTTTCCCACTGTGTATATGAGATTTTTTTCAATTTAAAACCTAGTTAAGCCAGAGAAATAAGCATTCATGAAGTAAATGTCTTAAATCACTGCTGACACATACATGTTTGGGTGTGGATACAGGAAAGACGGGAACACTGAGAAAGAGGAGAATCAGAGATAGACGATCAGACAAAGACTATCGATGGGCGAGGAGAGACAGAGAAAGAAAAAGAGAGGGAGAGGCGTACAGGGAGGGGAGGGAGGGAGAGACAGACAGACAGACATTCAGATGGTTTATTTCACGAAAGGCCAATGCCTCTTGTGAAGGGATATGTGTAAACATATATACAGTTACTGACAACAAATGCAAGTAAACACAAATATATACAATGAACACAGAGAGAAGGGGTAACAAAACAGAAACAGAGCTGGACATACAAGCAGAATACACATACAGTGACCCACAAAGGAAGAATGACATTCTGCAGGTACACAGACTGTGAGCCATCTATCCAGACAGACAGACAGACAGACACAACAAGAGACAACAAAAAGTGTAAAGAGGAGAACAAGTGGCAATTTGTTAATTAAAATCACATTCTGCTTTTTCTAATACTATTAGTAAAATAAGGACGAAGAACACTTAAATGGATGCACACAAAAAAATCAACAAATAATACACAAATAACGCTAAATGACAGCTGCAATAATCCAGATTCGGTACGACCGACACATACATACATACCATCAGATATTAACACTGACAATCTAATTCAGTAACAACCAATAACTAGTAACTAGTCAACGAAAATGATGCTAACAATAATAACACAATCACATGTATCAAGGCAGTGATGCTAACAGTAGGAACAATCACATGTATCAAGGCAGTGATGCTAACAGTAGGAAAAAGCAACCATACACAAAGACTGCAAGTCCATTGTGTACAAACCAAATAAACGTAACTAGAAAGGGGAGGAGGGTACGCATACGATCAAAGAAAAAAATCAACACATCATGTGACAAGCTGAAAAAGCAGTTAGTGTTACATTATTAATTAAACAAAAAGAAAGAAATAAAACATACATAAAAAAAGTTCGTGATTCTGGAGCTCAAAAAGTGTCTAATCAATCACAGGTTTTTTTTTTAATTATTATTATTTGATATTCGGTTGATAAACATTCAATGTGATTTGTGGTTAAATCAAATCAGGCACGTAAATCAATGACTGCTGTGAACTTTTGTCGAACTGATAAATCACTGAACCTTCAATTTGTGATTGGGCTGCGCAACACTCCAGGACTGTGATAAAGAAATGTATGCAATCAAATAACTCAATGTGAAAAGAACAACGATGGTAGTTCCTAATGATGAAAAACATCAATTCAGTCTAAACAAAAATAAGAAGAAGAAACCAGCAATACAATAAGAAATAAATTATCGCAACATCTTCATAAAGAAAACCGACACGAGATCTCTACAAAGAAATAAATCTAAAAATACATACATCTCGAACAAAATTCAGCAACACCATCTTCAAAACAAATCTATTATCATTAGACCTTCAAATAAGTAAGAAAGAAAGACAAACAGAACGCCAAAAAGAATATGTAAAGAAATGACAGAGGAGACGAAAAAAAAAACCCAGCATTTTCAAAAACAAATTATTTATCAAGACATCAACTCAAAAACAAATAAAAAACAAAACAAAACAAAAAAACAAATAACTGGAGAGAAAAAAGGGTATTTTCAAAAACAAATTATTAATCAAGAGATGACTATAAAAAAAATAATAAAACACTAGTCAACAGGTCTTCAAACAAGCAAATCAATAGCAAGCTTCTCAACACTCAATCTATGACAAGACCTTCAAGAAACCAATCAATCATCACATGTGGCACAAGACTGAAAGCTGCAATACAGTAAGGACGACAAGCTAGCCAATTTGAGTTACCTCCCTCCGAAGTTCCCGATTCGCTTTCCTCCATCGTGACAAGAGTTACTCTTCCTGATACGACGCTAGGGGGCGCAGGTGCGCGGAGTGATACAATCCCAGGGCAGTTCACCACATTCCACGAAACTGGTCAACACCATCAGTCCACAGTACACCACCACTTTCCATCTTGAACACGTTGTCATGGAGAACAAATTTCGATCCAACACAATGATCTTTTAGTCAAAAGTTGACACCACACTTTCAATTGTCACTCGATTTAATTACCTGTTTATTCAAAGATTTCTTCTGGTGACTTGTTTTGGAAATTCAGTCAAGTTCAGCACTTTGGATTTCCTTTCGTACTTTTCTTATGAAACTCAGTCGACAACAAATTTTGCATAAAATATTTGAATATCTCAGTGTTTGTAATATACGAAGGCGAAAAGTCAAACCGGAGACTTTAATAACATCCCAGATAGCAACGATTCATTCTTGGAGAGAAAACTTGAAAAAACCGAGAGAAAAAAAATAAATAGTGCGGTAGATATTGAGTTAAAAAAAAACACCACTCACCAACACACAAACACCAATTTTATGAACTCACCCTAAAAAAAAAAAAAGAGTAAGAAGACAAAATATTCATGTATAAAATCGGCAGTTCACTCATGAACAATTGCTAGGCACTCGAAACAGTATCGCAGAACAGAGTATTAATAATAATGAAAACAGTTTCAAATTTAGCAAAACACTGCAAGTAACAGATGGTAGCGAATCTGCCAGTAAATCAGAAAACCTTTATGGTAGCAGTGTTCACCATGCGTTTTCTTCGACGAAGGTAACATGAAAGAAAAAAGCAAAGGAAAAAAAGAAGAAGAAAAAAAACGACCAGTAAGGTTGGAACGCGGCGAAAAAGACACTTTCTTTTTTTTTCTTTTTCATGAAACACGTTGCCAACAGGAGATGTTGAACGTTACCTAACTCTCACTTTTCCTTTTGGATGAAGTCCGTTCAAAATGTCGACCATTACCTAACATTCACTCTAGCTTTCAAGCACACAGTTCAAAATGTCGATTGCTTCTGACCTATCACTTGACTTTTTGGGCAGAAACGGTTCAAATGTCGATCGTTACCTAACACTCGCTCTAGTATTCCAGGTCAGAGTTCAAAATGTTGATCGCAGCTTCACTCTTACATCAATTTTGATGGACTCAGTTCAAAATGTCCACCATCGTTACAGAACTCATTTGTGTTTTGATAAAGTTCAAAATGTTGATCAGTACATAACGGATAGACAAGCGTTTAGTTACTGAACTCGCACTTGTGTTTTAATACACTTCAAAATGCTCATTCTGAAAGAGTTCAAACTGTTGATGGTGACTCAACTCTCATCTGTCCTTTGATGAGCAAGGCAGTGATCATACTCATCTCACAATCCATCACTTTCAATCTCAACTAGTGACACTGTCAACTAAGAGTTAATGAACAGTCCACGGCCTGCTTTTGGTCACCGAAAAAGTGCAGTTAATGGCAGTTTATTGCTTGGTTTTATTAGTTTCACCTGCTCCAGTTCCATTTTGCCCGTTTCACAGTAACGTACACACTGAAGACACAATGAGCACAATGCATACATACGTCAACCTGTGCGTCGTTCACAACAACTCACATGCTTACCGAGGGTTTTGTGTGTGTATTTTACCCTGAGGAAGGCCAAGGGCCGAAATATTGGAGAAAATACTCAATGCCCTTGTTGATTGTCTTGGAAAATTGAAGTGTGGTGTGTGTGTGTGTGGTGTGTTGTGTGTGTGTGTGTGTGTGTGTGTGTGTGTGTGTGTGTTGTGTGTGTGTGTGTGTGTGTGTGTGTGTGTGTGTGTGTGTGTGTGTGTGTGTGTGTGTGTGTGTGTGTGTGTGTGTGTGTGTGTGTGTGTGTGTGTGTGTGTGTGTGTGTGTGTGTGTGTTGTTGTGTGTGTGTGTGTGTGTGTGTGTGTGTGTGTGTGTGTGTGTGTGTGTGTATATTATGTATTGTATTGTTTGAGTTATTGTCGGTTTTGTTCATTGTATTCCATGGAGATGCCAGGGGCTCTTTCAGTACAAACAATATCCCCACCTTCTGGAAATTCTGTGCAAGAAGTTTCTCTCTCTCTCTCTCTCTCTCTCTCTCTCTCTCTCTCTCTCTCTCTCTCTCTCTCTCTCTCTCTCTCTCTCTCTCTCTTTCGGCCTCCTGTGCGTTCTTTCATTTTTTCCCTATCATTTTCTGCCTCGCTAGTCTATTCACCTGTATGTGCTCGATAACATCTTATTTACTTTCTCTTAGGACTGATAATTGGGTACATGTATTAAGTGCACTTTAGGCTCTACGGAACTGAGATATGCGAAAACAAATTTAGGCGATTTAAGCCTGTTTTTATAGATGTTTTAGTGTCCTTAATTATGTTCACATTTGTATTGAAGTATGTTTTTTAAATCCCCTGTGTGACAAATTGGATGGAGTGGTCCACGCCAGGGGTATCTCCGTAGTTTATGGATGTGAATGCATTGATATGTGTACTAAATTTTCTTTATTTTTCCTGTTGAAGTATTGTGTGTTTTGAAACGGTTGTAGCCCTGATATGGCTTATGCAGTCGGCTGGGCTTTAAACAAAAATAACAGTAACTGTTGCTAACTTTGCCGTTGTTTTTGTTTTAAGGTCGAACAATCTCATTCAAGTAAAGGGCTCTTACTTGGGGTCCTTTAGTCATTTCAGTGTTCAACGCGGTTATTGTTTTAGGTTGCTTAACTCAAGTCTGCTGGC